>CP136062.1:137990350-139190350 GCA_032622095.1 Siphonodentalium dalli | reverse complement strand
GAAACCCAAATACGCAAGGAGAGTGGTCAAGGTCAAACGGAAGTGCCGTTTATTAACCCCTAAACTTCCCAGATTCAGCCAGAATTACAAAATTGTGCCCCCAATAAACAAACTCACAGCCCGGACCCCATTAATGTCCTCGTACTTCCCCAAATCCTCGTTTCTATTGTTGGCCCTTAAGTCACCGAAGTTCAAGTTGTCAAAGAGAATCCAGCCAAAATGGCTGCCATGACAACGCAATCATGTTTATGATATTTCTACTCATGTGCCTGACGTTAAGTAATATGTAGCCTCAAATTTCCAACATGTGAGGCATGGTCGTCATTGAGTCCATTTGAGACGTGGTGCGACACACAACTCCCCAGTCTGATCGAGTGAACCCATACTATTTAATAGCTACGCGTTCGATAGTGTGAACCATTCCGATACCCTGCACATCACCACCGCCATACGGGGCTTTCTTCGCACTATATGACGCCACCGCTTACGATTCGCATTAAAAAATAAACGCGATTATCTTCGGATTGGCTCTGTTTGTATCTGTATGACCAAGTCGTCAATACTGGTATTATAGGAAGGTGGTTTGGCGCTATTATTTTTTGCGCTACTTTCTTTGTCTCTGACAGTTTAATTGCAGAGACAAAGTCGTCCAGTGATTGTGCGCCAACAGTGGTCTCACTCAGATGGTTCCAGTCAATCTTTTTCGTACAAAAATGAATGTACAAACTGATCACAACTTATTGGTGGTATGGCGAAACAGTTTTAATTGTTTGTCACTCTTTTGTCGATAATGTTTGTAACTACAAAATCCTTGTTCTGCTTTGGTTTTATGTTTCGCTTTGGTTTGACTCGTGCTAGGAAGTCGCTGTGGGCATGGCCGTTACCAGATCCTCAGCCACCTTGTAGGAGAATGAGGGCCACTGCTGCATGCGTCCTTCTAGACTCAGTGTTTGTATATTGAGATATTCGAGCATTGTGGCTTGTCTCGAATGCCCGCGATTTGTTACTGTCTGCATGACACTGACGTAATACGGGTTGAAAGTGGTGCGCAAACTCCAGGCAGAGTTATTTCCCATCGCTCCGCTGAGATACCACTGCCATAAGGACATTTGGTGAGGATTTATTACGTGTTCTTAGTTCTTATGTTTTAGGATTAAAGGCTCAGTTCGTATTGTTCTTATCAATACCGAAGGAATTATCATTATTGCTAACTTTTGGTGGTCAAAATTAGATAATAGGTGACTAAATCTAGTTCCGACGATATGTAAAAATAGATGTATCGGTCCACAAAGTACCATCCTTGTGGCAGTGCTATATCGCAGTGATAACGTAGATGGCGCTGATTGGAGTTTGAGTGGTGCGATTCCATATACTATTTGTTTCAGACTATCGAACGTAGAGTTTCCAGTTCCGTAAATAGTCTGGATATACTCAGACTGATGACGCCCCCGATCGTCACTGATACCCTGCATTGCTACGCGCGGTGTTATTGCATGCGACCGATAGCTGTAACCGCAGTTAACATAAGATAACTGCATTTTGTCCCGTGAGCTATTGTCATCCCTGACGTAGTCGTTGGTTAATGTGCTGAGTTTGTGTACTTAATACTTGCATCAATCGATTCAATTGTTTCCGTTTACATACAGATAGGAAATTACGAACCGCGGTAATTGCAGGTCCATTGAACGATCCCATTTATTATTCAAAGAAACGGGTGTAAATTACTATGAGCCACTTATCGCGCGCATTGTTAACATATAGTGGAGTTATGCACCCTCGTTTAGACCTCTTGAATCACATTACAAGAACAATAAATTGGACTAAAACTTAACCACGTGGAACAATGTCGTTGGCTGAGGGCGGCTTGTTATGTGTGTGAGAGTTTATGCCCTTTATATCAGCATGGGTGACCATACCACGCGACGCTGTCAGCTTTAGTGACGGAGCAAAGATCGCAGTTTAATTTCGCAACAGAATCGCACCACTGCTTTAGAATCCACACAATTCGACACGAGCGAATTCCATCTCTTGAGATGCAAATATTATATATGGGTTTGCCCCTCGAGCGTATTTACACTATTGCAATAAATAAATAAATAAATACATACATAAATACATAAATAATAAATAAACTGAACATTTATTTTATATAACTTGAAACTATTTTTCCTACGAATCTGACATGCAAGCACTTTTATCTGATCATGTCCTGGAATGGTTATTTATACGGTGTTTGTGAGGCCGACGCACATTTCCGAGAATTATGTTCGTAGACCGGATATTACATGACGTCGTGTTCCGGTGCATTGTTCCGACAATGAGATCTAGATACAATAGACACGCATAATTCCGGCCTCGACGAACTAACAGCGCTCCGACCGACTCCATAATGGAGAAATGTATCCTGTTCTTCGATCAGAATTCCTAATAAACAAACTCATTAACACGCATGTCAAAGGAAGTTACTTCCGGTATTTATGAGTCGTTTCTATAGTATGTCAAGATTATGTGATATTTATGTATTTTCCCGTGAGATGCCATACTTTGATTAAAAAAGACATAGTGTATATTAAAAATGAGACGTACCATACAAGTTTTTTTTAGATATATTATATAATATCGGTTTAACCCTTTACCCAAAAAACCGGCCAAAAACGGCCAAATAAAGCTTCAACAGCCTAAAATATCTTCGGTCTGTCTCAATAGAACCATACACATATGGATATCATTGGAACCGGCTCCTTGACCACATTGTGATAGTTACAGTTATGCCCTGTGCCAATGCATTCTCTTATATATGCGAGTCTACCATAGGTCGCCTCGCATATATAAGAGAATGCATTGGCCTAAAACAAATCTTTTTTTAACACTTTTTACTATTTTTTCTTACATTCTTTAACAATTTTATAATTTTTAATGTGTTAAGCCAATGCATTCTCTTATATATGCGAGGCGACCTATGGTCGACTCGCATATATAAGAGAATGCATTGGCACAGGGCCGTTCTGTTGGGTAAAGGTTTAAATTGAGAATTCAGTCAGCTATCACAGTGAGATGATGCCGTTCTCATATATCGATTAAGATAAAACATGTACATATCTGGCAATGGGATCAATTATGTGACTGTGTGTGGCTGACATGGGGCTGGCGTTTGGAGTTAGAATGTCTTGAACCAACCATGTTTAATAGCGCGTTTGTCACGTCAAACTCGCATTGAGTTAACAAAAAAAACAAAAACAAAACAAAAACAGAATCTTGTCTTCAAGAAGCCAGGATCGTGTTTACAAAAATCCTAGAAAAACAAAACAACATCTCCGCAAATGATGTGGACAACTTCTGGGCTTTTGTGTTAGTCCGCGACGACCGATTTCTTGTAGACACACACGAGTTTTTGGAAGTCGTTCGCCTGCAGTGTGATAATGAGATTACAGTATTAGAATTATAAATTTATTATTCGTTGGGAACACATGAAGCAAAGAGGTTATTGGGAGACAGTTGTATTACTAACTATGGAAAACGTGATTTTATGAACATTTCCAAATTATTCTTCCAACGATTCTCTCAGCCTAAGAGAAATCGGGATTAGGAATGCATCCGTCTGTAATTACTAACGTTAATTACAAGTTCCATATTTCCCAGCAGACCAAGTGTCTGGTTAGTAATCACCCCCGTGTACGTGGTATCGCCAAAACCGAGGGTATATCGCCAAAACCGAGAATATGGGAAAGTCATTTTCACGTATATGATATGGGGATATGTTTGTTTCTCATCGCAATACAGACATCGAGCATCGTATGTGTATGTCCACACGAAGCAGGAATATTTATCCACAAGTTGTCATTTAGTTTTCCCATATCAGACCATTAATTTATTTTTGGCGAATTTTTTCATTGGTGGTTTTGCGTTTGCTCACTCAAATTTTCGAGAACATCCATTCACTAGTATAGTTCCTGGACTGCCACGCTTCCAAAACAAATGCCGGTATATAGTTGAATCTGTCAATGAAGCATAGGATTTGACAGAATTTAAAAAATCCGTGTCGTTCTCAATATCCGCGCGATATGAAGGAACCACTGTCGGTCCAGAAAGATGCGAACGGCACAGATGAAGATGCGACCAAACGCCGAGTTTCTGTGCAGTAAATATGCGCATTACTTAAGGAGTTCTGATGAGTTTTCGAGTGTTTTTATGTGTATCTGAGACTGATCAATTAGACTGCGAATGTCATCTGAAATATGAATCCATAACATATTCGAAATATTGTGTGCATATATATTATGAATGTGTTTCAATTGAAATTAATTGAACAACCATCTCATCATTCAGATTTGCGATCTCAAGAACGTGAATGAAGGATAACGCGATGCCTTGATCACACGCACTTGAATGCTGCCATTCGCATGCATGCCGCTAATCGGTTATTCGTTTAGTTTTAACATGCTTGGAGTTTGTATAAGGATTAACTGTCATGTGGACTGTTTTTATGGAGATGTAACGGTGAGGTAAGTGGACATAACTTGTGTAAAACCCGAAGGGTTTTACATACAAGTTATGTCCACTTACCTCACCGTTACATCTCCATAAAAATAGTCCACATGACAGTTAATCCTTATATTTATATACATTTAGCGAAAAAGCCACTTTTGTAAATATATTTAAATCGAAAAGTGTATCGTGACAAGATCAGCCCAAAATACCCAATAGCACCCTTGGCAAAAGTTAATAGGAACAATTTCTCTTCATGTTGAAACCCGATGATGTATTAAAGGTACTCAACCCGTAAAGAGGGTCCCCATCTCAACAGATTCCAACAACAACAATCCGATCAGAGGGTCCTATATTACTATTTCTTTGGCTTTGGGGGTAAAAAATATTTGATTCGAGTCGAGGAACCCATCAAACAAAGCTCAGAGTCATTAGATATTGATTTTTGAAAATTCTTATGTTCTCGAGATGAGTACTTATAACTGCCGTCAATTTGGTAACATGCTCGAGATTTTACGCCAAAATTCTATTCAAACAGACAAGGATGGATAACTCTATAATCAAGTGGGTAATAATAACGAATTTTTTACTATCTTCTGGGCCAGAAAGAATTCCCGATAATGAAAAATAATAGATTTCTAAAATCGATATCTAACAAATCTGAGCTTTGATGGGTGACTTCCTCGACTCGAATCAAATATTTTTGACCCCCGAAGCCATTGAAATAGTAATTGAGAGGAGTTTTATCGGGTTGAGTACCTTTAAGTCAATCCTGCGCGAGTCAAAATGCGCCCAAAGCATTACGCGTTCGTCTTTCCAAACCTAATGACGTATCGATGGTGTTATTACCTTGGTGTTATTAGGCGTTGCGCATTCACCGAGAAATAACTGCAACTAGCCACGTGGGCGCCGACCAATCAGAATGCTGGATTTAGTGATGACAACACTTAGTGTGTAAATATATATAGACCACACATACCGGACGACACGCTACGGCGTATCAACGATTTGTTATAATCATGTTTATTTTACAGACTTTATGACTCGTTCCCACTCGAGTAGACCGTTACGAGACAATGAAACCGAATCATCTTATGGATTATACATACATCGTATTGCTCCAGATTATGCAATTTTTTAAGAGTCATCAGATAAAATTGTAACGATTCTATGTTAACACACTAAACATCCGAACATATATGTACACACATACACACACACACACACCTCACACACACACACACACCCCCACACATACAACACAGTTACTGCTATTTATAATAAACACTTCACTGTGGAACATGTGTATACTGCCATGATTGTCATGTGCACATGTAAATTGCACTATAGTTTACAACTTTTTTAATTTAGCCCTAGGACCACATATTTATTGGGCATAATATTTACACAAGACTTCATTATGTTATCGTATAGGTTGCATATACTGTAATTGATATGTATGTTTAACCGAAATGAATCTTATCTTATCAGGGTCTCCGTTCTGAGTTTGGTTTATGGTTCTAACCAAAATTGTTATGGATGTTCAGCGTCAAGTCGCATCTGACTTTCCCTAACGCTTCGTCTATGGGCACAATTTCCAATGGCGCATCTGATTCAGACATGGTGTTTCATAATACTAAATTCGAGATGCCACAAAATATCCGCGCAACACATAAGGGACCGGATGAATTGACTGATTAAGGGATTAATTATAATTTAATTAAGCCTTCCGCGCCCGGTGATTTTATGCGGACTGGCTGTTTTTGCTTTGTTCACAGACAGAGATAATTGTTGCGATTATAGCTCCACTCGTGCAAACATTCACGAGACCCGATGATGAGTATAACGTGTCATGCGTCATAAATGTATTTGTCTTCAAGGAGAGTATTTGTTTTGTTGGGGGAGGGTCTTAACCTCTGTCAAACCATTCAACAGAGAAAAATGGATACCATGGCACATGGTGGCGGTCAAGCGAGCAATTTCCAATGATAATTCTTATACAAAACATCACAGGAAAAAAGATAAATATGTATACGTGCTCTATCCGCGAACATACTAGGCTACATCCGAAGATAACATGTTCTGTCTTTTAGTCGGCTAATTCATCCACTCGGTTATAGGGATGTGACAGTGGTGTGTTGGTGCAACATAACACTTCCCCAGATATATATATATATATATATATATATATATATATATATATATATATATATATATATATATAGCTATATATATATATAGCTATATATATATATATATATATATATATATATATATATATATTATAGCTTCATATCTGAGGAAGATACGTTATTGATCAAAACCGCATGGTCTGGTTTGATTTTGTTTAAACATGGGTTTGTACATAGACACAATACAGAGGCCCATCGACATCCGGATAAGAAGGCACACACGTGTGCCACACATAGCACATTGTGATGATATATGTACGGATGTTTAAGGTTAACATAGAATCGTTACAATATTATCTGATGACTCTTAAAAGGCCAGAATTGCATAATTTGGAGCAAGACGAGATATGTATATTCGATAAGATGATTCGGTTTCATTGTCGCGTAACGGTCTACTCGAGTGGGAACGAGTCATAAAGTCTGTAAAATAAACATGATTATAACAAATCGTTGATACGCCGTAGCGTGTCGTCCGGCATGTGTGGTCTATATACAAACTCCAAGCATGTTAATACTAAACGAATATCCGATTAGCTGCATGCATGCAAACGGCAGCATTCACGTGCGTGTGATCAAGGCATCGCGTTATCATTCATTCACGTTCTTGAGATCGCAAATCTGAATTCTGAGATGGATGTTCAATTAATTTCAATTGAAACACTTTCATAATATATATGCACACAATGTTTCGAATATGTTATGGATTCATATTTCAGATGACATTCGCAGTCCAATTGATCAGTCTCAGATACACATAAAAACACTCGAAAACTCATCAGAACTCCTTAAGTAATACGCATATTTACTGCACAGAAACTCGGCGTTTGGCGCATCTTCATCTGTGCCGTTCGCATCTTTCTGGACCGACAGTGGTCCCTTCATATCGCGCAGATATTGAGAACTACAAGGATTTATTAAATTCTGTCAAATCCTATGCTTCATTGACAGATTCAGCTATATACCGGCATTTGTTTTGGAAGCGTGGAAGTCCAGGAACTATACTAGTGAATGGTTGTTCTCGAAAATTTGAGTGAGCAAAAGCAAAAACACCATTGAACAAATTCGCCAAAAAAAAATTAATGGTCTGATCTGGGAAAACTGATTGACAACTGGTGGATAAATACTCATGCTTCGTGTGGACATACACAGACGATGCTCGATATCTGTATTACGGTGAGAAACAAACATATCCCCATATCATATACGTGAAAATGACTTTCCCATATTCTCGGTTTTGGCGATACCCTCGGTTTTGGTCGATACCACGTACACGGGGGTGGTAATGGAGTAGCGACGCTATTAAACAGTTGGATTGGTGCATACTCCAAAACGAGGGTGTAATCCCTCACCAGAATCATGAATATACTCTTCAACAGAGGGGGTGAATACTGAATGGCAGTTAACAGATGGATGAATATCGAATGACAGTTAACAGAAGGGATGCAAACTAGATATCAGTTAAGAAAGGGACATAGATTTCACGCTTCAATATCATTTATTTTCATCACTCAATATTAATATGCCAAACTGTATCACACTAGGAGACAAAGGCCTGATAGCTACATTCTACTGTATTGTCCGTCACTCTGGTGACCGGGTGCGACGTGGTTGATATGTGAATGCCTGTCGCTGGCAAACTAGCGCCATATTAACAGAATGTACCCCCCATTATCACCCCTTAACGAAACACATGACCTATTAAGTTAACTTGCACCCCACACTTACCCCACCCCACCACCACCACCACCACCACCACCATCACCACCACCACACTATCACTCACCAGTAATACTTAATAGTATAGTTATTCATATTCAAATATTATTGTATACATGCACCAGTCATGCCAAACCTATTCTGTTTAAATTATTGTGTTTTATTTGCTTTTATACTTATTCTGTATTGTGGGGAGCGGAGGTCCATCTACGTTTCAAGAACTTGCCCTCCAATCCCTTAGTATCTGTATATCAATATACTATTAAAATATGTTTAAACCAACAGAATGAGACCCGAAAAAAAGGCCCATTCCAGCTATAAAATACATGCAACAGTGTGTCGCCATCAAAGTCGCGTATCAGCCTTTCATTTGAATCCCGAATACCAATTAAGACAGGGGCATTTGCTCCTGAATACCCTCTTACAGCGGAGCTAATATGATTCACGCGTACCGCCTGAATGTCCTCAATCCCGCATACAAAAGGGGGTTATTCTCACTTTGCAGATATGAGGCAGGGGGTTAACTGAAGGTGCGATCGGCTGTGTTGTTACAGCGAAGGCCAACGGGTTTTGACAAAGTTTATGTGGACATTTTGTAGCAAGTCTGAAATCGACAGTAGGGTATTATTCCAAAACTATTTCATCACTCTACCATGAGCTGACATTATGCACTTAAAGCAGCGAAATCGAGAATGAGCAATAAACAATCACGAACGATAACTTCCTTCTTGCATCCGTTGGTGAAAGTGACAAGTCAGTATTATCTTCACAACAGTCAGCAACCTTAGGATCATTGCCAATGCTGATCGTTTCTACGCCTATGGTATCTTCGACAAATCTCCAGACGTTTTCTGAAAATATATTCAGCCCACGCGTTCGTCCACAGTAAAATGGTTCCCCTGATATATGGACTCCTGCCGAACAAGACGCAACAACACACATGAGATTCTTCGGTCTACTCAAGCAAAAATCAACAGAATTAGGCATAAACATTTCGCCGACACATGTCTACATACATGTACTACGAAACTAAATGTACCGATGTTCAGAACGCCCTAAGATTGACTTTCTGGAGAGCCATCGTCAAATTTTGCTTCTTCCACTACAACCATGCAGAGTGTAATGAACTATGCCACGAAAACATGCAGGATGAAGAAAGAATACGACGACAACGACCCAATCGTGAAACCATTAACCAGAAGATCCACCGCGCTGCCATTTCTGTCGATTGATAAGATTATAGCGATGCGTTGTTCATCGCACTCCAAGTATCACTGACCAACGGCCAACCAGTCGACCCCAGGGTGACGCAGTACACGGAATATGTGACAACATTGTGAGTAAAAGGCAACTACTGAAGAACTGTGTGGATTCTGTGGAACAATTTTGACACCGTTGTGAAAAGGACCACGAACCACGAAGAAGTGTAACACAAAAAACTGCAACTGATGGTAGCCGGCTCCATCCGAACTTGACCTGGGTGATCAACTCCATAAAGAAAGATCAATGGTTCAATTAGTGTAATATATTACAGATAAGCGCGAACGACAGTGACATCACAAAAGAAAAAGTATCGATAATCATAATATTCCAGACGTCATTCCAAGAGAGTGTACTTGGCAGGCGAGATAAACGAAGTCGAGTTTCTAGATGAGATGGCAAAGTTATGCGGCCATTGAGCATTGTTGTCATTTCTATATGTTTCTAATTCATGTTATGCTTATTACTGTTTGTACCTCATGTTTTTTTATTTGCATGTATATATTATCCATAAGTAATGAACAGTCATACATCCAACCCAAACTTCCGTTCTTTCTCATAATCAAAAGGGCACATAAACATAAAAAACCAATCCAATCATAGCTGGAAATTCAAGGGAAGGACTTAAATACCACTGAACTGAATTAATAGTAAACTAGACGTCTTTCTGAACTATAGCTCATGTTGAAATTCTAAGGGAGATAATCCAAGAGTAATAAAAACAGGTAAATTAAGTTGAACGAGTTGTATCCTTTCGAAAATCACATGAACTGAAAGCCTTTATACTGTCTGATTTATTATTTCAAGTAGATTCATTTTGGTATGAAAAAAAATCTTTATGACTAGAAAACCGGGAAGTGTTTTTGAAGAAGTGTTCCCAATTGCAATATATATATATATATACACCAATTGATGCTTGCATTAGTTAGGTGTTCAGCTACATGTACATCTCAGTTTGAAGCTATAGCTATTGTGGAAGAATATTTTTTTTGGAAAACAATTTCCATAGCTACAAAACTCAGCAGTAAACGGGGGAATGGAACTTTGGTTCATACCTGTCTATTCTGCACGACAGTGCATGACGCATCTAGCTCGGACCCCTGTGTGCGGTACGGTCGGGTGGGGTCGGTTATTAAACAGGACCGCTGTAAACCATCTCTATGCGATCTTCTCGCGAGTGAGCGGCGTATCCCAAGGTAATTTCGCCGGACTCTTCCATTCATTTACTCTGGACAATGAAATGCCATCGCTATGCCCATTCAAGCCCAAAGTAATGCATGATCACCGATAAAATTTATCAGAAAAGGGATTATTCGTACTAAGCAACCGACGTAAGCGGATTTTCCAGCTCTTCTGTTCGTTGGCAGAGACACACATCGCTTGCAGGCGTGTACTTTTCAACACACAGACATATATACCACATAATTTGATAATATAAGTACTAAAAACAAAATCACTTGGTGCTTTGGATTGTCAAAAAGTACTAATGCACCGATATACAGTCTATAAGCCAGAGATGTATATTTGTAAAGGATTGGACATATTGGAAGGCTGTACTGTTACTAAACGAGTCCAATGCCGGTCAAAAATACATGTATACTGTATAGCTGGGTACAGTGACGATGTTGGCGAGGACCTACTCATTCAGCTTAATGATACAATGTGATGCACCGGCATTATTTGCTTGTCTGTTTGTCGTCTACTTTATTTTATAAACACCCCTATAGATGAACAATAGACCATTCCAGTGTATGCTTGTATAACTGCTGTAATAACACATTTATTTATAATAAAAAAGGTTAAATGTCGTTGGTATTGACGAGCGGATTACGACACCGGGGAGATCGGCCAGCAGTGAGATTGCAGACCAAATTATAAGGCAGAGTTCAGTCCCCTCGGTACTCTGGTCTGACCACTGGCATCACGTAATTAACTCTAAATTTTTGTATTCATTCTGGTTCTATATATCCAAAATTTCAAGTGGATATGGATGGACAGTTCTCAGAATTATGCTGAATGATTTGTAACCGAGCAATGGGATTTAAGCCAATTTTATGGGAGAGGGGCGGATGTAAGTTATCAAAACTTGTGCCCCGACCCCTCTTGTAGTATTGTATTAGAATAAAATATGTTTAAACAAAAACCGAGCAAAAAAGTCTTAAATACAAAATGAGTGATCCCCTCACAGTCTGTGTGCGTGGTAGTCAGTGGTCAGGCCGGTGTAGCAGGGGACGAAAATCTGCCTTGCAGTTTGAGTGCTGATAAATCCGTAATTTTATTTCGTTTAAAGGGGTACTGTACGCCATTTTCATTAAATTTCCGGTGACAACAACGATCTAATATCGATAATATATAGAAACATAAGTAATTTGAGTCGAAGATGTATTCTGTAAACGCTCAGGTTAATAGGCTATCTTAAAATTTTATAATTTAAAAGTTAATAATTTGCTATAAATTGAATTTATGACTGGAGCCATAAAATGGCGTCAATTAAATTACGAATTTCCGTAATCAAACAAAGTAATTGAGGGATACTGGATTGTTAAACGGATCGCACACACGATCGCTTAAAATATTATGATGATACGGGGAGAACACTCAAGCCACTCACTGACTAGCGACGATACAATAACTTAAATGATTATATGGGACTAGTATGCCTATAATATAACTTTTATTTGATTCATTTGGTTGAAAACTGTACAAAAATTACTCAACAACGACAATTTGTATTTTTGCATTCCGGTAAATTTGTCATCCGTAACACTACTTCGTACTCAACTTATTCTCCGACTCGGAAACTATAGAAACCAACAACAACATTTGGCGTACAGTACCCCTTTAACATCAATACCAGATAGCTGGTGACGTAAGAGGATATTTGTGAAAATACTAAGAGAAAAACTAGACGGAAATGAACGGAGTTTCATTCACAATCCACCCAAAAATAAAAAATTCCATTTTTTAAATGGAAATTATGGCCGTAATCAATCATAACCAAGGGCAGCCGGCAGATATGGTACCGCGTTTCGGGATTCATGGACACCACAACCACGATTAATCGACGTCATTGTATACTATCAATGGCTGCGGACATAAATATCATGCTCACATAAAGGTGTATCAGATATTTATCGACTTATTTCGATACAAAACAAAATTAAAAAGCGAATATCATTAGATGTATTGGGGCGCAAACAGCCATGTGCATTAACCCTTTCTTTACTAAATACTCACCGACGACTATCGTTCTCTTAGGAAATGTTCAGATAACAAGTTCAATAAACGACCATTTTCAGAACATTTCCCCATCAATTAATTGAATCATTTATTCGATATCTGCACTTGTATTATCTATTTTTCTGTCTACCGTCTGCTTGTATTATCTGAACACCCCTCTAAATCAATAACAGACCGTCTCAATGTGTACTTTTGTAACTGAATCCATTCAGTATATATAGAACGGGTTAAACGGAAATATAACGCCCGACATTCCTCTATACCAGACTTAAAACGAAGATGAAGATACGAGGCTAATGTCTATATAAGTGGTGGCTGCTTGTAATACTATACCAATGATTCTTTAACAAAATTATGTTTGATAGATGCATCTGTTTTCTTGCCAGAACCAATTCATATCGAGGAAGAAGTTATGTCGGAATCAATTAGGAATAGCTGAAATCATCCATGGTTATTGTCATTAATTGTATTATATACATACTAGAGGAAATCACCCTTTATTCGGTGTCGGTGGGGCCTGCGGCCCCTATAAAATTAATTTGTTTTTAGATTGAGCAAATTTGAGCTTCTTGCTCAATTAAATTTTATTTTGTATTTATTTAATAAATATTTTTTTAAATAAAATATTTGAAAAAATAACGCCGTTATGACCTCCGCCAGGGTACCAGGAGTCACCACACCAAAAGTGGTTCAAATCGGTCCATGGGTCATGGAGAAAAATCCGAACAGACAGACAGACATATCCTACACTTATATATATATATATATATATATATATACTAGCAGGTGACCCGACTTCGTCCGGGCTTTGACCTTGAATTGACCATTTTGAAGGTCAAGGTCAGGTCGGGGTAACGATTTGACTCGTCGAAAACACTCCCCCGACAAAAGTATCCCTAGGTATCAAATTTCGTCGAAATCCGTTAATTTTTTAATTTAATTTGAGTTAATTCTGCCTTTTTAATCAAGAGAAATGATGGTACCCGTCCCGTGATGGTACCCGTCCCTAAAAGAGGTACGTTTGTGGGTACCCGTTTCAAGGTGAAGATCACGTCGGGCGGAAAAACTTACCCGATGAAAATACCCCCCGTTCCTTGGAACACCTAGGAAAAGTTCCTAGGAAGCCCTAAGTACGTAAGAATCACACAACACACTCATGTCTGGATACAGTCACGCTCACGTGTGGACCCAGACGTTAAAATCACATTAGACGCACGCATACGCTCTTTATCAACGACACTGTGGATACGAACGCTCTTTAACTATTAACGCGATTAACCGCACCGTGCCAATGGCGGTCATTTTTGTGTCTGGGAGTGGACAATGGGTGCTCTGAGCTTCTCCAAAACGGCGGTAAACACTGCCCGTGGCTTTTTAACCTTAGATAGCAAGTTTGGGCTAAATCCGCCCGGCAGTTTTCCCGGCCATAGCTAACAAACAAACAGACAAAAGTTCCAAAATATATATTAGATACAGGCGTGCAACTTAAATATGTTCATATTGGAACTAAATATTGACATATGAGGCTGGAATAAGCCCATAGTGGACTTATAGCCGTTATTCCGTTGGATGACGCGGGACAACGTGAAAACACATTATAAAGAGTGTACACCCGGTGCTGCTACATATCCTCGTGCAAATATGTTCATATCGGACCTAAATATTCACAAAGGTACATATCGGACTTATTTTATTCTGAAAGTGAACTTATTTTAAATTTAGTATTTTTCCAATTTATTTATTTACTTAAGCAAAATTTAATCCAAATTAGAGAACACCTTACATGTAATCCACTAAAAGTGAGGCTCATGCATGACATTTTATTTTGACATTTTCACACATAAATTAAGTTACACGCGGTTCTCTATTGTGGACGAAAACACAAATTACCCGATGTTTCAGGATGTTTTGGATCATATAGTGTGCAGTTGAGAAATGACTGACCTGGCCTGGAACATGTAGTCGGCGATGTTACTCGAACTCGAACTGTAAAATAATTTCTAGCAAATTTGCGTGTGTATGAACGTACCCTTATCAATAATTAGATCATTAGAGACACTATCGCATTCACTCTTTAAACGGACATGGCTCATTCGAACCTCCAATTTTTTTTTACGTAATTTGGAGCGACGGATACGATAGGTCGATAAATAAACAAACTATTGATATATCGGCTTTATATGCTCTGAAAAACACTTGCCAAAGTGACGGTCATTTTCAGTCGTGTTCAACTTTTCGCTAGAAATCAGACAAACGCTCTTTATTGCTATCATATCAGGAATAGACTACCACGGAACGCTCTTTTCTGTTCCATGTCGGGCAAATGGCGGTTTTTTGTTTGGGATACCGGACAATGAGTAGATCGGACCCTTGACACGATAAAATCACCAACTGTATACGTTTTGATACCCGACAATAAATAGATTGGACCCTTGAACCGATTAGTAGATCGGACAATTTAACCCATTAGTAGGCTTCTTCCAAAATAGATAGTTGCAACACGTTTTGAACTTGTATCATGTTATCAAACAAAATAATCTTATAAAGAGCGTCCATGCTTTTGTAGCACAAATGCGGCAGATGATATAAAGAGCGTTCTCAATTAATTTTTTTTATGTTTTTTGTAATCGTTTTCAGCGTATTACTTATTAATTATTTTTTGATTTTCGCGGTGCTTGCCCATACGAATGACGTCGATTGTAAGTATTTTTCATTCTTCTGCATGCTAAACGGGATATTAGCTTTGGAAATTTCGTCAAATGTGGTGTAAAATTAGACCGGGCATATTTTATTAAAGGCACGTACGGCCTTAATTGTCGAAAATATTCATATTTGTTCCAAACACCGTAAACAGAAAAACATTAAAACGCATACAGTTCCGTTCATATATACCATGACCATCGCGTAAACAGCATGTTATCATAAAGACCTACTATATGTTACCTAAGCAAGAGCCTGGTTGTGTTACAGAAGACAGCACAATGCTACTGGCTAATCACACACAAATGGCATAAACGCTCTTTATTAGTTCCATATCAGGTATTCACCAACAAAGAACGCTCTTTATGTTTACCATCATAATATAAACAAACACCAGAAAAGTTACTTTGTATGCTTTTGTTTACATAACAATGGTCAAACAAATGACAATAACATACTGTTTATGCGATATTTCTTATTTGTATACGGACAAAGTCTATCTACATTTTGATTTTCTTTCTGTTTGTGGCGGTATTTGACGGGTGGAGATATTTTCACAGGATACCCACCGCCAATGCCAACCGTGTCTTTAATATGTAGTCGAATCAAGTGGATTGTGAAATTTATCCTGATTCACGTTGGAAAATCTGATAATAAGACATGCGACGCCATCTGGTGGAGATATTTCTCACGAGGATGTGAAGGATATCCATCATCTTCTCCCACGCGCAAGCCTTGAAATAGTGTGTCTGTCATTTGCAGAATGAGGTCCCCAGAGGGTGGATTTAGTGATGCTACCCCGCATAGCGGGCTAGCATCACCAAATTCACCCTCTGGGGACCTCATTTTGCTTACACCTCAGCAGAATGAGGTTCCCAGAGGGTGAATTTGGTGATGCTAGCCCGCTATGTGGGGTAGCATCACTAAATTCACCCTCTGTGGACCTCATTCTGCAAATGACAGACACCCTATATTTCAAGGCTTCTCCCACGCGAACTGAATCAGGCGTATAACTGTCATCATACCCTGCTTTGATTACACACTGAATCAACAGACGCACGAACCCTGGCTATTGCTTTGACAAGGGACCTTCATCTGCGCACTCCAAATCAAGGACAGGAAGGAATATATGTTTTGGACGTTTCGTAGAATAGTAACAAAACTGTTGTCTAAAGCGGTATACGCTGATTACAACTCAACGGGCGTTAGCACGCTGTTGTATTATAAGCTAGAATAATTCAATTAAAGGGTGTCACAATGACAGCCTATTGTGACGTAGTAGAGTGAGTGAGTTAATGAGATCAGTAAACTGAGTCACTTTAGCAGCGTCTTCTAGACTGTACAGGTGTATTTAGCCAAATTTCCAAGCACAGGTTTTGTGAAAACTGGGCATAACAATTAATATAAGATTGAATGTATTTAAGATGACAAGTCAAAACGTCATATAACATTTTCGAAAATTAAGATGTATATATATAGCACTTGACATTCAATGCTTCCAGAGCGTTTTGCCCAAAGGGTTTTATCTCTGGTTTAACGCAGGTTGTTAAGTTTAGAATTTTGTTAGCCGGGAGCCGCTGGGTTATTTTTGTGTATGTTATATGTAACACTGTATCAGAGTTTAGATTGTTTATAACATAAATGTGTATGCCACATGGAAGCATGTCTTTTTGCTTAATTTATTAATTTGGTTTAGTCGATAAACTCTGAATCGTTCCACGGCTTCCGGTTTGTGTATGACTGTACAGATCTAAATACCAATAAAGACGCACGCTATCTGACTTTAGCAGACGCACGCTATCTGCTATATATGTTTTAGTTGTATCTAGTCTATCGTAGACCATAGCATTCCTCGATCGACTGCTTGTACGGCGCGCTGGTCCAGTGAGGTGACAGGTGGTGGTAAATGCCCCTTCCTGGATTCCACCAAAGGAGCATTATTTCGACACAAAGACACTGCTGCCCTTTCATGTTTCATATAATGACCCAAAATACCTCATTTATCAGCACTGTTATATTGCCATAGGAAACAATGTATTACACTATTATATACGAAGAGTTCACAGAGGGTCATAGTTTTTTTTTATTGTAGAAGCACGATCATGATTACAATTTTTCCGTCAAGCGAACTGTCGCCCGGGCTTCAGTTCTCCCACGCCTGCTGACGCCACTGTGCCCCAGTTTGAAGCCCAGGTAAGCCGAAGTTAGTTTGATTAAGATTGCTCAAAATATATCATAACATAATTATGTGATCAGTAACTCGTTTTGCTTAAAGTCTCAACACGTTATAGTACAACCAAAAGAGTGCAGCTAACAAAGAATTCTTAGACATAACTTCAATCAAAAGTAAATGTTGCGATGTTGATTTTCAGCCGTAATACATCGTTAAGAAAGTAAATGTTGGATGTTGATTTTCAGCCGTAATACATCGTTAAGAAAGTAAATGTTGGATGTTGATTTTCAGCCGTAATACATCGTTAAGAAAGTAAATGTTGGATGTTGATTTTCAGCCGTAATACATCGTTAAGAAAGTAAATGAGTGTATATTGCACTCATACGTGGACCAAATCCATTCATGTGTTGCATATATTTGTTGCATATATGCTGTTGAGTATACATGTAATAGGAGATGGTCCCATAAATGGCCGGATTTAATGTACAGTCACCATTTAATGGATGGTATATATGTGGTGTGTATTAGTTATACTATGATGGTGAGTTTGTCATGGAAATGTCGCACATGTGTACTTATAAAACAATAGCAATTTATCATATATTAAAGGTACTCAATCCGATTCGATGGTCCCCATATCACCAGATTACAACAATAACAACAACAATTTTTTTTGAAATGCCGCTTCAGTTATCAGAATCAAGTAGTTGCCCAAAAATAATGCTAACAACAGTCAACCATAGTTAAAAATTGCCAAAAAAACTATTATTTATCAACATTTTGTTCAACGAAATTTTGCCGGTTTGTCAAATATCTGACACAAAAAAGCCACTTGATTTTAGAGTTATCCATCTTCACCCAAAAAAATTATCCGAGACCGTCTTCTCGTCGGCTGTTTACTGGGCCACTAGAAGTTTTCGGTGGTGAAAAAATCGATATCTGATTACTCTGAGCTTTGATGGATGGGTTCCTCGACTCGAATTAAATATTTTTACCTCCCGAAGCCAAGGAAATAGTAATTTGCGAGCGCTAATTCGGATTCGGATTATGCTTCTTTAACAATTATCATATAAGTTCACATGTGCGACTGTGAAGTTGTTATTCATTTACATGCATGCGCGCGAGCAACTGCTAATTACCTGTTAACGAATTAAGGGTTTCATGAAGATCTGATGGTAAACGGAGATGTGATTGCTGACCATATATAGCATTGAAACGTTTTGTTTGGCCAAAATGTATTTAAAAAAATGGCCATCGCCCAATTTGGTCACAAACAGGGTGAACCCTGTGTGACAACCAGACATACTTGCCACTATGTAACCTTTTCTGCTGAGATTTGCATGGAAATCCCTATTCGGAATTTATCACTTGACACAACAGGTAGTGAATAACAAATTACCTGTCCTTCCATGTCACTGGAATCCATGGAGAACCACTATATTTGGATATATCCGTTAAATGCAAGAAACCACAGGGATTGTTAAAACGAACAAGTGACGTCAATGTTCTGAGTCGATGCACATCATCATCAACCAAGAATAATCGGAGAATCTCATGATGAGAAATCCCGAGACAGCTGTTGACATTGCGTGAACATGGCGTCGATCACGAGCGATTTGCTGCAGACTGTTGACATAGAATCGCTGTCACGGAGCGAGCTTAGCTATATACTCAAATCACTTGTCATATGTATGATATAATGTGCTGTGCTATATATTGGCAGGATGTCGGCCTACGCCTTGTGATGTGGAATTGATCTATATATCAAGTAGGCACTCGAGTTGCTGCGTACGAACCACCGGGCATATATAACAGACAGCGGCCAGTGGACCATGTTTAACCCTTTTCTATAATAAATCGATTCTCCCATCAGTTATACATTGGAATTGTCTATTATTCATTTGGAGAGGTGTTCAGGAATAAATTAGCAGACGAACGACTGGCGAACTGACAATACAAGTCCAGAATAATTCATATTTATTGGAGGGAAATGTCCGGATAATAAGTTCAACTATGATCGTTTGTTGAACCTATTATCTGCACATTTCCTGATGGAGGTACTCGTCAATGAGTAATCTAGTAAATGGATGTACATACAGTAATGCCCTAATTAATCGACTGCTTAACCACAGCAGAATTATGGGTAACTTTTCAGGATTTAGTCGGAAATATGGCTTGTTGCCATTCATCGGAAAGCTCTCGGCGAGAGCTTTCCGATGAATGGCAACAAGCCATATTTCCGACTAAATCCTGAAAAGTTACCCATAATTCTGCTGTGGTTAAGCAGTCGATTAATTGGGGCATTACTGTACTCGTCAATGAGTAATTTTGTAAAGAGAGGGTTACCCATCGGAACCCTGGTGGATCGACCGAGTATATAGCTGACACTAATGCTGTTACCAATGTTTGACTCCGTATATACTCAGTTCGGACCGTATTCAATACGACCATACGACCATATCACATTTTATATCACGATCGCCTATCTTACTATATAAATAAAGCCATCTGTTTAAATTTTACATTTAATCAACACCTGTTGATTAAACGTGCCTACTGTTGATTAAACTTCGCAGAGTGGAGTAAACTTTCTCCATACAATTTGAACGGAAAAGTGTATATCCATCGCATTGTAAAGATCGTGGCATAAACTTCGCAGAGTGGATTAAACTTTCTCCATACAATTTGAACGGAAAAGTGTTTATCCACCGCATTGTAAAGATCGTGGCATAAACAAAATATACGCATAGTGTTTCTGAATAACAAATTTAATCCACTCGTGGATTTGGCGATTTACACCACTCGCTGAAGCTCGTGGTGTAAATCGCCAATCCCACTCGTGGATTAAATTTGTTATTCAGAAACACAATATGCGTATATATATTCTATATATGACTTTTCATCCCCGTATATACATTACAGATATAGCATAAAATGTGGCACTTAATGTCAGAACCAGTATACTCAGTACGGAGCCATTTCACACCCATGCTCACTATACGCCATAATCAATACGGGCACAGCACAGGGAGTGGCATTTCACATCCGTATACTCAGTGTTACGGATCATATTAACATGGATATAGCTACCTAATGCGCATAAGATTGTCCACTTATAAATGGACAATCGGTACCTAAAATGGTCGTTAATAAATGGACAATCCGACCACGCGTGGCACGCGAGTTTCGGATTGTCCACTAAATTACGACATATATAGATAATCGTGCATGTTAGCTTCATATTAAATCTGAAGGGTAATAACTCTATAAAGAATGTACCTTTACTAAATGACGGAGATTTGTGTGAGAAATTTGCAACACCACAACAGATCAACTTTTGTGAAATATAAGTCAAATTCTTCCCTTGGGTGGGTGTGTTTGGGGGAGGTTTGGTTCACGCTCTTTAAAAACACTTCTTCGAATATTTCCGTTATTTCGTCAACAACTCTTCTTCAAATATCTCCGTTATTTCGTCAAAAACACTTCTTCTCATACAAATCACCGTTATTTAGCAAATTAATATTATTTATAGAGTTATTGCCCTTCATATTAAATATGAAGCTAACATGTAGGATTAGCAAAACATGTCTTCATTTAGTGGACAATCCCAAGCTCGCGTGCCACGCGTGGTTGGATTGTCCATTTATTAATGACCATTTTAGGTATCGATTGTCCATTTATAAGTGGACAATCCTTGAAGAATTGCCTGATATAGCACACGATGTATGAGTTCTCATTCATATATTCGGTACGGACATATAACAATGGCAATGATCAGATGTATATCTCATTGACAGATATTTCTTGATAATGATCAGCTCAAATAAATAATTCCGTAACTAATTTGTGGGAAACGAATGGAATCCCAGCTTGTCAAACCTAGAGGCTAATAACAGACATTGTTCATTGCAGAAAACTAGGTCCCCAATAAGAAAGCGCCTCAAGTGCTTACAGTCTCGGTAAGGAAATTCGCCAAAAGATTGAATTCCAATAACATGAAGACTGATCCATCTATCCTGCTTTGATCTCAACCTCTTACTTTAGCCGATAAGGCAATTATCGCAAGAGCAATATGCACAATAACATTCAAAAGCTTGAATTTTAACTGTGCGCTTCCACAGAAGAGAGGGAGTGAGGCAATAGCACAGTGAAGTATAGGCAGGGAATTGAACATTAAAAAAAATTAAGTAAATATTAGCGACTGAAAAAAAAAATTGCTCATACACCGTGACACTGATCCATGTCATGCTCCCTTACACTGCAATATTGGTTTCGGGTCTAATAAGATGATAATTTAGTTATGCATGCGTTTAATCATCCAACATCATTCAATCATTAACATAGTAAAATGACTCCATTTCGGACCATGCAAATATTCGGACCATGCAAATATTACGCATCTCAATCCTTTCCTATTAAGCCAAATTTTTTTTAAATACGCTAAAGTCATATCACACGTTGGATATATGAATGGAAGAGGATTAATTTGACTCATATTTGGTTAATTACATGAGACCAAGAACTCATCTCAGGCCAATTCTTCATTGTTCAACAGAGGTGACATGAAATTTTTCAAATTATAGAAAATTATTTATATGTGTTGTTGACTTTCAAAATGAAAGTGGTTATGAAATGTTCCAAATCATGAAAAATCAGTTCCCTCTCACGATCTCAGATATAATATGAAAACATGGATACTAGTATATGAAGTGCATTATTTAATCTAAATGACATTTATCACATTTACGTATATGGTCATATATTTCTTGATGATGATCACCTCAAATATATGGATCAATAACTCATCTGTCGGAAACGAATAAAACCTCAAGTTTGTCCAATTTATAAGCTAATGCACTGGGAGAAAACAAGGGAGAAAACGAGGTGCCCGATATCAGAGAATTCCCGAGAAAACGAGGTGCTCGATATAAGAGAGTACCCGAGAAAACGAGGTGCCCCATATAAGATAGTTAAAAAAAACACACAAAGACAGTGCATGCTTACAGTATCCCGGCGAGGAAATGCGTCGTCAAATAATTCAATTCCAATAACATGAAGACTGATCCCTCTATCCGCTTTGATCTCCGGCTCTTGCTTTGGGGATTTTGGAACAATCACCATATCCTTCTTTCACGGAATATTGCAGCAGTGTCTGCAGTCGTATACTGAATAATACCGCCGTATCTCGTGACGCAATCACCCAGCGTAATGGAAGTCGCGGATCATTATCACTTCGTGAATACCAATTGTTCCCGCAATGATTTTAGTCGGGGAGCCAATAAGGTCCACCTGCACCCCCCGATGATTACAAATAACCTTATTTTTATTGTTCTCTATGGTATCCAGATAAAGAATCCGGATTTCACCGAAAAATAAAGGTGGCCCTACTAGGTGCTAGAGCCATTTGAATCCAAGATGGCCGCCATTTCCTCTAATTCCGACCAGCTATATTTAATTGTTGTAATAGGTCGGTTGTTAGCAAAAAAATAGACATACAAAGTGTATGCCATTTTGTTGGTATGATGTCCTTCTTCAAAATGACGGCAAATAATTTCGACAAAAAATTCAAAATGGCCGCCGAAAAATGACGTCACATGCACGAAAATAGGAAATTTAATTAATATTTCACCATATCTTCCATTTTTCTTCACATTAATCATTAGTAAATGGCAATGTTTTTGAGACAGTCATCAAGCGTGATACTATAGCGTCATTTTAAGACATTTTCCATTGACGAGGGTTCCGTAATAGATACAGAAAGAGGATTTGAAAAGGAGGGGGTGAAATTTTCGATATTTTTTGCAAGACGATGTTGATAGTCATTTTAACGACAAAATACACAGGCTGTTAATAAAATGTCAACAACTATGTGCTTTATTTTATTGGTCGGATGTTTTACTTCAATGGGAATGAAATTGGTGTAGAAAATTTCCAAAATGGCCGCCGAAAATATGAAAAATGGTAAATATTGCCCCATGGTGTCCTGTAATGGCTTACAAGTTGTCGTTGATATATAAAATTGGCTAATCTGTATTATATACAATGGATACTAACATGTCTGATGCACCATGGATCATTGTTTCTATTGTCACCACTGACATCACCAGAAATATTGGATTTTTCTCTCACAAACTTGACATAAATATCGGCAAAAATTTACTTTTCAGGGTTGGACAATTGTTTTAAGTAAAATGCAACTATCATTGGTATCAAAGGTATTAATTGTTTTGGTCTATCTTAAATGTGTCACACTACGGTGTTTATAGACCAAATTGCTCAAGATGGCTTCCAAAATGGCAACCAAATTTGTAAACAGTTATTTTTTTACATATATCCCGAACATTATTCTCTGCGTTATCCGACAAGGTAGTAAATTGTGACTCACTTGGTTATTATACGTGTTAGTTAATTAACTGACAACTACGTTCTATTATGTTTGTCCCAGTTCCGTATGGGGCATGACAAATTCATTTTAAAGTTGCAGTATTCAATTTTGCGGAGAACCTCTTTTGTGATTCTTGCCATATTATTGAAAGGAAATGGGCAGAACTTTGAAACGGAACTGAGATGAACCATAATATGTGGCTAGTCTGGTCCATCATGATAAAACACATCAAGTGGATACAGGGTGGATGCCAAGATGGTAGCCAGGGAGTTACTATATGATCATTGGTGAGGTGAATAGGTATACAGGGAGTTATTGTATGATCAATGGTGAGATGAGTACATGTATGTATACAATGAGTGACTGTATGGTCATAAATGTAATGAATAGCTATATAGGGAGTGACTAACTGGTCATGTGTCGGGTGTATGAGTATACCCGGTGTTCCTGCTTGGTGACTCGTGGGGGTATGGTCATGTGTAGGTTATACGGGTATACACATGTGTTGCTATATGGTCATGGGCGAGGGGTATGTGTATATAGCGAGCGGCTATATGGCCATGGATGATGTGCATATGCATACATGGAGTGAATATACTGACATGGCTGGGGAGTATTAGTATATCTTGAGTGGCTATTATGCTATGGTGTGACAAATAGGGATACAGGGAGTGACATGGCCAAGGGTGAGGTGCATATCTATACAATGATTGACCATGATCATGTATGAATGTTTTGAATAGGTACACACGGGGTGACTATATGGCCATAGGTCAGATGAAGGAGTATACCAGGTGCCATGGGTGAGGGTATGTGTATGAAGCTAGTGGCTATATGACCATTGGTGAGGTGGATATGTATACCCGGGGTGACTCTATGGTCATTGTTGTGGTGTTGATGTATATATTGAATGTCTATTTGACCATGTGTGTGTGTGGAGAATATGTATACATGGGATGACCGTATGGCCAATGTTGAGGTGAATGGGTATATAAGGAGTGACTCTATGGTTATGGGTCATGTTTAGGATTATACCCGGTGTGCCTGCATTGTGACTCATGGCTGTATGGCCATCCATGGTCATGGGTCAGGTGTACGTTTATACAGTTGGTCACTATATTGTTATGTCTGTGGTGTTTATGTATATATGGAATGACTGTGTGGTAATGTGTGGCTATCGCTTTTCTCGTTTACACAAACACTATCAAGGTGGAGAACTCTTTGACATGACCTCTCTATTGATTAACATATCCTTGAGTTATTGTGGAAAGCGATAGCCACCCAAATTACACATGTACAACCCAGCCATGACTTCATATGTACATAAACACCACACAAATGACAATATAGTCACCCACTCTATACACGTACACCTGACCATACAGGCATATTTGGTTATACCGGCACATGCCACAAATGACGATACAGCCATGAGTCACCATGCATGAACACCAGGTATACTCCTACACCTGACCATATAGTCACTCTATGTATACATATTCACCACATTCACGATCATACAGTCACTCATTGTATACATATATTCACCTCACCATGGACCATACAGCCACTACATGTATATCTATTCGCCATACCCATGACCATAGAGTCAATCCAGATATACATATACACCTCACCAATGGTGAGCCCTTCCAAATATACCAAGACACCCACACACGACCACTCATAAGTTTCATATTTGCATATACACCTCACACATGACAATTCAGCAACTCACTGTATACTCATACACGCCATCCATGATCATTCATCTACACCCTATACACCACCGATGATAATACATCCACAACATATATAAATTTACGACCCACCCGTTACCAAAAGGGCACTCCCTATATAGCCACACGCTCGTCAATGACCATCCAGCTTATTCCAGGTATGCATATAACTTCAATCTTGACCGTACAGGCATACCATGTGCACCTATACACATTACCCATAACCATAAAATCACTCCCTATTTATATACGCACTCCATCCATGATCATACAGACAACACAAATATACATATCACCAACATGTCACAATACAGCCACACACGGTACGCATATACATCCCACCACGACCTTACAGTCACTCCATATATATATAAACAACACACGGATGACCATGCAGCTACTCTCATTATATATATACACCACAGCAATGCCCATACGGTCACATCGGCCACACACAACAATACACCGTACAGTCACTACATGTATACCGATTCACCTCACATATGCCCATACAGCCACTCCTTATATTCCTATGCATCTCACCATGGACACCCCACTCATAACCATATAGTCACTCCTTGTATACCTATTCACATCATTCATGACCATACATTAACTCCCTGTATACCTATTCACATCACCCATGATCATACTGTAACTCCCTGGCTGCCATCTTGGCATCCATCTTTTATCCAGTTGATCACTTTTTATCATAATGGGCCAGAATAGCCACATATTATGGTTGATCTCGGTTCCGTCTAAAAGTTCTGCCCATTTCCTTTCAATAATATGGCCAGAATCACAAAAGAGGTTCTCCGCAAAATTGCATACTGCAACTTTAAAATCAATTTGTCATGCCCCATACGGAACTGGAACAAACATAATAGAACGTAGTTGTCAGTTAATTAACTAACACGTATAATAACCAAGCGAGTCACAGTTTGCTACCTTGTCGGATAACGCAGAGAATAATGTTCGGGATATATGTAAAATATTAACTTTTTACAAATTTGGTTGCCATTTTGGAAGCCATCTTGAGCAATTTGGTCTATAAACACCGTAGTGTGACACATTTAAGATAGACCAAAACAATAAATACCTTTGATACCAATGATAGTTGCATTTTACTTAAAAAAATTGGCCAACCCTGAAAAGTGAATTTTTGCCGATATTTATGTCAAGATTGTGAGAGAAAAATCCAATATTTCTGGTGATGTCAGTGGTGACTATAGTAACAATGATCCATGGTGCATCAGACATGTTAGTATTCAATGTATATAATACAGATTAGCCAATTTTATATATCAACCACAACTTGTTAGCCATTACAGGACACCCTGGGGCAATATTTACCATTTTTCATATTTTCGGCGGCCATTTTGGAAATTTTCTACACCAATTTCATTCCCATTGAAGTAAAACATCCGTCCAATAAAATAAAGCACATAGTTGTTGACATTCTATTAACAGCCTGTGTGGTTTGTCGATAAAATGACTATCAAAATCGTCTTGCAAAAAATATCGAAAATTTCACCCCTCTTTTTAAATCCTTTTTCTGTATCTATTACGGAACCCTCGTCAATGGCAAATGTCTTAAAATGACGCTATAATATCACGCTTGATGACTGTCTCAAAAACTTGCCATTTACTAATGATTAATGTGAAGAAAAATGGAAGATATGGTGAAATATTAATAAAATTTCCTATTTTCGTGCATATGACGTCATTTTTCGGCGGCCATTTTGAATTTTTTTCGAAATTATTTGCCGTCATTTTGAAGAAGGACATCATACTAACAAAATGGCATACACTTTGTCTGTGTATTTTGCTAACAACCGACCTATTACAACGATTAAATACAGCTGGTCGGAATTAGAGGAAATGGCGGCCATCTTGGATTCAAATGGCTCTAGCACCTAGTAGGGCCACCTTTATTTTTCGGTGAAATCCGGATTCTTTATCTGGATACCATAGGGAATAATAAAAATAAGGTTATTTGTAATCATCGGGGGGGGGGGGTGCAGGTGGACCTTATTGGCTCCCCGACTATTTGAAATGGATACAAATATGGAATGATACTCCAGAACATTGACCTATAGCACTAAAAAAAATGGAACAGGGCTGGATGGATCCAATATGGCCGCGACTCAGTGATGAGGCGTATACAAATATAATCGACACCAACGACGCTATCTTTAATATGGCACTGAGGCGACCTCACAGAAACAACCTGCTCATTCACAGCTGGAAACTTGCAAGGTTTGAGTCCACTAATTTGCATGGACAGTAAAGTGGACATCTTTTCTGATATATTGGTGTCGCTGGATTTTAAGGGAGATAATTCATACCTCAGAATTGGATGACACGTTATTAAACAGAAAAAAGTTTTTCTAAAAATGATATTGAATCAAACTGTAGTTGAATCCTTATGGATCAGAAGAAAAAAACCGAAAGAACATATTGTTCGCTTGAAAACTCTCACCAGATTACTACTTCAAATATATTTACTTTGGTAGATAACATGGATTGTATTTTGAAAACTAGTGCTGTTTCGAAAGAAGAGTCTAAAATGATTTAAAGGGGGACTGTACACTAAATCCGGCCATTTATGAGACCATCTCCTATTATACTCAACAGAATATAATTATAATGAAAATGAGTTTATCACTTGAGTAATTGACTCATTTTCGTTGATTACCATGTTGTTTTCATCGTGTATGGAGCGCATGAGTGTATTTTGTACTCGTCCATGTCTCAAATTCATTCAATTGTTGAATATATTCTGTTGAATATAATAGAAGATGTTCCTATAAATGGCCGGATTTGGTGTACATGCAGTACCCATTTAATATTTTATCGCGAACTAAACCAAT
Organism: Siphonodentalium dalli; assembly: GCA_032622095.1. Lineage (NCBI taxonomy): Eukaryota > Metazoa > Mollusca > Scaphopoda > Gadilida > Siphonodentaliidae > Siphonodentalium > Siphonodentalium dalli. The sequence goes on along the minus strand of CP136062.1, from coordinate 139,161,587 downwards.
AGTTACACTAGATTGGTGCTACAGCCTGTTGATGAATCCAAAAAGTTTGAGGATATAATTTAATATATTAAAATATTTAAAATATTTAAGTTTCTGAAAAAAATGCTCATGACCACCAAAGTCGAAATTAGACAACTCTGTACCACATTAAGGCCTGCTGAGTATACTCAAAGATAACTTGAGTCGTGCGATGGTATCGTTCGCCAAACCTTTTGACTTCATGCGATCAAAATTGCCTCTGTCTGGTGTCTACAAAAACACTTAGAACCATCAAACATTCATCTGATAGAACATTAAAAGCTAGTTATAAAATAAAAACCTTCACGGGTACCTATTAGTCTGAACAAATGATTACATAATGAGGTTAAAAACCAGCAAAAACAGATTACCCACCTATATTTTGCGTCGAACTAATTTTGATTGATCAAACTATATTTTTGCCCACCACATGTGATCATCTGTGATGAGATAAGCATGAAATTTGAGGTGAAACATCCCCATCCACATGCTTGGTATGTCTGTGTATACAACGTTGCATCATCATTGACAGAAAAGGCAGTGAGCCGAGAGTGATAAAGTACGAGGAAGAGGGATGGATGGGGATACAGTGAGAGATGGGGAGAGAGGGGTGAGTGTGGAGCTAATAAGAAAGCAGAAACAACGAGACACATGAATGTGGAAAACATGCATTTTGGGTGCACGTGAGAGATTGCTCAGATTTTGGATAAGTGACGGCATGAATAATTGGGATATATACGACCCACATTTTTGGTGGGATTGAGAATTGATCAACTATCGGGGGTGTAATCAATTATTTTATTTATATTATTTAATATGGAACTACATTTGCATTCATATACACTATTAATCAAATTAAATTGTTTACATGCTTCATATAGAAGTGTGTCGATTTTTCACGCATGCACACGGCTTGCCCATTGGACCGAATCAATGGTTGTTCTATCGAAATGGAGATACATCTAAGGACAAGAATCTTTAAGATTTCTGACAAATTCCAGCGAAGTATATATGTCTCACATATGTTAAGTCATCTGAGTTCAAAGGCGCCTATCTCATGGTCATTCCCATGCTCATGTGACCCCTGTGTACCAGTTGTCATATACATCGTCCAAGCTGATAAGGAACGCTCTTTATTGCACATATATGACGAGACCATTTAAAAACGGACATGGCTCATTCGAACCTCCAACTTTTTTTCTACGTAATTTGCAGCGACGAATACGATAGGTCGACAAATAAACGAACTATTGATATACCGGCTTCATATGCTCTGAAAAACACTTGCCAAAGTCACAGCCATTTTTCAGCCGTTTTCAGATTTTCGCCAGAAGTCAGACAAACGCTCTTTATTGCTACCCTATCAGGAATAGACTATAACGGAACGCTCTGTTCTGTTCTATGTCGTGAAAATGGCTGTTTTGTGTTTGGGACCCAACACCGTATTCACAGTTGTATTTTTCATTACTTCAATGCGTCTTTTAGGGTTACAGAATTCTCATAGAAATGTAGTTCAGATATTTATTGACCTACTTCGATACTGAGAAAATTCAAAAGCGAATAATATTATGTGTATTTTGGAGCGCAAACCGTCATGTGGCTTTAAGTTCCCCTCTCGTCGTGATGTGGCCCAACTGCCAAAACGACGTTAAACCCTAACTAAACTAAAACAAAATACCCTTTATGGTTAACGGCACCAATCAAATGGTAATACACGGGTCAATTCACCCCTGTATACTCATTTTCAGGGTTCAGCCATTTTGGGTATATGATTAATTATTTATTTGAAATAGTTTATTAGTGCCCAGTATGTCGTCTGAGGTCAACAGCACATAGTCCATGACACTTCTCGGGTCAAGTTATCCATGTGTACAATTTTCACACATATCTTCTGAGCTGATAATAGACGCTCTTTATCTTTTTAAATATAATTTATTCGTACCACTTTAAGTCATATGAGGTCAATGGCACAAATAGCATGATATCCACCTGGTCAATTTAAACACGTGTAACAATTTTCAGCACATGGGTCCAACCAGTATGAATGTAATTAATTATTTTTATTAAGTTAATAATGAGCTAGTGTCCCTTTAAATCATCCGACGTCAACATACCCGAATCAATTTACCCCTTTGTATCTTTTAAGTTGATAATATACGCTCTTTATTGCTAATTATTAGTGCCTGTATCTGTTAAATATAATTGATTAATCTCTATCTAAGTCATGTGAGCTAGGACACAGGCGCATATACAACGACACTTGTCCCACGACACCGCGGGTCACGTTACACATTTTACCAATTTTCCCACACATCTTCTAAGCTGACAATAAACGCTCTTCATCTTTGTGTTAATATATTGTATTAGTCCCCCTTTAAAAGTGTTAGTGTAACAATTTCCAGATCCATGGGTCCAACTATTTTAGGTATGTAAAGTGCCCCTTTAAAGGGGTACTGTACACTAAGATAGGCGATTATTTTATTTACTCCCATTGAAATAACTTTCAAGTTAGATTGTGTTCGTGTTATATGAGTTTCGTATAAACCTAATTTAGCGAAGAAAATATTGATCTTGGAAACAAAAATATTACGATTTCAAACTACGCGCCATGTTTTTGACCTTCACCGGAGAAGACGCAGGTCGCAGGAAGAACCAGAAGTTCATTGCTCACAGCTTCGATTGATGCATTCAATCTCTTCCATCGAACAATCTCACTCCCTATAAAATACTTGACGCTTTATGACTCTTGTTTCTTTCTCCTTTTCCCCCGAATCGGTTATAACGGGCCTTCTTTTGCAGGTAATATGTTTTGTTTGCAACTCAATAATGTTCGCGAATGGCCGTCGATAAAAGACAGGCAACATATGCGATTTCAAGAACGGTAACTCGTAATGGTATAATTCTCCATTTTATGACTCCAGCCATAAATGAATTTATATTAAATAATTCAATTTTACTTTTACGATAGCCCGTTAACCGGAACGTTTTCAGTAGACATCGTGGACTCAAATTAGTTATTTTATAATATAATATTCATATTAGATCGCTATTGTCACTGGGAATTTATTGAAATTGGGGTACAGTACCCCTTTAAGGTTAAATCACACAACGCCAGCGACATGTATAGTCCAGTTTCAGTTATATACACGCAAGTCCCTTCATATCAGTTCGTTCTTGTTATCAGTTAGGCTATGTGAGTCCCTTATTAGTTGGTAAATGACCAACCCTTCAATTCCTTTGGGTGGCAAAAACAAGGCGGAGCCTATTTTGAGATCTCATACATATGCTAATTTCACTAGAATTCCGATAGATTGCTCGGATCTATCTTGCAAAATGCACTGACTGGAAATACAACGAATGACAATCCAGTTTTAAAGAGAAGAAAAATGACAACTTTATATTTAACATCTTCATATATATTCTTTGCTCCGAGAATCGAAGAACCTCAATTAGAATTTCTGTTATATATATCGAACTAGAAAGGAAAACACAATTCTGAAGATGCGTTTCCATATTATACGTTGCTATGTTTTATGCACAATTATCAATTGGATATGACATTTTTGTCCAGAATTGCATGTTATCGCACTTGGCTAACATCTCCCTTAAACCGAGTAATATTGTTTTGCGACATCTCCAATCCGAGTAATATGGATTCACGACATGCCGAAAATCTACTTCACTGCTGCTATGAAATAACGTGCAGGTATCCATTTTTGCGACGTCACTCATATGAAAGAGTTGTCTGTTATATACAAAGAGGCGATCTAATTAATAAATAGGATATTACTTGGTTGGTTTTATTTTATTGGCCTGATATCAGCCCTCGGTAACCTCATATCAGCCTTTGACCTTCGGTCTCAGGCTGATATGATGTACCTCTGGCTGATATTGGGGGCCTAATATCAAACAAACCAAGTAATATCCTTTAAATATCTGGGGTTTATTAATCATCCGCCTCCATATTAGTCTCATTTCGTAACAACCCTTGGTTTCATTAGTTGGTTGATTATTGATTGTATATATATATCCGAAGAACGAGTTGGTTTAAATGTATTATTTTCAGAACATAATGAACCTATAATGAAGTCATAATGAGTCGATAATATGACTAAAACGCTCTCATTTTCAGTTCATTATCGACTCATAATGAGTCGATTACAATCCGATTATCGACCTAAACAAATTATATTCAAAGCAGAAAATTTTCGAGGGAAGATACTGTCACAAAAAGAGAGAAAATGTTCACGTTCGAAGTGTGTTTTAATAATTTGATAAAATGCATATATCTACTCGATGTGGCTATTGTTGACCACAAACTTTGGAGATAACAGTCACGTGATCATCGGCTCAATTTTGGAGATACCATTAAAAAATGGTTATAAATTTTGTAGGAGAAGGCAAGCTCATCTATTCTGATTAATGGTCATATTTCCCAGAGCTTCGTGTTAGGGAGAGGCTGCCACCAGGGTGACCCAATATCCCCGTATATTTTCCTCCTCTGCGCCGGGTTTTGGGTCTGATGATAAGCCAAAACAATAAAATTAAATAATACAAAAATAACACAATATGCGGACGACACGCCGCTCGTACTTGATGGTTCTGAAAATAGTCTACGTGAATCGTACTTAAAACTGGACGAATTTGCTCGGGTATCGGGTCTGCGCATAATTCAATCACAATATATTTAAATGTGTCTTTTATGGCCATGAAACGTAAGCTTGGTGTCCGGCAAGTATGTAGTGATTATACACAAATATATCAATTCAATTAGTATGATCGCGGCGCGATCTTTCGTATTCTAAGTATACCATCGGTGGACTTCGCTGCAATTGACTCCTTCAAATTATGCATCAAAAGAAAGGAGATTTTAAACTACAGATATACACTTGGGGAATATCGGCCATTTTTTAAATATAATTATAAAAGATATTAGGCGGACACAAAGACTGACGACCTGGTTTACCCCCGAATTTCCAGTAGAATTTGCAAGTTAAGATATCTCGACTTAGCTTCCTTTGATTTTGTCGAGTTATATTTCAAAAGATAGGGGGTTTCATCCGCATTAAGATAGAATGAGTAATATTTTGGGTGAGATGAATAATTTCGCCAATTTAGTAGGGATATGGCATGCAGTTGGTGTGTTTCCAACAAAAATCTAACTTGTGCTGAGTCTTGTCACTGGTAATGTATATAATGGTATGTCTGGTATTTTCCCCAGTGGCCTGTCGTATACAGAAACCACCGAACCCCGGAAAACGATGGACAAATTCGTATACCTTACTCGTATTTAAATTCGTGCAGTACTATTTTGTCGCTCAGTTTCAAATTCGCGCATTTTGAATTCGTGCACCGTCCTGTGATAATTCAAAACTGACAAAATTATTTTCGTAAAAGTCTTGTATCTGTCTATCTGATAACAGTTTAATTTCTTAATCGTTCCCGAAGACACGTGTGTGTATTGAGGACAATCACACCGGAAATTTACATCTAGCAGGAAATCAATGTATCATAATTTTGGTTTGGCGATGGGTGTATATGCTATTAAGTTATTTAAATAATTATGGAATTTATTGAAATGAACGTATAAGTTGTATAACCACAAACGCGTATAGGCTTCTGGCTTCAGGACAAACAACAGTTGTATAATTGGGTTGACATATAATTAACTCAGACTGTATGACCACGGTGGTAGTTCAGGGTTTTGGGTACCATGATTGTATGTGGACGTTTTACAAGCAACGCAACATCGAACATTTTACAATGACTAATTCCATTACATGTAAATAATGGTGTTGGGGTTGGTTGCCCGCATGTGAATATAAATGCCTATTCAATTCAATTTTCCGTAATGTATGAAACTCATTAACATAACATAACCCTCTTATTTTCCCTTTGGAAATTTGGTATAAACTCAGGAGTGGAACTATTTTTCGCTCAGTTTTAAAACTCAGGAGTGGAACTATTTTTCGCTCAGTTTTAAAAAATAGTACGGCGCGAATTTAAATACGAGTAAGGTATATAATCGAATCAGGTTACCATCTCTGTGGTGGATAACAAATACACGTTTTCGTGATTCGAACCAGCCTCACCATCGCTGGACGGCTTATGCTGGGCTTATGCGCCATGCACTTTACCAACTGAGTCACCGGGACAACGACTACCTCCGAAACTGTCGAGACAATCTAATTACCCGTCAATCCTATAAAACTGGTGCCAAGTTTACTTGACAGCCCTTAAGTGCTCGAGGCGTGGGAGTAAAATCTGAACACAGCGAGGTCAGATGGTGCTAAGCAATTAAGATTTATTGGGTGGGTCGATGAGAGTGACTGCACCAAGGTTCGGACACACATCGCGCCATATCGATTCTGGACATATCGCTTCCATCATCTTACACGGCGTCGATTCCAATGTCCTGTTTCTGATGGGATTACACCCGCTGTCATAGTTACATGTTTCCGCCGCATTAGTGATGTTTTATCTCAAACTACATTATAGTGTCATCGACGCTATTACTTCAACAGATAGATACCGCTATTATGAATGGGTTATATAGCAGTTCTATATGTTTGAAAATGAGAAAACTCATAAATGTTTCTGTCGGCACGGTTTCGGATGAAACTCCTCCAAAATTGATCACATTCAATAAAAGCTAATATTTTTGATAATCGTGTATGAAAACATGGACATATTTTAACAACTTTTATGACGAACAGAGTCGAGCTTCGCGGGCCTGGCGCTTAAACTATACAGGATAGAATTATCTCCCCCGTCACACTTGATCAAACACCGCTGGTCGATTCTGATCAAATTTTCAAAAGTTTTTTTTGTATTCCTAACTCTTATATCCATGACCGATTTAGATTTAACAGCAGTTATAAAAGTCGCAGGGGTGGCCACTTGATAATTGGAATTTAATCGTTAAAAGATAGCACGCGAGTTGATTGGCATATTAATTTTACAAGAATCCCCAAACATAAGACTGAATATAAAAATACTGAAGTTCCGCCTGTATGAAATAGTATCCGTTCGCCGATATTGTCTATATACGGAGTACTTCGGATGGTTAGCTGTTTGCAGTTTGCTTGACGTTAAAAGTTTTTTAAAACGTCAAATGTGCGCTGCGTGCAGGGAAGTGTGTGGCTAAATAGGGTCTCCGAAATTCAGTTTGCACCCCTGTATGGGTTATAATTTCCCAAAGTGGTACATAAAGCTTCCCAACTGTTGGACATTTACAAACTGATCGACACCCATACATACAAATGCATGTATATAGTCTGCTATAGTTGGACATGATTGACACCCTCTATATAGTCCGCTGCAGTTGGATATTTTCCGCCTTTATGGTCATTTCAGTTGAAACATTTGACACCAAGTGCATGCATCAAAATACTAGAAGTTGTGTTATAAAACACTAAATTTGACACTAAATACCGGTTATAAAATCAAACTATCAGAATAATTTTACCGAACCTATGGATTTGGTCTGAAATTTCTGAAACCGTTGAAAATTTTGACCGAAGTAAATAAAAACCCAAACACCCCTGTCGACATGTCCATGCATGGGTTTCCATGTGATAATTATTTGCTATTGATGCTGTATATTAGTTCCCATAGAAAATTACTATTTTAAAAGACTCTGTTCGATATTTCACATGATAAATTGTTCGATAAACTGTTTATCATCGCCTGGTTGGTTCCCGAGATTGGAATCTGAGGCTGACTAAGTTATCTCTTTGGCGGGTCCTCCGGATCACCGATAAGACCAGTATACCACCAGATAACTATATATATAATATAGCTGTAAATTACATTGAACATATACACGTTCGTTAATTGTCTCACTCGGTAAATTATATTGCGAAAAACGACCCATGACACCAACGACACAGAACATAATAAGGCGAGAATATGTAAAAACAATCATGTTTTGGAACACTCTTTAATATTCTACGCGAATAGGTATATGGAAATATAAGCGCTCTTTTATCATGCAGCAGTGATCTTTTGAATTACAATTATAACAATGGTATACGCATGGTATACCGTATATACATGTATATATGGTGTCAACTCAGCGAGGCACATTTTACCTTGAAAAATGGAATCTCCGTCGCTGGTAGCAACATTAAAGTAGTTGCTTCTTTGGAGGAATGCGTTTTTATAAGTATTCACAAACACAGTTTGTTTTATTAAAGTGATGTTGAACAGTCTGCAATATGTCTTTGACGAAAAGAAGATGCACGGGATACATGCGTACGCGCTCGCATTCATAAGCATACTCCCAAGTCAGATAAATAATATCGTCCAAACACAGTTTTGTATGAAATCGATGGGGTTTCCACACCTTTCTTTGCTTATCGACAGGGAATCTCTTGAGCTTGTGCCATGGTGTGTATTCTTTGGATGCCCAGTGATCCTTATCTGTGCGACTAATTGCTATGCGGTCCCACAATGACTCTTCACTGATTTATACAGTGTGGGGGTTTTTGTTCACGTCAAAAGTCATATTGATTGTTCATATTTGTCCAGTTATTTTGCTGTCTATACTGAATAGCGATGAAATCGCCACTCAATTCCCACACATCACTATTAACCCTATGGTCTTTAAATAAAAGAAGTCGCTCTTCAACCTGCGGGGTCTCTAATATCTAAAATACAGAACGACCTCCTTGACATATGCGTAGTTATGTTGGGAATCGAGTTTCACAAATACAGAATATGTATAGTGTCGTCGCTTAAACTGTTTATGTCCGTGAGGGGGATTTGATCATATATTGGGCGAGGCTCTGCCGAGTCCAATAGATGCCAAATCCCCCGAGCGGACATAAACAGTTTAAGCGACAAAATTAGCTACATATTTTATTTATCCATCGCACAAAACTTGTCTTTTGTGAGGTAAATCTGTCATTTTCCGTAGTTTTACATTCGTTACTTCGATGACGCCATTACATTTATTAGGTCAAGCAAACTAATTAGCATTCATGACGTGGGAAAACCAGAGTACAGCTTAGAGCGAAATAGTTCGTTGGTCTTTTTACAGTTATTCTAAGCAGATCTTGTTCTGATGATTTATAGATGTTTTAGAGCTAAAACATATATCATTTTACGAATTATTTTAGTGAATTATGCACGATAAAAACGTTCTGATAGCACAATGACGTCATTAAGGCCGGTTGACGTCCCTAGTTACCTGCGCAATCAAATTACGTCATACAAGTAGTACTAACCTAATAAAGCTACATTGACCTAATAAAGCTACCTTGACGTAATAAACGTAACGTTTATTAGGCAGGCTTTATGTAGGCAATAGTGATAGTGAGCGGTGGATAAAATCTTATATCTCAACATAACGAGTTGAAGATCTTGTATATCACATGAAACAAACTAGAGCTTTATGTCTTTATAACAATCCAAAATCCTCAAAGGAAGCTGCAAAATGGATGCAAAATGCATTCATTTACAGAGTTGGGTGAGATGCTTCACAACAGTATACGACAGTGTCGCCGCTATCGCGCAATCTGGCTGGGGACGGAAAATATAGTGCACAAATTTGCCTCTTTGCCTCTATTTTCGTTAGTGCAACGAAGTTGGACTATAATTTAACTTTAATGAACAAAGTAATCATTTTGCATTGTCTGGTGTTGGTGTCATTGGCGGCTTTTTGAAATAGTATTAATACGCCTGAATCAGTGTACAGACGGGCAGTATTTTGCTGGCGCGATGCCTCAGTGATCCCGGGAAGCAAGTGCCTATTCATAACTAAGGTAAGGAAATATAAAATGGCATATCTTAATTATATAATAGGGGTTTCGTGTGATATATACATGTATCGTGATTTAGTTTTAAGCTGTTTTAAGTACATTTTGTATATTTATAAACGCAATATAAAATGTCGACTTATTAGGATATTGGGCACATATATTTTTTGACACGAATTGCGAATACATCACGTTATACAAGCTCGCATTTTGTTATTAATCTATATCATTCTGGTTTCTGTTACACGTTTAAATATGCACATTATAATCACACCAATATCGATAAGAACATGAATTGCGTGGGGTTTATAAGCATTATACAAACGTTGATTATTATATGCGGAGTGATGCACACTAGATCTCAGTCAGATGTCCCAGTGGGGACACGTTATTGACACGAACAATCATATTACGAGTTCGACATTCGGAAAATAGAAGGTCAATGAAGAATGGCTCTTTAATGGTTTGTGGATGGACCCCGGAGGATATGCAATGGATGTTTGCATCTCTGTTAACCCACTTGGAAAATTTTGGAAGGGGATTAGTACATGGTATAAATATATAAAAACATGGAGAAAACATTGGACAAAATTTTGATTTCTTTGCTTTTTTGTCTTCCTTGGGGTAATGTTGGTTTTTCATTCTCAAAGGAGTTGATGGCCTCAAGTTGTTCTGCCTGTCTCTGTTGAACAGTTGGTCTCGTCTGCTGTCTGGATTCTGAGTCTTTCAGTATCGGCTATCTGTTCATGTGACTTCTTTAGAATGTTAATGTGACTTCTTTCTGATGTAAAGCCGCTGCTGTTATTGGTCGTGGACGACTTCGGACTGATGTACCCCGGAGTCATATGAGTGTAAGATGTTTCCGATTCCGCCGCCTTGAGTACATCAGACGGCATCCCTGAGAAGGAAGAGTGACCAGGGCGTCTCTCAGATCGCTCATGTCTGCTAGCAACTATGGCTGAATTGGTCATTGTCGCATGGTATCGATCAAAAAGACACACAGGATCCCCCAAACGTACAAAAAGACACTCATGGTATCCCAAACGTACACAACGACAGGATCTCGAAGTCTCACCATATATATGCAATGGGAATTTACATTAGTCGTCTGCTATGTATTAATACGGAACTGTGCTGCCAGTCAGACTCAAAGCGGAAGTTATATATATGCCCATTTAAATTCCGTTGATATTTCACTCCGATCAAAAACAAATAATTGTTATAACAATATTAATAAATATATAGCAGACGACTAATCTAAATTCACGTTGTTTGATGGGACTTTGAGATCCTGGGTGTCTTTTTGCACGTTTTGGAACATCCTGTGTGTCTATTTGCATGTTTGAGAGATCCTGGTGTCTTTTTGCTCGAAACCATGCGACAATGATCCGCAATCCCTGCCAGTGCCCCAACAGGTCGGTGGATTCCTATCCCACCAAGCCGCGGCCGATAGAGGTTATTGCTGGTGTGACCTTGATGTCCAAAACTAGTTCCAATCTACCCGATTGAACGTGGAGTTCCAACTCAAACAATGGGCAGATTGAAACGAACTCAGGATGTGCAGTACCTCGGTGGGGAGTCCATTGTCCACGTCCATTGTCCACCGAGGTCCGGCAAAAGACTCGGAATCGCTCGGGCGGCTGAGGACTTTACGGATGACAACACACATCACACGCGATTCAGTACCAACAGATATGAACAGCGACTGTGCGCAAATTAATGCGACCAGATCGCTCGACTTCCCACTGGCGAACGAATCGATGCAGAACAAAGGGGCTGGATTTTAAATACAAATTAATCAATGACAATTAAATAACTAGTCATTCATTCGGGTAACATGGGTTAATGAGATAAAATAAAATAAAATAGCTGTCATCACTGCTCCCACTTTGAATGTCGGACTCAATCTAGCGGGTAGTTTGTATAGGCCAGCACCGGAGTGTTGGTTGTTGGTGTGATAAAAAGACATTGGGAAACTGACACTGTGGCTCAATTCGGAGAGGGCTTAACGTCATACATTACAGTATATAGAGCGATAAGGAATGCGGGAAATTTATAAGTTTAAGTAATACCAGATATAAACCCGGAGAGCCATGTGAAGTTTTGGATCAATAGGAAAACTAGAGGTCTTCCAAAAGTTATATATACAGTTTGTGACAATCGGATGAGGGATGTGACCTGTGTGGTCTGCCGAAGGATATAGTCAAAAACAATTTCTAAAAGGTGAGCTGCGGGGTGTTCCAATGAATTTAATTCTGAAATCCAAGATGGCTGCTGGCGGTTATGTTTTTTTTAAACGAATTTCGGCAAAAAATTATTGCTCCCATCTAGAGGTCATCCGGAAGTTTAGTGACGATTGGATGAGGAATGTGGACTACAGGATGTGCAGCAGGATTTGGTCATGCAAAGACTAAAATCCAAAATGGCGACTGTCAGCCAAGTTTTAAAACGAAATTCGTAAACAATTTGATGTCCCCCATCTAGTTTTGACACCGAAGTTCCATATAAAGTTTGGTAACGTTCGGATGATGGCTGAGGTCTGTATGGTGTGCCAACGATTTAGTCATGAAAAGAGCAAATCCAAGATGGCTGCCGGCGGACATGTTTTTCATCGAAACTCGTTCAAATTCGATAGCTCCCATCTAGAGGTAATCCCAAACATGACTGTTAATTATCAAAACATTTCTCAATACATGCGGACTGCAGGGTGTGCCAATGGATTCAAATTTGAAATCCAAGATTGCGGCTGGTGGCCATGTTTTTTAAAACGAATTTCGGGAAAAAATATCGAGAGCTCCCATCAAGATCTCACCCCGAGTATCCGTATGAATTTTAGTGACGATCGGATGAGAGATGTTGCCTGTATGGTGTGCTAAAGGAAATGTTGATGGACGCATACACGGACGCACCGATGCACGTCCTGACTGACGGACAGACGCACGGTAATACATGTAGTTAAAACATGACTTTTTCAAGTTGAGTTAAAAAGGCTAACAATAGTAAACTATATATACACATGCGTGTAATCAAAGCTATGTTCAGACATTCAGAATAGAGTGAATATGTAGCTGTTATTGAACCACGTTTCCCAAGCTGTCGGCTGCCACATAAATTCAAGTTTATAATTAAACAAATTTGTTAGAAAGTCCAGCTTCACGCCAAATGAACACAACGGTCACAGTACCGTATTCCGCAATAAAAACACACAGACTACATTCACGTCTTATAGTGATGGGGCCCCATGTGGCTCAGTCGGTAATGTGCATTAGCCGCCATAAGCCACCCAAATGTGCTTAGAATCCCGATAGGCGCGGATTTGTGATGCCCGCAAATGGAGGCGGGTTATTGGATTAATATATCTGGGCAAGTTTGTCAGTTGCTTTCCGGGTGTCGTTTGTTTCTGCGTGCAGTGCGATGGGTTTAATATCTTTCCTATACCCGCAAAACTGACAACGTCATGGCATACTGACAGAAACGACGATAACGCCAATAAACCAACCATCTTATATTTATAACATATTTTTTTGAGGCACGGACTCAGCGCGAGCGTTAATTCATTACTTAAAATGTGCTTTCTTCAATGAGCATGAACAAATTCCCATTTCTTATCAGAATGGCACATTGCATGAGATGAACTCAGGTCAAGCTAAAAAATCGGTCGCGATTTTCGCCCATGACTGGGTTCGAATCCGTGCCAACATCGTCTAGCCCAGACTGCATGTGATTATTTTATCCACGACTTAACCATCTGCGCTACGGAGACACCCATAAAAGGAAGACCTCCCACCGAGAGATGAGAAGCGTATCGGTCTGAACATGGTTCTAATATTAACGCAGAACGGATCTACCATTATATATATATATATCTTTAATCTTTAATTTTTTTGCTAACTATTCTGACATAATAGCGATGACACCATAAACGTTTACTATCTCGTTTTACTTGGGAACCTATACAGCCAAGTGTCAAATGGCGGAACCAGACGTGACAGATTGTATATAAGGAACAAACATCGAGAGGCAGACATTGATATTTATGTCTTAAGATGCGCAAGTCTATGCGAGGTATTGATTCGGGGAGCCTTCTTTCGCACATATATGTCTTCAGTGTTAGATACTATTGGGTTTATGGTGCTATCTGCCCTGCATAATCTCTATTGGGAGGAAGTTAATATGCAGGGAATCTGTTCAGTGAAGTTATCTGGTAATATAGGCCACGTGACCCGACATATATATTAAGCGCGCACAGCATGCACGCCAAATACATTTACTGTTGCCACTCTCATCAACAACACATATTTGTATTGGAACAGCACAATGCACTTCCTCCGAATTTCACTTTTTGCTCACTATTCACACAATAGAGTCATGACACCATAACCTTTTACTGCCTCGTTTTACTTTGGAACCTATAAAGCCAAGTGTCAAATGTCGTGTCAACCAGACCAGACGTGGTAGATTGTATATAATGAACACACAGAGAGACAGGCAATTACATTTATGCCCTAAGACGCGGAGAGTATGTGCGAGGTATTGATTCGGAGAACCTTCCTGTCGCACATATATGTCTTCAGTGTTAGATACTATTGGGTTTATGGTGCTATCTGCGCCGCATAATCTCTATTGGGAGGAAGATAATATGCAGGGAATCATTTCAGGGCAGTTATCTGATAACAGGCCACGCGACCAGGGGGGGGGGGGTCTGGAAAAAAATTGCACATATAGGGCCCAAAAAGTTTTTTTTCCGACCTCGAGGGACCCACCACCCCATTTTTGCCCCCCAAAAAAAGTTTTTCCTCCAAAATTTTGGGGACCCACCCCCCGTTTCTCATGTTTTATCAAAATTTCAGAGGTTTTTTTAGCCGTTCTTCAATAACTGTGATAACTGCCTTACTAATTGGTAAACACAGATCAGAAAAAAGAAAAATATACTGTATTTCCATGTGTTTCCTGGTGTTTTCAGTATCTAACAACAATATTAATTAAGCATTGTGTAGGTACACTATATGTCACAAATTGCCCTAGACCCCATTATAGCCTTAAAGGGGTACTGTACACAAAGATAGGTGATTTTTTTATTTACTCCCATTGAAATAACTTTCAAGTTAGATTGTGTTCGTGTTATATGAGTATCGTATAAACCTAATTTAGCGAAGAAAATATTGATCTTGGAAACAAAAATATTACGATTTCAAACTACGCGCCATGTTTTTGACCTTCACCGGAGAAGACGCAGGTCTCAGGAAGAACCGGCAGTTCATTGCCCATAGCTTCGATTGATGCATTCAATCTCTTCCATCGAACAATCTCACTCCCTATAAAATACTTGACGCTTTATGACTCTTGTTTCTTTCTCCTTTTTTTTTCCGAATCGGTTATAACGGGCCTTCTTTTGCAGGCAACATGTTTTGTTTGCAACTCAATAATGTTCGCGAACGGCCGTCGATAAAAGACACGCAACATATGCGATTTCAAGAACGGTAACTCGTAATGGCATAATTCTCAATTTTATGACTCCAGCCATAAATGAATTTATATTAAATAATTCAATTTAACTTTTACGATAGCCTGTTAACCGGAACGTTTTCAGTAGATATCGTCGACTCAAATTAGTTATTTTATAATATAATATTCATATTAGATCGCTATTGTCACCGGGAATTTATTGAAATTGGGGTACAGTACCCCTTTAATATATCGAGTGTGTTGTGTCTGACAGAGAACACTGGCCAGTGTAAATAGTGGTAAACAGGGCAGGGGTTCCACAATTATATGTGCATGATCAAAGAACTCTTTAGTCTTATCCAACGGGATGGGGTGGGGAGGGGAATTGTTTTTTGGTTATGTATACACATAGATATATGGTTATTATACTGCCCGATATTAGTCGGCGGGTATATAGTTGACGTCTCGAGCCGTCTTTCCGTACAAACATTTTAAATTTTAACTCAAGAGTCAGTTGTCATATTTGATGCCCTATGGCATGGTGACGGACCAGAAATGGGGGACGAATATGCATAATATCGCGGGTTGTGACCACCAATGCCTACCAGAGTTATGGGCCCTGTTCGACTTTATGAAATTCAGTCCATACAAAGTTTTTTGCAATATAAGTTAAGTGTTGGTTGTCAAATTTTGATGTGGTTTGGTATGGTGATAGACCAGAATGAAGAATTGAATGTCATTTCTCAATGCATCTGAATGCATCACATTATTTCAGTTCATCTATTTGTAAGTGATAACAGTATACAATTAGTATTTTAGTTTCGTCTTATTGAGCAGTAAAGCTCCCAGATGAAGTTCGGAAATTCAATGAGAATAGCGTCACCTTCATTTGGGATTGTCTGAGCAGTAAACAGTAATGTCATTCATCATAACCAATTCAGTTTTATTTGGATAATTGTTGCAAATTAACATTACTTGCAATCATTCAAGATGAGAAATAACCAGAAGGAATGAATTTGATTACATGCCAGAACAAGACAGTATTTCAGACATTAGAAATTTATGAGATACCCTTTTCAATTTCATGTTATGCAACAATCAGGTTAATGATATCTACTAGTACCGTAGTCATCATTGAGTATTCACCATGTAGTATCCAATTTGTGATAGAGTTTTTTTGTTTTATTACTTTTATTCAGATAATACAACTGGGTAATATATTAATTTTTTTACTAAATATTTCTTCCGTTGATCATAAGTTTCCTGAACGTTAATACGGTGGTCCACTGTGAAGTGGTCCGGGATACTGCGAAATCCAGAATGTTGCTAAATCTGAGGCTAAAGAGTCATTTTAGCTGCCCATATAGCCCTATACAAACAACATTACATGGTCAGTACTTGTAAATTGTTTGAAGAAAACCCATTTTGGAAAAAATTTACAAGCACCATTTTTTCCGCCTCTGGACCACCCACCCACCCCGGCCCTATATACGGATTTTTTTTTGCAGACCCCCCCCCCCCCCTGACGCGACCCGAGATATATACCCAAGCGCGCCTATGCCAAATACATTTACTGTTGCCGTTGTCACCCACAGCACATATTTGCAGATCAGCCTTTATTCGTAAGTCCCCTGGTGCGATAACTCCACCACGAGTATCCACCGTAATGCCTTAATACGGTATTAAGGTGGATACTTGTGGTGGGGTTGTCGCACCAAGGGACCTGTGCCTTTATCAGGGAGCTTATAATGTAAAGGAATATGCTGGAATATACGAAGGACTGTTAATTATTTATAAAAAGTGCCGTTAATAGACAAATATGTTCTATCATGCTATTATTATCACCATGCACTTCATATATACTGTTTCATACCTATAATTGTTTTCGCCTTTCGGTTTCGCCTGGTTTATGGTGGTTTTATTTAATTTAACTAAAATCAGAATGAACTTGAGATTTGTGATCAATATTAATTTAAAGTGATGTGAAACACTGCGGCAGGGTGATCAAATAGAAATGGAGAATAATCTTGTTCAAAGCAGTTACTTTTACAAATAAATTGACAACACACACACCGTCATTCTTATGTGTTAATTAAATGCAGTGACTCTCGATGGTGAAATCGTTTCGTTGGTTTATTGCCGATAGATGCGTCCCGAAACGAGTAATAATATTTACAAATGAGCGTAGTTCAGACATTGGCACCCCAGTTTCACGCACCCCAACAAGTACATAATATGTCTTTAATAACGAAACATGGGCATGCAATATATAATGTATTTGTTATATGTTTGTTATCTCCTTGTATGTATTTTATTAATTATTATGCATCAATAAATAAATAATACATGACATAGATTATTTCCTGACATCAACATTGAATCAGCACCAAAGGTTCCAAAACCCTCGTTCCCAAATTGACAAATCATTAAAAACCTACAAAAGAGAGGACAAACCATTAAAACACCAAAAGAAAAGAGGAATAGACTATAAGCGGCAAATGATTGAAGTAAGGGATTATTGCCACCTCGTGCAGGTACGTACCCAGGAAACAATAGCCGTCGGCAAAGTGAGATGCTCCCAAAATAATATGATGAATATAGATATAAGAATTGTTCACGTTTTGATATGTGCATGTATACAAACGGTGCGGTGAAAAAAATTTGTCCAGAATACTGATTTATTGTATTTCAGATATATAAACCTATACAGAAAAATATTAATTCTTCGTTTTTGGTTCTCCTGACACTTTTTGACAGTGTAGTTGTCGTCCGTCATATATATAGAATAGTGTCGTTGGGCTGTTTCCGCGTCCAATTTGGTAACGATATCACGGGTAACTTTATTCAATTATGGTTAAACATGGGTGGCTTCAATATAGGCATTTGTCAGAACGACATTATGGTTGAGAGGGTTCCCTTGGGTCTGACCGGAAATTAGATTGCGAACAATGTAATGTGATCACGGTGCACTCCATTGGGGACATGATCTGTCATGGAAAGGGAAAATTGCAATATTGCGTAGCGTCATGTCACCAGAGGGTCATAAGTCAGCTAAATGAGACAAGCGCGCTGCGTTTTGTGTTCATTAGAATTGAAAATTATCAACCGTCCTCGGAACAACCAATCATTATGCCAAGGTATGCGGCGCAGCCATTGGAGGTCTGGCTGAGGATGCTGTCAGGTATGACAGTTGAGATGGCAACAACCTATTATTATGCCAACACATGCGTCGGCAACAAATGTCGACATGACTAAGGAGTTTGTGGGTTATGGACGTTCGGTGGTACCTAATACACACACGATTAGATAGCGAAATATAATTAATCGAGGTTACCGATTAGATATTGATTGATATTCAAACGCAGTAATAGATGACACGCGAGGTTAGGATAACATTTCGAAATATAAGTATCCTGAGTTATAAGTGATGAGAAACACTCTGGTAGGGTGATCAAATAGAAATTGAGAATAATCTTATTCAAAGTAGTTATTTGTTACGAATATTTATCCAAATTGACGATACACACACCGTCATTCTCATTTATTAATTAAATGCAATGATTATCGATGGCGAAATAATTTGTGTTAGATTATCGCCGATGGTTGCGCCCCGAATCGAGATGTAAATATTTAAAATTGGGCGTAGTTCAGACTATTTTTTCTATGGAGTTCATGGTTTTCATGGTCGATTTCTTTTAAATTTTCGGCGATGTTAGCAGAATGCTACATTCCCCACGTTGGCATAGCACCTTAGTACTAACTAGCGCTCTGCGAATCGATTCGATTGGATGCTATTCGGAATCTTTCGTCTGATTCTATTCGATTCGAAATCGGCTGTCCTGATTCGAATTGTATCAAATAATTGGCACCATTTGCATTCTCAACGGACACCTTTGCCTTTTCGCGAAGATTTATTATGATACCAACGAAAGACCATATTCACAAACACTGTTGTAGACTGAGCTATACTATATAGACCACCGAATCATTGCACGACTGATGTAACTGATCTAGCAAAATTTCACAAATGTCGAACTTCAGCTGCATGATTGCTTACTTACTTCATTATTTCTTAAGATACTGTTTCATTATTTTATAGCAAAGATGGACACAACAAATTCGTACATAATCAGTGGGTTAAATGCGAATTTGATCCATTTATGGATAATATTTACATTATATACCGACGATCACTTATCGTCGTTACTAAGTGAGCAAATTGATACCGGAATACGGCCACTCAGTCCAGTCATATCTCTATCTTCACTCTTGATATACCAATGATGCAATGATTCGATTCGATTCGGAATCACTTGAAAATGCCAGATCCGCAGGGCCCTAGTACTAACTTAAATCAATTTCACGCACCCGAACAAGTCCATAATATGTCTTTAAATCATTTATGTTAGTTCGAGCGAAGCGAGATAGAACATAAATATTTGTGACATAAATACGAGATGGACTTTTCATGACTGTTGCGATACTTAGACTACATCTTAGACGTTTCAAATTCGAGGTATGAACGTGTACAGTGAGGGCATCGTTCGCAACCATGAATTCCGAAGTTGCGAACAACCTTAGTAAAGGTGGTGCATATCAAAGTTCGCCGTCGACAAAAGTAACCCGCGGAAACCGTTCCACATTCTTGGTGAGAACAAATATATCCATCTCACTAATGGGCGATTTTTCCGCCACACATATAGCACATTGTAGTCTATCGAAGGTTGAAGAGCCAAGTGCAACGTAGTCCTATCTAAACACGACTACTTTATGCAGTTAGTGGGAATCGCAACTGGAAAAAAAACTGTAGCGAAGGCTCTATAAGCAAAACAAGATGTAAGAGAAATCGAAGCAACGTTGCATCAAATGAAAGGTTTGTTAATAGCTTTAATGTATTTGTTTTTTTTGCTATAATGCTATAGGTAGAACAGATCCACGTTTCTCTACTCAACGTATGATAGCGAGTTGACTGATTGCTTTCTATATACAGGGGCAAAAGGAATGCTTTCTATTTTGAAAGTAAATATGGATAAAAAGAATATGTGCTCAATTAACAGAGGAACGATCTTAATGAAAACACTCTTCTGTTATGCCACCAGTAAACCTTAGTTTGAGATACAGGCCAAAGTAAATCTTGGTGTAGTTTACAAACCAACAAAATGGCAGATCACATCATATTTTTCTTATTATACTGTGTATATAGCAATTGCCATAGTGCTTAAGAAAATATATATAAGGATAGGATATGTCTGTCTGTTTGTCCGTCCGTCTTGCTGTTCGCGAATTTTCTCCCAGAACCCTGGATCGATTTCAACAAAATTGTGTGTGGTGACTCGGGGTAACCCGGCGGATGTTATAATGGCGTTCGTGTTTCCAAATTTTGACATTGCTAAATTGAGCAAGGAGATCAATCTAAAAAAAATCAAATTTTTTTGTTTAATTTTTGTTCAATGTTTCAAATTTGTTTGTTTAAAAAAAAAATAATAGTGCTTTACACAAAACTTAAGTTTGTCCAGTTATTTTCAATTTTCATGGAATTATATTCTAAACCATTCCAGCACGCATATACGTCTTACGTGTGCTAAATGCTACCATGGCAAGAGCTGTCGAAGAATTATAAGAACTGTTAGTATGCCGTTTACACATGGGCGCGGCGCGGCCGACGCGGCGCGTCGACGCGGCCGGACGATCGAGTTTGTGCAGTCATGAAGCACGGGACCTTACACATTGGCGCGGCCAATCGACGCGCGGCGACATTTTTAATGAGCGGCGCGATTATTTTCAATGGAACCGTGAGCCATTTTGCAGAGCGATCGCGCGACGAATCACTGTCAGATCAAAGCATTCCACACATATTCATCGGGTCATGTAGTACTACCTCAAATTTAAGGGAAATCCGCACCCTGTATTCTTTCTTTATATCATCTTCGATGAAGACAAGTATCCGTGCAAACTGTTCCCTTGACGTTCCAAAGTATTGTATAATTTGTCCTCATCTGAATAGAGTTCACGGTATAAATGATTAAATGCACCATGTAAAAATCTCTTCTTGTTAATTGGGTGTACCCAAAACCTTCTATTTCTCTTCTTTTTTCGTTGTCGATACAAATATGCCAGTGCTATTATAACAAGTGTGTCAGCAGACACTGCCTCTATTCTAGAAACTAATGTTATGAAACACAATACTTCAGGCGATTATAATTATTCTGCCGCGGCCATGTGAAAGCGACACACTCTCGCGGCGATGACAAAAATTTTATTCGCTAGATAACCGCGTCGGCCGCGCCCATGTGTAAGCGGCTTAACACGTAAGTTATCAGTTCGACTTCAAAACTAAGTAACTTAGCATGCATCATTTGGACTTAGGCTAAGATCACACCCTGACAAAATTTACAGACAAGTTATTGCAGATGGCCGCATTGCACATCATTGGTTGACAAAATTCGGAAATACAGAGATGTCACGACTAATTGATTGATAATAACGATGACGATTTTAAATAGGGCTTTTAAGAAGAATTCGTGAATTTAAAAAAAAATCTCAATCTATCAATTTGAAGTAAAAAAAATCATTATCCTTTATAACAAGTGTATGCTATAGTTCTATCACAACACTTGTTCACACTAACACTATGAGAGATATGACAATTCACGAATGGGCGCTTCATTAAAACCAACTACTTGCTCTAAGACGCGTTTAAACGTTACACATTGTCCGGTCATTTGTACAAGCCAATTAACCAATAAACCGACTGCAGCCATTTGTACACGCTGCCCTAGTTTGATCAGAACATGCTCTGCATATATGACAAGAAACGTGGTCAAAATGTTTTGGGTATTCGTATTTTTAGGTGGTAACTGCTACATCAAAGTAAAGTCAAAGATATCTATTGCCGGAAAAGCGGTTTCGTCTTTTTGTTTCCGAACTGTACATTTATTCACACATTTTCCCGATTCAAAATGGATGACCAATCGCGAAGTCTGGAGAAAAGGGAGTTTTAAACTCGATTCTAGCAGTTCTATGCTGCTAAAGTGCTAACCATTAACTGCTAACGAATGAAAAAATGAAGAAAATAGAGTTTTAAACTGGTCTCTAGGATCGCTAAGGTGATAAACTGCTAATGAATAACAAATTTAAAAATTGAGAGTTTCAAACCCAATTCTAGCAGTGCTATGCTGCTAAACTGCTAATGCATGAAAATATGAAAATTTTATTTCAAACTGAATTCTAGCGGTGCTATGCTGCTAAACTGCTAACGAATGAAAAAGAGAGTTTCAAACTGAATTTTAGCGTTGCTGTGCTGCTAAACTGCTAATGCATGTAAATATTAAAAAAGAGAATTTCAGTACGGGTGAACTTGCGGAACTAGGGTCAGAACTAGGCGAGATTAGAACAACGTATAACACTACAGTGACACGCAACTTAACGCAAAACTTGGCACTGTTATAAAACTCGACAATCTGCCAACGAGCTTCGAATTAATATCACCGTGTTGACAGCTACAACAAGTCAGCTATAATTCAAGGCGAAATTCGGGCAAATATCAGTACAAGTATCACTTGCGGAATTACAGGCACTATTCACTGCCCAAACATAATATAGTGGTGCATTTTGTCAATACTATTTTTGCACAGAGTAACCTGCGACGATATGCCTGAATATGTGTTCGGTATATTTGCCATCGTGTGAACGTACCATGTGTTATAGCGATATTGCACACACTACTATTCCGATTGAAACCTGCATAGAATAGAATAGAATAGTTTATTACTTCGTCCATTACTTCTGGAACTGGAGGATACCACATATATAATGAATTACAAAAAACAACAACAGCTGCATGTAAATAATATATATACTTAGTTGCCCAAACAAAAATGGTGAATATGGATTTGAAGTAGTATAGTAATAGATCGTATACAGAAGGATAACAACCAAGAGCAACGGTATACAGTGTCATGAATATTATAAAATATAAAATATACGCCCGTTTGTTTGTTTCAACTTGTCTTTCGGCAAAATTCTATACGTATGTAATGTTATTAGACATCAATAGATTTAATAAAAGTCTACATATAGTTCGGAAAGGAACCGTAATTCTGGAGAAAGTCTTTGGGCAAAAATCCAGTTCCAGCCCAACTGCTTCCAATGTCGCGAATAATGTGTGGCGAATTCGAACTACGTAGATATATCACGAATACACGATGAAACTTCAATCAAATAAATTCTGATCAAAGACTGTGAACTACTATAAGAATGACATATATCGACTCTTGACAATGATTTATTACCCAGTGTTCACCCAGTGTTAAATCATTATCCTCGCATATTTGTTATGCACCATGTACGAGTGTAATGCCTTAAGGTGGCGCTGTACACTAAATCCGGC
The DNA here is from genome assembly GCA_032622095.1 of Siphonodentalium dalli. Lineage (NCBI taxonomy): Eukaryota > Metazoa > Mollusca > Scaphopoda > Gadilida > Siphonodentaliidae > Siphonodentalium > Siphonodentalium dalli. Next base: position 139,137,974 of record CP136062.1, on the reverse strand, counting down.
CATTTATGGGACCATCACCTATTATACTCAACAGAAAATATGCAACAAATTAATAAATTTGAGCCATGGATTAAAGGCACGTGCGGCCTTAATTGTCGAAAATATTCATATTTGTTCCAGACACCGTAAACAGAAAAACATTAAAACGCATACAGTTCCGTTCATATATACCATGACCATCGCGTAAACAGCATGTTATCATAAAGACCTACTATATTTTACCTAAGCAAGAGCCTGATTGTGTTACAGAAGACAGCACAATGCTACTGGCTAATCACACACAAATGGCATAAACGCTCTTTATTAGTTCCATATCAGGTATTCACCAACACAGAACGCTCTTTATGTTTACCATCATAATATAAACAAACACCAGAAAAGTAACTTTGTAGGCTTTTGTTTACATAACAATGGTCAAACATATGACCATATATACTGTCTATGCGATATTTCTTATTTGTCATCTCAGTCCTCTCATATGGACATTTTAATGACTTGATATCATTGAACAGATTTCATTATAAACTGATAATGGTTTTAAAGGTACTCAATCCGATTCGATGGTCCCCATATAATCAGATTCCAACAACAACAAAAATTTTTGAAATGCCACTTCAGTTATCAGAATCGATTAATTGCCCAAAAATAATGCTAACCACAGTCAACTATAGTATAAATTTGCCCAAAACCTGTTATTTATCAACATTTTGGTCAACGGTTTGTCAAATATCTGCCACTTGATTTTAGAGTTATCCATCTTCATCCGCAATTTGGTCAGAGAAATTCCTCTCGTCGACTGTATACTGGGCCACATAAAATTAAAATAATAGATTTCAAACATCGATATCTGATCACTCTGAGCTTTGATGGGTGGGTTCCTCGACTCGATTCAAATATTGTTTACACCCAAAGCCAAGGAAATAGTAATTTGCGAGCGTTAATTCGGATTGAGTACCTTTAAGCACTATAATACTGTTGAGTTCAGAGGGAGAAATTTATACCTTATAATTAGGCGACATGTTTTGAACAACAACAAATATTTTTAAAAGAAAGCACACCCCCCCCCCCCCCAAAGCTGTGCTCTAGTTGTGAATTGTGATCAAATACGCTCACTGTTATAGATTCCTTTGGTAGAGAAGTACAGAACTTGTGTAATTTCTTTTGAAAACCAGAACATGTTGTTTTTAATGAATATTGGTTTAATATTATCTTTTCCTGCATAATAAACCAATCATTGCGCTAGATAAGTGCTCCAGCTAGTGATTTAACGAATCAATAAAGTTGAGGATGTACCTTCAATTCTGGAAGATTAAGTTTTTGTCATGATCATCAATGTTGAAATTAGATATCTCTGCCCTACCTTAATTATGCTCTATGGTATATCATATGTCTGGATAACGACAACGCGTATAAAAAAGATACTCAACTACATGTTTTGAAAGATCGACACTTGCTCTAAATACGTACATGCATGTGTAGCACATTATACCTAGTCACGTAAAGTGTCGTTTGAAGTAGTGATATGTCGCCGTATGTGCGCCGCACGCGGAGTAATATAATCAGCTTGTATGCGGTTCAGAGACATAATACCTCATGCAGTCGTATATATCCCTTTACCAATAAACTTATTTTCCATTGAGACGTATACTCTCCCTCAACTATCAACAAAATCGATATTCAATATTGTCATCATGCTCTATAATAGCCGGTATTGTTTCCCCACCATCATGCACCATGGTTTTGATGATATATTATATAGCAATCATGCTACGAAGCCGGATCTCAAAGAAAGTAATCAACACTTGCCAAATATAGAATATATAGATAGAACGACACGAAGTGTATGGACTGGTTAACGTTATTGCAGAAGTTTGTTGTGATGCGTGGGTAAAAAGAGAACCGTATATATAGGTTCGAGTTTTACATCGCGGTACGACAAACGAGTGCAATAACGTTAACCTGTTCACACAACTGCAATGTGTTTGTTCTATATGTTTATTACATACTCTGAAAATTGTCGCTTATAGTATACTGATATTCTGGTCGAATTTATTGTCCTAAGACAAAACAAATACTTTCTTGAACTGTAAAATATTACGTATTTTGGTGTATTTCTAATAAATAAACCAATCGGTGTGCAATAAAAGGTAAGTCTGGATAGAATAAATTTAACAGTGAAAATGATGCGCTAAATATTCGTGAGCACACGACAGTTGTAGTACACACACACACACACACCCCCTCCCCCACCACACACACACACATACACACACACTCTCTCCCTCTCTCTCTCTCTCTCTCTCTCTCACGCTTTCTGTGTCTCGTTCTCTCGGTCCTTCTCTGACGTCAGCAGATTCATAAATTTTCTACGCTTATTAAATTCCTCATTATCATGTTATTCTTATCCTGTCAACTTCAACTTGGCCTCTTGTCCTCCGCTCTTCTTATATACTCCATGTCTTTCTTTTCTGAGGAGATAACTCAACATGAAAGTGTCAATGACACTGTAGCTTAACTTGGAAAGTTTCATGTGTTACAGTTAATGGAGCGAATAGGAGTGCGGAAAGTTGAAAGGTCTAAGTAATACTAGGTTATCAACATGAAGATATATATATAAAGTAAAATCTAAGATGGTTGCTGGCGGCTATGTTTTCCAATGAAATTCAAAAACATTTGATAGCTTCCATCTAGTAGATCAATATCAAGATTAATATGAAGTTTGGTGATGATCGGATGAGGGAAGTGGACTACAGTGTGTACCAAAGGATTTAGTCTCGCAAAGAGTAAAATCCAAGATGGCTGCCAGCGGCAATGTTTTATGGCCGAATGACCTCAAAATGAGTCGTTCCCATCTACATCTCAATATTAACATTCGTGACAAATTTCACGATGATCCGACCAAAGGTACGACCTGTAGCCTGCGCCAAAGGATTTAGTCATGCAGATAGTAAATTCCAAGATGGCTGCTGGCGGCCATGTTTTTTTTGCCGAATGACCCCAAAATGACACATTCCCATCTATATGTCAATATTAACAACATAAATGACAAATTTCATGATGATCAGACAAACAGTGCGGCCTGTAGCCCATGACTCGGGAGAGCTTCCCGATGAATGGCAACAAGCCATATTTCCGACTAAATCCTGAAAAGTTACCCATAATTCTGCAGTGGTTAAGGGGTCGATTACTTAGAGCATTACTGTATTTTGTGAATAAAATACAGATCAAACTGAAGACTGGGTATATTATTTGTCTATAAAGACATAATAAAGTGGTTTATTTCGATAGAAGATCGTGGTAAATACAGTAATGCTCTAATTAATTGACTCCTTAACCACAGCAGAATTATGGGTAACATAATGGATTGAATTTTGAATCCAAGATGGCCGCTGGCAGCCATGTTTTTTTGCCGAATGACCCCAAAATGACTCGTTTCCCATTTACATGTCAATGTAAACTCCATGACAAATTTCATGATGATTCGGCCAAAGATACGACCTGTAGCATGTGCCAAAGGATTTAGTCATACAAAGAATAAAATCCAAGATGGCTACCAGCGACCATGTTTTATGGGTGAATGACCCCAAAATGACTCGTTCCCATCTACATGTCAATATTAACTTCCACGACAAATTTCATGATGATCAGACGAACACTCCGGCCTGTAGTCTGTGCTAATGGAATGAATTTTGAAATCCAAGATGGCCGTTGGCGGTCATGTTTTTTTGCCGAATGACCCCAAAATGACTTGTTCCCATCTATATGTCAATTTCAACAGCCATGACAAATTTCATATTTATCTGACCAAAGGTACGACCTGTAGCCTGTGCCAAAGGATTTAGTCATGCAAATAGTAAAATTCAATATGGCTTTGTACCAAAGAATAGCTTCCTACAAATTCAATTAATATTCACTTTTCCATACAAGCCACACCCGCGGCATTTGACTGCAATCTTATGAAGTTATGGTATAAACTACACGTTAGCGTCGCGTATCTTAACTGACCAAACGTCGTATGTTCAAAATCAAAACTAACGTACGTTTATTCATAAGTGGGGAATGATAAGACAGAACAGGTATACACAATATAATTGTATTTGAAAAGATATTTAAAAAAAATAGTATTTTCTCCTAACCTGTGTATATTACGTCAATTGCCAAATAAGGATCATTACAACTTCCTAGTAAATTCCAAGCCCGTATTGTAAATAAGGAGATGACGCAACAAGACCGCGGTTCAGCTCAATATGATTTATTATAGCTTGCTTATCGCTATATTTTCATTACCTTGCTCTTTATTATATAGCATCTGAACAGCAAAACTCATATTCTGCATGTATCGTGAAGCAATTAACCTTGAGAGCATTTTATTGCACGGAAATTGGTTAGAGGAAGAGTGACTACTCTTAAATGTTTACATTACATCAGGCGCACGTGTGTATATCTATGTGTGTATCGCAATGCTAAACAATGTGGTATCAATATTAATGAGTTATCACAAAAAAGAGAATTCCCCCTTCATCTCTGAAATCAGATAGAATCCCGATGTCGTCAGACGTAGATGGAAGTAATGAGATGGAGTCTGGATATTTTATCAGACTGAAATAAATATTGTTTAAACCAGAATAAACCCAACGAACTTGATCAATCGATGAACAATGTATGTATACCATAATTGTCTATGCTATTGTGTGTATAACATCTATTTTGTAAATTTCATCTTTACACCCTATACTGTGGCTATACAGCTTCCTGTTGTGAGTATACATTTCTACAAAGGGTGTAAATTTTCAAACGTAATTTCATGTGTTAAACGTTTATACTCATAGTAGAACTATATACATCGTAGTTATCAACAATAGTTCTTATGTTACATTCATTTAAATTTGTAAGTTGTCATGGTTTCAAATAGATATGAGGAAAATTGCCTGCATTTGAATCAAATGTAGCTTGCTATAGTGTTATATATGGATGTGTGTGCGCAACAGGTGTTCTGTTGCTTTCCGCGGTTTCCGCGGTTCCCTCGCGTGTTGATCTGTGCGCGCAACCAGATGTGTTGTGTCGCTTTCGGTGGTTTCCGCGACTGGCGGATGCCATATTCCCCGCCCCGTTGCAAGTTGGCACTAACAGTATTCCATAGAGAAACCCAAACAATTGTTACAGACACAGCAAGAGAAGGAGAACTGTTCAATGGCATTCTGAACGTCTTGACCCTTGTCCTTAGCAGTGTAGGTACACGGTACGGAGATTGACAATGTTAGCCGAATGTGAGTGCGACCATGATACCCTCGCGATATATAGCCTCGAGCACGGATTCTTGAATTTCATAGAAAATAAACTTGTGTGATTTCGCTTGTAATTAGGTATACGGTGTAGTATATATGCGAAACCCAAAATTGTTGGAGAAGGAGAATTATTGAATGTGAGTCCATCTGGACGCACTCTCAATAGACTGGTTCGCTTGTCCCCTCTGATGCACGGTTATCATTAGAAATTAAACTGGTGCGATTCCAACTGTATTTACGCTATAGGTATATTTACAGGGAAACCTAAGTAAGATTCGTTTTGGTAGAAGCATTTACAAATTTAATCATGTTCAATGCGCATGAGTCTCACCGGGACACACGCGCAGATGCGCACTAGCCTGGCTAGTTTCATGGAGCGAGGATCCCTGATTATCATAGGAAATAAACTGCTTCGATTCCAATTGTGTGTGGCGATATATTTATGTATTCATAGAAGCCATAATAAGATTGATTGTGCAAGGAGGAGCAATGTTCAAACTAAACCAATACCGCAATATCATAGTTCAATTGATTACGGATAATTGACTCATAGAAAAATAAATTAGTGCGATTCCACTATATGTGGGTGTGGGGTATAGTTATATACAGGGAAACCTGAATAACATTCGTTGATAGAGGAGTCACATCGAACGTCTTCGCCGGTTCGCTTGATTATCATATATAATAAACTCCACGGGATATGTATATACAGGGAGATCCAAATACCATTTACTGTGTGAGAATGAGCATTGTTCAATGTTCATAAGTCCCTTCGGAAAGCAATCGCAATACCCTTGTTCGATTGAACACAGACGCTTGATTCTCACAGAAAATAAACGCGAGTTGATTTACAGGTACGGGAAATAGGTTTATACGGGGAAATCAAATGACATTAATTGTGCGAGAAGGAGCATTATATAGTATTATTCCCATGGGAACACCCTCGCAATGGCTCGGTTCTCTCCAGCAAATACATTAGTGCGATTCCTCTTGTATTTACGTAATAGGTGTATACAGGGACACCTAAATAACATTCGTTGTGGGAGAATGAGCACTAGTTAATGTGCATGCGTCCCATCGGAACACACATCACAAGAGCTTTGTTCGCGGGAGAACGCGAAAGCTTGATTCTCACAGAAAATAAACTCTACCGCTCGTATTCACCAACTTGGTTTATATCTATATTCCAGGTAGTTTATACCGGGCGAGGCTCAAGCTAAGCTATCTGTGGTCGTCGATCAGACAGAAATCGCCGCGGTAACGACGACGATGATGATGACGATGTCGATGATGATGGACGATGATGGTGGCGATGGTGACGTTGAGGATGACCACGCTGGTGATGAGGAAGATAATGATGATGGTGATGAGGAAGATAATGATAATGTTGGCGACGACGATGATGATATATACGCTGGTGATCCTACAGCATTATTATATGTAAATAATGTAAATGTGTGTGTCAACTATAACGCGTGTTAACTCACGATTGAGTTCATTAAAGCATCCATAAGAGCTGTATATATATGATTATCCAATCAAGTCGGTTTGACCATTGTTGATCGCCGGTTACATAATACATGCGCACAGCAGTACATGTTTGGTTCATTTCATCCATGAGCAACCGTAGGAAAGGTCGTAGAGTCAAAACTCAGTTCACAGAAAGATTCAGTTTGAGTCCATGTATAAGAAACACGCGAATTGTATCCTGTTAGTATCCGCGATTTACCTTGTATAGTTAGTGTAAACATATTTTATTCCTTATTCATACATATAATTACATACATGCAATAGAGTTAAAGCAATATCACAAAAAAAATGCATGTTAGCAATAAAAGTAAGTAAGTAATGCTTTATTTTCTCAGCCATTATACATGGTACGTGAGTCACTGTTCCTATAAATATGAGTCAAAAATCAGTTTGAACTTTAAGGAGAAAGCGGACTGTTCAGTGTGCATGAGTCCCATCGTACAGTAACACCATCGCAATAGCATGGCTCACTGGAGCACGGAAAATAAACTAGTACGAACCAACTTGTATTTGCGGGATAGTTATGCAGGGAAACCAAAATGACATTCATTGTCATGGTAGGAGCACCGTCTATAATGTGTATGAGTCCCGTAAGAACACCCTCGAAATAGCCTGGTTCGCTGGAGCATGCGTGCTTGATTCTCATAGAAAATAAACTAGTGCAGCTCCATGCACTTGTATATACGGGATATGTATATATACTATATATATAGAGTGAAAGCGAAATGACATATCATTGTGAGAGAAGGAGCTCTGTTAAATGTCCCACTATAGAGCACCCTGCATGGCAATATGTGGAGCACGAATGCTTGATTCCCATAGAAAATAACCTACTACGATTCCACTTGACCGGTTCCCTGAAGATGATTCCGGGGACATCGTGGGAAGAGTAAATAACTCAGTGCGATCGACCCGTCCAACCAATGGCGAATAAATATTGTTATAACATTGGTAATCAAAACATTTTACGATTAATTCGCTCTCAGAACGCTGATTCGCTGACGTATAAATCATCCGTAAATTCATTTCGGGGACAAGGGCCGATCGATTGAGCTCTATCAAAGAGCGCGTAGTGGGGTGAAACTGTTTTTATTGATCAAAATAGTCGGCAAATTCAATATGATTTATCAACACCAAGAAGCGATGTAGTGAAATGCTGTAACATATGGACGACAGCGGTGAAAGAGTTATATAATCAAACACAATGTAACACACATGCGGATGACCTAATGATTAAAACGCCATCTGCACCCACTTGAGTTTTGTGTTTCCGACTGATACATCGAATTTCCTGACTTCTTAGAAATTTCCAGGACTAACACCTACACCTATAGTATGGTTGAACAATTTCAACTGATGGCAACTGTTAGACCTTTGGACAAAAGTTGGGAGTGGGAGTGAGACACCAATCCCTCTCTGTCGCCACTCCTAGTTATCCATTATTATCTATATAGAACGCAAGAAGAGGTCAAATATAACCTATTTATGTCTCTAACTAAACATTCAAATTATTATAATTACGTGTTATAGAGTACTATATTCTTCGCACACACGTCAGTATTCGAATTGAAGCTCAAGATGAATAGTTGATGAATAGTTGACGAATAGATAGATATGTATATATATAGAACAATCAAGCTCGACAACAGTAGATTGTCTTTGCAACTGAGAAACCCGAGTGGTACCAGAGAAATATAAAGGTAATTTAACTGTGAATGAGTTGCCGCGACCCTTAGTGCCTGGTAAACTCTTTCGTGTTTGTTCTTATTTATCTTGCATATGTGCGTTACATGCAGGTGTCGAAATAATACATCGGTATCATGCAAAAATAATTGTACAGCAACGGAAGAACCAGTATCACTACAAAACTGAATATTCATCGAAATGAACGTGGAAGGTTGAAAATTGAATTGAAGATTGAAATATTAGGAACGGATGTTGCCATCGGATGAATTAGTGGTTATGACGACAAGTTTCTATTCATTTTTAAATTCGCGCACCCGGGTGCGTTGACTTAGAGTTAGAAAAACACAAAATTTTAGTATTACTTGTAGGCTGATCGCGAATTTTCCGTCATATTGAAAGTGTTATTTCAAAAAGCATGATACACAACAAATACAAGGTTTTTGCAACTGTTTCTAAGTTAATGTGATAACATCAGATAGTACCACTACAATACAAAGTACTACAACAAAGCAAGCTCGGAATTATTAAAAGCGACATTTTCGAATTTCAGCAATCCAAACTCATAAATATTCAGACATATGGACACATGCTGTGGAACCTAAGGGAAGTGAACATTCATCACTCAGTTGTGAAATGGAGTGTTTCAATATTTCGAATTTATAGCATGTAAATAATTATGGAGATATTGTCATGAAGCTGGATTCGGAATAGAGAAACAACACATGCCGCGTTGGTTGCATGGTGACTTGCGAAAAATATAATAATAATTTCACACTGCCCAGCCGATTCTCGGCATCCCAGTGCAAATGGAAACACCTCAGTGTTCTACATTCTGTCGATGCACAATTTCTCTCGGGAGGACGCGGTTTATTGAAGAAATATATCGTGCACCAACTCAGATGTTGGTCCATGTAGAACAATGAGGGTCCCCTGTTGCCACTGCGATGCCGCACTTCGGTTGGTCAGTGTTGAACTATTGAGTCGCCGTTGTGGAACTGTTGCGTCGCCGTTGTAAATTACTGCTAAACTTAAATTGTTAAATGTTTATGTATATGGAACCAAAAATCCAAATTGGATTTGTTCAATTAAATATATATATACTCAGGATGTGTCAAAAAAAGCCCGACTCGTGTTCAGGTGTTGGAAATATGGCAATATGCTTTCACGTTCGACCAGGAATACCGTTTTAGAAACGCTGCCATATATTTAATCAAGGTGTCGAATTGTACAAGCAGATATGATTGACTGTCCGCATAAAATATCTTGCTGTCCCTGCATGCAACGTCTCATTATATTAATTTTCTTTCGTTATGTGGTCCTGCTATGATGTTGGGGGTCTTACTGAATTGATATGATGCTGTTAGGGCAAGCTGATGTCGTTACCAAAATAGAAAACATAACGGTACTCTTTCTTAACAGCATCAGTTTAGCATCATATCAATTCAGCAGGACCCACCAGCATCATAGCACATTAGCAGGACCACGTGACCAGGGGTGTATTTATATTTGTCCTCGTTACCGGTGCACATACCGCTATTTTTTTCTGTTGAGTCTTTACAGCTTTAATTTATTCGAACTGTTATTAATTCGCGCATATAGAGGGATGCGCGAAAATATAACTGAGAAAACTTAAACACTCTGTGATTCAGTTGTTCTGCATGTCGAAGACTCTATATATCTATCATAAAAAATTAGTTTTTTCATTCAATCATTTTCACACATGCCTGTGGCCGTGTGCCAATAATGCTGCTATACTTTCAGAACAATACATTTTAAAATATGTTTAATCACGTTTATGTCGAATAAGTGCTTTACTAGATTTGTTATCAAGTATTTATTGGGCTAATTATAAAACCTGTCGTATAAAACGATTGATGTAACTATTGTCCGGAAGAGAGGTCACATCTTTAATACAGTGTTCAAATTAATTTCCACGGTGCAGTGGCACACATTTTTATGACGTCCTGCCTCAAATCGAATATCTAACTGTAAGTATAATATGCATTAGCTGGCGCAGGGCCAGTGACCGAAGTAGCAAATCGAGTGGTTCTCTTATTCAGTTTGGAACACATGTTGCCCCAACACAAACAAGCATTTTAATGGATTCCTATAGACAATTAGTAGACTTATTGCCATCAGGCCGACCGTGGCATTCACCCGTGTGGTCCCTGTCGATTCGAGTGTCTCAACATCCGCGCCAGGCCGCACGATGCATGTGTACCTATAAGTACTTAACACCAGCGGCGATCGATTGGGAAACCAGGACGAATGCCAACCGGAAACGAGGAAAATGTCATGTCAGCACTTAAACAACTGAATGGGCATGTACGTTTGAGCGCACAAATAGGCTTAATTTAGAGTTTTAATACAAACTTGTATTGCAAGCAATCTTAAATCGGAAGTCTTGTATTCGCAGGGTGCCAAATGCTTGTTTCATGTTCATATATATACAAAAGTGTAATTATAGGGAGAAAGTTCGATAAGAAAAATCAGTTCGGTATTAAATGGCCGGGGTACTCAACGAATAATAACAGCGGTATAACTCTTAGTTATCGTTGATTTCAAAAGCTACATGTAACAGCAATAACTTATAAAAAAAACAAAACAGCCGAAAGAATCGAAGGCCGCCCGCAAGGTTATACCTACTGCTTTATTTCCTCCGAGTAGCAGAGAATGCATGTATTTATTAATTTGATATGGCATTTCTGTCAAGAATAGCATGTTATCGAACTAGGCTAATATCACCTTTAAACTGAGTATAAATATCGATTTGCGACATGCATCTGCAATCCGAGTAATATGGAATTACGACATGCCGAAATTCTACTACCTCGGGCTGATATCGGGCCCAACATAAAAAACCCAAGTAATATCCTCTAAATATAGATACCGTTTTAGCGAACTAGAACATAAACCATATATATTATGAATTTATAGAGCGCACTCCACGGTAAATTAGTTGCAATGCGCTTTGCATCTTTATTATACCCATGTCATTAATCTTTGATTTCCCAGCCTCAGCCAGAAGGAAGCAATATAGGAGAAGCCAATGGGCGCATCAGGATTAACAGGCAGACAACATCCATCGACTCCAGACATGGTACTTGGTTAACGGTTGAGTTACCGACAGCCAGGACCCCCAGACAACTATAGATCGCTTGCCGCTGGCGAATGCAGAGGGTGGAGTCTTCGCACCATGATGTTAGAAGTCAAGCACGAGAACAACTGGAACAAAACATCATCACACAATATAAAGTATAGACCAACAATTATAGTCCGACCATTATTGAACACAAGTACAAGTAAAGTACTCATTCGAACATCGTCACACATGCTACAACGTCAACACAAATACATCACAAATCCGCCCATGCATATGCAGGTGCATGCACACAGCCACTCACTTCATGTTCATCTCGCGAAAAATTATCAGAGAAATATGACCGTGTATGACCTGGCTCTTCTAATAATGTCATGTCGGATTTCTTGTCGACTTATTTTGACAAGAGCATATTGAAAATCGAGAATAATTACGTATACTGTAATCCGCACATCCGTATATGTAGATCAATAATTGCTTGGATGACCTAGATCTCTCAGCACAATATCCCCGATGTGACGATTACATGTTATATTGCATTCGGGATGGGATGGGATATGGGACAAAACGACAATCTGCGGGACAGAATTTCAAATTGCGTGGGACGGCCGATATCTCGAGGAATACAGGGCGTAGGGGGCTCATTTTGGTGTCTAATGAAAGGCCCACATTCGCCCTATCCACACATATTAACCCCGCCACTGACCGGACACCAGAAGTTGCATTATTTGATCGATAACTGACCTAACATGGGGTGAAATTTGGGATATAATGACAATCTGCGGGACAGGATTTTCACATTGCGTGGGACGGCCGATATCTCGAGGAATACAGCGCGTAGAACGCTCCTTTTGGTGTCTAACGAAAGGTCCACATTCGCCCTATCCACACATATTAACCCCGCCACTGACCGGACACCGGAAGTTACATTATTCGGTCGACAACTGACCTAACATAAAATGCCACAAACACGAAAAACTGCGTTCGACATTAATGTTTAGAATTTAGATTTCTCGATGAATACGCTAGCAAACAACAAGTTTTAGGTATCAACTAACGCAGTGGAATACTGTGCATTCGTTTTTAGCTACAATTTGGCTGTTTTATTGCGAATATTGTAATGGCGAACAAGCAAACACGCGCCGATAAAACAGCTAAAAATAGACTCGATGTTTACAATTACAGGATCGATTTCAGCTGGTATATTCAATATAATGGGGCGTATAGTATATCAAAATGTAGGATTAGACACAGTGAATGTATTTTTTTCCAAATGAGTCCACTACGCGGTGAAATTGTTGCAGAAATTCTCTCCAAGATATTCGCACTTATTTTTATTTCAGTTGTGACTAAAAGCCCAGCTGCCCGAGCCCGGCGACTAAAAGACAAGTTACAAAATAGATCAACTGGTTTGAACGAATGGACATGTCAATGGTAAGACTATTCAACAGAATATTCAAATCAAATAGTGTTTATAGACTTAAAAACTTATGTGTCCGCCATTCATATGCGGTGGAGGTTCTCATATAATCTGCCAGTCATACGCGGGGGAGGTTCTCATATGAACATATTATCTACCGGTCATACACGGTGGAGGTTCATATTATCCGCCAGTCATACGCGAGGGAAGTTCTCATATTATCCTCCGGTCATACGCGGGGGAGGTTCTGATATGAACATATTATCTGCCGGTCATACATGGTGGAGGTTCATATTATCCACCGGTCATACGCGAGGGAGGTTCTCATATTATCCTCCGGTCATACGTTGTGGAGGTTCTCATATGAACATATTATCTGCCAGTCATACGCGAGGGAGGTTCTCATATTATCCACCAGTCATACGCGAGGGAGGTTCTCATATTATCCTCCAGTCATACGTAGGGGAGGTTCTCATATGAACATATTATCTGCTGGTCATACGCGGTGGAGGTTCATATTATCTGCCGGTCATACGCGAGGGAGGTTCTCATATTATCCTCTGGTCATACGTGGGGGAGGTTCTTATATGAACATAATATCCGCCGGTCATACGCGATGGAGGTTCATATTATCCACCAGTCATACGTAGGGGAGGTTCTCATATGAACATATTATCCGCCGGTCATACGCGGTGGAGGTTCTCATATGAACATATTATCTACCGGTCATACGCGGTGGAGGTTCATATTATCCACCGGTCATACGCGGTGGAAGTTCTCATATGAACATATTATCCGCCGGTCATACACGGTGGATGTTCATATTATTTGCCGGTCATACGCGAGGGAAGTTCTCATATTATCCTCCGATCATATGTGGGGGAGGTTCTGATATGAACATATTATCCGCCGGTCATACGCGGTGGAGGTTCATATTATCCGCCGGTCATACACGAGGGAGGTTCTCATATTATCTGCCGGTCATACGCGAGGGAAGTTCTCATATTATCCTCCAGTCATACGCGGGGGAAGTTCTGATATGAACATATTATCTGCCGGTCATACGTGGTGGAGGTTCATATTATCCACCGGTCATACGCGAGGGAGGTTCTCATATTATCCTCCGGTCATACAATGGGGAGGTTCTCATATGAACATATTAACCGCCGGTCATACGCGAGGGAGGTTCTCATATTATCCATCGGTTATACGCGAGGGAGGTTCTCATATTATCCTCCGGCCATACGTTGGGGAGGTTCTCATATGAACATATTATCCGCCGGTCATACGCGGTGGAGGTTCTGATATGAACATATTATCCGCCAGGCATACGCGAGGGAGGTTCTCATATTATCCACCGGTCATACGCGAGGGAGGTTCTCATATTATCCTCCGGTCATACGTAGGGGAGGTTCTCATATGAACATATTATCTGCCGGTCATACGCGGTGGAGGTTCATATTATCCGCCGGTCATATGCGAGGGAAGTTTTCATATTATCCTCCAGTCATACGCGGGGGAGGTTCTGATATGAACATATTATCTGCCGGTCATACGCGGTGGAGGTTCATTTTATCCACCAGTCATACGCGAGGGAGGTTCTCATATTATCCTCCGGTCATAGGGGAGGTTCTCATATGAACATATTATCTGCCGGTCATACACGGTGGATGTTCATATTATCCGCCGGTCATACGCGGTGGAAGTTCTCATATGAACATATTATCCGCCGGTGATACACGGTGGAGGTTCATATTATCTGCCGGTCATACGCGAGGGAAGTTCTCATATTATCCTCCGATCATATGTGGGGGAGGTTCTGATATGAACATATTATCCGCCGGTCATACGCGGTGGAGGTTCATATTATCTGCCGGTCATATGCGAGGGAGGTTCTCATATTATCCACCGGTCATACGCGAGGGAGGTTCTCATATTATCCTCCGGTCATACGTGGGGGAGGTTCTGATATGAACATATTATTCGCCGGTCATACGCAGTGGAGGTTCATATTATCCACCGGTCATACGCGGTGGAAGTTCTCATATGAACATATTATCCGCCGGTGATACACGGTGGAGGTTCATATTATCTGCCGGTCATACGCGAGGGAAGTTCTCATATTATCCTCCGATCATATGTGGGGGAGGTTCTGATATGAACATATTATCCGCCGGTCATACGCGGTGGAGGTTCATATTATCTGCCGGTCATATGCGAGGGAGGTTCTCATATTATCCACCGGTCATACGCGAGGGAGGTTCTCATATTATCCTCCGGTCATACGTTGGGGAGGTTCTCATATGAACATATTATCTGCCGGTCATAAGCGGTGGAGGTTCATATTATCTGCCGGTCATACGCGAGGGAGGTTCTCATATTATCCACCGGTCATACGCAAGGGAGGTTCTCATATTATCCTCCGGTCATACGTAGGGGAGTTTCTCATATGAACATATTATCTGCCGGTCATACGCGGTGGAGGTTCATATTATCCGCCGGTCATACGCGAGGGAAGTTTTCATATTATCCTCCAGTCATACGCGGGGGAGGTTCTGATATGAACATATTATCTGCCGGTCATACGCGGTGGAGGTTCATTTTATCCACCTGTCATACGCGAGGGAGATTCACATATTAGCCTCCGGTCATACATAGGGGAGGTTCTCATATGAACATATTATCTGCCGGTCATACACGGTGGAGGTTCATATTATCCGCCGGTCATACGCGAGGGAGGTTCTCATATTATCCTCCGGTCATACGTGGGGGAGGTTCTGATATGAACATATTATTCGCCGGTCATACGCAGTGGAGGTTCATATTATCCACCGGTCATACGCGGTGGAAGTTCTCATATGAACATATTATCCGCCGGTCATACACGGTGGAGGTCCATATTATCTGCCGGTCATACGTGAGGGAAGTTCTCATATTATCCTCCGATCATAGGTGGGGGAGGTTCTGATATGAACATATTATCCGCCGGTCATACGCGGTGGAGGTTCATATTATCTGCCGGTCATATGCGAGGGAGGTTCTCATATTATCCACTGGTCATACGCGAGGGAGGTTCTCATATTATCCTCCAGTCATACGTTGGGGAGGTTCTCATATGAACATATTATCTGCCGGTCATATGCGAGGGAGGTTCTCATATTATCCACCGGTCACACCCGAGGGAGGATATGACCGGCGGATAATATGTTCATATGAGAACCTCCCCAACGTATGACCAGAGGATAATATGAGAACCTCCCTCGCGTATGACCGGTGGATAATATGAACCTCCACCGCGTATGACCGGCAGATAATATGTTCATATCAGAACCTCCCCCGCGTATGACCGGAGGATAATATGAGAACTTCCCTCGCGTATGACCGGCGGATAATATGAACCTCCACCGCGTATGCCCGGCAGATAATATGTTCATATGAGAACCTCCCCCGCGTATGACTGGCAGATAATATGAGAACATCCACCGCATATGAATGGCGGACACATAAGTTTTTAAGTCTATAAACACTATTTGATTTGAATATTCTTTTGAATAGTCTTACCATTGACATATTCATTCGATCAAACCAGTTGATCTATTTTGTAACTTGGCTTTTAGTCGCTGGGCTCCGGCATCTGGGCTTTTAGTCACAACTGAAATAAAAATAAGTGAGAATATCATGGAGCGAATTTCTGCAACAATTTCACCGCCTGGTGGACCCATTTGGAAAAAAAAATGCATTCCCTGTGTCTAATTCTACATTTTGATATACTATACGCCCCATTATATTGAATATACTGGCTGAAATCGATCCTGTAATTGTAAACATCGAGTCTATTTTTAGCTGTTTTATCGGAGCGTGTTTGCGTGTTCGCCATTACAATATTCGCACTAAAACAGCCATATTGTAGCTAAAAACGAACGCACAGTACTCCACTGCGTTATTTGATACCTAAAACTTGTTGTTTGCTAGTGTATTCATCGAGAAATCTAAATTCTAAACATTAATGTCGAACGCAGTTTTTCGTGTTTGTGGCATTTTATGTTAGGTCAGTTGTCGACCGGATAATGTAACTTCCGGTGTCCGGTCAGTGGCGGGGTTAATATGTGTGGATAGGGCGAATGTGGACCTTTCGTTAGACACCAAAAGTAACCCTCTATGCGCTGTATTCCTCGAGCTATCGGCCGTCCCACGCAATTTGAAAATCCTGTCCCGCAGATTGTCATGCTATCCCAAATTCCACCCCATGTTAGGTCAGTTGTCGATCAAATAATGCAACTTCTGGTGTTTGGTTAGTGGCGGGGTTAATATGTTTGGATAGGGCGAACGTGTGCCTTTCGTTAGACACAAAAATGAGCCCCCTACGCCCTGTATTCCTCGAGATATCGGCCGTCCCACGCAATTTGAAATTCTGTCCCGCAGATTGTCGTTTTGTCCCATATCCCATCCCATCCCGCAGATTGTCATGTCCCCCCCCCGCATGTTCATCTCGCGCCTGTGTCATTTATTATAGTGTAAATTGCGTTCATTCTGTGCGTGACATATTCGAACTTACGATTTCACAATGGTCGTAAGGAACACTTCCTGAGAGGGTGCTATAAGAATATAACGAACGTACATTTGCTCGGTGCGTTTCATTTATTTTAATCAAGTTTTATTAGCATCAGTAGGAGAAAACAGTTGTAATCTGCCTAGCTATAGAGCACTAATAGTACAGCTCATCAGCAGAATCTCGAGATTCTCCGTGATTTGGCACGAGTAGAACCACTCCAACGCCAGATGCTATAAAGATTGCGAGATGGCTATTAAAACCAAACGTGCTCTAGCAGTAAATAAACTCATGGATAGACTGTTGATTTAGAAGAAGGCGCAAATGGTTCTATTAATCTATTAACCGTTCCATGACTGGAGCTTCCTGAATTTTTGCGAAAACCATTTTCCACTGCATTCTCTTATATATGCGAGTCTCCTATATGGAGCCTCACGTATATAAGAGAATGCATTGGCATAACAATGTTTACCTTGACCGTGTAAACCAGTGCATCCTCTTATATGCGCATATATACTAGAATGCACTGGCACATGACCCTTAAAGGCACGGGCGACGTTCGTTGCAGAAATATTCATATTTGTTCAAATCGCCATCAACAGAAGGAATATTAAAATATGTATAGTTTTGTTTATATGCCAAACATAATCAGCGCGTAAATAGTATATTGTCGTCAAGACGTACGATTGTGTACGTAAACAAGAGCCTGTCCGTGTTACAGAAGTTGTGCCTCTGTTTACATAACACAGAGCAATTCTATTGGTTATTCACACACAAATGATATAAACGCTCTTTATTATTTCCATATCAGGAAAACAGTAACAAATAACGCTCTTTATGTATACCATATCCGGATCTAAACAAACGCCAGGAAACGTAACGTTTTTTGCCTGTCTCTATTTTACTATTATTTCTGTTTATGGCGGGGGGGGGGGGGGGGGGTCATCTACTTTTTTCCATACACTAGGCCGGGGTGGGTGGGTGGTTCAGCTGCGAAAAAGTCACCTTTTTCATGAGTGGTCGCAATTTTTTCCTCTTACAACATTTCTTCAATATAAATGCCTCAAAGTGTTCAGCATCATTGTTAAGGTGTGTATGACACTTAGGGCAGTGCTTAGGGGGGTAGTTAGTGTGGATATGGGCATGATGCTTCTCAGAAATCCAGATTACGAACCAACTCTCAGGAATTCGCCTTTTACATCCGATCACATTGCCATGTACCAATGCTACTGGTTCCAGATGAAAATGGACAGTTATGTAGCACATGAATAAACTTTAATATAAATAAAATGAAAAAAGCTATTCATTTATCTCATTAATATTTACTCATTATACCTGATCAGACCAGATGACTCAGTCAAAATTGTATCGGAACTTGGCATGGGACTGTAGACTGCAACAACGCATATCACTGAGATAATAATCTTGAGATGGTGGGACCCAGATAACAGATTGGGCGAGCATACATAGACCTTGAATGTGTAGATATGGAGAAGGCTGCTAAGTGGAATAAACAAAATCAGAACAGATGAGTGAAAAGAAGGGAAAGAAAATATAATATAACTTAATATAATATGCAAGTCTAAAAATAATGTGCTGGTCATCAGCAAAATGATCGAAGTCTGCAGAGGGCGAATTTGGCGATACTACCCGGCATAGCATCAACAAATTCAACCTCTAACGACCTCATTCTATTTTGGTCTCGACCAACCATGGAGAACTAGCTACATATGAGGGTCACATATGGTGAATTTGGTAATGCTATAGCCCACTCTGCTGGGTAGCATCACAAAACTCACCCTCCTTGTAGCTTATTCTGCAGACTGCATATGACCGTCTTATTTTCAAGTTTCTATTTACACGCAGTACATGTATTTGTATGAATGCTTGACCTGGGTCTGGCCTTAGCACAGTACCCACCCCAAGAACTCAGCTCATGGAAATGAAAATTAGTTTTGTGATACATAGTGGATTTCAGCTGAATACCTGTATTGTTGGAGAGTTAATTGCCAGGTGGTGTTGCCCTAATAATTTTTTCAAAAATAATAATTGACATAAATTCATGTGATACTATGGGACCCATCTAAAGTTACACTTTCTGTGATGAAAAGAAGGTACACTAATGCTTTTATATTTGTTTACATGTATAATGAGCATTATGAGCTACCTTAGACAATATTTGGGGAAGAATCAATCAATAATTTACTGATCAGCACATGAATTCTGTGTGTTATTTTGGGTTTTTCCAGGTATTGTTTTAGAACCTGTTTCGTGTTGTTACAAAAGTTGGAATGACTTAGAAGAACCAGAAATGGAAATAGGGTAACTGTAATACTGACCATCAAGCTTAAATGGTGTGATATTACAGATTTGGAGGTAAACAGGGGGTGGGTACCCCGCATGAAATTGGAAAAAATATTTTTTCCTTCAAATAGGGGGTGGTGGGTACCCAAGAACCGGAAAAAAGTTTTTTCAGCCTAATGTCATGTCACTTTTTTCCGACCCCCCCCCCCTGTTTATGGCGGGTTTTGACGGAGGTGAATATTTTATCTTTAATTGCTGCACCAGTGCATGGGTTATGTAAATTCCAAGTAAAGGCATGGTGTACCCCATTTTACTCTCGTAAATTGCCGGTGAAACAGGACATACATGGGTAAAACCCATGTCAAACCATGTAAGTCAGAACATACTTTAGTAAATTCTTGATCGAGCCATGCTGGTGTAACAGATTATAATCTGGTAAAACACAGGTAAACAATGCTGGTAAAAGCCATGTAAAGCCAATGTAAAAAGGACACACCCTTGTAAATTCCAAGTAAAGGTGTGGTGTACCCCACTTTACTCTCGTACAATGCTGGTGAGGTGAAACAGGACGTACATGGGTAAACTGATTGTAAACCCATGTAAAACAGAACGTAATCTAGTAAATTATTGATGAAGTCATGCATGGTGCAACATATTATACCCTGGTAAAACTCTGGTGACGCGGGATATACTATGTTACCACCTCTTTCAAATAACTTCTTCTGGAAAAAAACTCGAAATATTTATATGCACCCGAAAGGATTATTGAAATGACAAACATTGTCACTTAAAAAGATAAACCTGGTCCCGTATAGCTGCACCGTGTAACTTTATTTTTATGATATCGGGAAAAGTCTTAGGACGAATGCTCTTTATTGTTACATGTTATGAGTGAAAAGTGAGTTTTTTCTTATCCAATGATTACTAACCGCAAAGCAGTTTATTCCGATCGTCAAATTAAACCCCAGGGTTTAATTAAGGTCGAACTATAAATGGTTGTCTTGCCTTCCTGCAACAATAACATCCGTTGATATACGTCCGACATAGCTTGGATTAGAGGCTATAACGTTTCAATGAATATATATACATAATGTCAATAAAAGGGTATAAGTATCCATATAGTGTGGTATACAAAAATAGACAAGGGGATATCGGTATTCGTTATGTATACATGTAGTTGCACTGCATGGGTGGTTGAGTTCCACAAGGCTTTGATCATTTGTTGATTGGAATAAGTCTCGGGGGGACTTCAATTATATATTTATATATATAAATAACGTTCTTAATAAACATTGACAAATTGTAAGTCTTTGTGAGTTCAGGAGTTGGAAAGAACGGTTTGTTTAATTATGCGTGCCATGTCTCTTGCTGTGCTGTGGAAGTATAGTGTTTCTTATAATTTATTCTGAGTTTGCGAAGTTCCCTACATTGCAGTACCATGCGGTATTCATAGCCGATTTCACAACATGTTCTCGTGGATCATAGGCTCAATATGAACCTATTTGGAGATCGCAATACGTTCAATATGATAAGATGACAAGATAAGATGATTTATTGCAATACACCAATGGAGGCACTTGCAAATAACAGTTAATACATGAACAGTTACACATTAAAATAAAATACATGTAATAGGCATATGTACGATAACTAATCCTTAGTATTATAAATTAATACTTTCAACGTTTATTTCCCCATATTGCCATTCTGTTTTTTTTATAAAGAATAACCGGATCGATTATTTGTTTGTCCTTGATTTTTATTATAAAGATGAACTTATCATCATCACTCATGTTTATGAAATCTATGCTATAATTTTCAGCAATATTAAACAAGTCTTTTCTAGAGTCACCATACGTACTGCATTCCATAATAAAATGTTTTTCTGTTTCAACGTTAAGTTCATCAACTGTGTGCTCGACAATTACATGAGGCGACATGTTCATATTCCACCATAATTGTAACAGAATCACTCAAAATTGTCAATATGAACCTATTTCAAAATGAAATATGACTAATATGGCATTATTGAGCAATATGTTCTATACGCGCCTATTTAGCGTGGTATTGTGTTTCAACTGTGACCTACACCATTCAATGGGTATAATTTCACTATGGGCTTATTTCGAAAGCAAGTAAGTTCAGTATGTACCTATCTATAGGTTCAATATGAACCAATTTGCGCGATAACTTGATATGTTAGATTTCAAGATTACAGAGTGTGTCGGAATAATTCTTATTTGTCGAAGCACAGATGGACCAGCATGTACACGACGAATCGATCGCGCAATAATAGAGTGTACCCACAAAAGTAACGGTATATCACAACAATAGGTTGGAACAACGACATGGACACACAAGGCACAATGCCATCGGACCGCAAATGAGTTATCTAATACAATATCGTATGTGTAATTCGCTCACAAGAATATATATACTGGTATTCATGCCCACCGGTTTACAAACCAACATGCCAAACAATGATCGATTGAGGGAAGAAATGTAATGCATACATCATACAGATATTCCACCACATGCATGTACAGACAATGAACTGCACTTGGGAAAACAAAGGTATAACATGGGTATTGTCTGTTTTGGATGCTGAACAAACGACAAGCCAGATCGATGTCGGTTAACGTTTACTTCTGATGGATATATCTTCCGCCCAGTAGGTTAATTATGGACCAAATTCGTCATCTCCAGTTTAAACCCCATTTAATTAAGGTCGAAATTGAGATGGCCGCTTTGTCTTTCTGCAACAATAACAACCATTGATTTATGCCCCGAACCAATTGGATTAGAGGCTATGATGTTTGAATGAATCGTGACCGAATTAATTCGCCCCGATGATCTTAGAAATGTTACTCGTATTTTAATCCGGTATGCGCACAGTTATCGGACCTACTCGAGACATGGCTTATGTTGCAATACACATGTGCTCAACTGCAGCAGCGTAGAGCCGCCACACCACTTTATCCAACTCACTGTCTCATTAATCAAGATAGCTCAGTTGATTAATCTGGATAGATAAGTTGATTAATAAAGATAGATAAGTTGATTAATAAAGATAGATAAGTTGATTAATCAAGAGAGATAAGTTTATTAATCGAGATAGCTAAGTTGATTGGTCAAGATAGTAAGCCGATTAATCAAGATAGTAAGTAAAAGTGATGTGGGGGTTCTACGCTGTCGTACTAATCGGAACTTTTCACATTTTCATTTCGGCCAATTTGGCCGGTTACTTCATGTGACTTTTTCATCTGACGTGTGTGTCGGATAATTGATCTGGAGGATTTATGTAAATGTTAGCCCAAACTACATTTCCAAGTAACGATGGTTTTGTTGTTTATTTTGAGGAATAATACCGCGTCAGATGAATTCAGCCCAAATATGTTAACAGTTGTCGTGTCAAACATTCGGCAGTAGGTTAGCGTTATTTAGTATTTGTGGATGTCCTTTAACATGGGGAAACTAGACTAACTGCGCTTGAACGAGCATGTGAATTTGTCGTTTTTAAAGTACAGCAACTTGATAATCAATAACAGAGGCATTCTCTGTCAAATAAGGTCGCTCTATTTACGGTATTAATTGCGGAACTTTCTAAAGTAAACTACGCGTAAACGGATACATACGGTAAATTCTAGAATGTGCCGGAATCGATCTAATCGCCCCAGGGCCAACTCGCCCAGTCGACATGTGTCAATTCGGTACCTACTATAACATGTACCCGAGTCCGATACGGAATAAAAGATGTATACGGGTGTTATATAGCGTTTGGTCCGTTGTTTCTCAATGAATATTATTGAAATTTGGTGTATATGTCCGGGCTGGGACATGGAATACAACAACGTTTGAATTGTTTTTAAATTTACAAATTTGTTGATTTTATTCAATTTGTTTTCGTTCTGAAAACACACTATAAAGTGTATATAATATAATAACGAACACGAGACATACATAATTTATAAACTGTTAACAAAAGATATCAAATTCAATACATGACAAAGATGACTCAGTGGAGTTTATAAAGTGAACATAAAAACATTGAGGTAAGAATCTTTTTAAGGAATGCAACTTTATTTAATGATAATAAACACATAAATTAAAATAACAAACATGAGCCATATATGATTTATAAACTGTTAACAAAAGATATCAAACTCAATACATGACAAAGATGACTCAGTGAAGTTTATAAAGTGAACATACAAATATTAAGGTAAGAATCTTTTCAAGCATTACTAAACCGTTTAGCACAGACCACAGTCCACTTCACTCATCCGATCATCACCAAACTTCATATTTATCTTGATATTGATCTATCAGATGAGAGCTATCAAATATTTTTTTAATTTCATAGGAAAAAATGGTCGCCAGCGGCCATATTGCATTTACGTTATATTTTATCGCGTCATGTCGATATCTAGTATTACTTAGAAATTTCACCTTTCCAGATTCATAATTGCTCCATTGACTGTAACAGATGAAATTATTCCCCTCTTCGGATAGAGTGTCACTGAAACTTTATTTTGTTCTCAGCTGTCATGTTCGGATATTAGAACCCATAGCCATGATATATGGTTTATTTTGTGTATACTAGTAATATAGTTATTTTCAGTACCTTTATATACCAGTACTGTGTATAACAATGCATATAAATTAATCCATGTATACATGTATATTGATTCAACGGATTCAGTGGTTTTGTCCATCAGTCTATCAAATTTGCGGGGAAAACATGGCCACAAGCAGTACACCCTGCTAAATTTCGAATTTGAATCAATTGGCGCACCCTGCAGCCAGCTTTTATTGGAGAACTTTTTCTTATGTGGATATTTTGGGTCACCGCTAGATGTGAGCCATATTTTGTTCTCAAACTGTCCTTGTGAAGACATCACTGCCAGCGGTGATCTTCAATTTTACTATTTTTATGGCTAAATAATTTGGTTGATCCTACAGACGAGACCCCTTGTCCGATCGTCATCAGATTCCACAATTATCTTCTGGATAACCAGGGTGAGAGTAATCTAATTTTCCCGAATTTCGTTAAAAAACATTACCACAGGCAGCAATTTGGTATCTTACTCTTTGATCCTCTTTTGCATGACTGAATTGTTTAGCAACTGTAAAGACATATCCCTCATCTGGTTTTTATATACATGTATATCTTTTCATGCGGATAGCCAGTATTACGTAGGTACTTCAACTTTCTGCATTCCTGTCATCATTTGAAATATAAAAATTTACCTGATACATGCACCCTTCAAAATTTGTTTCGTCGTATCTATTTTAATGACCCGTATGGTAATATTGATACAGATATATTTGTCAAACATTTCTTTGTACAATATACAGGTATTTAGTTTGTAACTAAATCTAGAAATATATAATAGTAGCTCGTGGACCCCACTTCGTCCGGGATGTTCCCCTCTGATTTTCGGAGAAATGCGCGATTTAACCTTGAATTGACTATTTTAAAGGTGAAGGTCATGTCGGGGTCACGATTTGACCCGTCCAAAACACTCCCCGGACAAAAGTCACGACAAAAGTACCCGTCGAAATCCGCCCGGCTTTATACCCGATTTGACCTTGAATTGACAATTTTGAATGTCAAGATCAGGTCAGGGTCATGATTTGACCCACCCGAAACACTCCTGGGACAAAAGTAACAGTAGGTATCAAATTTCGTTGAAATACTTCCGTTTTACCAGATTTGACCTTGAATTGATCTTTTTGAATGTCAAAGTCAGGTCGGGATCAAGATTTGACCCGTCCAAAATACTCCCTGGAAATAATTTCGTCAAATCTGTCCGGCAGTTTTCCCGGCCATAGCTAACAGACAAACAGACAGACAAATGTCCAAAATATATATTAAACTAGCTGATGTACTCGACTTCGTTCGGGCTAGTTAGGGATTTTTTTTGTGATCGCCTCCATCTGGACAGTACCCAGTATATACAGCGTCTGGCCAAACTATTGTTCAATTGGTCCAGAAACATGCCTATATCAGCACGTTCGAGAACATGGTCCCACGTGAAATTGGACCCGTCCATATTGCTCCCGGGATCGAAGTAGTCCTACACACAAATTTTTAGTCGGATCGGTCAAGGTCCAGAAACATGCCTATGAGCGAGGTCAAGTTGACACGTTAAATACCAAATTCGAGCAGTGTTAGAGTCTATAACACATACACACATGCATTCACGCATACACACATACATACAGACAGGTGTTTCAAAATGTATAATCGATAGCTACAACAATTCTATGGTAGATAGTTCACGGCCGACCTGATGCATGCATCTTAGTTTTCTTGTAATGGTATATTACTGCAAATCAGATGTTTCCCCCAGGTTTAAATTCGATATGACGAATCGCACACATGAACCGTTTAATGGTTATGATGGTCAGATACATCTGTCGACTTTCAAAAGAGGAAGATTTTACGTTTTGAATTTTTGTCAGCCCAGCAAAAAAATCCATTGATCACGATTTTCCGACCAGTGAGTTTTAGTGGAATATATGTAGTTTGTAGTTTTATCAGCCAAGCAAAAATTCCAATGATCGTCTATCACAAAGAGCGTGCATGATTCCGTTGCCAAAAAGCGATAGTTAATAAATAGCGTTCTCAATTATGTCATGAGTTTTTGTGATCATTTTTCGACGTATAATTAAATATAACTGTGTGGATCTTCGCGAAGCTTTAACGACACGAATGACGGTCCTTACACATAATTTACATTTTCTTTTGTTCGGTAAGCTATGGTACATGTACTACGGCAGTATGGACAACATCAACCGACAAATACACAGAATGCATTCTATTAGCGGCAACAATTTACCGGCGTCATAGCCATTTCCAGCTGCATTCAATTAATGTACCTGGTCGGAATAAGACAACTCTGAGCAGTTGTAAAGTACATTTTGGGACTTCAAACCGCCGTGTTGCTTTAACCAGTCTTATAATGTGTTTGCCTCACGATAAAGCAGAACATGGGTTATTATAAAGAACATTTATGCTTTCCTGGCACACTGACTAAACATTAAAGAGCATTGTCATAATATACGAGCTCAGATTGTATTAGTTCAGCTGCGTTATGTGCGTTCATGACGCCCGTGTGTTGCCAATGCCGTTGATTGGGAGCAAATTTCATTTCATTATTATATTTACTTTGATGACCGAGCATTGCCGTAGCTAGGTCCTTCTGACTAATATGTTGTCAACACTCACCATTTTGTGAGTATAACTTACAATATTATTTTTTTGGAAACGTGCAACTCGCAGGGGTTTTAATCCATCTCGCTCCGGTACCAGTATGAAGGTTTGAAGCCTAAAATGAATGAATGAATGAATGAGTTTATGAATGAGTTTACGGAATATGGACGTGAAATATCACGCTGTGGTCATGCTATACGTAGGCAATGCGTACTTCAGCACACAGACAGTAGGCACTTATTCATAAATGGAGCTAAACGATTGGTACATCGGAACCACTTGATCTCGAGGTTTTATACAATGTATGATGTTTCAGGAATGTAAATCATAATACACATGTAGCATTTCAAGGGAATCTGTTTTGAGGGTTTTTTTGTTATATGGTAATATTCCCATTTTCTACTATAAAATTACCACAACGACACATAATACCTGAACAGAAAATCCGTCTGGTTGACATATGCCATCTGAACTATTTAGTTATTGCTACGTATGAAATCTTTCGAATGTATTCTAATCGTAACTACATGATCCCCAATGCCGCCATACATTTGTACATATTGCATATATACTTGATACCGATGTTTTTTTTATATAAGTTATGTAAATCTCAATACGCATCTGTCATGTGTCATGAGAATAAATCATTGCCGCCTGAAGATACAACCAATCTGAAGCAACACCTTGTATATACGATGCTTGCAATATCGACATATCATCATATGTATTGGTGAATTGTAATGATCTTACATGTGTCTGATCATAGCTATCCAATGTATTTAGTAGTTTGCCCGTTTAGTTGGCAAGCGGTCACTCCTAATTTTGTCATGCCACTGGACGTTATTTATAACTTCCTTTTCCGTTTTAATTGAAGTTAAGCAAGTTAACTTCTAAAATTTCGCCAAATTGCCTTTGCTAATAAATTACGCATTTATAGAAATAAAAAGTCTGCGACAGGTATACCAGCCCCACTATTTATATCTTGGTGTATAGTTAACTCGGACTGCGGCTAATAAAACATGAAAATTAATTGCAATCAACATCTTTCGAAACACACATACATCACGAAGACCATCAACTATAATAGGACGAGGATAAGCATAAAAGCATGTGAATGGACAGCTGCTACACTAGGTCCTAATTTGTGTTTTTTAGCCCCTAATTTTGGACGCCTTTCTTGAAAGTCGACATCTGACCATCATGCACAAAACGTCCAATGAATTGACTTGATCTTACCAATTTCTTGAACAGGAGGCGTGTATACAATTAGTGGTTCATGGTGTCAATAAGAAGGAACATCTTTAAATTCGTATAACGCAATACACACATGAACGTGGCTACAGGGGGGTGTCTACCCCCCAACTTTAGTCAAAATGTTCAACAGTTGGAAATTTCATGTCTCAAAACCACATTTGTTGTAAATTTTACACCATATATATATATATGTTGTAATTGTTCTCATTCTGCTTATCCAACCAATAATTAGTGGGTAAGTTGTTGTTTTTAGACCTACAATGCTATCAGTTGGAATATTTCCAACGTTTGGAGGGGGAGTCAGGCTGGAAATTTCTAACAGTTGGAAAGTTTGAGGTCTAGTTGGTTAATTCCAACCCAAGGGTGCGGGGTGCAACATGGTATATTTTTCAAACACGGGAGTTTGGTTTGGTTGAAGTGGGGGGGGGGGTGTACAAATTTGGAAATTTCAAGGTGGACACCCCAACAGCGACCATATAGTCACGTCCCTGAATACATATCCCTGTATGTGTGATTATCCGTATGTTTGTCGTGGAGCATGCACCGGTAGGTACCCTGGTGGCTGTATATTATCTGCACACACCTTGACCAAATACATGTAAGAATAAACTGAATAGAAGCTTGCCTTAGTGACTAATTGATAAGTATTGATCAGTTATCCATTTATTTAACTCAGCTTAGTACATTCGCTCTTTTTTTCTTTATTTTATGCAAAGGGCGGTAACCAAAATGTTACGGATAACCAAGCCTGCAAATACATGTATAGGGTGTCTGTCATTTGCAGAATGAGGTCCCCAGAGGGTGAAGTTAGTGACGCTATCCCACACGGCGGGCTAGCATCACCAAATTTACCCTCTGGGAACCTCATTCTGCTTAGAGCTCAACTGCCATGGGAGACCTAGGATCAAATTGAAGTTCCCCAGTGGAAGTTGGTGATGTTCACCCATTAGTTACCTCGATTATGTAACTTATCTTCTGCAAATTAGGAGATATAGAAACTTCCCAGAAGGGAGAAAGCTGCCTCATGGATTATTTATTGACAGCTATTCTTCAACATGCCTCTCTGAGTAAAGGCGTATGTCGATTTGAAACGTCTTATCCGATGAATGCATGAATACGGCTACCTATAGAGATCCGGAAAAGCGATATGCACGTCGATCGTATTCACCGCCAGATAACCTTGGGCCGAGTTGGGACGTGCGGTCGATTCCAAGGAACAATGGAAGTTTTCTCTTGACAGTTTGTCTTTAAATCGACTTGTTTTCATAACCCGGATGTTCATGTCATATTCTGCAGGTACACGCGTTCGTTTTAAATGTCGTTCTTTCAGCTATAAAAGCAACTCAGAAATATTCAATAATAAATCATTACAAACCCATTTTCTGGACCTCGCAAACATTATTGATGATGTTTCATAGCGTATGTGGCCATTTACAAATTCTTTGTTATATTCAAAGTTGTTGCGCCATGAACATTGAGATCTATATAGCTGCCGTGTAGCGATCTTAATGCGAGATCGAAACATTTGCAACTCCTCGTTTTGTCCTTGAGTTGCATGATATCAGCCTAGAGTGGTCAATTAATGTTTCACCCCATTCATGCATCTTCTGTAGAACCACATACTCATTCTCACACAAGACCTGCTTGGACCGCTCATTGCATGTATATACAAGCGTTGGATTAATTTTTTTTTTTACGCATTCCTAGGTCAATCCTAAAGTCTGTGAGTGGATTCAATCGTGAGCTATACGCGTATTGCGTTACGCATATTTAAAGGTGTTCTATCTGATCGAATACAACAACCATTTTATTTGTATACATTTGTTATACAAGAAAATAGTACGGCTAACAGGCGTATACATGGATAAATGTAGAACGCTACCATACTCTGTTTGATGTCCATATATCTGAACTGCCACACCCCGTTTTTCAAGGAATAAGATATTGTGAAGTGACCATTTTTTTCTAAAATTGAGAAATATCAGTTCCTCACATTAGGAAATCAGAAAGGCTTGAGTATACTTATTTGAACATAAAGTAAATTAGACGTCTTTACTGAATTATAGGTGTTGTTGGATTTCATAGAGAGACAATTCATACTCACTGGTTTATCTAGATTTACTTTGGTGGTGAAAATAGATTTTGATTTGAAACCAGGAAGTATTGTTTTGAAGGAAGTGTCAAAAATTTCTTTTCCCGAAAAATAAACCAATATTTGCACCAGATAAGTGTTCTAGCTTGAGTTTGAAGATTTAGCTTCTATTCTGGATGATTAAGTTTCCGAACAATTTGCCACGACCAACAGATGTTGAGATTAGGCCTTATTTTCTGATAAAAAAAAGTATATAAATAAATTCTGCATTGCAAAAAAACTATCGCTTCTAAAAGCGCTACACTACCACACTATCTGATTCCTGGAAATGACAGAGAACTTTACTAGTACAAGCGTTGTTTAAATTTGCCTGGAGAGAAAACGGTTAACAAATGACGTACTATTTCCAAAACGATAGTTCCAAACTTTCGAGATAAATACAATTTTCCATATAAAATTAAACTATGAACTGTGGAAGTTGAACTTATAAAACAACAATTGACAGTGCACTATATAACAATATCAACTTTCGGTTTGTATTATTTCCTTAACCGTTTCTACATTAAATACTCATTGATGAGTTGTTCACATGGGGAATTTTCAGATAATAAATTCAACAAACGACCATATTTGTTGTACCGTGCGCACTCGTATTGTCTATTTGACTGTCTGCCGACTGCTTATATTACATGATCATTCCTCCAAATGAATAATAGACTAATACAATGTATATTTCTATTAGTGAATTGGAGAGTCAATTCAGTATAGGAAGGGTTAAACCAAAATACTTCGATTACAGCTCCAAGCTCATTATTTTGTATACGCTATTTGGAAGGAGGCCAAGAGATACAAGCATTATATTCTCCAACAAAATATGTCAAATTCATAGCAGCCATGTTCAAGTTGTTTTCAATATTTTCACACAGAAGTGAGAAACATGCTCTTTACAATATCATATAAGGATTATACCAACAACGACGGCTCTTTATTGTTTCACATCGAAGCCAACGGTCTAGACTATATGTAACTAGAATATAAATCTTTCTATGGCAAATAAAGTATTTAGTGTATTTAATATGGTATATCTCTTCCTATAACAAGTTTTATATAGTTTCCTGGCTATACAATAATACATATGATCGATGACACCTGCCCGGAAACGCTTTTTATAAATTAATACTGCATTTGACTGGTATATATATTTTGTACTGGTATAATATACATACAATCAATTTGAGACATTTTACGGCTCCGTTCGTTCTAATCCATCTAAAATTCTAAAAACTGTAACGAAAAAAAAAAGTCCCACTTGACTATCGCAATATATCAGAAAATATCGACATAAAATCAATATTAATTGAAAGAAGCGTTTCCGGGCAGGTGCCTACGACCCATATTTATTATTTTATACAACGGAAACTATATAAGACGAATCTAGGAAGAGATAAACCATTTTTAACCCTTTCATGATTGGAGTTTCCTGAAATTTTACGAAAACCCTGCGCCAATGCATTCTCTTATATATGCGAATCGACCACAGGCCGCCTCGTATATGTAAGAGAATGCATGGGCATAACAACTTTTATATTATTTTTTATAACTCTGGTTAAAGAATGTAAGAAAAAAATGATATAAAATGATAAAATTGTTAAATATAAGGAAAAATGATAAAGATTGTTATAGAATGTAAGAAAAAAATGATAATAAATGATAAAAAATGTTAAAGGTACGGTTGGCCTTGGCGGTGGGTATCCTGTGAAAATATTTCCACCCATCAAAAACCGCCACAAACAGAAAGAACATCAAACTGTAGACATACTTTGTCCGTATACATATAAGAAATATCGCATAAACAGTATGTTATTGTCAAATGTTTGACCATTGTTATGTAAACAAAAGCATAAAAAGTTACTTTTCTGGTGTTTGTTTATATTATGATGGTAAACATAAAGAGCGTTCTTTGTTGGTGAATACCTGATATGGAACTAATAAAGAGCGTTTATGCCATTTGTGTGTGATTAGCCAGTAGCATTGTTCTGTCTTCAGTAACACAATCAGGCTCTTGCTTAGGTAAAACATAGTAGGTCTTTATGATAACATGCTGTTTACGCGATGGTCATGGTATATATGAACGAAACTGTATGCGTTTTAATGTTTTTCTGTTTACGGTGATTGGAACAAATATGAATATTTTCGACAACTAAGGCCAACCGTACCTTTAAAGAATGTAAGAAAAAATTATAAAAATTGTTAAAGAATGTAAGAAAATAAACAAAAAATGAAAAGACATTGTTAGGCCAATGTATTCTCTTATATATGCGAGGCGACCTACGGTCAAATCGCATATATAAGAGAATGCATTGGCACAGGGTCTTTGATGTTGCACCAGCGCAGATCACGTCATGAAAGGGTTAACGACCTATATTAATCCCCGGAATCGTATCGGATGTAACACGAGCATAAGGACATAATGAAGACCTCCGTGGAAATCATCTAAGAGAAAGAAACATTTGATCATGTGATGACATAGAAAGAGCTGATCACTTTCTATTTGTCTCTGCCCGAGATACAATCAAATAAGAAATTGATGTTTCATGTCATTAGAAACAACATTCATGACAAGTGTCTTATTTCTGAATGGGTTGAATTCTCTTCCACTTAACTAGCACAAACTATAATATTTTTTAAGATACACAATCCCATTTAACGCCATTAAATTACTATTTCTTCGGACTCGGATGTAAACCATATTGGAATTGAGTTGAGTAAAGCTCAAAGTTGTCAGATTTAGAATTTTGGAATATTTGGCGGCCTGGCAAAAATTCCGCCTTCCAGAAATAGTACAGACATGCGAGGACGCCGATACGAGAGATCAAGCAAGCTCACGACTGCATTTACGATCAGTGCATCAATGGCGATCGCAAATTCATTTCGGAATATAAGACGATGGAAAGTATCATTGTTAGTAGCTATTGGTAACAAACTAATTTGGATAACGAAATCGATTTTTGATGATAATCCGCTGTTGTGTTACGAAATTTTGACAACTGAATATAATCGTTGACCCGCACCGGCCGCATGTTTTAGATCCTAATCAACCTCTACTAAACTAAATCATAACATCGTATCTTAATCATACTGTTACTGCTTTGTCTGATGCATACTAATTGTAAAATAGATACGATTTAAGTTAACAACCTTTTCTATACTAAATGGATTCGCCCACTCAGTTATAAAAGTGTACATTGGAATGATGTATTGTAATTCTGGAGGGACGTTCACGAAGAATAAGCAGACAACAAATAATAAAACTGCAGTATGAGCTTTATTTATTGGAGATAAATGTTCAGTTAATAAGCTCAACAAGCCACCTACATATTACTTATTATCTGATCAGTTCCATGGGAACTACTCGTCAATGAGTATTTAGTATCGAAAGGGTTAAAATGACACGAGTATAACGTCAGGAATTATTTCTGTATGTGTCCTTAATCTGACTTAAGAATTATCTCACATTTAAATTAATGAGCAGTGCCTCTATAATGTCCAGATATGTCAGATGTAAGTGTCATCATTTATTCCGAATTTCCAGCTGCGAGGAACAGATTTCTGCAAGGGGTGAACAACGGAGGTTTCCACATCACAATGCATTAGTGGGAGGTGCTTACGGTTGCTAGAAGACAAGGCGACTGCAGATATAGAATAGTTACTTTTACAGTGCCTGACTATGCTATAATACACCTCATAACATACCTTCTCTTTATATTTAATTGTGAAAATTATGACGGGTGTCACATAAAATGATAAACAATGTTATAATCATGGATAAATGTCCAACATCTAAAAATTTCAGAACATGATTTGACAACAACTTAAAATAGGAAATTTAACACTAAATGTATGCTAGCATATCAAAATTAGGATGAACAATTCTTTTTCAATGCAGCAAGCGACCGGCCCAGTCGCTGATTGGTAGATAATTGATGCTAATAGTTATTTGATTGACTGTGAAAAAGTTCAATGGACATCACAGCGCTACCTAGAATAACGCGGTTCGATACCTGTTAGTCACGTACTACGTGGCATTTAGAAGACCGATTACCCATGGAATAGAATGTTTTGGACGATATCGCGATTAATCAAGCTTTAAATTCGTTATTGGACTGTGGTGACCAAGCCCAGAAGCATCGATTCCAGAATTGCCTGTTAAAATGCATAGCAGCTATCAACAGGAACCCCAACATCACATCATGGTGGTATTTTTTCCTGAAAATATGCATTAAGCGACGAATACCGCTCGCATTAACTGGTGATTCTTGGATATTACCGATCTGTGCTGCTTTATTATTCCAATCGGCGTCTGCAAATAATTTCTTTACGGCATGTATTTTGAGACATGATTGGCGGCTCATCAAGATATGATTGACAGAGTCATGATATTTTTATGAAATACGCATTAAGGAATGCACAGTGCACGCCACATTGTCAAACAAATCTTTGCATGATCAAATTAAACATTCTCTAATCACGCGAAGGGAGTTGATTGGATTTCAAGTCCGTAGGGGTTTGTAAACCGTGGTTTGCATCAAGGCGCCACATTATCCAAGACCTCCCGACACGCATGCTAATCCCACCAATACACCACTTCAGAATTGCCAATTGAATACCGACTGCATTATCTCATGAAGGAATTTTAGTTTCCGCGAAACAATGTTCACAAGCATTACAAATTATAGAATGCGATTGATACGTGCCTTTTGCATTACAGTTTGAAGAATTTGTCACCAACGACACGACAGATGACATGACATGACCATTCTGCATATTGGATGGATGCATGCGCAAATTTCACTCTCAAAAACACACGTTGGCGTGCGTCTGCTGATATAAAGTATTATTATTAAAAGTGATTACGAAGTGTCGAACTCAATCAACCGGATGCAAAATTCACCAGAACAAAGCCGACATTTTCGAACTCCCTGCATGTATAAATGATTGGAGATACATGGGGGAATAAACATAATAACTAGCAAGTATACATTCGTCACGCAGATTCCAGTTCAGAAATAAATTAAAGAAGGGCATGGTGCGAGAACAAACGTATGGATAAGATTACATGATTTGGACAAAAACAAATATCCTTCCATATGCGCACCTCACCCTGTAAGTAGCGTCAAGTATAGTCGAATTTCAACTGATTGAATTTATTTATCTGAAGAGTCCAATACGAAACTTCTTCGACTTACATGTAGCTTATATATACATGCACTTACGCTTAACGTTTGAACCTGCGTTCATGGGATTTCCATTCGATTGTTATCGTGCCTAAACATGTCTCTATATATAGGTTATATATAATTTCTTCTTAACTTTGCTTCAATAATAGTACCGAATCATTATTGAATGTTTATGGACAGGTATATTGTCCATTACGGTGGTTGATTGATTGTGGTTCAGCTGACTTTCGGCCATTGAGACGTACCAAGACCATGTCAATTATATTTGTGACTACATGCAACCACACACAGAAACCACCAACACCAATACGTAGTCCACAAACTTGCCTAGATACACTAATGTTTACCATTATTATATTTTCATCAACTTGTTACGTCAAAATATAAATCATCTCCACACTCACAGAAGACCGAAAGTGTTATCCTACTCTCAAGATGTTATCCTATACTCTCAGCACTGCGTCAGGACGTCAATTCGGTATCCTTGCGCGTTATTTTAAAAGAAATGGCTGGTGGTGTTGTAGTCTTAAGAACGTATTAGGTCTAACTGTGTGTTTCAATTTGATATGGGTTGTAACAAACTGGTATAGAAAACATGACAAACACAACAGTCAACTTTTCCCGGTATATATCGTACGGGTTTTCTCCTCTCGTGAGATGCGAGGATTATTTTCACTCGGTTAGCGCCTCGTAAAAATATTCCTCCGCATCTCACTCGAGGAGAAAAAACCGTACGCTACTCAGAGCTATTAACTATTTGTCTAATTATTATCTATCGCTTTTGGGAAACGAAAGCATGGGCGTTCTTTTCGATAGACGATCATTGGAATTTTTGTTTGGCTGACAAAAATTCAAAACGTAAAATCTTCTTCTTTTGAAAGTTGATACATGTATCTGACCATCATGACCATTGAACGGTTCATGGGAGGGATATGATTATTTTCCGCTATAGAAAAAGATGGTTGTTTTGTGTCACCAGACACCAAGGTGCGATTCGTCATCTCGAATTTAAACCTTGGAGGAAAAACATCTGGTTTGCTGTAAAATACCATTATGTGACCAGTTAACTATTGTCTATTTCATTTGTATGGCTTGGTTTTGTTTATCCCGACGTTGTTAGTTCTGTGGGTGGAGGAAAGATCACGTAGGTCATGCGTTGGTGATTAATTTCTATCTGGACGTAGAAACTCCGACCCCCGACAAGTAGCATATTACACTTGCATGAATGACAAATCCACACCTATCAGGATTAGAACCATGCTTCGCCATCACTGGACGGCTTATGGCGACCTAATGCACAATGCATATTATCGACTGACTCATCGGGCCCCCTCCTTTGTATATAACCTTATTACTCGTAACTTTAGCGGCGTTGATCAACATACGTCGTCGATTGAGGCCAATAACGCCCTGGTGCGCTCAGCCACCGGGGACCTATATATTATCGATGCGATCCATTGGCAAAACAATTCTGCACAAACAGCGGATAATAGTGGCATCTTATTTAAATCATATGAAATAATAATTCTGCCCAACAGAATATTGAAACTAATATGTGATGGGGATCTAAAATATGCTAGGCCAAGATTGGCAATGTATATATCTCAGTCATCTTTTGGGACTGTACACTATACTGGTTATTCAGCCGTTGGGTTCTATGGTATATATAGCAGTATACGATTTAACTGGTCGTAGGAGGGTTGACTATAGAATACGTACCTGTGGAAGACTGTGGGACATAACTGCCAGTGTAGCCTGTGTTGAATCTGACATTATTAGTTTATTACTTGCGCCAGTCCATGCTGGACGCAAGTAATGTTTTCGGCTCGGATGTCTGTCCTTCCGTGAATATGTTACGTCATACCGGAAGTACATATTGTAAAAAATGAACACGCGCTAATATGAAATGGTTGCATCAATCGTAATTTAAATCCACATATATACTTAATTTGCATTTTTATCTGGTTTTATTTTGGTAATAAATCGTTCATAAATGAACAATATTGAATTATTTCTTTCTGGAAACCGATCAAGACGCCATGACGTCACGACGCACATCAGGACGTCACAAGCTACATGGGCGCGCAAAACACCAGACATGATTGCGTCGATGTCCAGACAGCTGAGACTCGTATTACACGGAGATGCTAAACCATTCCACCTGCCAACAACTTCGTGTTTGATTATTATAAATATATATACTACATGTAAAACAAACGTCGGCAACAGTACATGCCCATTAGAAGCCTATTTTATATATCTTGAAACTCGAGGAAATGAGTTGAGATCAGTCTAAAAGAAGCGTGCGGAATCGTTTTTTTTTTCGCAGTGACTGTGACGTGCGAACATATTTCTGGAAAGTTCAAAACATTTTCGAAAGATCCTGGTGCATATAAATCATGTCCGGTCAAACAGTCGGCGCGTGGTTCAATTGAAAAACAATTGCACTGAAAATGTGAATGTGGAAACATGGATTATTAAAATGCCTTATTAATTAACTGGGAAAACAAGCTTTCTCATTCTCAAACGCAATAGACATTTTGATATGTTCCCGAAGTCTGTAGATCAGTCGCTAAGGGCATGTTCACATTGACACATTGTTAGTCAAAGACTAACCAATGATCCCGTTTCCTTTATTTAATTGTGTCGGTATTTTGTAATTTATTTTGATGGTTTTTGCCAGTTGGCATACACACTTGATATCATTCTAGTCAAACTAGTAAGTTAACCCAATTGGCATATAATATAGCATCGTCGGCAACCAATCGTCTTCACACCCTTCATATGAACGATGTCTATATTGTTATATTAATATGTCAAACAACTCGTACGTATTACTAAGACTATCATTAGTGTAACAAAGTGTAGATCAAATTGAGATAACAGAGATATTATGTCCGTACACACAACTATTTCAGCGATGGATGAACAGAGATTTGATATCTAGATTTTTGTTATCAATCTCTCAAACGAGGGGCCAGCACCCGTGGTTCAATCTGTTGTTGGCAAGACACCACAAAACATGCCAAATGTGTGATGGGCGCAAGTATAGGCAGCTCCAGTGAGTGCATTCTAGTTTAATTGTTTTACAAAACTGTAAATGTTTTACAAAAAAGTGAAAATTGTATGCGCAACATGATTTTCGTATTCACTTCAAGCCCGATTTCGCTCCGCTGAATTTTGTCATTTGCCCTTGCAGGACGATATTTTTAAATTGCTACTATACCTTTTCTTCTATTTCAAATATTTCTCAGTTATATCATATCTCTTTTTGATATAGGAAGCTTATCTACTGACATTTGCTCTTTCGTGGTCTACTTTTGCGTTGAAAATGATCAATTTTAGTAAAATAATTGGTAAACTTTGGTGTTTTGTGTGTGCAAATCAAGGGGCATAACTCATTGATAAATGGTACGAACAAACGAAAGTACTTACATTTGAGTAAAAATAAAACATGCTTGATTGGGCATATGCCAAAGATAATGACTCACTATATATTTGAAATACAGTAGCCACCCCCTCCCCCAAGTTGGCCAAAATTGCTGGAAATTGTGCATTGCTACCTATACACTTACTCCTAATTCAATACTCTTGTAGCATCGTATCTGGCATTTTACTTTATTTTACCAGTTACACGTCCCCAACGTCAATAGCATCAAAATCAATGACAATGCACGATTGGCCTAGCTTCATATGTTGAGGTTTTCAAGTATGTTGACATGTCCGAGATCTCCCGGGAGCAATCGTATATCAATAACGTTGATATCCGGACTGGCTGTAACCATGCAGTTATTTAGTCCCAATACCAGTTATATTGTTTCATCAAATAAATTCAAGAAATGGCATGTAACGTTTGCGTTATATACATGTACAAGTATCATTAAAGATATCCAACCACGTTGGCACCAAATTGATCCAAATTACTAACGAACATGCACCATGAGAACCCCAACACATAAACATAATATGATAACTACAAGTTGGATATGCTATTGTGGAAACCATATTTAATTGTCACCGTCAACGGCCAAGGCAACCATGCACAAACACCGTTAATGTTGGGTTATATATTTTTTTTTAAATTGCGTGCGCGCGATGCGTATAAGGGTGCGTCCACCTGCTCGCTGAAAGGCAGTTTTACAGGCAATTCGTCTTAGATGGCTGTATTGTGGTAGGATATAAGCGACAAAATACTTATAATAGCCACATGCCCAAAACGTATATACTACACGCGCAGTGAGATATATTATATTTTATACATATTGATATAATTTCTTAAGTTGTTATACAACTTATGTTTGGCCGATATTAGCCTTTAAAGGTACGGTTGGCCTTGGCGGTGGGTATCCTGTGAAAATATTTCCACCCGTCAAAAACCGCCACAAACAGAAAGAACATCAAAATGTAGACAGACTTTGTCCGTATAAAAATAAGAAATATCGCATAAACAGGATGTTATTGTCATATGTTTGACCATTGTTATGTAAACAAAAGCATAAAAAGTAACTTTTCTGGTGTTTGTTTATATTATGATGGTAAACATAAAGAGCGTTCTTTGTTGGTGAATTCCTGATATGGAACTAATAAAGAGCGTTTATGCCATTTGTGTGTGATTAGCCAGTAGCATTGTGCTGTCTTCTGTAACACAATCAGGCTCTTGCTTAGGTAAAATATATTAGGTCTTTATGTTAACATGCTGTTTACGCGATGGTCATGGTATATATGAACGAAACTGTATGCGTTTTAATGTTTTTCTGTTTGCGGTGATTGGAACAAATATGAATATTTTCGACAACTAAGGCCTCACGTGCCTTTAAATATATGCCAATAATCGATTGTGCAAGTACTCGTGTAATTTCATCGATCTAATAAGCGATAAATGTTTCAAAGGCACATTATATGATTCTAAAAAACTGTATTGTTCAAAGTGCAACAGATAGCCATATGTGAAGAATTCCATCAACATTTTCCAGGCAATTTTGCCAGCTGTATGAGCGTAACCCAACTGTACGTTCATACACAGGCAAGTTTGCACGACATTTTTGCAGACAAAAACATTTCTCATAGAAAACCCCATGGTGCCAGGATATGAACTGCAACATGCATATTTACCAAAGCTAACGATATGGGAAGTATAATTTCGGTAGTTCCACATGTAACGGTGCTACTAACACATTGCCTTAAACTACCTGAATGCTTGATTCTTGCCATATAATTGCATGCTATATTTATAGGCAAGTTTCGATAGCATCGCTACTGTTGTAACTAATTAGTTTTTTTTACTTCTCATGTAGTTATCTAAGGTACAGATGAATTTTATAAGCATTTTTGCATTCGGTTTCTGGCACATAGTAGCTGTCTACCAAAGTGCCTGCAAAAGAGAGTCTGGCAAATTTTCGAGTGTATGAACGCACCCTAATTCTATATCAGATTGAACCGCTTACAAGTTATCAAAGTCTTTATCTGACCAACAAACTCTTTCCTGAAATGGACTCGGTTCGCTCTCATTATTGCCTGACCTAGAAAGCATTAAATGGTGGTCTGTTGCTGTCATATTGGATGTGACATACACCATTGAGGTAAAAGCGACCTTTTGTGTGAATCTGAGAGGCAACAATCCGATTAACCACCAGTCGTTTTCTGTGGTGGGAGATGTGAGATTAATTATCGATGGACGTGAATTAACTAAGAATCCCTAATGTAGCTAGCAGCAAGCTAACTGTAAACGTCTGACCAGACACGAGGCCGCGTTCTCTCCCATTACGGCTGATCATCACCATGTGCATATTCACTCATATAAACGACTCCCCTGTGCTAAGGCAAATGGGCCAAAGTGATCATCGTAGGGAATCCCTGTCGTCTAGAAATGAGGGATATAATACTGTTTATTATTGATGCTGTTCAGAATCATCTGGTTAATGAGAGTGCTGTCAACCGAAATCCATGAAGGGGAAACCAGCTTGAGTAAGGATGGGATAAATTTGCGCAAGGCGATAATGGTTCGATGCGAATTTGCCAACTATCGAACTTCACATCCGATTAGTGAGCCCATTTCACTTCTGTCACAACATCCGTGTTGCTATGGGAAATGCATGGGGTTTGTTTTCTCTGGGGAATTAACACGTAAGACGAAATAATTTTGGTAATATGTGTAATATTCCCCTGTGCACCACACCATTCTTTACCAACAACATGTTATGTAAAACTTCTATGAAATGTGGGTCACAATCAATATGTTCAAACAAAATCGTGTACTTAGAACTACTGGATGTCTGTCAAGGTCGTGGCAGCCTCTGCGTGAATATCGCCTTCCATTGGACACCCATCCAAGTTGCATGAACTAATTCAAATTGAGTTTCCAGTGCACAATGTGGCGTGTACTGAGAGAGAATACCACATGCAGGGAAGACTTAAACAGATTATAGATAATATATTTTGGTTTAAACAACATTTGGAACACAATTGTGAGAAATGTTGACGCGACGACATTATTTTAGGATAGGGACAAAGAGGGCATAACAAAAAGAGCGACACCGCTCGGCCTATGTTGAGACAATAACATATTTGGGGATATCATGCATTTTCGAGGAACAAGATAGTATATACTAGTAATACAAGAACGATATTTTTAATTCAAAGTCGTCGAATGTGTTAACATTACATACATTAAATACTTTACAAGGAAGCTTTGCCGTTCTTATAACATAATTAAACTATACAATTAGCCATATAGTTATAACAAACAACCAATCTGACACTTGATGAAATCAACGACCAGCCAAATAAGAAGAATTAGGTTTCATTTTATTCCATCTGAATGCAGAACTGTTGGCAACGAAGTGAAATCTAGGCATAAAAGTTTCATTTGAGGATGGTTCGCCTGTGTCTGGATTTAATTATTGTGGCTCATATCAGATATGCATAAATCATTGTACACCATAATTATAGTGTTATTATGTAAACAACATATATTTTTAAATACCAGCTGTACACCCTACTGTGGGTATAAAGCTTTCTACTGTGGATATAAATTTCTACTGTGGGTGTACATTTTTCAACGTCACTTCATGTGTTGAACGTTTATACCGACAGTAGAACTGCACCAAGGTTGACGCAAAAAGTTCATATGTTACAAACATTCAACATAGAAAACCGTTATTTCAATTGAATATGAGGACACTTATCTACATCCCAAATAACGTGGCCTGTTGTATGAACTAAACTAGATAAATGAGATTGGGAATATGAACGAACTGATGGCTTAGAAATAGGCGGAGCACCGAATGACACAGGCGTATGCATCGCTAAGTGTGACTTACGTTTCACATTACTTCAAATTGTTTGTGTTACTCAGTTGGGATACATATTTCAAATAACCAAAGGAGTATCAATACTCTTGATTAGTTAAATTCGCGGCAAAAAAAATAATAAAAAAAATAATGATAATAGTATAAATCATTTTAAATATATATATACACCTATAGTAGCCGAGAGTATCTAATGTTCATCAATCATGGCATTGTCGCGTTAACCACCGCATACAGGCTCGTGGTTATAACCACAATTCCACTTGTGGGAATTTGGTAATATGATATCGGTTGTGTATTTCATGTTATCTTGCGAATATATATACCACCTGAAAGTATTCCATTCTCTAACCCAGAATGTTTTAATGAAGTCCGAAGTGAAATTTATCACCAATTTAATGATGAAGAATATGTCATCCTTATGGGTGACTTTAATGCTAGAACTGCTCTGTTGAAGGATTTTAT
The DNA here is from genome assembly GCA_032622095.1 of Siphonodentalium dalli. Classification (NCBI taxonomy): domain Eukaryota; kingdom Metazoa; phylum Mollusca; class Scaphopoda; order Gadilida; family Siphonodentaliidae; genus Siphonodentalium; species Siphonodentalium dalli. Next base: position 139,094,526 of record CP136062.1, on the reverse strand, counting down.
CGTTTCTAAAGATACAGTAGGGTTTGGAATTGAGACTCTTGATAGCACTCATATATTGACTGAAAATGGTATATCACTGTGGAGGCATTCGCAAGATAACAAAGTTAATAATTATGGTCGCAAACCTATTGATATGTGTGCGGGATCTGATATGTATATCTGCAATGGAAGAATTGGGGCTGACAGAGGGAGAGGGCACTTGACGCGTAAAGATAGTAGCGTAGTTGATTACTGTGTACCCTCGCCTTTATGTATGCCTTTGATACATGATTTTTCTGTTCTTGATTTTTGTGATCTTTACTCGGACGTACATAATCCCCTCTCATTCTCTCTGGAAACAAAGTGTGTAATAAATACAGAACCACAAGGTAACAATGATTCTTTTGTACAAAGTACAGGTTTTTGGCGAGAAGATAAGAAACAAGAGTTTTTATTCAACTTGGACTTGGATAGTATCAAAGCACTTGAACTAAATTCAGAGTACATATTAAATGGTAATCTTGAGTTTACACAAGAAGTGGCTAGTAAATTATCAAAATCACTTGGAAACATATTTATTGAATCTGCTGATAAAAGCTTTGGACTTCCAAAAAGAAAAAGGTGCAATGATGACTATGTTAACAAACCGTGGTTCAATACATGTTGCCAATCTACTAGGAAGAATTTTAGTATCGCTCGTCGATCTTATAACCGTAATAAATGCCCAGAAAACGGAGAATATGAGACGTCTGAGTAAAGAGTACAAAAAGGTTTTAAATAAAGCCAGCCACTCATATGAAGCAAATCTTGGTAAGAAAAACCACAAGTACTGTTGTCAGATATGTATGAGTTCATGAAAAGCTCTAATAATATATCAAACCATACTAAAGTTTTGAATGAATTTGATACCACTGAGAGTAATGATTTTCTAAATGTACAATTTAGTGCAGAAGAAATACTAAAGGCCATTAGCTCTTTGAAATCTGGTAAAGCCTGTGGTTATGATGATATTAATAACTCCTATATTAAGAGCACTGCTCATATTTTGGTGAAGTTCTACTGTAACCTATTTAATTTTATCTTGAACACTGGTATTATTCCAGAAAGCTGGTTAATTGGAATAGTATATATGTCCTATTTACAAGAATAAAGGAGACCAAAAATTACCTGAAAACTATCGATCCAATAACTCTTATGGGTTGTTTGGGTAAACTGTTCACCAAAATTATTAATAACCGTATACTCATGTTTACTGAAGAGAATCATCTTATATCAGAATGCCAAGCTGGTTTTGGTAGGGGCTACTCTACATGTGACAATATGTTTGTTAGAGTGCCTGATTGAAATCTTGAAGAAAAAAGGAAAGCGACTATATTGTGCCTTTACATATTTAAAGCAGGCATTCGACACAGTTTGGAGGGCAGGTCTATGGCAAAAATTATTTAATAGTGGAGTGGATGGCAAAATAATCAGAGTTATCATGAACCTCTATAAGGGTTTTAAATCAATTATAGGGATTGGGGGGAGAATATTCTGACTTTTATACTTGTACTGTTGGTTTGCAACAGGGCGTTGATCTTTCACCGATAATGTTTGCTATTTATCTGAATGATCTAGAAGAGTACCTGTTCTCGAGTGGCGTAAACGGACTCTCAACTGTCACTAATAACCTTGAAATGGATTTAGCCATCTTCATCAAGCTTAATATCTTACTTTATGCAGATGATACAATTATTTTAGCTGAACCTTCAGATGAACTACAGTTAGCATTGAACGTATTCTCTGATTATTGTTCTCTTTGGGAGTTAAAGATTAATGTAGAGAAAAGCAAAACGATAATCTTTGGAAGAGGAAGACGTTGTAAAAAAGTATTTATTGTCAATGGTAGAATAATTGAAACTGTTGATGAATTCAAATACCTTGGTGTTTTATTCTCGAGGACAGGTAAATTCTTCAAAGCGAAAAACCAGCTAATATCCCAAGCAAATAAGGCCATGTTTTCTGCTATTCGTCTTTGTAGACATAATAGGTTAACTCTCGATTGTCAGTTTGATATTTTTGATAAGTTAATTCTCCCCATAATTACATATGGATGTGAGGTGTGGGGTCACACTAATACAAATATGATTGATCAATTACATATGAAATTCTTGCAATTCATATTAAAACTAAGGAATAACGCTTGTGATGCCATGATATATGGCGAGACAGGCAGATTCCCTATTTCTATATCTATAAAACTCCAGATGATTAAATATTGGGCCAAAATTGTTACTGGACCTGATAGAAAGCTGTCGTATATTATTTGAATACATGTATGTGCATCATAATATGCACATGCAAACATACCCGTGGCCACAAGGAATTCAAGATATAATGAATTCGTGTGGCTTATCCCATATTTGGTATAACTACCAGAATGTATATGTGGATAGTTTAGCAAAGCATGTTAGGCAATGCTTAGAAGATCAATATAAACAAACCTGGATGTCTAATTTACGAAACTCACCCAAAGCTGACCCGTATAGGGTTTATAAAGAGACATTTGGTACGGAAAAGTATATCCTTAGCTTAGGCTATGCAAATTCTATATCTATGCTGAGATTCAGAATCTCAAATAATAAGCTTCCCATTGAAAATGGCCGCTGGTCGAGAACTCCGAGGAATTAACGTTTATGCACTTTGTGTGATTTAGGTGAAATTGGTGATGAATAGATGCCGTGTCTCATCAGATAAGAGGCTACAATATTTGGACAAAGAATTTAGCAACAGACCCAGTATTTTTAACTTTAAAAGAACTAATGACGCGAACCGATGTTAAGTCCATGAATTCTCTCAGTAGGTTTTTTTTAGGGTGATCGATCGGCTATTCAGTCATTGACAATTTGTCGTAGCTGGGTGGCCGATCTGCCGCCCTGAGAGATTTGCTGGGGGAATCCATGGATGTCTTGTGGGACCAATTGACACTCAATCAATGAAATAAATATATACATAAGTGTGTATCACTAAATTTGCCTTATTTCAAGTCGCATACCATTAAAGTATCGGTGGCCCACACTAACTGACAGTAACAATTAGTAATCTATTTTAAGGCATATTTATTGATTTATTAGTTTCCTAATTTAATATTTAAAAAAAAACTAAGCTAATATTATCCTAATCGAAATGAGGTTACTGTCGACGTTTACTAATCAATCGTAAATCCACACGTGATGTAGTATTTCTGATTCTGTTGACAAACCAAACACGTAAATATTCTATTTATCAACAAATGTGTAAAATCACACGTGTTGTAGTATTTCTGGTCCTATTGGTAAACAAAACGTAAATTTGTATTCGCCTAGTTCAGGGCACCCGATATCGTAAAGCCATTTTGATTGGTAACATGTGTACCTTATTTGAATAAGATGCCACGACGGTGCATTCTGGTCTGTATATGGATTATATCGACGTCAGAAGACAACATTGACATAATTTGAAATTATATATAATCTTTCTCTGTACTAACGAACCGTACGTTCTGAAATGTTGGAATGGGCTACCGATACAACCACATATTTTATGCTACATGAGCATTATATATACACTTACCGATATAATTAGTTACAGTTAGTTATACTCAATTATGCCGAATTTATCTATTTATACGTAATTATCTATATACAACCTACATACTCCTGTCTTACAGGGACGCCGCTAATTTAATTTATTTTTGTAATTCTTTTTCACCATCTGTACCACGATTGTGGTTTATGTGAATAAACAATTTGAATTTGACTTTGGCTTTGTAAACCGCGAAGCTTTTTGGTGATTTATTCCCATAAAAAAACTGAGTGTATTCTTATTTATTTTCACAAAATTACCGATAATCTGAGACTACCACACGCAGCATACTAAGTCAGCCCGATATAAGATTTCCAAACTCTTAGCTACGATAACATGATCGATATAATTAACTGGTTTCAGATGCAATTCGGCTGAACTTTGAAAAGCACGCCCAATTATTCTGCTGACAGCTTTTAGTCAGATTAGGTCAACAATTTGTAACTGCCTGTTCGTGATACACTCGAGAGATATCTGCATTATTGGAATGTAAACCGGGTGACACAATTGGCAGTTGACCAATTACCAAACAGGATTTAGTTATACCACGGACAGGCTATTACGTAAATTTTGTCGCATTAAAGTGAGGAATACAATTAGAGCCATCTCATAAAATCTCATTGATAGCTTTCAGTATTATTAAATGAATTCATTGAGAAACAACCAGTACACGAGGTACATGTAATATATAGACAATGCTACTAAGTAGTTGCTTGTTGTAGCAGAGTATAACATCCATGCATTGTTGGTCCACAACATTTGTCTGTGTTTTCAGTGCGGGTGATATTTACTTGCTTTTGCTGGTCGATGACTTTCTAAAATAGAGTCTGGTCTGAATCGTTTTCATGTTATCATATATAATGATCGCTGCGTGCTATCGTTATATCGCAGCTATGTATTCGTCTGCTTTTACGCTTTTATGTTGTCTGCCTGATTTTAGCATATTATCTGGTCTGATCGTCTACCGACTTGCTTGTTTCCATAATGTATCTTTCCATATTTTAATGCCGCCTTTCGTCTACTCGTTCGACGTTTGCTATTCTGTAATTCCAGATATCAATACCTCTCCTTTCGTCTATTCGTTGGATTAAATTTGCGCGCAGTATCAACAAGCGCCATGTTAAGCTCATTTAGCTTATTCTGATTCAAGCCTTGAACCAGGGTGTCTGTCATTTGCAGAATGAGGTCCCCAGAGGATGAATTTAGTGATGCTACCCCGCATAGCGGGCTAGCATCACCAAATTCACCCTCTGTGAACCTCATTCTGCTGAGGTGTAAGCAGAATGAGGTCTACAGAGGGTGAATTTGGTGATGCTAGCCCGCTATGCGGGGTAGCATCACTAAATTCACCCTCTGGGGACCCCATTCTGCAAACGACAGACACACTATTTCAAGGCTTGTTCTGATTGATCTAGGGGAGTGTTTGTTTGTTGGTATATCCATATCGAATTTTGGTAATTAAAATTTATTCATATATAGAAGTGAGCTCAGAAATGGAATATTTTGTGTATGCGTAACTTTCAAATAAGACCGGGTGTAATCGGTTTTAGGGATAACACTGTTTTGATTATAGTTTGTGGTGGAGCTGTATATAAGTACTACATTTAGCAACAAGGTATATCGTCACGTAATGCGTTGTTTATGTTTTGCATTTGATGATACCTAATTTATTGAGCATTCGTATCACAAGTCGTGGTAATATATACCGAATTTTCAAACACGACTTTGAATTCGAACCCTATCTTGATGTACTTAGCGACCAAAACCGAACACTGTTATGTAAACTCCGAACTAGTAACCATAAGTTACCAATAGAAACGGGACGGTGGACAATACCGACCGTGATGACCGCACGTGCGTGTTATGCGATACAAGGGTAATTGGTGACGAATTTCACTACGTGTGTAAAAAGATTGTTACCAATGTTAACTGGTCGACGTCCTAATACAATATTGATGAGTGATTTATTAACGACAATGTAACACATCTCCGAAAGTTGTACGAATTTATTAAGCTTGTAAATAGAGAAATGACCGAATAACTCAGCTATAGGCAAGAGGTGGAACAAGCATTATCATAATTTCTACAAGAACTGTACAGATATACGCATACACATAGTTATTAATATATATTTATAAATGTCTTTATTTATAAGTGCTTACATATTTACAATCTTTATATACATGGTACAGTGCTACATATATGTATCGACGAAAGTTGTGCAATGTATCCATGAAATACAACATTTGTCACCCGGAAGTCCACATACCTATGTACATATTATATATATTATACGGTGATTTATCGCCCGCCATGTGACGCACTCTCAGCCAATCATAAGAGAGGCAAATGGGATGAAGGATAACAATAGTTTTTGTTATCCTTCATCACATTTCATCCCATTTTCCTCTCATCTGATTGTCCGAGAGTGCGTCACATGGCGGGCCGTAAATCACCTTATTACCCTCGAGGGTAACATTGTCTCAGTTATTGACCGCTCAGCTATTACCAGTAAACATAGAACTACGAAGAACTCAACGCGCAGAGACACTCTCACAGCTCTCTAACAATTTTCGAAAACACTGTTTTTATAAATGACGGGTCTGTTAATTGATCCAGATTATGAATGTTTTATTTTCTAAATAGCGATGATTCCAACATAAAATTTACTTTTCGAACTAGATTAAAGAATATATGCGCGCATTTATGCCTGCTATTAAGGAGGTTCGTGTGTACTCCTTTGTCAGATAACAAAACAGTTATCACCCTTGTTTTCGTGAGACACGGGGATTTGTCGCCGCTCTCGACCTGGAATGTCACCCTCGGGCCTGGCGGCCATCGGGTGACATTCCAGGTCTCGAGCGGGCGACAAATCCCCGTGTATCACTCAATCGCGGGCGATAATTAACTTTGTTATCCTTCATCCCATTTTCCTCTCTTCTGATTGGCTGAGAGTGCGTCACATGGCGGGCGATAAATCACCATATTACCCTCGAGGGTAACATTGTCTCAGTTATTGACCGCTCAGCTGTTACCAGTAAACATAGAACTACGAAGAACTCACCGCGCAGAGATTCTCTGAAAGCTCTGATAATTTTGAAAAACACTGTTTTTATAAACCCCACTGTTTCATAACAACCGCGAACTGTGGTGTTTGCTAATTTGCATAATTGTGTGTTTTTTATTTGCAATTAAAGCACGCTATGTATAAATGGTGTTATCACAGACACATATCTGTTATAAGGTGTAATATTCATATTGGACCTTTTTATATCAATAATAAAGACCGTGGGACAAATATATAAACCTTATTATGTAGTTGGTATGCTGCAGACAATTGCACATACGATGTACATACGTTACAACTACGTTTATGTACTTGATCAAATAGCCACTCTTTGCTGTTTATCAATTGATTATTTCTTTTCTTCAATACATTCATCAGACTTCAGAGAATACCCGTATGTTGCGTAACAATCTGTGACATATGTCAAATTCTTTTTGCACTACTACAACGTGTTAGTTTCATATTTTAGCAATCTGGAAATTAACACGTTTGTCGGCGTCTTCACGGCCATTCAAATTTGAAACGAAACCGAACCTTTCGCTGCATGGCTACTCAACTTCGAAATTGCTTTGCTCCTCTTTCCTCTTTCCGTGAACCGATTTCCACCATGCAACCAGCAAACTGACCGGAGAATAGCTGCGCGAATGACGGGTCTGTTAATTGATCCAGATTATGAATGTTTAATTTTCTAAATAGCGATGATTCCAACATAAAATAGATATTTCGAACTGGATTAAAGAATATATGCGCGCATTTATGACTGCTATTAAGGAGGTTCGTGTGTACTCCTTTGTCAGATAACAAAACAGTTATCACCCTTGTTTTCGTGAGACACGGGGATTTGTCGCCGCTCTCGACCTGGAATGTCACCCTCGGGCCTGGCGGCCCTCGGGTGACATTCCAGGTCTCGAGCGGGCGACAAATCCCCGTGTCTCACTCAATCGCGGGCGATAACTGTATATTATTATCTCCATTCCTATGATAGGATTATGAGAAATAAACTGATTGATTGATTGGTATGTCAAACGTGAATCATGCATAATTATGGGTGCATGTTGTTTTCTGAATCAAGTACATTGGCGACTTCCGATATTTTTGCTCAAGTGTGATATATGCATGCATATAGACATAATATGACTGAGTTCGGGTGGTCCATAAACTGGACAACCACCAGTACCGGTTGGCTCAGTTATTTTATGAAATGTTGTTCTCCAATAGGCCTTGAATTTAACCAGAGAACAAGGTGGTATGGGAATGAATTGATCCGCAAATATCCGTATCATATTGTTACACGGTCTACATATTATAACAAAATCTTCCTTGATTACTAATTCACAGGACAAAAGGACTAACTCGCATTTCACACACACATAAATAGAGCCATTTCAGAACACCTGGCCACGTCGCACCTATACTTAGGCGAACAAAAGCCGAAGCGTATTTCGCCCAACCAACTGAATTGATTAATCGAGTATATGAACAAAAGACAATAGATGTTGGTCCTTTTTCTCAGTTCTGATGTATGTGGAAGGTTGGCTGGTAAAACAATGAGAGAAAAACAACCACACGATCTTCATAGTGTAGTTTACCACCATGTACATGTACTCTAATGCATATAGTTGTCTTCATACTTTTCGGTTATAACTGCTAAAACTATTCTGACAATAGTTCTACTTTAATAGTGATGCTATACATGTATTTCATTCTGGAGAGCGCTGGAGAATGGGTACATTTTGGAGGAATATCTACTCACAGAAATTTATTGTTTATTGCAAAGTTGCAATACCAATATAGTCTCGAGATTGCACTGAATTATCGACACGCATATAGAGCGCTTGTTTTATTGAGTTTAATTGAACAAATGACTCACGTAGATAACCAAGGTTTTATTGAATTTTGAGTTAATTGTTGGCGTCCCTGAGCATTGCCAGATGAGCCGCGGATCGTTCTTTGGAGATAAGTGGTCCAGTAAACCTTTATGTCTGGTCTTCGTTTTTCTACAATGCCGACTAAACGCCACCCTAATCAGTAGGCTACACACAAATACATATACAGACTTTCATAGAAAATGTTGTTACTGATAGTGTCAGGAAGAGAAATAGTCTGATGTGTGTATTAAAAGTTGGTAGTTAATATTGAAGCAGTGTGCTTGATGACTTGGTGGCGATAATAATAGTTTGCTTAAAGGCACGTGCGGCCTTAATTGTCGAAAATATTCATATTTGTTCCAAACACCGTAAACAGAAAAACATTAAAACGCATACAGTTCCGTTCATATATACCATGACCATCGCGTAAACAGCATGTTATCATAAAGACCTACTATATTTTACCTAAGCAAGAGCCTGACTGTGTTACAGAAGACAGCACAATGCTACTGGCTAATCACACACAAATGGCATAAACGCTCTTTATTAGTTCCATATCAGGTATTCACCAACAAAGAACGCTCTTTATGTTTACCATCATAATATAAACAAACACCAGAAAAGTAACTTTTTATGCTTTTGTTTACATAACAATGGTCAAACATATGACCATAACATACTGTTTATGCGATATTTCTTATTTGTATACGTACAAAGTCTATCTACATTTTGATGTTCTTTCTGTTTGTGGCGGTTTTTGACGGGGGGATATATTTTCGCAGGATACCCACCGCCAAGGCCAACCGTGTCTTTAACGGGACCGAAAAATCTGTAAATATATATCCCCACTAAAAGAACGGAGAAATATATAAACTTTGTTCTTATATGCATTAATGATAGTTTTCCTATAAGAACACTTCACGTCTTGAAACCATATTATGTAATTAACAAAACTGTTGCAGTGATTCGTCAACAAACAGCGTCGATCACGTAGTAATGCAAATATATTAGTCTAAAATATGATTTTTCAGAAAATGTTCAATGCTTTGACCTTTTCGAATGTTTCCTTCATGTTTTGAATAAACTTTGATATTGTATTGAATTAATTGAAATGTGATCGGTAATGCCACTGTAACAATATCATGATGTATACTTAACAATGGTTTCGATATACGAAATCTCGTTATTGGAGAGTTATTAATAATGAAAATAAGAACAAAGTAGATCTATTTTACATATACTTGTTAATATAATAGTTGTTATAAGACATGTATATATCATTATGCATAACCCACTTCGAAAGCTTTGAGTACCTTTAAGCTCAAACGGAGTCATATATGATACAGTACATCTTTGAAGGATTCATGTTTCTCCACATTTTATGTCACTCATATATAAAGATCCTTCCATATTGCAATTTAAATACCAACTTTTAATGTGACACCGTCTATATATGTCAGATTTAAGGAGGCACGCACTCAGTGTGAGTGTTCGTTGCTTCAAATGTGCTTGCTTCAGTGAGCATGCATGGACAAATTCTCCTTTCTTATCGAAATGTTCGTCTATCGATCGGAATGGAACATTGAAATGTCCCTCATTTCAGATCAAACTTGAAAATCGGTGCCGATTGCCGCTTATGTCGGGGTTCGAACCCGCCCAACCTCGTCAAGCTCAGACTCCAATGGTGATATCCACAACCCAATCACTTCGACCACGGAGTCATCCTTAGCAGTAAGCCCCTTTACCGAGAAGTGATCTGCGTATCAGTCTGAACATGCATGGGTTAGAATGTGAACACAGAACTGATCTACCGTTGTATAGAATCACATAATTATATAGTGCACTTTCTAATTGTACTTAGTATCCAAGTATCGGTACGTGACATACGTTGAATACACTCGAAGCCATCGAGCCGGTATTGTTCGCTCTAAGGGTGATCCCGTTTGCGACCATCCCAACTATGGTGTAGTCAGCTTCCCAGGTCAATTAACAGCACTACGTAATATGGAGTTGCGACAGCAGGACACCTCCCACAGCTATTAATTGTTCTCTAATCAGCACATCAGATTCTGCTAAATAGAACAGACATGCACGAAGTCATGTCAGACGGCATTATTCCAGCTTGCCGCATTGAATTGACATACTAGTTTTCAGAGAACTTAAGAAATACGTTAACTGAAACAAACAGACTGATACATGTATGTTAAAATGGCATTCCCAGTTTCGCCAATATGACTCGATCGGATTATTAATTATCGAAAGAGACAACAAAAGATGGGCAAATAAAATAAGAGTATGAACCATATACAACGATTAAACTATAGAGGGGATATAGGGATGGGAGAGAGAGAGAGAGAGAGAGAGGGAGAGAGAGAGAGAGAGGGGACGAGGGAGCGCGGGTGAGAGAAAGGGGCGAGTTGAGGAGGAGACCGAAAATATAATATTCATTTACAAGTCGGATGCAACAACATAGCACAGAACACTCACCACATGTGAAGAGTTGTTGGCGAAGAGGCGATGGGAGATAGAGTGAGACAACACATCGTTCAGGCATTTGAAATTGTGGAGTTCCTTACCAAGTTTGCAGTCTGAACTATATCGGTAAATGGCTTCGCATACAAACGCGGCACGTGGCATGATAAGTGGTATCGACATGAAGTATGGAATAATAATTTTGATTATTTCAATGAATAAATAAACTTGAATTAATTGTTATCATATGACGGTATGAATGGGTTTCTGCATACATCTTCGACGTCTAAACGGAACGGAACAGAGAACAGCTGCACACCCTCATATAACGTTATCTTGTCAGCTGGTATATAGAAGATTATGCATGGAGCTTTATGATTGGTACATCAATAAATATACCGAGTTGATCTGGTACATGCATATTCAGTCTTCGCACAACCCAGCACAAAAGTTAACAACACGGACCTACCTGATAGCACACAAGGTTTTATCCACACGACCGACAACTCTGGTGGTCTTTTTTTTTTTACAGGCGGCGGATCAGTGTTGTAACAGGAAGAATATTCCTTGTTAAGAAGCCAGGAAAAACACGTTGAAACTCGATTAAACGAACAAATGCGAAAACACAGAGATAGCTTACAAAGAAAGAGCTGTTTCGGTGTGGCGTACAACGAAACACGCCGTTTCTGTGTAATCTCAAGAATACCGAAGCTGGACAAAACGCGGTGTTACAGTCTCAGGTACAATTTTTGTATGTTGCCAGTTACATCAACCGGTCACGGGTGTCACCATTACTGGTGTGTATCGAGAACAGTTCACGTGTTTACAAGACGCTCAAATTGGAGATCGTCTTATTGATCGAAGGTATAGCGCTAGCTGGCTGATTCCTCGATCGAGAGAGCTCGGAACGCAACCTCTTCTAACGAGTCGGAGGTCTGGTGTGTTCATTCCGACGAGCCGGCGGTCCGGTGTGTTCGTTTAATTGCCAAGGAACATATTAAGTATCGATGGAAGGGCAGCAGGTGAATCGAACGAAAAATCGGAAGCAGATTGGAAACTGAATCCTCTTACGCTTCATTAAAACAGTCTGTCGCCGTTCGTGTGGTCGCAATTAGCGAAATATATATTATTACCAGGGGAGGGGATGGAAGAACGAAACATAGAAACACGAACGTAAACAATGCCAGAGAGTTTTGGCAAACTCACATGCACCTGTTTGTTACGATTACGTTTAGCTAGTTGTAATCGCTAATGTTATATCAATCTAAAATTCCACAATCTGACGACGCGAAGTAAGATTTTCGCTTTGTACGAGCTAACAACTTTATCACAATGTACTTCTATTCAATCGGCCAAATGATGGAAATTGTCCAGATGCTTGATACGTGATTGCTGTATGATGAAGTAAAAACTAATTTACAGATTAGCTGTAATAATGAACAAATTGTTACCTTATCCGTTGTGACGTTTAGGACATAAACGGTTAAAGTTAAAACGTATATATGCATAATTTGGCGACGTGGTGCCTAACTTTGAGTTTGCAAAACCGTTTTACTATTTGGAGCATACATTTTACCGACGCCGGCATATATTTCGCCTTGTGTTTTTTGCGTGCAAGGATTGTTTAATTTGACTGATGATATTACGTGTCACAAAAGCACATGCACGATATTGGGGGCACCAGTCAGGAAGTTGGTAGTGACGAATAAGTGCACCAAGCTAGGGCATCCACTGCCAGCATGATTTATCCAATTTTAATATCGCCGCACACAGATAATAACCAATCATGCACCGATGGTGAAAGTGACTTATGGCTGAGATGCATTCCTCACGAATGCTTATCATACATGACATCACGATTTGGACGGGTCAAATCGTGACCCCGACCAGACCTTGACCTTCAAAATTGTCAATTCAAGGTCAAATCGCGAATTTTGACGGGATTTCGACGAAGTTTTATACCTAGGGTTACTTTGGTCCGCGTAGAGTTTTGGACGGGTCAAATCGTGACTCCGACATGACCTTGACCTTCAAAATGGTCAATTCAATGTCAAATCGGGTAAAATCAGACGGATTTCGACGGGTAATTTTGTCAGGTACTTTTGTCCGGAGAGTGTTTTGGACGGGTCAAATCGTGACACCCCCGCACCTGACCTTGACCTTCAAAATGGACAATTCAAGATCAAATCGCGCAATTCGCCGAAAAGCAGAGGGGAAACAGCCCGGACGAAGTCGGGTCCACCAGCTAGTTTAATATATATTTTGGTACTTCTGTCTGTCTGTTTGTTTGTCTGTCAGCTATGGCCGGGAAAACTGCTGGACGGATTTTGACGAAATCTGATAAATGTGGGTACTTTTGTCCAGGGAGTGTTTTGGACGGGTCGAATCGTGAACCCCGACCTGACATTGGTCTTCAAAAAGGTCAATCGAATGTCAAATCGGTTAAAACAGACGGATTTCCACGAAATTCGATACCTAGGGGTACTTTTGTCCGGGGAGTCTTTTGGGTGGGTCAAGTCGTGACCCCGACCTGACTCTGACCTTCGAAATGGTCAGTTCAAGGTCAAATCGGGTAAAACGAACGGATTTCGACGAAATTTGATACCTAGGAAAACTTTTGTCCGGGGAGTGTTTTGGACAGGTCAAATCGTGACAATATGTTACTTTTACAGTAGAGCGGACATACCTATATAGTATATCGGTGAGCATATTCATGCATTTGCCTTGCTTCTTGATAAGTCCGTTTGAATTTGCGTCATGAAGAGAGGGTTTGAATTTGAGTTATATATATCACCCGTTACAACGTCATACGCTAAAAGGGTTAAACCGTTCAATATAAATCATTAAAAAGTTTACTAATCTTGCGTTTAGATACTACTTATCACATCCACTCATCGAAAAGTTTTTATCTCAATATATGATTTTCGGAGTAATTTTCCCCATTTGATCTTCGGTGGAATTTGCCAAATCTGAACCCACCCGACACAAACACTTCCTTGAGCAGGTTGCGTTTATATTAGAGAGGTAAAATTTTGAAGGCATACCTACAGTATATCGGCTTACGTAACACCGCATTAAACTCGCTCTTACATTAGCCCGTTTGGATTTGGGGCTAAAAATCGGCTAGTGATAGACTACAGAAGTATACATATTTATGATATTTAGCGTTGTCACGAGTAAACCGTTCCATCTGAAAATTAGAAAATCGCCATCTGGATGCGCGGGAACACTAGCCATCAGATGTACTCGTCAAAAAAAATTTATCTCGATGTTTGAATTTTCCCCCTTTGCAATTTTCGTGGAATTTTCCTAAAGTCTCAACCCACACTGACACGCATTCTCCGTTGGGCATCTTACATTTATAGTATAGTCGTCAAACTTCTGGGACGTACATAAAGTATGTCAACGTACATGCTACGACATTATCTTGCTCTTTAACCAGCCGGTTTGGATTTGGCGGGAAAAGTAGTTGCAATATTTCCGTACCCCGTAACGCGGAAAGTACTGGGTAAAAACATTTTTAAGCGGTATATTCGAGTCCGAATCTGTCGTCCAATTCGGAATATGCAATAAAAAATTTTGAGCTCTGTACTTATAAAAAAAAACAAAAAACATTGGTTTATTCATCCTGGTGTATAGTGTGTCCATTTTATGGGCGGTAACTCCTTAGGAAAAGCTCGGACACAAGTTTTGATGCCGTTGGTTTGTAGGGCATATCGAGTTGTGCATACGGTCAAATTTTCGATGCTCTGCTCCTTATAATTTCCGAGATAATAAAATGACATGTTTTCGTATAAGGGGAGATAACTCTGCGAAGAAAGCGCGGACAATATTCGTTATGCGACTAAGGCATAAAACTCATTTGCCCCAACATACTTACCAACTTTTAGTTTTCTACTGCTCATATTTTCCGAAATATTGTGATTATAAAAGTGTTGAGTATTTTAATAATAATAATAATAGTGAAAAATATATTTTTTTTAATTTCATTCCGTGGCGAAGCGTTCTGGCGACATCGTGATAGCTTCATTTTCAGTATCCCTTAGATGCCTACGTTCCCTAGATATTTCACGGTCCTCCTCCAATTAGTTTCTGAGTATTTTCAATAAAACGGAAAACGGCCCCAATAGAAAAACAATATACTTCCTTGGTTACACCATGGAAGTATAATTATATAGAGGTTAAACATATTTACATTTACAATGAGTGGGTTGGGAGTTTGGGGTGGGAGGTCCCAAAACCGTTTCCTTTTGGTGTGTAGCTAACTTGCTTTTGGTGGCTATTCTGAAATGCGTTGATCTATCCGACTTCGTCCCGGATAATTTAGTACATTCAACGCGACACATAAAGCGATTGTCAGACATACCGGTAGATGTGTCTATAGTTGACATGTAATTTTTTCGAGCGTTTTATTAGTCAAAACTAAATAATTTTTTAAATGTTGCCCAGGCATTTAGTCACCTATACATGTACATGTACTTGTAGTTATTGGGACCGTTCAGCTACAAATCTCGTCGATAAAGCCCCGGTTCCATATTCCCGATTATCTGTCCCGACTTAGTATATTCGGCACAAATCGGCAGCATTCGAGAGAATTCTGGACGAGTTTTATTCCAAAAGCCGCCGAACTGATGACAAAATTTAATCGTCCCGAACATTGCCGAGTATTCCAGAATGCTTCCGAATTTCTTCCCGAATGATAAAGAATTATCCCGAACTGATACCGAAATTTCGTGCGAGTAGCTGCCGAATTGCCCAGTTTACTACCGACTTACACCGAGTTGTTGCCGAATACCCCGAATCAATGCCGAACTGGTACCGAATTGATGCCGAATAAATACCGAATTGGTATTCAATTTCTGCCGAACGTCCCGAATCGATGCCGAATTTTGCAGATACACCGGATCTCAGTATAAAAGCAGCCACACATGGCGAATTCGGGAATAACCTACCGAATACTGCCGACTACTCCAGAATATTCACCCGAATATTGCCGAATACTGCCGACTACTCCAGAATAGGTGCCGAATTGCTCCCGAATTTCTCCCGATGATTGACAAATCGGGAGCGATTCGGCTTGGTTCCCGATAGTTTTGAACAGTTAAAAACTGTCGGGAGCGAGTCCAGAATCGTTCCGAATCGACCCCGATAGCACCGATATCCCCGATCATGTTCGGGGATAAAAATTCACTGTCCCGACTCGTCCCGAACTTACTCCACGATTTTTGCAAAATTATGATTCGGGAGTCATTCGGGAACATTCGGGGTGGAAAATCGGGGATATGGAACCGGGGCTTAAAGCTGCACTTTAAGTCAAGTTTTATGTTAAAATTCTCGAAGCGGATCCTATAGCCCTCAGTTATCTACGGAAGACCAATCTTTCCATAACATCATGGGTTCACTACAAATATTTAACGGCAGGTCTGCGGTTGAAATACTTGTTGGCGAACATGGTTTGTACCGTTTATGGCAGTATTTGTCGTGGTGTTCTGTTGTTCTAATGGAGACAATATGTTAATTATTTGGGTGATGACTGAATGTTCATTTTCGGGTAAGTAAATTTTCGCGTCGTAACAGGTCAACTGCCGACTGCTAATTATCTGGTACCACACCATTCTTGATGGCTATCACTACGAGTATGCCACTACGAGTTAACTAGTAGTTTATATGGGGTCTCATATATCTGCTGCGGATACTTAAGACACTAAAGTCGCCATAAAGCATGATTCCAGATAGCCCAAAAGCATATATGCCGTGGGCGGTGCTTTTGCATCTCTCGAGTGAAACGGCCCAGTGAATTTCTAGCAGATAGAACTTGGTATTTTAATGAAGGATCGTGAATTCGATGTTAGACAATCGCGATTGCAGTCAGTCGAGCTGCGTCCGTTGTCCTGTTTCCAAAAATCAATTAATTAAAACATAAATATACTACTATAAGCACAGCAGAGCAGAGATGCACACGCTGGGTCATGTCGGTGAACGTGACGACACTTTCTTGAGATCGACTATTTAACAAGAGATATCTTCAGTCTTTTGAGAGTCGAGCATACCAATGTCAGCAGTTATAGTGCAGATCTGCTATCGAAGTCTGTCCAAAGAAATCTGACACGTACTGTGTCTTTATGAATAGTACTTGGGTACACACCGTTCCACAAAGGCAGCATTATTTTCCAAGAGCATCGACCGTGCATCCAAACAGGCCCGCTATTCAGTCTTGTAACATCTCATACATTCTTAATAAAGCGACCACATGACAGATACTGGCTTGTCAAACCTCTATGTGGCGTGTTAAACGATCGATTTACAATTTGTATGTCAGCATTCGCATTCTGCAGACTCCGGCCGCGAGTCCCGCTGGGGGCGACATGTTATGTTTGCGCACCCACGACAAAGTTCCCTTTAACTATCACTCACCCTTGAGATAAGACAAACATCGAACTACCCCTGGGTTTAGTTTGTTGTGGTTTATCGTTGATTCAACCCCTAGGTCATATACAGTAACACAAAGCTGTCGATTTCGTTGGGAAACTACACCATATAAAGTTATCGATATAGCAAGGGGCTGCCGACAACTTCCTGTGTGGTGAGTATCGTATCAAGCTATGTGTGCGATTCATTTTCATCTGATGTTCTGATTAATATTTATCATACCGGATACCTATGTGACATATATACATTTATCTGTGTTATGATTGTCTAAATGACTTTACTGCTGGCGGAGACGCGACTTGATTCACTTTAAATCGTTCTATCAGTTGTCATACATCTCTAAATGATAGTTTTCGAGCCCCATTTTGCTTGATCGATAACGAAAATTTACATTAATTAATTATCTCGCATGACGATCCTCTATCACATTTCCGTAAACCAGATTTAAACCGGAGATGGCGAATCCGGTCTACGTGTTTCGTCCATTTATTTTACCAGAGGTTCTAAATATGATGTGGATCATCGGTTTGGTTTTACATCATCATATTTGGATATGATTTGGTATAGCGAATCACTGGTAACAAGCCAGTTTGTGGGAAGCGATATTCACTTACGGGTTTATCCATTCATTCTAACGGTGTTTTGCCATCACAATGTTCACCCAGCACAGACATTTTGGACTGTAAGTCCTGTATCAGTGATCAGACTTAAATGCTAGTAGGCTCTGTCCATAGATATTTGTCAGAGTCATTGGGCTTGATGGACCCGGAGGGGAAAATATTTTCTTATTTTCCACACATTTAGAATTGTTACTAAAGTAGCAACAGTTTAAACGAACATGGCTCATTTTGTCTACGTAATTTGGCTGGACGGATACGATAGGTCGATAAATACACAAATTATTGATATGCCGGCTTCATATGTTTTGAAAAACACTTGCCAAAGTCACAGCCATTTTCCAGCCGTTTTAAATTTTTCGCCAGCAGTCAGACAAACGTTACCATATCAGGGATAGAATAACACGGAAATCTCTATTCTGTTCCATGTCGTGCAAATGGCTGTTTGGGGGGGGGGGGGACCCAAACACCGTGTTCATAGTTGCATTTATCATTACTTCAATGCGTCTTTTTGGGTTACAGAATGCTCGTAGAAAGGTAATTATGATATTATCGACCTATTTCGATACCGGGAAAAAAAATCAAAAGCGAATAATATTATTTGTATTTTGGAGCGCAAACCGCCACGTGGTTTAATTGAATATATTTATTGGTATAGTGATAGACCTATTCAAATGTGCTCACACGATGGGTGTCATCGATTAAGTTTCACACGATGGGTGTCATCGATTAATTTTCACCAGAGTTAGAAAACAGCATTTTTCTACATGCATGCATCTGCCCTTATTTGACTTGTTGAATATACCGGCTATTATTATATTGTCCATCTGTGCAACACGTTGAGCATTTTTACCCGAGAAACACGAGATGCATGGATTAGAATTTCTTTTGGTATAGTGATAAACCAATATGAGTAAAGGGATACCCCCATATGGCAGGTTTCACCCAGTTGAATTATTTGCCAGAGATAAGAACTTTCTTGAACTTAAAAAATATAATTTTCCCCATAGAATACACGCATTTAGCATTAATCACTATATAGGTTACACTGGTGTAAATGTTTTAGCGCATACTGTTTAAAATATAAATCCAAGTTCCAAAATTTTCTTTAAATCTGAAAGATTGACTTTTGCGGGAACTTTTTATGCAAAAAAAATAATAATGTCCGTCTAGCAGGGAATTCACCTTTAAATCTTGTGTTTTCGTAACTAGTGTCAGAACCGCACCAAAAATAATGTCATATTTTAGACCACACCACAAAATTCAAACTTCACTACAAAGGGTTCATTCCTGTGGCAATGGTCATTTTACCTACGGAAAATCGCAGGGAAGAGGTGTGATGATTTGTTTTATGCAAAAAAACAAAAACAAAAACAAAAAAACACACACACAAAGCTGTTGACCAATCATTGCCCAGTGTCTATTATATTTTCTCCTATAGATTCCTTGGCATCCGCTAGATGTCATTCCGAAACATATTTACAACAGTAAAAAACCGACCGCCGATTGCATGTGTCACGCTTGGCGTTGCACTTGTGGTATTCCAGTTTATTCAAAATTAATTTCCGTGATGGTAATAAAATATACAAATTGACTGCCTTGTGGTGGTATAGTACACACATATTCCCTGCCTTGGGGTGGTATAGTACACACCTATTCCCTGCCTTGGGGTGTATAGTACACACCTATCCCCTGCCTTGGGGTGGTATAGTACACACCTATTCCCTGCCTTGGGGTGTATAGTACACGCCTATTCCCTGCATTGGGGTGGTATAGCACACACATATTCCCTGCCTTGGGGTGGTACAGTACACACATATTCTCTGCCTTTGTGTGGTATAGTACACACATATTCCTTGCCTTTGTGTGGTATAGTACACACATATTCCTTGCCTTTGGGTGGAATAGTACACACATATTCCCTGCCTTGGTGTAGTATAGTACACACCTATTCCCTGCCTTGTGGTGTATAGTACACACCTATTGACTGCCTTGGGGTGGTATAGTACACACATATTCCATGTCTTGTGGTGGTATAGTACACACCTATTGACTGTCTTTGGGTGGTATAGTACACACCTATTCCCTGCCTTGGTGTGGTATAGTACATACCTATCCCCTGCCTTGAGGTGGTATAATACACATCTATTCCCTGCCTTGGGGTGTATAGTGCACACCTATTTCCTGTCTTGTGGTGGTATAGTACACACATATTGACTGCCTTGGGGTGGTATAGTACACACATATTGACTGCCTTGGGGTGGTATAATACACACCTATTCCCTGTCTTGTGGTGGTATAGTACACACCTATTGACTGCCTTGGGGTGGTATAGTACACACATATTCCATGTCTTGTGGTGGTATAGTACACACATATTGACTGCCTTGGGGTGGTATAGTACACACATATTGACTGCCTTGGGTGGTATAATACACACCTATTCCCTGTCTTGTGGTGGTATAGTACACACATATTGACTGCATTGGGTGGTATAGTACACACATATTCCATGTCTTGGGGTGGTATAGTACACATATATTGACTGCCTTGGGGTGGTATAGCGAGAACTATTTTCCCGAGTTGGTGTTTATTGAACAGAAAGCAGGCGGAGGTTAATAGTCAATAGTCAACAGTCAGAAGATACCATCGACGGAAAATAGCGCTCGCTATTGTGGTGTCTTTCCCTCTAACCCCCAAAACCCCTTTCTATAGCTCTCTTATAGACCGCAGTACCTTCTACATACTTCAAAGTTTACACAAACCAAGTCCAATGCCAGTTTATTTGGCCAGCGCTGGCTTTCTTCATCTGTGCTCATCATTTCAGCAACATGTTTCTATATTTAGATCCAGTAACCAACTGATGTTCCCAACCACTTGTCTCACACGCGTGACCTCAGGGGATTAGGGACACGGGCAAGCTTGTGTCACACTCAATATTAATACCCACTCTATACTGAAACCAGGTCTGGACAAACTGATTGTTAGCTGGCCCAGATCTGGGCCAAACTATCGGCGGGGCCAAGAAAATCTACCGCTGTTTGGGGACATACTGTGACTGGAATAGAATGGCTTAGAATAGCTGCTGCTTCTGGGGAGAATTATTCCTAGACACACTACACTATTTCAACCCAAGACAGTCAATATGTGTTTTATTATATATATGACATAATTCTCACTTCGCGCGAATGCGTGACCTTAGCCGACGGCCTCGGTCAATAGTCTTATTTGTTGTTCAAAAGACACCACCTCGTGAAAATACAGCAAGCATTACTAGTAATCGAGGCGGACACTTGGATCATCACATCTCACGACACCTACGAGTCTAGCACGCTAACCATTGAATCGCTACACCACACGGCATGACATCACATAACACTATAGGTCGAGCACAATAACCATTGGATCACCACACGTCACGTCATGGCGTCCGTCCGTCTACCCGTGTGAATATTTCACATTGAACACGTATAGTCAGAAGTTCAGAAGATCCATTTGAGGGAAAACAACGCTCGTTATTCCACCAGTCAATATGTGTTTTTGTTATATGACAAATTTCTCGCCTCGCGCCAATCAGCAGGCGGATAAATAGTTCGAAGACTATAACCCAGACGATAGTTCGCAAAATTCTGGCTTTGCGCCAGAATTTTGACGCGCCAGATTTCTGGTCACAATTCTGGCATTGCGCAAAATTCTGGCCTCGAGCGAGATTATGAAGTCAGTAGTCGGGAAATAGTTCGAAGACTTTTGCCCGGGAACTATTTTGAAGAATTAATGTCGGCCTCGCACCTGATTGTGACGTCAGCAGGCGGGAATATTTAGAAGACTATAGCCTGTCTTGCAATGGTCAAAACCACTGTCTGACACGTGATGACGCTTCATCCCACCAAAAGACAGTTTGACCCTCTGTGAATTCAAGGTATATAATAACTACAACCATTCAATAGAAAGAAAGAACATAAACTAACTATCCGTCTTTCTCTCTACTGAATATGACACAGTGTTAGTGTGGCAATTTCGTTAATTCAGCGATTTTATAGATCTACGAATAAGCACTTTCGTGTCATGAAGTTGGTTGATCGGTGGATATGATTATATGTATATTCATTATAAAAAAAAGTTGCATAAAATTTATGTCAAAACAGTGAGTGAAAACTGTCGATATATTATCTTTCCAATGGCACGTTAGTGTATATATATATATGTTGATATAATTTGTGGTTATATTTCTGGTTCTGTTATCAGTAAAGTAAAACACGACACAGCAATTGCGTTTCCGTTCGCTGTTATATCCGGAATAGTAAATCCCTATATATATATATATATATATATATATATATATATATATATATAACTTTACTGTCACTATCAAATACTTCAATTTTCGATAGAAAAAATCGAAAACAGGTAGCATCGATCCCGCAACAATCGAGCGCTGTGTCATTTCGTTCGTTGGTCAGGGGGGGGGGGCGGAAAAAAACTGCAGACACAGGGTGGAAAAAACTGTTTTCTTCGGTTTGGGTACCCTCCCCCAAAACAGCAAAAATTCCACTGACCATTGACCCCCCCCCCCCCCCCCCCCCCAGAAAAATCAAATTTATCCCAGCCGACTGCAGCCGGACAACAACTCGGTTTGACCGGAAATTAAGTTGGTTCAAGTTTGAGATAAAGAGGATCTCACTAAAGTTTCTATTTTATACGAAATTTATCAATCGAGTTCACTTAATTTGATTTGAGCTGAGGTTTACCGAGGTTCAAATAGAATGTAGTGGACAAGGTTGATCAATTATGTATAAAATAGAACATGTTTGTTATACCGATTATCAGCTGATATAGTGTTATAGACATATATTGTACACTGATTGAAAAAAACCCACTATTTTTAAGTTAAGGACATGCTACTGCAGTAAATCTGACAATAGCAACATAGCTTGGGTAATTTATTCTGATGAGTTTGGCATAAGATTACTAAGTTGATACTTGATAGAGTAGACCGTTCCAACTTTGGTCAAGTTTCCTGTTGTTTGCATTTTATTATTTCTACGAAGGACAGAGGGCAAATGCATCGAAATGCTGCTGGCAACATATTAGTTACTCACATCTATTGAGTGCACATCTATATTGATGGATTGTTGATGCCTTTGCACTCTGGCCTTCAACTATTCATAATAACATGTGAACAACCAGGAACTTTGGCATTTTAGAGATAATCACACAAGAAGTCACAAATTGTTTGAGAATCCTGGAGAATCACTAAGAATGTGGTTTTCTGTAGTTCACAGAATGGTCATTGTCTACCAGTAGAACGCAGATTTGTACCTCGTGATGTCATGACATGTACAAACATGTATATTGGTGATCGCAACGCTTTGTATGCACTTTAAAAAATGACAACTAGTCATTACCTCGACTTTGAAAAAGATGCAAATGAGATGAGTGAGATACCAGCATATAACTGTTTTCTGATACCATTGGAGGAGAAATTGTTTAATACATGGGATAGTTCTGCAGTAAAAATTTGCCAGATAAGCGATCGTAGGGTAGAATTCTGCATTCGACTGGTAGACACTGACATAGTCGGCATTATTAAGAGGGTTAATGGGGTCAATATCACATGTAAACCAAGACAGTGGTTATCCAAAATTGTTTTATGTGGATTGTACTACTCATGTATATATGATTTTGGATATTAAGGTTAATCCATATTCTATAAAATGAGAGAAAATTGAAGTTGTGAGTCTAAAAATAGATATTTGGAAAAAAATTACATACAAATTGTTTCCGACAACCCCCCCCTAAATGAATAAGGAAAATTTTTACGTGTAAATTTTTGACGCCTATGTACCCCCACCCCCCGGTACGTTGTGTCACGCAGTTTTTTCCGGCCCCCCCCCCCCTGCGTTGGTGGGAAGAAATCGATGGAATTTCGTATTTTAAATTATTTGCAGCCAATCTTGTGTACAGTAATGCCCTAAATAATCGACTCCTTAACCACAGCAGAATTATGGGTAATTGTTCAGGATTTAGTCGGAAATATGGCTTCTTGCCGATGAATGGCAACAAGCCATATTTACGACTAAATCCTGAAGAGTTATCCATAATTTTGCTGTGGTTAAGGAGTCGATTATTTAGGGCATTACTGTTTATTTGTACTTAATGTCAAATCAATCAAATCAAGTTTATTGTCTATTAAATCAAATAATGACATTTAGACAACATTAATTAACATATGTACATAGAATTTACAGATTACACGCGTGTTTTAAATATTTTTCCCCACCCACAGCAGCAGGCAGCAGGGGTAAACTACAGCTGCACACATTACTTGGAAGTCCAAACAATGCATGCAGCTCCTATCTACCCACGACTACCAGCTACTGTGGTAATACCCTCACTCTCAGAAGACCTTCGAACTTGAGGTGGTGATGAGGAGACAATTATTGTTTACATCCTCGCAGAATTCTCCTTTCTTTTTATATGGGAAATCAATAGATATACCACTACCAGAAGCGTGTAAATTATTAGTCATTTCACGATGATTGAGAGAGCAGGTGAGTTAAAGGATGTGTGCAAGGTATTGATAAAGTGGGCGAACGACAGACCGTGCGCGATATCATACTCATTGCTAATATTGTAACCAAATGCGTCATTTGTATAATTTTGACAAATAAAACTTTACAAAATGATTTACCACTACCGATTTGAATTCATAATTAACTAGACATCGTTTACCAAATATTGGTATACTGTTAAATTTCAAAGGGAGGAAAACATTAATATTTTTAAAAACTAAACTAGATTGAGCTAAAGTAAATCATTCAGAAAAACACAAAATCCGAAAGCTGACATATTGCTCTCAAGTACAATTATTCGATTATTAGTTCAACATATTCATTTAGAAAATATGACTTGCAGGCCCAAAATATGATGCCGGACATTTGCAGAATGAGGTCCCCAGAGGGTGAATTTAGAGACGCTACGCACAGCCGGCTAGAATAACCAAATTCATCCACTGGGGACCTTATTCTGCATGGCCGCATCTGCTATTGAAGGCCTAGACTCAGATTTATGTTCCCCGATGGTACAGAATGTCATGTGGACCCATTGGGCACCTCGATTGTGCATTGTGTAGTCTGACAAATTCGGGATATAGAGAAACTTTGTAGAGAAACAAAACAACTTGTTAATTTGATAATAAAGATACTTTCCAGAGAAGGTGAGGCACAAGCAGAATGAGGTCCCCAGAGGGTGAATTTAATGACGCTACCCCGCTGTGGGAACCTCATTCTGCTTAGGCATCATATTCTCTAGAAATAATCTTGATTTAATTGGTAGACGGCACAATGCATAGCCGAGGTGCCCAATGGATGAACATCACCATCGGTTTATCGGGGTCTAGGTCTCCCATAGCAGATGAGGCCATACAGAATAAGATCCCATAAGATGAATTTGAAGACGCTAGCGCGCTGTGCATCTGGGGACATCTTTCTGCAAATGTTCGGCACGATATTTTGAGACTTGATATAAAAAACAGAAAGTGATTTTTTGAAGGCGCGTGCGTGATTCCACAGATGGTATATGTTTCCAAAATGTTTGTTTTATCAGTGCTTGCACTATTTTAGGGATTTATTGTTTCGATTAATCCACCAGTTGAAAATGTATCTTCATGTCTGGATGATACAGTTTTTATATATAGAATACAGAAACCTTTCCTTGAGTAAGCATTTCGGCGCCACCTTAAGGACAACAACGTGTATTATGTCATATCAAATATTTCTTGTTTCGACGTGCCCTATGGATGAACATCACCATCGGTAAATCGGTGTCTAGGTCTCTCATAGCAGATGAGGCCATACAGCATACGGTCCCCATAAGGTGAATTTGGAGACACCACAGCGCACGTATCATCAATCTTTCAAGGCGCTTAACAAACATATTAAATCAAATAACAATATACAATATAGTTCAAGTACTAGTATGTGTTAATTATGTAGCCCGGACTGAAAGCTGGTTCATTAATTCATTAGCCCAATGTTCAGAATAATATCCAGTAAATAATTGAGTTTTCAGAAGACCATTGAATTCATCATTATCCAGTCCAACTGCGGCTATTCAATGATAGATAATTCCAGAGAGTCTATGCAAAACAATATGTCCCCGAAACTATTATCAACCTTTAGGTATGCTATGATCGTTTATATTTGTACCACATGTATGTACGATCAGTTGAATACCGTCGATGTACCATCCTACATGTAAATTAACTAAATCTATTTTGAGAATGGTCCACTACGACTGTTCACGTCTTGCAACAAGTGGCATGAGGCTTGCGCGATAAAGGACTTCATTGTTGCATTGTCTTGAACATTGATCCATTAATATGCGCACAGTGTTGAAAGTTGTGCCTTTGGGAAGTCGCACTACACAAAACTGTCAAATAAAATGCACTCATTTGTGTTAATTTGGTCTTTTGAAGCTGATTAGCCGTATGTGATCACATCACAGTATTGATTATTTCAATATGAGAGCAGAAGTGACACTCGTAAGGCGTGCGTTCATTATGGTGGCTCCTATAAATAAGAGTTAAAATGGCCAAGATGTCAAAAGGCAATGCGCAACATGCTACGCGCCTTATTGATATTGGCTGCAAAACACATCTTTTTTTTTTACAGAAATTGGGGCGAGAGCGATTTAATTCCACGGAAACCAAGCATCCTGCTTCTAATTTGCTATTACGAGAATAGACGTTATGGCGGAAGTCAGCAAAGAGAAATGTCATCCGATGCATATGATGTCTGCTGTTATCATATTATATATGTGTTATAATATCTGCGAGGCCGACATGATTTATCAAACCGGGAAGGACTAGTAATCTTCAGCAAGGACCGCCGGTGGCTCAGTCGATAAGATGCATGCGGCCAACTTAAGCCACCCAGTGATGGCGAAGCTGGTTCTACTTCCGAAAGGCGCGGATGTGTGATCCGCGCGAAGGTATATGTTCAACTGATTCTTGTATCTGGGCCAGTTTGATACTTGTTTTCCGCTATGGATGGGTGGTTTCTACACGTACGGACAGTGGAGTTATTACTATGTGAACCCAACCCTCCGTGTGGTCTATCACTCACTCTAAAAATTGATAACGTCGTGGTATGGCATAGATGAGGAAACGACGTTAAACCACACTATATTTAAAACAAAAATGTTATTAACTTGAAGGCCATACACATGTAACAATTCGTTACAGAATGGTTTACAACGCAAAACCATCAACAAGGATTTTCGATGCTTTTAAAGGATCATTTGGTGTTAAGAAAGTATCTATTTCATGTAAAAACAAAAAAATATATTGTGTATACCAAAGGGCTATTTATTTAAAATTGCACTGTACACCTTTATGTCAGAGGGTTATAGTGGGTCCATTATATATTAATGTCCTCGAGCCTTTGACATCAAATTTAGAGTTAGTTTTGGCAGTATGGGCTCTGTCAATGAATTCTCAATCTTGGTGGGCAGGGTCAATGGAAAGTTCATATTACCTGTATAATTCTTCATAGCATTTATTCATATTCACAAGAATAACACATCTCGATTATTATCATCACCATCAACACATACAATCATTTCAAACAGCATCCACAGACTGGCATAGTCTGCACACATAACAAACACACAGAGTGTTATAATACACCAGTAGGCCCTGTAACCAAATGCAAATATATTACCATTTGCATATATGATAAGCATGCATATGTGCATACAAAAATATGTTATAGGAACTTGAGGAGTTCCTGCAAACACCAGAGGCAGAGATGCCAGATATCCAATCTATATCTATCTAATTGAGATATCTACAAACTGGCATCTCAGGTTATTGGGAGATAACCTCACAAAAGTAACCACATTAAAATATAGATAAAATAGGAAATATACTCCTAACTACCATGCCGTATATACTTTATGACAAAACGGGACAAACTCTACTGAGTTACTTTGAAGACAAAAGTTATTATAAAAACATGATTATAACGATAAAATATAGCAACTGTGAACATACCAGTTCACTGTGACATAGGCCACTATGTCAGCATAATCTGCGTTCAACCATAGTCTGAATATCTTGAAGACATCTTGACAAAAATAACTATAGAAGCTTGAAGACAATAACTTTCCGATAGTCAACTTTACTTTCTGCTCGACTATATAATCTAAAACCCCGCGAAATATGATTGACCTTTGCGCGCGGCTGTGTGTCATCCAATCAGCGGCGAGCTTACCTGTGTTATTTGAAGCGACGTTACTATAGCGTTAGTATTGGGTTGAAGTGACAGAGTAATAGTAACAGGGACGGTTCGAAACAGCTAAGTTAAGAGGGTAAATGGGATGTCGTAAATACTGGTGATATGGATGAATATGTTAGCTGCTAGTTGTCAGTATTAACTTTTATTATATGACTACCACTAATCCCTTACAAATACCACTATTGTTTGGCGATAAATTCCGAGCAGTCGGAAAACGCTTGTCTGGTCGTGAGCCGTATCGGTATTCTATGAATTCCGTATCAGTATCCTTTGGATTCCGTATCAGTATCCCGTGAAATTAGGTAACCGGAAGTTGGGAACTATTTATTTATTGGGAGTTTCGGGTGATGACTGGGAATGTTCAATGGAGTACTTTTGCCCGGGTGATGACATGGGATGGTGTAACGAAGTAGTTTTGCCCTTTGTGACATGGGATGAACCAAAAATGTGTCATATAATAAACGCTTTATCGGTATAGTGAAGTGATATGGGCTGCAGTATCACGTCTCGTTGACGATGTCAGATCCCCGCATCAAACTCGCTGCCTGCGGCAGCTCGTTTGATACGGCGATCTGACATCGTCAACTCGGCGTGATACTGCAGCCCATATCACTTCACTGTACCGATAATGTGTATGTATTAGTTATATAAACCAGGGCTAAATTCCACCGTCACATTTAATCATATTTACCGTTTGTTTTTCATTGAAAGCTTTTGGAATTTTTAGCTTCAAATTGTGTAATTTTATGAAATGCGGTTCTCAGATCAAACACTCCTAAATAAACTGTAGCTGTTTATTATTCAATAACTGTCGTGGGCTCTCCTTTTAAAAATATCATGGGTTTTATAACTTCTAATTGTTGTTGATCTATCTTGTATATTTTAATGTTGTCAAGTTATTTACTGTTAGCTGTAGCATCGTGAACAATATTTGCAAAACGAATTTCCATTGTGTGCATTCTGTCACAGATTAGTTTAACTTTTGCGATGTATGATATTCTGGTAATATGCTTGTAGATTCGATTGCTTTATAGCTCTTGGTCCATTCTAATAGTCTATATTACTATTTGGCTCACTTGCTCTCGTTATGCTGGATCATATATATCTTTTGAATAAAAGTATGCATATGCCTATGAAGTTATCATCTTCTACAATTCCTGTAATAATGTCGGTCCAAAAAATGTTTTAACGGGGATATTTCAAAGTTTAGATCACATTTATTTTGTATTAACCCTTTACCCAACAAACCGGCCAAAACCGGCCAAATAAAGCTTCAACAGCCTAAAATATCTTCGGTCTGTCTCAACAGAACCATACAAATATGGATATCATTGGAACCGGCTCCTTGACCACATTGTGATAGTTACAGTTATGCCCTGTGCCAATGCATTCTCTTATATATGCGAGTCGACCATAGGTCGCCTCGCATATATAAGAGAATGTATTGGCCTAAAAAAAATCTTTTTTTTAACACTTTTTACCATTTTTTCTTACATTCTTTAACAATTTTATAATTTTTAATGTGTTAAGCCAATGCATTCTCTTATATATGCGAGGCGACCTATGGTCGACTCGCATATATAAGAGAATGCATTGGCACAGGGCCCTTCTGTTGGGTAAAGGGTTAACTGTTGAAATACTAGTAGAATTGATTTGGTCACTCGACAATCATCAAATAAGTGTAGCATAGTTTCTCTCCCTGTATGACAAGAGGGCATATTTCTGTTTCTGATAGTTTACATGTATAGAGCTTTGTGTTAGCATACAAAAAGTTACGATTTATTTTGTATTGTAAAGAGAACAGATTGGTATCGTTCGTGACTTTACTAGTTTTTGTTGTAACCCCAATACAAATAAGCACACTGAAAGAACACCCTGATCTATCGTGGACTATTATAGGTCAACTTCGAGGTACATACACGAATTACTTTATTGCGAAATACGCACGGTACCTTCAATACCTAACATACTGCCACATAAATGTATTTACATGTACCTATCGGTTTGGTCATGGATTCACATTTAGATGTAATTGTTAACTATGGATTGTATTATTGAGAAAACAAGATATGTTTACACCAAAAATAACCAGACTAAGTTATCGCTTTCGTCTCTTTCGGGCGCTCAAAATGGCTCGACAAATACAAGGTATGTCTATATACGCAATATGTATGTGTCTCGGAAAAAACTTATTGAAATAATATAATTTATCGCATCGGATAAACACGGGTCAATTGTTTTATTCATCTTGGAAAATTAACCCTTCCATGAATGGAGTTTCCTGAAATTTTTTGAAAATCCTGTGCCAATGCATTCTCTTATATATGCGAGTCTCCATTGGCCTAAACATATATACCTTGACCTTGTAAGCCAGTTAATTAATAATAAATTCATATGCCTGACTCAGTTGTCATTGTCACGGAACGACATTGGTATAATATGGCTTTATCCCCGTAGAACGATTAACCCTGTGTGAGCGACACGCGTACTATACACAATAGTGCTATTTCATCCTTCCAGACATCAAACCACAGTTTCTAGCATACTGACGGACTCTGGACCCCCGATTAGGCTGCGTTTACACTATGTATAGATCTGGATACAGACATGTATGAAGTCACGTGTCATGCATTACTGTCATCACAACATGATGACTAATAGTGAACGCGCGCTGACCAGTACTCTGGTAATTGACAACTCACTACGAGTCGTTTCAGTTTAGGCCAGACATAAAATGGATCAACTATCAGCAGACAACATCGAACAACAAATTGAGGGTGCCATTTTGGATCGGTATGGAGTGGGTATCCATGCTACAACACCCTTTATTTGAAAAATGTAGCAAAATGTTGACCAAATGTAGGACATATTTGTTTTTCTCAAATTAACTAGCAGTTTTGACTGGCCACGGGGAGGGACCAGGGCACAATCTTTCCATATAAGGTAGGAAACAATACTCCCCCCAATAAAATGTTTGAAAATCAAACTACAATATCATTTTCAACCTATTGTTGGTTTGGAAATTACAACTAATGTTTTGTCAAGTATGAAATGTCCAACTGTTGAACATTTTGACCAAAGTTCGGTGAGACACCACTCACCCCCCCCCCCCCCGGTTGACACGTCCGTGTCCATCTTGAATATACGAAATACATGGGTTGAAATGACAACGAAAACTGATACACATTCGCCAAGCCCGAGTAACAATTAATCAAAACAGGTTTGCCTGTCGCAATGCTTCGGCGTTGACCGTGACGTATAGCGGACACGATTTTTGCTCGCACGAACGAATACCGTTTTCTTTCTGTGTGCATTTCTTTATCAACCGTTCGCACTAGTCTGCGTGTAGATCTGTGTACAGTTCTATAGCAGTGTAAATGCACCCTTAGTCACCACATTGCTACAAAATAGGCATGGACCTAGATGTCACCTGGGTTTAATACTGGATTTTACAGCAATATCACGCTCAAAATTATGTTGCATGGGGTTAGATTTGGTGTTTAGACAGGTTTATGCATAGTTATATATCAGAGAACAAAGAGCCTTATCTATATTAATATAATTGAAGCAGATTGGGATAGAATTGTTTTTCGCCATTTATTTTATTAATAGACGTGTAGTCAATAATAATGGTGAAGTCTAAATGGTATGGTAGGATGGCACATATATTTAGTAAATTTTAGTGACTTGTAAAATAGATAGTGGAGCAGGATTGGAAACAAGCATGAACAAGGAATACATTTGGGATGGTATTCCCAATAACAACAATTAGTAAAAAAGAATATAAAAGTGTCAAATATGGGACAAGGGAGGGGTGGGTCCAAAATTTTGCCAAGGACAAAAATATATTTTTGCAAGTAGGTGGGTGGTGGATACATTGAGGTCGGAAATTATTATTTTGAGTGTCGTGTCAGAAATATTTTTCCAGACCCCCCCCTGCAGGAATACATAATAAATAGCAAACAAATAACACGAAATTACCATGGCTGCACATCGAAATATGTAAAGTAGTTTTTAACATTAGATTTTGCATTGATATTGTATTTATAACATTTGATGAATCTATCAATTCGTCAAGCTGACGGTCAAGTGGATGCGGTAGAAATATGTCATGTTTCACCCAACCGATAGCCTCAATCCACAAATACTGTTTGGTGACTTTTAGAGATAATCGTTTCTCATCAAGCATCTGTTGAAATTGTTATAGTTCAAATATGAACCTCTTTTTCTGTGAGTCTAAACTTTGGCGAGACACGAATATACTGTGTTGCAGCAACTGCCTCAACTTGTGGATTGTTTGTGAGCAACGGGGCGCATCTTCAATAGACATGTCCATGTTGTGTCGCCTGTGATACGCGAGTGGTGGTGTTCTGGCTCTTACCTGTCTGAATGCTGGCATCAGCGCACTTTTTTGTAGAAATGACAGAAGAGTATGTGACTGGTTGAATTGATGGTCGAGCACCAACTATTTTATTTGTTGCGAAATATGATAGATGTTTCTCAGTCTTACACGGTTGAATTTTGAATTCATACTCCCACATGGGACATGAACGATCCATTGCAATTTGTAAACCCTGACAGTTTGAACACTTTTTTTGGTTTAGTTGAATCCTTATGATCATGATCAGAAACAGAACAGCGTCCACATATGGTTTCTTTACTTTTATAATGGCCCTGGCCATGACATAACCCTGACATATAAATCATCGTAAGGGATTTGGAACACATGTAGACAAATCGATCTTCACATATCAAACCGTCAATGCCGACGGATGTTCGCACCGATTGAAAGTCAAAAGATAACTATGCAAAGGAACTTTTAGTCCATTAGAAAATATGCGAACATCAGCAACGCCCTGTGGTGCCAACTCAGCCAATATCTCCGAATCAGAAGAGTCGGAGATATCGCGGGTTCTCGAAAAAGTTCTGCTATTCAATGTTTTCCGAGGAGCAACCGTCACTGGTGCTTGTGCAATAGCCATTACCTGCAACAAAGCATCAGATTGAACATTCTTTGAACATTCAATCAGGAGATAGCCAGTCACTGGCCCGGCCCTGATTGGTCTGACATATTTCAATTGTCCGGCAATACTTTGATGTGTCTTATCAATGACACATACAGAGGGTTTTTGCACAGTCGAATCGAAGCTAAGAACCAAATACTGAGAGAATTATGTATACCCCAGTAACATTGGAACTAAGAGAGTCATCATTCTTACGATCAGGTCGTGGTTTTTTTTTTTAGTTATAATTAAAAAAAAATCAAAAAAGTGACAACAAGCCGCGGACTACCCTTCGAAATATTATCGGGCCAAAGACTGGTTCATAGCTGAAGCGGTGACCCATTTAGCCAGGAGTGAACAGAAACATTTGTGAAAAACAGAACACATTATTTCAAACAACAGACGAACTATACAACAGATAACACAAATTGAATATGAAACTCTACGGAGATGCGTGACAAGTCGATTGATTGAACCAGTTCAACTCAACCACCCGTCTTGAAGAGATGTAGGTTCAAAGTTGACCATGTGCTAAGCCGTATCCGCAGGTCGATGCCTCACGTGGCACGGCCGCCCTAATACCACCAGGACTTCTACACCACATATCACGGGATGCACCCCACGACAAACAGGGTGTCACTTTATGGACGCTCACCCATCGCAG
Organism: Siphonodentalium dalli; assembly: GCA_032622095.1. Lineage (NCBI taxonomy): Eukaryota > Metazoa > Mollusca > Scaphopoda > Gadilida > Siphonodentaliidae > Siphonodentalium > Siphonodentalium dalli. The sequence continues at coordinate 139,060,526 of CP136062.1, read as the reverse complement.
TGGTGGGGCGGTAGGCTTATTCTATACCCCGGCCCACACGGTGACATTCCCCTGTAATTATTAGGGTCGTTGTCATATTTCCATTTATGGATAGGAACAATGTATCGGTGGAGAACAATTCTGGATATACTACATTGCAGAGGCATGCATTAAATAAGTTATGTAAACAGAGCAAGAGAAAACAATGACCCTGATATCAGCATAATATTTTAAAGTAAGTCCAGGTCTGTAGCCTTGTTTTTCTTTAACATGTCATTGGCATCGTTAATTTATTCTAAGGATGTACCTGGTTTTCCAATTCAGTGACTAGTTTTGCATATGACACTTCCGATGAACCCAGTCTTGAAGTGGCCTGGTCAATGGCATAAGTTACATTATTATCTTTATTCCGGAATTTGTTTACCATTGGCCAGTATAACTTGGGATTGTGTTCGTGAAGGGAATCATGTGTAGCCATAAGCTAGAGAAGCATAACAGGCGTTCCGTAGAAATTTACACAGATTAGTGTAATGCCTATATAATTTATAATAGTGACATCTCACAGAAGGGTCTAAAGGATTGTTAGAGTAAACCTTTCCATAATTAATTAGTTGTTGTCTCTTTTCCGCCAAGATCTCCATCAATCCAAGACTTACTATTTTGCTTTCCTTTCCTTGTTAGGTATTTCAGGGAAATCTTAGCGGCTTCAGATAAACAGCCAATGAAATTGGCCTTCAGTGGCCTTGTTAATCCCTTCAGAATTTGGAAGTTTTTCTTCAGGAAAGACTTTCAGTAAAGACTGCAGATTTTGGAGTACTCAGCGCGCTGCAGAACGAATCACGAATTATCGAACCATAAGAGTGCAGGAGAAATTTGAAACATGGTGCTAGGGGTACTGTTAGCTGTTTAACCATAGTTTATTCTCCAACACAATTCATTACATGTTAATTTACAAATGTTTTTATACATGTATGCATAGTAAATAAATTTCGCTCTGTTCCATTTGCATATAATTATGTATATGTGTATAGATATATGTATTTGGTTGGAAAATGAACGACAGTAAGCTTGAGCTTTTTGTGGTCATACCAAGCGATCCCACACAGTATACGTGTTCATTAATTATAAATCGTTTATAATAATAGTAGTCAGTGGGCGCGACAGTAGGTGTATATGGTAGTTGGGGTGGAAATAAAACAGTGCGTGGTTGTGCGTTATGTGCATTTGGACAGAATGCCATAAACCCTCGAATGATCCCGGCCGTTGCTAATATATATGCACGCGGAGTATTGTAGATGCAGTGCGACAACACCATACGTATATATATATGTCCGATATAGACTCGAGAACTGCTGGGCCAATTGAACCCAAACTTGCTGTGTAAGGGTAAAAATCCACGGGAAGTGTCATCGGGCTAATCTGCTAGTATGATATATAAATAGAACCGTCTTCGTGTTTGTATTTGTATATGACCACCGCACGAGATAGCCGGCGGAGTGATACCACGAGTGTCGGAACGGCACGAGTGGTATCACCACCGGCTATCGAGGGTTTCTTCGAGATGGCGCTTCAGTGATTTCTTCCCCCTTGACACACATTATAAATATGACAATACACTACGGGATCATTCCAAACGATTTGAAAGTTGCAAGAGTGGTTCCCATTTATAAGAAAAATGAAAAAACTTCACCCGGTAATTATAGACCGGTCTCCATCCTAAATCTGGCTTCCAAAATCCTGGAGAAAATTGTTTATAAACAAATGGAAGAATACCTAACACAGAATAATTTATTATATGAGCATCAATCGGGGTTTAGAGCTGGCTTCTCAACCGAATCTACCCTTATCTCTCTCACCGACTCTATTAGAAGGAACATGGATAAAGGATCGCTTACTGGAATGGTCTTTATTGACCTCCAGAAAGCATTTGACACTGTGAACCATACTATCCTTTTGGACAAATTAAGTGCTATAGGCAGTGATAATAACACCTTAACATGGTTCTCATCATATCTGTCAGACAGGACCCAAATTACTGACATAAGTGGAACACACTCACATGCTTTGAATATCACGTGTGGTGTCCCTCAAGGGTCAGTATTGTGACCTCTTCTGTTTTTATTAAACGTGAACGATGCCGTTGCAGCCGTAAATTGCAAGTTACTACTGTATGCAGATAGTCTCGGGAAATGATTCAAAAGTGATAGCAGATCAGCTGAGTACTGAATTAACATCACTAAGCCACTGGCTAGTCGACAACAAATTGTCACTTCATTTAGGCAAAACAGAATCCATCTTATTTGGCTCCAAACGCAAAATTAATAAATGTCCCAAACTTGCAATCTGCTGCAATGGTATCAATATTCAGTCCGTCAAGGAGGTGAAATATCTGGGTGCCTGTCTCGATGAAAGTCTCACTGGGGAACAAATGGCCAAACAGGTACTAAATAAAGTAACTGCTCGTCTCAAATTTTTATATAGAAAGGCTGACTTTCTAACCCCTTTTACAAAGAAACTACTTGCTAACTCATTAATTCAATGCCACCTCGATTATGCATCCTCTATTTGGTATAGCTCTTTGAAAAAAACTACCAAAAATAAACTACAAATATTTCAAAACAAATTAATCCGGTTTGTTCTGAGCTTGGATAGATTTTCACATATAGGTTATGAAGAGTTTAAAACCATTAAATGGCTTCCGGTTGAATCCAGAGTTTCCCAAAGAAAGCTGACTATCATGAAAAATATAACAGATGGGAAAGCTCCTACATACCTAAGAGATGGATTCCAATTTTCGAACACTCATTGTAAATATAATCTCCGGTCTGGAATCTTTAGATTATCTGTGCCTCATGTTAGGGTATTTGGTTACAATAGCTTTTTCTACACAGGAATCACATTGTGGAATAATTATGTAAAATATATTGAACCTAACTGCAACTTGGCTACATGGAATCACCTAATAAAACAGGAATTATTCGATAAAATTTTAGGTACTGAGGAATCTGACTTTGTATATTATTAATGGTGTGAATCATGCTATTAATAATACCGTACGACCTTATGAGAACTTGTGCTGTGGCCTGGTCAGTCATGTGGTCGGTTACCATTAAGGACCACAGTGGAAATAAGCAAGCTTTGGCTTGCTTTCCTGTGCCCTCCTTGATGGCAATCGATGGCATGACTTGTCAGACGAGCGTATTCATATGTATATTTCTCTTCTACTACTCTATTTTCATCTCTATTTTTCTATGTACGATGACAGTACTTGGCCAGCTGCATATATTGTCACTGCTGCCTGTATTTAGGGATTCCATCTTTCGGTCATGGACATGCCAGTCTAAAGCCGGCCATACATGGCAGCAGTGTGTATATGCAGATGGCGAAGAGCTGTTGGTTCTATTACTAGTATCTCTTAAGCAACACGACAGTCCTGTTGAGGGAGGAGGGTGGGATAGCACGGTTTGATTTTTCATGTTGTATATATATACAGGTACGAGTATTTATTTAGTAGTCATTACTAAGCTAGGTTTATTCACTATCTTGTCCCTCTACAGAACTGTCAAGCTGCATTCTTGTTATATTTATATATCTATACTTTTTATATTTATACTATATGAATGTCACACTCTGTAGTTTACACTTTTGTATATATGCTTATGCTCATGTCTGCAAATTTTGCATCTTTTAGCCATTAAAAATTATCTATCTATCTATCTAGTGCGGCAATCATTTACACAGACAAACACGAAGACGGTTCTATATGTATTACATATCTCCCCATATAACTATAATGTCAATTAATTTTGACATTTATTGCCAAAACACTGTCACATTAGTATTCTCTTTCAACGCAAAGGGTTAATTTCAGTTACAATCCAATTGTTTATACTTCATCTGGTTTCGGGAATGTGTTATAATTGTGTTTAATTCAACTGATTTGGATCGTCAGAGTTAATATACAGTTGTGTTTTGTGTTAAAGAATATATACCGACCACTGTCACCAAAAAGTAACTTGCTCTTCAATCATGGATTAAATTTTGTATTTGACTTTTCGCCGCTGAAAGTTGGAAATGGTGAAAGTGAAACTAGGTCACACCATGAATAGGATATTTCAAGGAATTCATTCACTTTAAATGGAAAATAACAAAATACTGCGAATGGTCGTCGATTCACATGAATACAATATACTGTTTCATCAAATCGACCAGAACCTAGAAGGTAATTAATGCTGTTTTTAAATTTTTTAATTTTGTGCTACTCAAACAACGTAGTATTTTTTTAAGTTCTCTGGTACTCCCACGGTCTCAGATGCCTAATAATAATGTCAACATGATTATTAATTTTGGAGAAAAATCACAACGATCACTCATTATATTTGGCACGGAGTTGCATTTTTATTATCTACATGTATTTGTTCGGGAGTGCGTGATTTTGTTTTGAAACTGCCGCATTTCCTTGACCTTCGGGTTTTAGCTGTCGTAGCATACCTAGCAGTATGTTTCCATTCCAACCTGCAGTGACAGTCAGATAAGGTTGAAATGAAGTTAGACAATTTGAATATGATAACCTCATTAAGTAAGTCCTGCCATACAATAACATATTCAATGACACTGGACCGATGTGGGGTATGACTAGTAAATTTTACCAAACAGTCCCCAAATGTTCGCACATTATCAGCTGATCCGCAATACACAAATCAATCAGATCTTTTCCACGTGCGTCTATTTTATTATCCATACTTAGCCGAAATTCACATATCCATCGGCAGATATTAGGCAAGTAGATGGAATAAAGTTGATATTATCATTGTAAATAAAAGCATTGGTATTTTAAACCCTTGCATTGAAATCGCCACATAGTTGAATGGTCCCTAGTTTCTTGTATTTACACATCTCTTTCTCCAACTTATCAAAATATGTCATCCTCGAGAGATTTTGTATCGTCTGATGTTGGTGTGGTAATACATTAAGCAAACAAACAAGTCTTTGGAAAGAGAAAAAAATGTTTATTCCAACTTTATCCATTGAAATTCTGAGTGCGAATTTGGGATTATTTTGAAATGCTTAGCAATCTGCCCTTTACCCAACAGAACGGCCCTGTGCCAATGCATTCTCTTATATATGCGAGTCGACCATAGGTCGCCTCGCATATATAAGAGAATGCATTGGCTTAACACATTAAAAATTATAAAATTGTTAAAGAATGTAAGAAAAAATGGTAAAAAGTGTTAAAAAAAAGATTTGTTTTAGGCCAATGCATTCTCTTATATATGCGAGGCGACATATGGTCGACTCGCACATATAAGAGAATGCATTGGCACATGGCTTAACTGTAACCATCACAATGTGGCCAATGAGCCGGTTCCAATGATATCCATATTTGTATGGTTTTATTGAGACAGACCCAAGATATTTTAGGCTGTTGAAGCTTTATTTGGCCGGTTTTGGCCGGTTTGTTGGGTAAAGGGTTAATGAAAATACCTAGCCCACCAAAGTATGTGTGGTTCTTTGACAGCGTTCTACATACGGAATGAAACACGAAATACCATATTCTGCCGGGAATTGTGTCTTGTCCCGCATGGGTCTCAGTAAGGAGAATAATACCTATGGTGATATCTCCTCCATAAAGACTTAATCAGTTGTCTTATCATTTGCTTTGCTAGTAAGACCTCCCAGGTCCCGTCAACATGATCTAACAAAGGATGAGATCCCACATTGTTCTGGTCTCACTATTTGCCTGTTCTGTGCACATTTAATGTCGCTGGAAATAGTAGCTGAAAAATGTTATGACTGAGTACTGCTTTCCCTCGTCGTTATATGAAATAGTGGCTGAAACGACGTTAAACCTCAATAAAAAAAAAATGATAAAAAATGATTTTTTTTTAAAGAATGTAAGAAAAAAAAATAAGAAAAAAATGTTAGGCCAATGCATTCTCTTATATATGCGAGGCGACCTATGGTCGACTCGCATATATAAGAGAATGCATTGGCACATGGTCTTTAATGTTGCGTCAGCGCAGCTCCCGTCATGAAAGGGCCAAATATTGGTACATAACTGAAACGGTATGCAGAACTTAGCAATATCTGTTCCCGGGAGTCACACTGAACATTCCTATACTATACACTCATTGGCGAGTAGTTCCCTTGGGAAATATTCAGACAATAAGTTCAACATACATTAGGTTGTTTACCTGAACATTTCCCACCAATGGCTATATCCTTCAGCACTTGTATTAGCCCCCCTCTCTGCCGTCTGGTTTTATTACCTGAACACCCATCTAAATGAATAATAGATCAATCAAATATAGACTTCTATAACTGAATGGGATAATCCATTCAGTATAGACAGGGTTAATCTACTTTGATGATTGTTATGGAACAGCTGTCGCCGCTGGAGCAAATATGGTCTGACGGTTCCATTTCCTCTGGAAGTGGAGCATTTCACTGGAAATTTTAGTGATACGTTGACTTTAGTGTCTGGCAGTTCCATTTCCTCTTATATGACTTCTGGAAGAAGTGGAGCTGGCACTTTTGGTGAATAAATATTGAGTATGTATGCTGAGAAATACATTTCATTAAAGGTGTTTCTCTGCATGCTTATTCAATATTTATTTAAAACTCATTGTCCAAAATGGCAACTTGGACATGGACAATTGATCACTGATTGTTCATCAGGATAGTTAGAAGACTTCTGGGGTTCTGACAACTCTTCAGGACATGACACAACCGACAACACATAATGGTGTATTTACTCTTGCAGCTATCTTGATCATGACAATGATTTCCGCGTTTGAAACGCCAAAACGGGTGGCATAAATATACAAAAATCGCTTCATGTATTCAACATCGATGTGTGTTGGGGCCGTTTGAAGGACAGAAAATAGTTGCCAAAGCCTCGTTTGAAGCCTGAACTTATGCTCAATTTTATTACACCCGGTCCGATTCCGGTGATCTGAATAGGCCGATAAATATGTTGCATAGTTTTATACGGACTTGATATGTCACAGAACGACTAAAACAAGTCATTTAACGCTTTCTATACTAAATGGATTATCCCGTGGATGTTTAGGGAAATATATGTATAGAAACGGCGGAAGGAATCATTCCTTGTTGGGAATGTTCATATAATAAATTCATGGTCCTTTGTTGAACTTATTATAATGAGTATTTATATAGATATATAGAAATGGTTTGTTTAGAACAAACGGGTCCCAACTACCATTCATTAAAGAACACGTAAGAGGGTTAATTTTTGGTCCATTCCGGTTATTGTAAAATAACAGAAGCGTTTGTCCATTCCGGTTATTGTAAAATAACAAAAGCGCTTTTCTCAATTCTGTGTGAAAAATTGAAAAACGCTGGGAAAATGCCATAACTTTAAAAGCTCCAGAGTACCTAATGCATGTAGAGCGATAGTTTGTACACTCATGGACCTATCTTATCATTCCAGATTACGTAGTCACAATTTAAATATTCCAAAATATCGATGAGCCATGTCCAATGGCAGTTAAAGTGTTTTTGTCCGTTTCGCGTTCTTTGGCTGCGTCTATATAGTTTGACACCTGCAACCATATTTGAATTCTATATGCGGTCTGCTGGAATTTTCAACTAAGCGAACAGCTATCTTAGAATTGATCTGTTCTCGTTAACATGCTGTAGTCAGACACATTTAGTTCATAATGCCTCACCACTAAATGGCGAAGCCACACATGATATTGATTTTTCTTAAAAATTAATTTTAATTATGTCTACTAGTACATATTTACCATCTTTAAGTATGAGATATTGATCTCCCGCCAGTGGGGAAATATTTGCTGGTAGCTCCTTTGCGGTAGTTTATCTCGTTTATCACGAGAGAGTTCTCGCTGGCAAGCCGAGTAATGCTCATCCCATTAAAATGTCACAGAAAAACTTAATTGAAAACCGCGTAAGAAATAGCTAGCGGTGGAAAAATGATAAGGCTGTTCGCCTACGGATATTCCGGAATAACATACGGGTGGTTCAATAGAATGTCGTGCAAGAACGCGTGCTGTCTATCACAGACACACCAGGAAACTGATGAAATGCGAAGAAATGCAGATTATCATCTGGAAGATCGATTCCACCCATTGCATCATATTTACGACACTATATCGTGATTTCGGAAAATGAATCGGCTGTACGATCGCGCAAGTCCATACGTACACATAGAGGAAAACAAATTAACATGCACCATTGCGTCATCCAGGCCGATGTCACGTTAAGTCGTCTCTGTTGATGCTCTACATATCTATTGTGACCCAAATACACATTGATTATAACACAGTTTATGATCTTGATTGGCCTGTCACAAGTCGAGCTGTGACCGTTCTGCCAATTGCAGATCGGCTGGTTTATTTGGGTTTATGTTGCTTTCATTAACTATACATGGATATGATTATATCGTGGTAGACTAGTTCTTGACTTACGCAACGTTAAAAAGTGCGCTGTAAGTTGTAACGTACCCAGACAAAATAATAACAACAGATGCAGAGCGTCGTCGAGTTGTATTGTCCGGAGACCAGTAGACTATACTGCTAGTAACAGTATATATTGGCAGGGGGTGGGGGGGGGGGGGTACCTAGGCGTAAAAAAAAAATTCCTTATTCATTTAGGGGGAGGTTGTCGGAAAAAAATTGCATATAATTTTTTTCCAAATATGTATTTTCAGACTCACAACTTCAATTTTCTCTCATTTTATAGAATATGGATTAACCTTAATATCCAAATCATATATACATGAGTAGTACAATCCACCTAAAACAATTTTGGATAACCACTGTCTTGGTTTACATGTGATATTAACCCCATTAACCCTCTTAATAATGCCGACTATGTCAGTGTCTACCAGTCGAATGCAGAATTCTACACTGGATCGCTTATCTGGCAAATTTTTACTGCAGAACTATCCCATAGTGTTCGGTATTAGACGGATTTCGGTATTCGAATATTCGGTTCGAATAACGAGCGAATATTCAAATAGTATTCGAATATTTCGATAAATTATAATATTATATAGATAACATATTTTGGAACCAATTTATTATTTAATGAAATAGCATATTTATCCATGCACATGCTATACGCAAAAAAGAGAGAGAAAAAAAAAAGTTTGGCTTGATAGCAAGAGTTTATCTGTTTATGAAGTTCAAGTAGACAATGTCCCATGCATGGTTCCACAAGTTGGTCGTAGTGCCACAATAACTAAGAACATGATCAGGATTGAGCTTGCAGGTTGCCTTTTTAGATTTGGCATCCAACGTGAAGTGAGTCCATATATCTGATTTCTGCAAATGGTCAGTGAAAAAAAAATGCAGTTTTTGCTGTTTTTTTGGGGGGGGGGGGGGGGGGGGTACCCAAACCGAAGAAAACAGTTTATTCCACCCTGTGTCTGCAGTTTCCCCCCCTGATATTGGAGGAAATAATGCCCAAAGTATTAACCATTTCTATACTAAAGCATTGTCCGTTTTAGTGGTGGAAATACAATTTCACTGCAGTATTCGTCGAACCCAGATAAGCTTTTCAAGAATGAAACTTGGCCAAAATACGCAAATAGCCTTCCCTATTGAAAATATTGAATATTACGTACTGAAACTTTTGCCAGTGGAAAAACACATCTGACAGTATATTTTGAGGCTATATTGAGGTCTTTTATTCTTTCCAAAAGTGCCTACTTTTTGGTAGATTTATCTCTTATCTGAATAGGGTTTTGGTCTCGGTACATGTAGCTATATAGGCAATATCACGACATTGTCATTTTTATTGACCGAGGATAGTTAAACCCGCGCGTGGAAACTACTGATCATATTAAGCAATTGACAAAAATATTCATATGCCCCAATCGGGATAGCCTTCATTTGCATGGATCAGAAATTCGAGATTATTGGGGATTGGATCTAAAATATCCTGAAATTGGGTTTAAACAATTAATATTGATTTCCTCATCACAGTCAACGAGGAAGTAAAGCCACCGTCGAGAAAAAGATATAGTTCCATTTTAAATGTGTCTTTTCATGTTGACAAAATTGTTCAACCACCCTTATCACCCATGTTTATCTCGCAGACAACACTAAATGACCCAACACAAATCGAATATCATAATTATATTATAATTAACATAATAATAAATTTCATGCATTAACTCTAAGCTTTTATGTCACTGCGCGTGCCGATAATACACATGTTTCTTACTAAAAAAATACGAGGCCGCATTTTGGGGCCAATTATGTGATAAATTAATGTAGTGGCGCGGTTGGTAGAATAATGCTCGCTTGTGTATTAGTTATTAATTTAGAAACAACGAGGAACTAAATGTTAGTTTATGGGTATTTCAGACATCGTGTTTTTCGAAAAGGCACAACGAATATTATTGAAGTGTTCGGAAATGAACGTAACATTCATCAACTTTGTGTAATAAATAAATAGTAAAATAAATTCTTGATGAGTGATATAAGAACCTGATATGCCTTTAAGTACTTCGTGATTCGGGTGAGTAAATATCTCCGGACCCCCTGTGGTACTATATAGGGCGATTTACATATTAGCACAGGTGAGATGTTAGTTCATCGAACAACAAAAGAGTGTTTCTGCGTTGGCTACCACGTTTTTCGGAGAATATAACTATAAGGTGTGCAAATTGATTTCCTTTGATCGCGTATTAAATCATTCACGCTACTCTAACACGCTGAAGCAATATCTAAATTTTTAATTCCAATTCCGTGTCTTAGTATGTTGTTATGTGCGGTAGTGTTTGTCAAACAAGCAGCCATGGGCGAGACGCAAAACGCTGATGGGCCGTGAGGCATGCATAATGGGTATATGTGAAAATAAAACAACATATCTGTAACACCACGCACTATAACCACGCAAGACAAAGATGGAAAAAAATAAATAGATAGACTTTGTTCTCATTTTCATTATTTATATTATTCATAATCTGTCAATCCACGAAATACTGTAAAACAATTGGCTGTCACTCAATTTGCCATCAAAGTTATTTTTCGATATCCTATATTTCTTGATTACTTTCAAGCTACAGAAATGACAGCAGCGTCGTGTGACCACGCGCGCCTATACCGCGTTCTGTAGCATGTACGTGGAAACTGTTCGATACGTTTAACGTGAAATTTCGGTGCTGCATCATAATTCTTTCGGGTATGACTGTATTGACAATGCATGTACCAGCTGCTAATTTTCAGCACACAAGAACCAAACAAATCAACAAGATTGAACACTTGTAAAGAAATTAAACAGGGAAACAAGGGTTAGTGTAACCGCATTCGGATATATGAATCTCACGTGCAACAACACAGCTGCCCGGTTCGCGACTAGCCAATCAAAAACGCAGAATTTTTGACGCCACTTGATCAATCGATAAATACAAGTTTGTAGTGACAGATGTCTCTTTCAACTTCACGTGTCTTTTTCATTTGAAATAGTCTCCATGTTGTACGCTCGTTATACTTCCACCTTCTACTTATGGTGGTTCTCCGGTTAAATGACGGATTAAATTATAAGAAATAACTCTACGCACGTATTAGAATTTGTCTTAAACAAAATCGGTTTTAAATGCATAACCTTAATCGAAACAATAATTAGTTCTTAAATAACTGGATGATTACAAATAGTGAAACAATTGTTATGTATACATTACTGTTAAACAGAGTCGGTCCCGTTACAAACAAACAGTTGACCGACATTCGATCAAATCGTGAAAGTAAGAATTAGACAAATTTAGGATATAAAACACATATGTTCGACTAATATATACTGCATTTGCCATCGGCGATATTTGCTGATAATTGACTGGTGTTGTAACGGTAAATGTTCATATAGCGAGGTTTCAACATGCGTAATTTTGCGATCGGGTGATTAATATTAATAGATAAAATAAAGTCTATCTATAATCCGAAGTTCCTCTTGATGATGATTTTACAGACCTTTCACATATAATTTCAGAGGCTTTCCAGTCCTTTAACACTTTCTATACTAAATACTCATTGACGAGTAGTTTCCTTAGGAAAAGTTCAGATAATAGTGTCGTTTGTTGAACTTATTTTCCGAACAATTCCCACCAATGAATATGAATACTTCAGAACTTGTATTATCTTATCGTCTGACTTTCATCTGCTCATTTATCCTGAAAACCCTTCAAAATGAACAATATACTATTTCAATAAATACTTTTCTAACTGAGTGGGAGAATTCATTTATATAGTCTAGAACGGGTTAAATGAATGTACAATCAATGGATACACATGGTAGATGACTGATCGTCGTTTCAGCCGCTATAACACATTCTAACCTCGAACCTATAGAATGGTGAGAATAAACTACCAGATATAACGATATTTGAACCTCGTTAAAAACTTCTCCTTTAGATTATCTTTCACAAAGCTTTGGATCAGCAACCATACTTTAGAAATTGAGAAAGGCAGACACACACGACCTAAAGTACCCGCTTGTGAGAGAATTTGCAAAAAGTGTGGAATGGAAGTAGAAACCGAAGAACACTTAATTATACGATGCACAATAAGCGACAATACTCAGACCTTTGATAATATGGCTGACCAACAGAAGTTCTTAATTATCTTGAGAAATGATGAACCCAAAACACATGTAATATCATCTACAACATGGTCCAACTCTTTCTACATAAACGGTGTAAATCACCAAACATTGAACATTAATATATTTATGTTAAAGTGATGTGAAACGTAAATTGAACCTCACAATTGAGTTCCCTGCGTCATTCTGTGGGAAGAGTGAATAAAATAACTCCGATACACGAAATCCCCCATCCTGAAGTCAGTTTGTACACATTATACGGCCATTCGGCTAACTATTTATATTCATCAATCGTCCCGATTAATCTCACCATAATAACACGAAAATACAAACCGATGCGTTGTCTTGTGCAGTCACGGAAATGCCCGAGCACTTCCGACTCGATTGGGATTGAATCGGGTTTCGTTCTCAGAAATGGCTTCTAGGGAGGATGACCGTTCGCTGGAATAGCGTCATGCACATCAGAATATTAAAGCGAAAAACAAATTGACATCGCAATCGGTAGTCAATTCGACAGGGAAGGAATAGAAAGGGAATTGTTGCGTGAAATCACAAACGGAAGAACATTGGCCGAGTTAGTGGCAAAGATTATAATCGAACAGTGATCGAGAGGTAATAATTCCAAAATGTTACTATTTATAGAAAATTGTAAGCGCATTGACCGAATTTTTACATCAATCTGGCCGCAAGCACAGTACCGTTCAGAAAGAGTTGTCTTACTTTTGTAACTCAAAACTGTTTAATTACATTATACCTGTACAATAGTACAAATAATTGGTATTCAATATGCCAGTACAGAACATTTGTTAGCTCATTGGCCATGAAATGTTTTTAATGGCAAATTCTGTTGTCAAGCTTTAGTAAGCACTATTCATTCTGATGGATGATAACTATAATGGAAAGCCTTTTTCACATGTATTAGCTAATTGCACATTAGCGTAAGTGAATTACAATTAAGCGTAATGTATTACACTCAGGTGTAATGCACACATATAAAGCGTACTTCACTTACGCTTAACCATATGATGTAGATAAAGCATTACTCCTATGAGTAATAGAATTATGACTAGTGTGCTTAAGCGTAATTGATTAAAGTGTGCTTAAGCGTAATTGATTTACACTTAAGCTCACTGGTCATTTATTTTCATTGATAGATTAATTACACTTAATCATAAATGAATTATGCTTAAGCGATTATACGAGAAGCCGTTTTCACATTTATTCTGATTCTGCTTAATCGCAAATCATTTACGCTTAAGTGTAAATCATTTGCACTTAAGAGCAAATCATTTATACTTAAATACAAATCATATGCGCTTTAGCGGAAATAGTATGGGAGGCCCTTTTCACATTTATTATTTATTTGCGCTTAAGCGCAAATATTTGTGCTTAAGCATAAATCATTAAGCACAAATATTTGTGCTTAAGCGTAAATCATTTGCGCTTAAGCACAAATATGTGTCTATCAATTTATTTGGGCTTAAGCGCAAATACCTAACACTCCATTACATCCCTCTGATGTGAATGATTGAGTCCATCTCATATTATATTAGCATGGGCCCATAGTAATAGCCCCATACAGACTCGAAGTTGAAGAAAAAACATATTTCCATATGCATATCAGCATCTCTGTCCCTGGTGTCCCAAGATTTGGTGCCTCACTCCCAGAGCTCATGTATATTTTATTATCTCCTGCACAGATATATACCATTTCCATGGCCATAAATAGGGAATTAGGGGTTACTGGGGTTTGCTTCCCTCATATGGTGTACTCATTGACTTGAAGTTGGGGAAAAACCCCTATTTTCATAATATCAGCATCCCTGTCCCCAAGAATTTGTGTCGCCATCCCAGAGATATAGTATATTTTATAAAAGAGACATATCCTACACAGATCTATATCATTTCCATGGTCATAAAACAGATCTTGGGGTTTCTGGGGGATTGTTTCCCTCATATGGTGGGGCTATATCAATTTTAGTGATGTGTTTAGGCCTGTGCCATGTAAAATTAATTCAGGGGGGATCATTGCATATTGATTTTTATTTGCGCTTAAGTGCAAATGATTTGCGCTTAAGCGCAAATATGATCTATTTGCTTAATTGCAAATGATAGAGGTTATTTGCGCTTAAGCGTAAATAAATAATAAATGTGAAAAGGGCCTCCCATATAATAGATCACATTTATGGCAATTTTATGCTAAAGCGCAAATATATTATTAGACACATATTTTTTGCGCTTGAGCGCAAATGATTTACACTAATAAATAATATATTTGAAAAGGCTGTCTCCCATGCGATTTCCTCTAAACTCAAATTTACTCTGGCAATAAGACATCAATCAAACATCGGTTTAGACTCCCCCATATACTATGAGATGGACTCAATTATTCAAACAGAGGAAATCAGTTGGAGTTAGGTATTTGCTTAAGCATTATTCATATTAATTATGCTTATGTGTAAATGAGTTCCGCGCTTAAGCGTAAATGAAGTACGCTTAAACGTAATTCATATACACTCTCATTGAACTCCCCTCAAGCTGAAATGGATGCAACCGCATTACTAATGCCAGTAACCTACATCAGGTTATACCAATATACATGAGGTATATGGGGAGCCAAATTAACATTTAATAAATAATAGAGCTTAAGCGATATAATTGAGCTTAAGCGATATAATAAGGGAAGATATAATTGCGATTAAGTTCAATAAGGAAATATCTAATTGCGCTTAGCACAATAAGGAATATCTTATTGCACTTAAGCACAAAAAGGAATATCGTATTGCACTTAAGCGAAATAAGGAATCTCTAAGCGCAATAAGGAATCTTCTTATTGCACTTAAGCGCGATAAGAAATATTCTTATTGCACTTAAGTGTAATTAGAGATTCCTTGATTTGGGGGGGGGGGGCTTTAGCTCAATTATTTATTAAATGTTAATTTGGCTTCCTCCCATAGAGGTGAGATAGCTGATGAACCCAATTACACTCAAGCGTAATTCAAATGTATTACGCTGATCGTAAGTTAATTATGCTTAAGCATAAATAATTTATGCTTAAGTGTAATTAGCTACTATAAAGTGAATCTGGGATAAGGGGAGTACTCTAAATTGTTCTTTCGACCAGCTGTTTCTACCAATTAAAAAAAATTCTCATTTATTTTGAAACTAATGAAAGACAATGGTATATTTTTTTACTAGTAATATTCATTATAAACTTGTACAAATCTGAAAACAAACAAAATTTTAATATTTAAGAAATTTAGAGTTCCCTCTCTTACAGCAGCAACCACTATGCCAGGAAGACCAATCGATCTAGTTCAGCCCGATTGGGCTATTATAATTTATAGATCGATCGGTGGTTCATGCACTCTCTGCGTTTGAAATATTGCTAATAATTTCCATTTACATAAGTCAATAATGCCATTGCAGATAACTTCATCTTAAATTCGACCAAATGTGTTGACGTTTGATAAGAAGGGCAGGAATTCCCCGATTTGTTTATTTTCAATCGATGAGAAGCATGACGACCTGGATCAGCTGATCGGTTCGGAGGTGTGCCAATCGTATTTTGCATGCTGTGAATACCCATTCACGCCTAAATTTGCAAACAATCCATATATAACATATACACAGTGTGTACACTTTGTTAGTTGCCAATTAATTCTCGACATTTCAATTAGAAAACATGAGATATCGATGCAAAAATCAAGACATAATCACATTATCTAGTTTGTGTTTTGTTGAATCTACTTTCGGTTATCGACATGTCGGCTATTGTTTTGGCTGTTCTCTTAACCGTGCGTGCCAGCCGATCGTCGTTTTACGGGCGGTTCCGATTTCTTCCGAATATAATTCCATGACCTCCACGCGATGATTCGCGCCGAAAATGTGGTTGTATCTGAGAAGATTTCTTACTCTGACCGCAGTTTTCAACAATTTAATACGGGGCGAATACCGCATCAATAATATGCAACCTTGGGGTTTTATTTCTAGTTTTTTATGACCTTTCTTATGGTATATCGGATACAGTTCTGTCTGACATGAAATATATACCCACCGGGAGTGAAGCTAATGACTTTAATATACTTATAATCACATTTTATTTACGTAACTGTTTTGACATCGGTCTCGAGTGGGCGTATCTGTCAATAAATTTATCTTATCTTATCTTATCTACCCCGATTAACGGTTCAACTGTGTATAACTAAAAGCAGACACGATGATATACAAGAAAACTAAGATGCATGCATCAGGTCGGCCGTGAACTATCTACCATAGAATTGTTGTAGCTATCGATTATACATTTTGGAACACCTGTCTGTATGTATGTGTGTATGCATGAATGCATGTGTGTATGTGTTATAGACTCTAACACTGCTCGACTGATCCGACTCGGATTTGGTATTTAACGTGTCAACTTGACCTCGCTCATAGGCATGTTTCTGGACCTTGACCGATCCGACTAAAAAATTGTGTGTAGGACTACTTCGATCCCGGGAGCAATATGGACGGGTCCAATTTCACGTGGGACCATGTTCTCGAACGTGCTGATGTAGGCATGTTTCTGGACTATTTGGACGGGTCAAATCTTGATCCCGACCTGACTTTGACATTCAAAAAGATCAATTCAAGGTCAAATCTGGTAAAACGGAAGTATTTCAACGAAATATAATACCTACTGTTACTTTTGTCCCAGGAGTGTTTCGGGTGGGTCAAATTATGACCCTGACCTGATCTTGACATTCAAAATTGTCAATTCAAGGTAAAATCGGGTAAAGCCGGGCGGATTTCGACGGGTATTTTTGTCGTGACTTTTGTCCGGGGAGTGTTTTGGACGGGTCAAATCGTGACCCGACATGACGTTCACCTTTAAAATGGTCAATTCAAGGTTAAATCGCGCAATTCTCCGAAAATCAGAGGGGAACATCCCGGACGAAGTAGGGTCCACCAGCTACTATTATATATTTCTAGATTTAGTTACAAACTAAATACCTGTATATTGTACAAAGAAATGTTTGACAAATATATCTGTATCAATATTACCATACGGGTCATTAAAATAGATACGACGAAACAAATTTTGAAGGGTGCATGGTATCAGGTAAATTTTTATATTTCAAATGATGACAGGAATGCGGAAAGTTGAAGTACCTACGTAATACTGACTATCCGAATGAAGAGATATACATGTATATAAAAACCAAAATAGAAGATGACTGCTGGCGACAATGTTTTCCAAAAAAATTCAAAGCATTCGATAGCTCCCATCTAGTTGTCAGCCCGAAGATCAATATAAAGTGTGGTGACTATCAGATGAGGGATATGACTGTACAGTTGCTAAACAATTCAGTCACGCAAAAGAGGATCAAACAGTAAGATACCAAATTGCTGCCTGTGGTAATGTTTTTTAACGAAATTCGGGAAAATTAGATTACTCTCACCCTGGTTATCCAGAAGATCGTTGTGGAATCTGGTGACGATCGGACAAGGGGTGTCGTCTGTAGGATCAACCAAATTATTTAGCCATAAAAATAGTAAAATTCCAGATCACCGCTGGCAGTGATGTCTTCACAAGGACAGCTTGAGAACAAAACATGGCTCACATCTAGCGGTGACCCAAACTATCCACGTGAGAAAAAGTTCTCCAATAAAAGCTGGCTGCAGGGTGCGCCAATTGATTCAAATTCGAAATTTAACAGGGTGTACTGCTTGTGGCCATGTTTTCCCCGCATATTTGATAGACTTATGGACAAAACCACTGAATCCGTTGAATCAATATACATGTATACATGGATTCATTTATATGCATTGTTATACACAGTACTGGTATATAAAGGTACTGAAAATAACAATATTACTAGTATACACAAAATAAACCATATATCATGGCTATGGGTTCTAATATCCGAATATGACAGCTGATAACTTGGTGTGAATTGAAGAGTGGTGGTGTCTCAAGCATATCTAACCCTCCACGTTAGAACATGCCATTAAATGTCATAAGTATAATCTAGCTTGAGGACAGAAGTTATCCATAAAACCCCCCTTAATTCAACCAGGTCCTCACGCGATGTATGGTCGATCACATGATGATCTAGGGGGGATTATAATTGTTGTATAAAAACAGCACTGCATGTAAATATAAAATAAAATAATGCTACATCTTATTACAGATTATTGCCATATATAATCAGTGACTATACAGACAGTCTGACAAAATAAAGTTTCAGTGACACTCTATCCGAAGAGGGGAATAATTCCATCTGTTACAGTCAATGGAGCAATTATTAATCTGGAAAGGTGAATTTTCTAACTAATACTAGATATCGACATGACGCGATAACATATAACGTAAATGCAATATGGCCGCTGGCGACCATTTTTTCCTATAAAATAAAAAAAATATTTGATAGCTCTCATCTGATAGATCAATATCAAGATAAATATGAAGTTTAGTGATGATCGGATGAGTGAAGTGGACTGTGCTAAACGGTTTAGTAATGCTTAAAAAGATTTTTACCTTAATATTTTTATGTTCACTTTATAAACTTCACTGAGTCATCTTTGTCATGTATTTAGTTTGATATCTTTTGTTAACAGTTTATAAATCATGTATGTCTCATGTTTGTTATTTTAATTTATGTGTTTATTATCATTAAATAAAGTTGCATTCCTTAAAAAGATTCTTACCTCAATGTTTTTATGTTCACTTTATAAACTCCACTGAGTCATCTTTGTCATGTATTGAATTTGATATCTTTTGTTAACAGTTTATAAATTATGTATGTCTCGTGTTCGTTATTATATTATATACACTTTATAGTGTGTTTCAGAACGAAAACAAAATGAATAAAATCAACAAATTTGTAAATTTAAAAACAATTCAAACGTTGTTGTATTCCATGTCCCAGCCCGGACATATACACCAAATTTCAATAATATTCATTGAGAAACAACGGAGCAAACGCCATATAACACCCCGTATGCATCTTTTATTCCGAGTTGGCCTTTTATTCCGAGTTGGCACTCGCCGATTGGGGCGAGTTAGCCCTGAGGCGAGTACGCCGATTCCGACACCTTTTCTATTTGCAGCAGGTTAAGTTTACGCGTAATTTAATTCACAAAGTTTCCCAATTGGTATCGTAAATAGAGCGACCTTATTTGACAGAGAATGCCTCTGTTATTGATTATAAAGTTGCTATACATTAAAAACGACAATTCACATGCTCGTTCAAGCGCAGTAGTCTATTTTCCCCATGTTAAAGGACATCCACAAATACTAAATAACGCTAACTTACTGCCGAATGTTTTACACGACAACTGTTAACATATTTGGGCTGAATTCATCTGACGCGGTATTATTCCTCAAAATAAACAACAAAACCATCGTTACTTGGAAATGTAGTTTGGGCTAACATTTACATAAATCCTCCACATCATTATTCCGACACACACGTCAGATGAAAAACTCACATGAAGTAACCGGCCAAATTGGCCGAAATAAGCTTTATCAAATTGGCTTCAGGAATATGTATGTAAGAACCGACTAATGTGCAAACATATAACCATCCGATCGAATGTCCGAATTATAAAAAATACACGTGAAGTAAATAGTCCTCATGAATAATCAGCTAATATGCATACAATTGGATAGCGAAAGATCGGGGTTCACGATTACATAGCTATTGCTATCCAATCGTAGTAACACGCGCCACACGAGGTTGGGATAAAAAGATAAGATTAACGAAATAACGCACCCACCTATCCAATAGCAGAATTTAAATTATGTCATACCAAAGTTGAACGATTGTGGTATTGTAAATTCTTTCAGACAAATCTCCGTTATTTTGTCAAAGCACATTCTTTATAGAGTTACCACCCTTCCGATTTTACTCATTTCGACATATAATTCTAAACTCGATTGGCAAGTGTTACTCCCATTGGATATCAATCGCTATGTAATCATAAACCTCGATAAAGTTTGGTTCGCTATCTAATCGTGTGTGATATTGAAATACTCCAAGTAGCTTCTAATATATGACTAACATTGATAGAATACTTGTAAAATACTTAATGAATCTGGTGTGAACCTTTACAATATCATGTTAACAGTCGGACGGATGACGATGAATGTTATCTCTCACCCACAGGATCTTCAAACCACATATAATGTTTTGATCCTTCCATATACAGGTATTTACCTATCTCTTTCTGGGACTCATACTTGGAATTGTTTTGAAGTTCCCTACTCGAGCAGATACTTCTGGCATTTCCATTCCCTGTGATACGAGTTCTGGAACTGGAGCAAAACCTATGTGAATGTTTATGTCCAATATGAACCTATTTTTGCACGAAGATATGTTGGTTTCTATCACTTTCGTTGTGAGTGACACACTGACTTATTTTCTCTAAATCGTGTACAGGAATGAACAAATTGTGTAAAATAACCCAAAGACAATTACATCAGAGAATGGGATTTGGCAGCAAGCATGACGCCATATCCTAATCTTTGAAATTTACGGGTGATGACTTTATTGATTATTTATAATGCTCTTTTCCAAGTTCTAATTAACATTATACTCGAGAATAAACAACGCGTTACATAGCCTAACGGATTTCACTTCAATTCGTATTGTCGCCGCTATAAATAGCTTATGCACTATGACGTCACAGCTCACACATAATTTTATTCTCCCTGGTAGATATTATTGGTAAATTCTGGACTCACACATACGCTTCTAGTGTTGATTAGTTATCGTAATATCTAATTTTGTGAACATTGTGAAATTATCAATGTGACAGAACATTTACTGCGCTATGTTTAGCTATGTGGCGAATCGACCGTTGCTGTATGGGAATTCCGACACTCACATGATTGGTTTACTCGTTTTGTCGTTAAATGTTGTGATTGGCTGATACTGCCGTAATGCTTCGTAGAAGTAATGGAAAACCAAAATGTTTCCTTTAGACCCAGTGACGCGTTGCTTGTTCGAGAGTTTAATTTGAATTAGAGCACAATCCCATTGTTGCAATCGTTCCCTGATTTTTGGTAAAGTACACCAATTCCCAAGGCTGGCGAAGGAATAGTTCAATGATTATCCCATTGTTAGGCACCCGCACTCCAACTCATAACAAACAAATCGCACGGGGGCTTCAAAGTGGGAACAGTCCGTGTTGTTTCGGACATATCTATTCACATTCAGTTCATGTTAATCACGTTTTTGGGCGTGACTAACCGGCCATTGTGTCCAATCGCGGTCAGCGCACGCACATTTCCAGTTTATTGCATTATGTGTGATCAATTGTGCTCTAAGTCGGTCAGAGCACGCGAATTGTTCTTTGCCAGAATAAATCTCGTCTCCGACTCGATTGATTCTGGTAAAGAACAATTCTTGTGCTCAAACCATTACTTATAACTGCTCTTTTCCAAGTTCATGTTCAGTTGTTCTATATTATTGTCTTTGTTAATAACTCTTGTTTTTGTTACTATAATATCCGTCCTCTTGCAATTTTATCGGCAATGGTCATGTTTTGCATTTAAAACAACAACGCGGCAGCACAACTGTAGTCTGCTGTAGCATCATGTATCCAACCTTCAACGTCGGAGGGCGTTGAGATCGATTGAAGGTCAAAATATAGCTGCTAAATAGCAATGTTTTATCACTAATTAGTTTTTACATTCTATGCACACCTGTCTCATCCTGTGGGGTTAATTAAATCAATATCTCCGGCTTAGCCGAATCCGCCATATAGCGCGGTTTCTCGGCATTCCATCTGCTATTCAAGGTATATGGGAGGAGTAAACAACAACGATGTGTGTGCATCAACAAGCTTGAAATATCTTTGAACATTCAATCAGAAGATAGCTGTTTATGTCCCCAGTTCTGATTGGCTTCAAAGATTTAAATTTTCCAGCAATACATTCAAGTATTTTGTCCACAACACACATATAGATCGTTTGACACCGGGATCGAAGATACGAACCAAAGTCTCTGGACATACCTCGTGATAGTTTAAACTTTGTCAATCATTACCAAGTTCAGTACGGTGCTTTGCGATTGCATTGCCATATTGCAATTTTTTTTCGACAACTACACTTTATATATATATATATATCCGCCTCGGACAACCCTTCGAATTATGGACGGCACAAAAACTGGAACATAGTAACCAGGGGCGGCGGAAGCTACAAAAAAGTAGGGGGGGGCACCATTTAAAAAATATATACTACATGTATGAATTGAAAACTGTTCCAATGTGTGCCAGTGCAAAGATTGTTTAGTATGATGTTATTCGTGGTTACCATTATGAAGGAAGAAAATAAAAAAGAGTTTAAATGATGCTACTCTACTACTCACTTATTTTTGCAGCCAATGTGTGAAAGATGACCGATGACGTTGATACAACTTCTAAAACCTGCATCCTTTGTCATAAATGTTATGATGAAATTAGTATACACTATACTGTATAATCCAATTCACTCCACATACGGCACACGTTGATATCGAAGAAACAATAATCACAAGTGAATTGGAATATTAAATAACACTATAATATATATGTACACAGACACTTGCATGTACACAACAAACTTTGTGTAGATAATAATTATTCTAACTCTTCTTATTTCTCGGTAATAACGAATTAGCTGAGTTGATAAAAATCATAGTCAAGTTATTCCAATGAATACTCAGCATCAACTGATAGTGTATATAGCAAGTGATCTCATGTCAGGAGTTTGACCACATTGGCATGAGATTGTATACCTGCCAAGCCCCAGGTTTGCACTTTTATTAAAGACACTTTTATTGAATGTGATTTTAATTAGACAAGTTGCTGCTTCCAAGACATGGCTATGATGGTGCCCCCAGAAGACCTGAGCTCTACAAAGAACTCAAAGTCTGTAGTTAAATTCCCAGAGGGCAATTACTCAGACACAGTGTCAATACTGACCGAGGGATTAACTATCTATCTTGCTGGCCATAGCCATAGTGGCATAACTGATAAGATTAAATACATTTGTCTACTTAATGTTTTCTTGGGAATCAAAAATTAGTTTCTCCAATGAATTTAGTATTGGAAGATTATGTACCCATAATTGGGGTACCCATCATTGCCCCCCGGATCCGCCGCCCCTGGTAACCGACAGGGGAAAAATGTAACAGTAATATACCCTGAAACACCACAGATGTACGACGAGCCGATTAATTGAGTGAGCCTGATCAGCTCAACCACACGTATGACCAAAGTCGACCATGAGCTAATCCTTATCCGCAGGTCATCCGTTGACGCCTCACACGCTACGCGACTGTCATAGTATACTATGACAGTCGCGTATCGTGTGCAGAGACGTGGCGACAGGGGGGGGGGGGGGGTTGGGGGATTGTGTCTCACCCCAACTTTGGTCCAAATATTCAACAGTTGGAAATTTCATACCTGCCAACACATTAGTTGGAAATTTCACACTTACAATAGGTTGAAAATGTTCTTGTAGTTTCATTTTCAAACAATTTATTGGGGGGAATTAATTGTTTTTGGACCAATATTTGCATAGTTTCCTATTTTTTGTCAAAAGTTTGGACTGAAATGGTCATCAGTTGGAAATTTTCCAACCTTAGGGGGGGTGACAGGTTGGAAATTTCCAACACTTGGAAAGCTTGTGTCCTGGTCCCTCCCCCGTGTCCAGTCAAAAACTGCTAGTTAATTTAAGAAAACAATATTGTCATACATTTGGTCAACATTGTCATTGGAATTGTCATCAGTTGGAAATTTTCCAACCTAAGTGGGGGTGTCAGGTTTGAAATTTCCAACTCTAGAAAGGCTTGAGGTTAGTCTAGATGCTAGGATTTTGCGATTTTCTTGTTCAGATTTCAAAATTTTCGCACACCGGGCCGAACCATGGTCGGCCCCGTGTGTCTTCCCCCATGGCCGATACAAAAGTGCTAATTAGTTTAACAAAACAATATTTGACTACATTTGGTTAAACTTGTGGACTGTAATGGTCATCAGTTGGAGAAATTCCCAACCTGAGGGGGAGTATGAGGTTGGAAATATTCCGATTTATTTTATGAATCTTATCTTTTCAAACATTGGAAAGAAATTCTGTATTACATATAATTGATATCTCTATCATATGGGCCATTTGAGCCTGAATTAAATAAACTATATAATATATATAAAGCTTCAGTTGAGGTTAAAATATCTGAATGTTCTCACGGGAATATAGAACCATGCATGCATGGTTTATGAATATAAAGGATATTAGGCCTGAGGACCGAGGTGCAGGGGGGGGGGTGCAAATGGAATTATACAAAAATTGTGATTGGTCTGAATTCTGATTCAAGAGGGGGGGGCAGTTGGAATTTCCCAAGGTGGACACCCCCAACAGAGACCCTCTAGCCACGTCCCTGATCGTGTGAGGCGTCAACGGATATGTACCGACATGATTCCAATACAACCATGGTCCCACATTATTAGACTCTTACATTCGCAGTGGGATGGTGGACCTATCTAGTGCACCCGGTCCTAAACGGACAGGACGTGGTGTATTCGATATTTTAACCCTATACCAACCGTCGCCTAATATCTCAAAAGACAAGGTGGAAGAATAACATTTCTCCAATACAGACAGTTGACAACAGGCGTAATACGACGTCGTGTAAGAATATTGTGATGGAAGAAATTTGGCTTCGGGAACTTGGAACATTTACACTATAGGTCTAGTACGCAAAATAACTACATACATGTCATACGACACCATTATAATAGAACATTATTCTTCGGAACTGGAGTGAAATTGGCGCTTGAGTTCCCTTCAGGATATATGTGTACTATACCCTATATTCTATCTCATTATATTTGTCCTTCAGAATTCACGGAATATCTAAATCGATACGGTCTGACGTCGGTCGTGGACAATATTTCAAACAGGAGTGTACGCTTATATTTCAGATGGAAATATAGGTTGCTGAGAAATATGCGACCAATTGACACTTGCTTGCTGCAAAAGGCAATCAATGTTTGAATATCTTCAAATATTCCAAAGCTTCATGAATTAGCCAATAAGTTGAAAAGCACTCGGTAGGACCGTGTTACGAATGAAACTTAAAAAATTAAAATAAATAGTTGCTGACCTCACGTCCCCCCCCCCCCCCCCCGAAAAAGTTGGCTTTTGGGGTATTGGCATTTTCTTTAGGAACGAAGAAGTAAAATATTGCTCAAGTTATAATCCGGACAAACCACTTCTTGTGCTTTCTAAGTCGAAAAAGGGCATAACGTAAAAAAAATCATCGAACTATGACCAACATATCTTCTCAAATGTGATCCATGCACATATTAAATATAAATAACTGTTGTTGCATATACCTCAAGGTATCCAAAAAAAGAAAGAAAGAAAACCTAAGTCTAAAAGTGGCACAACCTCGTGAAAAATCATGACCTCATGACCAAATTCGAACTTGACCTACGCACTCTCAAATATCAACTATACATACAAAGATCCCATTGAATTCTGATTAATATCATCAAATTAATGATCCGACGGACAGAAGAATATGCTGATTTTATTAGTCCTCCGGAATGTGTTTGTGGGGCAAAAAGTTATTACATGATACTCCTACACACAGTCACAATTTAAAGATGCCCTGTCCGATTTGACACCATATAACCACATTTTTTACGTGCTCTTTGCCAGCAAAATAATTACATCAAATCCATGGACATATTAATAGGAGGTTTTGATGACCGGATATCGATTTTCAAAATAGGAAGTTTAACGTATTGATTTTTTGTTAGATTTTCAAAAATTCCAATGATCGCCTTCTATAAAGAGTCAATCCTTTCATCGCCCGAAATAACGTTTCTTATCGTTTTAGACGTATTACTTGCAGATGATTTTGAGAATTTTCGCTATGCATGTGTGATACGAATGGTGATGAATGCAAGTAGTTTTCATTTTCGTACGATGAATATTTATTGTACGCGTTAGATACACTGTGAAAACACTGTAAAACATTACTGCATAAAGTGTCGGCAACTATGCTACCGCTGGAATGGAATCAGCCGTCACGTAGCCGTAAGTCGATTTATATAGTTGAACGGTAAACTGCGTAAATGCCTACAGTAAATAATCCCGTAAAACTTTACGCCATACAGTGCCAGCAGCTATTATATCGTTGGAACCAGCCGTAACATTTACGGTTAATCCGTTTATATAATTGAACGGTAAATTCCGTAAATTCCTACAGTAAATTGAAATATTTCGCAGTAAATCTATGTCGACACAACCTCTCTTATACAATAGCGGCATTTTTGTTAAAGATGTAAATTTTCTATAAATATCACAGTCCCCCATAATCTTGGTTGAGGTTAATTATATCATAAAATTCATTGAATTGTTTATGTCCGTGAGGGGGAATTGAACAACTATGGGCGAGGCTCTGGTGAACCCAATAGATGACAAATCCCCTGGTCGGACAGATTAATAGACATTGGCAGACATTCCCAATTGATGGACAATCAAATTACGCATGCAATTGCACATTGGTCAAATTTAGGTTACAAAAAAATAAAAAGGTCACTAAAATATAACAAGTATGTTAGTAATTCTAGGTACTTGATCTTGGTTGAATGTTGCTTGGATAATTCAATCTTTAAAATTAAATATTCTATTTCATCTGAAACAAACAGGCAGTACAGTAATTGCCAAACTGGTATATCCAGTAGTCAGTAGGCCTACACACATACATGTATGTTGAATGATGGGGCATGCCTTATAGCAGAATACAGAGGGCAATTTCAATAAATATTCAAAACTCCAAACAATTTAATGCATATGTGTACTTGTATAGCTGAGGGGTCACTCTCACCAAAAAGTGCTGAAGGGCACACAGGTTTTGAAAATTTGCTGACGGGTACACGTGTTTTGAAATCTCGTTCTAAATGAATTAGTCTTCTGTTCGAGAATAATTGTATTTGTTCCAAGGAAAGTGAAAATGAACTGAAAACGAAATGCTGATGGGCGCCAGACTTTCAGGAACACAGTTAAAGTAACTGCATTAGTGCCGATCACAAACCCTGTGTACCCTTCAGCACGTTTTCAAAACCTGTGTGATACAATATTGAATGATCAATAGACCATGCACATACACACTAACTGCATCTATGTTATAAACATTCATTTCATATGATCTGTTTAATTACGAGTTATACTATTTTCGACCAATCTAAAACACACGAATCGAGCCTCCACTGTTAAGACATAAAGGAACAAAGGCTTCAGCTATCACATTTATAACTCAAGTTTATGTTAATGGCACGAGCGGTGTTCGTTGCAGAAATATTCACATTTGTTCAAATCGCCATCAACAGAAGGAATATTAAAATATATATAGTTTTGTTCATATGCCAAACATAATCAGCGCGTAAATAGTATATTGTCGTCAAGACGTGCGATGGTGTACGTAAACATGAGCCTGCTCGTGTTACAGACGTTTGCTTCTGTTTACATAACACAGCTCAAGTGATATAAACGCTCTTTATTATTTCAATATCTGGAAAACAGTAACAAATAACGATCTTTATGTTTACCATATCCGGATCTAAACAAAAACTTTTGTTTACATAACAAAGGAAAAACATTTGACAATAACATACAGTTTATGCCATATTTCTGATTGGTATAAGAACAAAGCCTGTCTATAATTTACTATTCTTTCTGTTTATGGCTGGTGAATATTTTAACAGCGTACCCACCGTCAACGCCGCCCTTTAAGGTAAACATTTGAATTGGCATACTTGTTGTGATTTCACTTTGCAGTCTATTAATTTTTCAACTCCAGTGAATAAATGTTCATACTCCTGTGTGAGGGAACTGATGTTATTGTCTGTGTTAGTTGATAGAGAGTAAAAATTTTGAGCAAATGTTATCAGTCCGACCCTGATAGGAGTCAACCACACTTCCCGGAGACAGCGTAAAAATGCCTGAGAGTTCTCGGTCAGCACATTTCAGGTTAGCCATAAATTGTCCAAGCGTACTCGTTGGTTGTGTTAGTCCATGTGGAATATCTTACTATCTGATTTCTGAAGAGTTGCTTGGGAAGACAGGTTTTAAAGTCACGTTCGTGAATCACAATTATACCAGCACATATATATATATATATATATATATATATATATATCAGTCTGGCAACAGTTCCATTTATTTCGATGTCAAACAATAACATCGATTGTTTTGTGGTGTTCATAACGAAAGCATATTCTGCATCACTTTCCTAGGATTGCTGGTCAGCGATAATAACACTTCACATTTTTGCTGTCAGCGTCATAACTTTTTGTTTGTGATTACGATTGCGACCACAGCGTCGGTTTTGTCACAATTGCTTTTTACCACGTTATCGATCATGTGGTCGATACCCAGCGACAAAACGATACCCCTAGAAACAATGATCAAAATATTCTGACAAAAAATGCCAGTGGGTCCAATTCAAGATGCCTTTTTGGATTTAATAACCCGACTATTATGAAAGTAATGCAATTCCCATCTACATGTATTTTTCCAGATTATCGAACTCATTGGTGACCCAGAAAGTCTTAGTTCACGCAGACTGGTGGTGACCCTATGTTCACCAGGGCATAGACGTGTTTCCCTGGAATCGTTGTAATACATCGTTAATGACAATCACAGGTATAGACAGCTGTGACCTGTTCTCGATGTGTCAGCGCGATAGATCTCCCACGCAGACTTGACTTTAGTTAAAGACGTTTTCAATTCGAAAAAATATTGAATTGACAGCTATACTTTTCAGATACATATCATCTATCGACCCGCTGTTGCGTTGTATCGTTCTTAGGTTTCGTGTTTCCCAAGCAGAGACGTGGCTAACGAAATTATACCATGTATGTTGCACGGCATCTGACATTTCTATAGAATGAGCGATGCATTGATTGCTTATAATTACACAAACGAAACTGTATTTTCGGCTATCTAATTTGTATTTCGCTAACAAAAATCTTTTGAAAAACATGATTTTCCGCTGTGAGATCGCTGAATCCGAATGATGGGCCGAAACTTATCGGTCGGAATTGACACACTTCTATATCTGTTTCCAGTGATAAACTTCACAAAAATAAGACACTACAACGATATATGCTGGTTTAAAATTCATATATTTAAAATTCCACTAGAACATCTATTGTCACCAACACACGCAGAGTCGATAGCAATTCCAAAAGGAGTGCTCCCGAACATCGTGACCTACTAATTCGAAAATACACAAACGCTAGAATTGTCACCTGTTATGACTTAATATAATGGCCAATGCATTGCAATTGTAATATAAGTATTGGTATGAAGTTGGAGGTATGTTAATAACAGCCCATATGTTGTTTTAATGTTCTTAAGTGACGCACGTATAGTTGTGACGTCACTAATAGTGTGGTCCTTCAACCTGACAAATTTGTTTTTACATCCGGGCGATGATTTGGATCCATGGGCGAATAACATCGAACCATGCAGCGTGTAAAATGAATTGACAAAGTAACAAAACAATTTATGTTTCGTCTTCGATCAGCCTCCGCATAGCAACACTATAAAATTTGAAAAATAAAATTACCTTATTCAAAACTAAATGATGAATGTAGACTTAGTTCAAATAGGCGCATATCAACGTGGAAATTGGTCACGTGACGTAATATCCGTAACAAAATGGCGACCCAAATATGTCGCTTTGATTAAATACAAGTGCTAAAATGGCTATTTTTGTTTACGGAAGATCAATCTAATATATTGGCGAATGCAATTCTAACTTCTCCGTTATATGGTTATCGGGCTGAATCTGATTGATATAAGCCACTCAATCGGGCATACATTGCTTGTGATGCATCCATGCAGACTTCGGTCAAGTTGAACAGTGAAACTCACACTGAAAGTTTGAAAAAGTGAAAGACGTTACAACCCACAGGCGTAGCTTACATATAATTACAAGCGAATATTCTCATAAGAAGAAAACTGCACGTGGCATTAAGTCAATGTAAGACTTTAGTGACGGCTGGATTACAACAGCAACTGAAAATGAAACTTGAATAGAAACTGAAATTATGAATGATAATTCAGATGAATCTGTGAACAAGTCAAAAATAAGAAAGTGAACTATGAAGGTGATTTGACTTGTTCTGTTATAATATAAATCTGGTTGGTGTCGGAAAAAGCAAGGTCGACGTCGTAGATATTGACACCTTCAAATTGGCACTGTGTTGATACAGCCTATGCATGTACATATACAGATCTCAGACTTCAAAACATTTTTGAATTGCGGTCTCAAAGAGCGTCCTCGATATTTGGAATATGCATATACGAGAGCAAGTCAGATATACAATTACCGATTAAGACTGGAATGCAGTAAGTTAAACTATGATCTTTTCAGCAACCATTTGAGAGATAGTCCATTATGTATGTGTGGTGCCAAAGAAACAGCAGAACATTTTCTTCTTTTT
The DNA here is from genome assembly GCA_032622095.1 of Siphonodentalium dalli. Classification (NCBI taxonomy): domain Eukaryota; kingdom Metazoa; phylum Mollusca; class Scaphopoda; order Gadilida; family Siphonodentaliidae; genus Siphonodentalium; species Siphonodentalium dalli. The sequence continues at coordinate 139,029,467 of CP136062.1, read as the reverse complement.
TATTGTCGCAGGGTTTTCGATATAAAAAAATAGGTGATTTGAAGGATTAATAACACGAGACCAGGACCAGGAGTAGAACATTGCTACATGGAAACAGCGTACTGTCACTGAAAGGGAATATAGATTTTTTTCTGAGGGTAAAAAAATTCATGGTGTTGTCTAAACGATTTTCAAATTGAACTTTCCCTAAGTCGCTCCCTGTTTAAATAAATAAAACACACTGCCTTTATGAAACAGCGCGAACGTGTGAAAATCACACATCGAAGTGACCAAATATACAGTATAATTTAGAAAAGTGGAAAAATATAACATATTTCGGTATGTATACATGCATTACATTATATTTTGTTCGTAATACGTATAGAAGATACATCTCTCTTGTCGGTTTGATTTTGAAATTTGAACTTTGAGCTATACGATTATTGGAAATTGAGGGTCAGGTCACATACAGGTAACAATTCAGGTCATCTGATGCATGGACTGCCCAAGAGGGACTCATTATTATAGGTTAGTGTTTGACGGCGTATGCCCCAGATGGCTGGTAAAGCTAATAAGATAGAAACATTGAACATGAAAGCAAAACCTAAGGACATTATGAATAATCAATAAAGACACCACCTGTTATTTCTAAGGCTGGGGACATGGCTGATATAAGCGTCATGCTTTCAGCCAAATCCCATTCTCTAATATAACAGTCTATAATTTACAATTATTTTGTTAATTCATGTGCATGATTTAGAGAAATAGATATGTTTATACCAGATACAGAAGGACGTTTTAAAGCTGACTGATTTTGTGATTAGTCTTCAGCCTCAGGTTATATTCTAGTCATTGCACAAAAAGTGACAACATGTGAAGCGCAGTGAACTGGCGACTAAATGAGTCGAGTGAATTTGTCAGTGAAGGAAAAACATCATATCTCATTCTGTCTCGACACACTGTAGCGTGTAGTGTGAGGATATGTTTCAAACTTGCCATCTACTAATATGAATTATGTTTCTTCCTACGCATGGACAAGTCAACATAATAACTACAGTAATGCCCTAAGTATCCACGAGAGCTTTCCGATGAATGGCAACAAGCCATATTTCCGACTAAATCCTAAAAAGTTACCCATAATTCTGCTGTGGTTAAGTGGTCGATTACTTAGGGCATTACTGTATATATTAAAAGCATTAACAGTTAAAGCCATTAACGGTGATATTTTTACCATTCTCACAAATAAAAATTTAAACATCTCATTATTCTAACACTATGTTCTCAGTTTAAGAATTATAACCATTCTATACTAAATACTCATTGACGTATTAGTTCCCTTAGGACATGTTCAGACGATAAGTTCAAGAAATGGCCATATGTTTTTATCTGAACATTTCCCTACAATGAATGATGAATCGTTCTGCTCTATTATTTTTTTCTTATGTTTGTTGTCTGCTTTTGGTTCACGAACACCCCTCCAAATGAATAATATACCGTTCGAATGTATAATTTGATAACTGAATCAATTCAGTATATAAATAGTTAAGTGGGAGGTCAGCATGGTGTCAACAATATACCAGTACATGTAATGTAACATGTCATGTATAGATGGCATTATCATATTGCTGTATGTAACTACAACACGCGTTATTAAAGTGATGTGAAACACTCGATCCGGCATGGTGATCAATTAGAAATGGAGAATAATCTTGCTCAAAGTAGTTATTGTTACAAATATTATATCCAAATTGACTACACAGTCATTCTTACATATTAATTCAATGCAGTTACTCTCGATGACGATATATGTTTTGTTAGTTTGTCGCCGATAGATGCGTCCCGAATCGAGAGGTATAAATATTTACAAATGATTGTAGTTCAGACGATGTTTTCTATGGAGCGGTACGGTCGATGTGCTTGATATTTTCGGCCATGTTTGTAGAATGCTACATTCCTCCAGTCGGCATAGCACCTGCATACTGACTTACCATTTTCACGCACACGATCAAGTCCATAATATGTCTTTAATTTTTGTAACAAAACAAGTTGAAAACAACAATGAATTCTTTCAGTCACATCACCGGCAACCCGAGCCTCTCACGGGGTTGAATGAGGCTCTACCATTTTTTTTTAAACGACGTACACCGCAGAAGCTATTTGTGGAAACATTATTATAGGTGGACTTTCTATCGTCTTCTTGATATATTGGAATCATTTGTATGCTATTCATACCAATTCCGAGGCCAAGCTGGTCGACCTGTCATGACCTTCTATATGAGGTAATGTCAGATGATCATATAAATTTTCAATCTGGCAGAATATTGTTAGATCATACCATGAATCTCTACTCTCGCTAGTGATTTTGCATTGAGTCCGGGCCTCACTGGTGCACTCATGGAATGTTTCCCGGGCAATTAATTAAATGTTTATATACAACATCAGCTGACAAACAAGCATGTAACCACTATCGTGTAACCTAACTGGTCTCTACTGTGAAGTAGATTATTGAGGAATAAGTATTAACAAAGAAATATATTCCATGCCTTTCTGCTTTGGAAGTCGTTATCTTATGGGAGGGCACGTCACAGAGCGATAGCGCAGTCAGTGTTTCACATATGAGCCAGGGACGAGTCTGGGTTAACATATCTTATCAGACCTGGAAATACATCAGGTTATCCCATCGACGTTCAACGTCACAACGTCATATCCATTCAAAGCGCGTTTCATATAATAAAACAGTTATCGCATTGTGTCTTGGTTGACACGAGGAATTGTCAGCCGTCGAAGTCAATATTTTACATCGGTCTACGGCCTTGGTGAATATTGACTTCCTCGTGTTGACAATTCCTCGTGTCAACCTCGAAACAATGTGATAATTGTATATTATCAGGTGGACCACAAACAAGCTGTTAAAATATTATTGTCACGCCCACAAATTAACGCGAACAAACAGACGCACACTCGTGCGAGAATGAATCAACTGTGACATGATGATACCAAGCTGCCACTATCACATTATACATGTAGACACGCCGCAAATCGATATTGGAGTGATCATATCAAAATCAAGTAACTGTGAGTGACAAAGTGGGTGTTACCTTTCTTTGTTAATTAAGTATGAATAGTCATGTGACCTTTACCTTTCATTTGACATTCACCTTCTATTCACTTTTTTGTCGATTAGCTTTTGTTTTTCTTCGGCATGCACCCATGGCGTCGGGTCGGCAGCAGAGATCTCTCTCAATGTGAGAAAAGACGGATTTGTCATCTCAGGTCTAGCCTCCCTAAATCGGGTTTAGCTGGACCGTCGAATTATATGGTTTAGTTGTTGGTTTAAGGTTATAAAACACAAACAATGATCGCAAGTGACAAACGTATCCCCACACAATTTACAGGTCAAATCAAAATATGCTCGTTGTCGTAATTATCGATTTTATATAGCTGTGGATAGAACGCAGCGGTCCGTATTAGGCAAGTACGATTAATTATATGTACGATAAAGAGCCACTTCTGCTAATCAGTGGGTCTAGCTGGACCAGGTTTAAACCAGAGGTGACGAATGCCTCACTTACAGTCTTAAGCTGTTGGTTAAAAAAAAAAAAAATATGAAATTTGTCCCATATAATTAGGTAACCAAATACCAATTAGCAACTGGTTTTGAACTTTGTATCACATATGAAAACAATTCTGGTTTTGATCAAAACCAAATGGTATTGAGTATATAAACAGACTTTCTCGAATATGTGGTATATATGTATCTATGAGGACTCTAATGGTGTGGTTTAACGTAAATTAGTGTTGTCAAAATAATTCAGTCGTAGTGAGCTATCGAGATTCAGGGTGGAAGGGGCCGGGGAATATGTTTTTAATGAAAATAATTTTGCATAAAGACGGGCCTCTCCTTGATATGAGGAATATAATTATGTTTTACAGGAGAGGGGCACCAAAGTTGACAAAGATGGTTTTATCACAAATTTACTTCATTCTTATATGTAGGTACTTACACGAAACATACATTTATTAGTGTAAACATATTTTTATTTCCAAATCCAAACAAATAACATAATATACAGATGACACATATATGCAAAATAGAAGAGTTAATGTATGGAAACGAGGATCAGTCAAGAAGCCCGAGGGCTTATATAAAGTATTCTCCACTTGGCGACATTTATCGTCCCCAATAAGTGAGGTCGTGTGACTCGTGAAATGATGACAGTGGTGGGGAGTTTTCAATAATTGGGTTATTGCGTGATAAAATAATGCTCGCCCATAGTAATATTCATGCGTCAGGCGCCATGGGAGGGGGTCAATCACACTGGCTTTACGTTTATTGAATATCGGTTTATAGATGGACGCGTCGTGGGTTGTCCACACATATGGACGTAATCATATTAGAGGAATAGTTATGTCACACATTCCATCCCCGACTAAATTATCTCATTTCAGTTTCACTGATCAGTCTTATTCGTTCATTTTGTTTTCGCGTTATGGTTATGGACGTGTTTACGAAATGACGTCATCGTGTGGGGCGACAGTACTGTTGGTGTCGTCCAATTTCTTAAAGTATCACTGCGCGTTATGATGCGGGAAACGACACCCCCTCTGTAAACTCAATTCACACAGGTGATAGAAATTGTCGCTACCAAGCGTATCTATAAGAGCCCTGACCAATCGGATGCTCGGTTTTAAGCGCAAGCGTAAGTAGGTCTAAGTATTAATAATAAATGCTTATTGAATTTAACTATTCTGAAGTGTAGCACACCATGTCAGTAAAACAAATGACCATAGGCCTCCTAATCGTTTTACGACAGCGCGTATTGATATTCAACGCGAAGGGAGGGCAATCAGATTAGGTCATATTGGTATAAGATCGAGAGATGCTTAAGGTGTCGTGGTACGTTGTTCACAACTGCAATGCGGGCTTTAGTCATATCGCTGCCATCACGTATACATAATATAAGGAAATCTTATGTTTTAATTTAAGAAGTTTATAGGTTGCAATGGGGCCAGGTGGAGAGGTCATGCATATGTACCCCAACATGGCCAAACATCGGGACTGATTCTGAAGCTTGTTCTGATTCGTGGGACATTTCCCTCATGCCTTTTTGATCGTAACATGGCCAATTCGACCAAATACACTAATTTGTACGTGCACTTACGAAACAATGAGCACAAAACTCTGAACTAGTGCCTCCACCCAGTCTGATATATGCACTCATTGTCAAGTGGTCCTGCTAATGTGCTATGATGCGATTGGGTCCTGCTGAACAAAAAGTACCGTTATATTTTATTATTTTGTCCTTTTTGCGGTGTTTGGATAATCTGAACATATCCAGGGAAAGTCATTATGAGATCAAACATTCAAAAACATATTTATTGCGAAAAAAATGTAATACTGGTTGTATTAGATATTTAAAATCGACTATAATCAAGATGGTTATTCACGTCGTTTTTGAAAAACAAGCGCAGGCATTCTTATATTTTTCAAAAATATATATATATGTACTTGAATGTTTCATACACACATTGGTGTTTTTTTCCAAATCGCTCGGATTAGCCAAACCCCGCGAAAATTACAACTTTAGATAAAATAACGGTACTTTTTCGTAACGACACCAGTTTACCCTACCCGCATCATAGCAATAAAACAGGACCACCAACATCATAGCATATTAGCAGGACCACTTGACCAGGGGTGATATCAGAAATGGTAAACATGTACTCAGTCAGCCGGCGAGCGAGATAGTCACATTAGGTGCCGTAGGTTCAGATACAGAACTGTTGACTTCAATGTGGTATATCGAGAATAAACATTATTTTCGAGCAATTTCGCGCTACAGGAAATCAAAGCTCCGTATGCGAGAACAACATGAAGCCTGATTATTCGAGATCAGAAGTAACTTACTCCCGGAGTTCTGTTATAGAATTGATCGTGCGGGCTGAATAACAAACGGGCACAACAATTCCCATTCGCCATATCAAACCAAACATGGCAGAGGTAAATGACCTGGTGCGATACCAGAGCATTCAAGCTTTCTGATGGCCAGATATTAGTGTGGTCGTGGAAGAGTTGAATCTGGAAGAAATTGGATACAAGCTGATGTTGGTGTCATTCGACGCGGAAAACACAAGGAACAACATATCCAAAATCCGCAAAACATTCGCTCATGGGAAAAGATGGCGTCTATAATGGCTGTTGTTATCGGAAAATACTGAATTTCTTCGGTAGGTGCTCCAATTAATGCCGAATTCGTAATCAATTGAAATATTCATAACCAAAACAATGATTAGTCGTAAATCATATATGTAGAATTTCTTTCCAAAAATGGCCGCCAAAATGGACAAAATCGAATGAAATATACATTTTGTGCCAAATTGAAACTTTTGATTAGAGATGTACGAATTCTCTCTTATGTATCTCACGAGAGAGCAAGCGAAATCATGGTCTTATGAAACGGTTAAATCTGGACTGTTGGGCGCACAGAAACGGAACATTAACGCAGTTTTATCTGTACTGCTTATCTTGAATCGTGTGATACATGTGTAATTAAACAGCTAAAAGAGACTTAATAGGGATGTATTGATTACGGGAGCTTTTACTAGAAGCAAAAATATATTTACTCAGAGCAATCTCGCGAATCATCATTATTTTGATATATACAGCATAAAACCTTTCAATCTACAGCACAAAACCATTCAATCTACAGCATAAAACCTTTCAATCTACAGCACAAAACCATTCAATCTACAGCATAAAACCATTCAATCTACAGCACAAAACCATTCAATCTACAGCACAAAACCATTCAATCTACAGCATAAAACCTTTCAATCTACAGCACAAAACCTTTCAATCTACAGCATAAAACCATTCAATCTACAGCATAAAACCATTCAATCTACAGCATAAAACCATTCAATCTACAGCATAAAACCTTTCAATCTACAGCACAAAACCATTCAATCTACAGCATAAAACCATTCAATCTACAGCATAAAACCTTTCAATCTACAGCACAAAACCATTCAATCTACAGCATAAAACCTTTCAATTTACAGCACAAAACCTTTCAATCTACAGCACAAAACCTTTCAATCTACAGCATAAAACCATTCAATCTACAGCACAAAACCATTCAATCTACAGCACAAAACCTTTCAATCTACAGCATAAAACCATTCAATCTACAGCATAAAACCTTTCAATCTACAGCACAAAACCATTCAATCTACAGCATAAAACCATTCAATCTACAGCACAAAACCATTCAATCTACAGCACAAAACCATTCAATCTACAGCATAAAACCTTTCAATCTACAGCACAAAACCATTCAATCTACAGCACAAAACCTTTCAATCTACAGCATAAAACCTTTCAATCTACAGCACAAAACCTTTCAATCTACAGCATAAAACCTTTCAATCTACAGCACAAAACCATTCAATCTACAGCACAAAACCTTTCAATCTACAGCATAAAACCATTCAATCTACAGCATAAAACCTTTCAATCTACAGCACAAAACCATTCAATCTACAGCATAAAACCATTCAATCTACAGCACAAAACCATTCAATCTACAGCACAAAACCATTCAATCTACAGCATAAAACCTTTCAATCTACAGCACAAAACCATTCAATCTACAGCACAAAACCTTTCAATCTACAGCATAAAACCATTCAATCTACAGCATAAAACCTTTCAATCTACAGCACAAAACCATTCAATCTACAGCATAAAACCATTCAATCTACAGCACAAAACCATTCAATCTACAGCACAAAACCGTTCAATCTACAGCACAAAACCTTTCAATCTACAGCATAAAACCTTTCAATCTACAGCACAAAACCATTCAATCTACAGCACAAAACCATTCAATCTACAGCATAAAACCTTTCAATCTACAGCACAAAACCATTCAATCTACAGCACAAAACCTTTCAATCTACAGCACAAAACCTTTCAATCTACAGCACAAAACCATTCAATCTACAGCATAAAACCTTTCAATCTACAGCACAAAACCATTCAATCTACAGCACAAAACCTTTCAATCTACAGCACAAAACCTTTCAATATACAGCACAAAACCATTCAATCTACAGCATAAAACCTTTCAATCTACAGCACAAAACCATTCAATCTACAGCACAAAACCTTTCAATCTACAGCACAAAACCATTCAATCTACAGCACAAAACCTTTCAATCTACAGCACAAACCCTTTCAATTTCAATCTACAGCATAAAACCATTCAATCTACAGCACAAAACCATTCAATCTACAGCATAAAACCTTTCAATCTACAGCACAAAACCATTCAATCTACAGCACAAAACCATTCAATCTACAGCATAAAACCTTTCAATCTACATAATAAAACCATTCAATCTACAGCATAAAACCTTTCAATCTACATAATAAAACCTTTCAATCTACAGCATAAAACCTTTCAATCTACATAATAAAACCATTCAATCTACAGCATAAAACCTTTCAATCTACATAATAAAACCATTCAATCTACAACACAAAACCATTCAATCTACAGCATAAAACCATTCAATCTACAGCATAAAACCATTCAATCTACAGCATAAAACCTTTCAATCTACAGCATAAAACCTTTCAATCTACAGCATAAAATCTTTCAATCTACAGCATAAAACCATTCAATCTACAGCACAAAACCATTCAATCTACAGCACAAAACCATTCAATCTACAGCACAAAACCATTCAATCTACAGCATAAAACCATTCAATCTACAGCATAAAACCATTCAATCTACAGCATAAAACCATTCAATCTACAGCACAAAACCATTCAATCTACAGCACAAAACCATTCAATCTACAGCATAAAACCATTCAATCTACAGCATAAAACCATTCAATCTACAGCATAAAACCTTTCAATCTACAGCATAAAACCATTCAATCTACAGCACAAAACCATTCAATCTACAGCACAAAACCATTCAATCTACAGCATAAAACCTTTCAATCTACAGCATAAAACCATTCAATCTACAGCACAAAACCATTCAATCTACAGCACAAAACCATTCAATCTACAGCACAAAACCATTCAATCTACAGCATAAAACCTTTCAATCTACAGCATAAAACCATTCAATCTACAGCATAAAACCTTTCAATTTCAATCTACAGCATAAAACCTTTCAATCTACAGCATAAAACCATTCAATCTACAGCATAAAACCATTCAATCTACAGCATAAAACCATTCAATCTACAGCATAAAACCTTTCAATCTACAGCATAAAACCATTCAATCTACAGCACAAAACCATTCAATCTACAGCACAAAACCATTCAATCTACAGCACAAAACCATTCAATCTACAGCATAAAACCTTTCAATCTACAGTATAAAACCATTCAATCTAAAGCATAAAACCATTCAATCTACAGCATAAAACCTTTCAATCTACAGCACAAAACCTTTCAATCTACAGCATAAAACCTTTCAATCTACAGCACAAAACCATTCAATCTACAGCACAAAACCATTCAATCTACAGCACAAAACCATTCAATCTACAGCATAAAACCTTTCAATCTACAGCATAAAACCATTCAATCTACAGCATAAAACCATTCAATCTACAGCATAAAACCTTTCAATCTACAGCACAAAACCATTCAATCTACAGCATAAAACCTTTCAATCTACAGCATAAAACCTTTCAATCTACAGCACAAAACCATTAAATCTACAGCATAAAACCATTCAATCTACAGCACAAAACCATTCAATCTACAGCACAAAAACCATTCAATCTACAGCATAAAACCTTTCAATCTACAGCATAAAACCTTTCAATCTACAGCACAAAACCATTCAATCTACAGCATAAAACCTTTCAATCTACAGCATAAAACCTTTCAATCTACAGCACAAAACCTTTCAATCTACAGCATAAAACCTTTCAATCTACAGCATAAAACCATTCAATCTACAGCACAAAACCATTCAATTTCAATCTACAGCATAAAACCGTTCAATCTACAGCATAAAACCTTTCAATCTACTGCACAAAACCATTCAATCTACAGCATAAAACCATTCAATCTACAGCACAAAATCATTCAATCTACAGCATAAAACCATTCAATCTACAGCATAAAACCATTCAATCTACAGCACAAAACCATTCAATCTACAGCATAAAACCATTCAATCTACAGCATAAAACCTTTCAATCTACAGCACAAAACCATTCAATCTACAGCATAAAACCATTCAATCTACAGCACAAAACCATTCAATCTACAGCATAAAACCTTTCAATCTACAGCATAAAACCTTTCAATCTACAGCATAAAACCGTTCAATCTACAGCATAAAACCTTTCAATCTACAGCACAAAACCATTCAATCTACAGCATAAAACCGTTCAATCTACAGCATAAAACCTTTCAATCTACAGCATAAAACCTTTCAATCTACAGCATAAAACCGTTCAATCTACAGCATAAAACCTTTCAATCTACAGCACAAAACCATTCAATCTACAGCATAAAACCGTTCAATCTACAGCATAAAACCTTTCAATCTACAGCATAAAACCTTTCAATCTACAGCATAAAACCTTTCAAAATATTAACTGCTATAAAACGGTATGGAAGATATTCATATAATACCTGGTAAAATGCGTAGATCATATTGTCCGTGTCTCAAAATAGTAGTCACAGTTGCTCAGATCAAGAGATAAAACACGAATATTTCACTTTTATCACAAGAGTGCATGGTGGTATACCATGAACTAAATTTATGAAAACACCAATAAGTACGATAACAAACTAATAGTGTGCATTGCGTGGTAGCATACTCCAGTTGTAAAGTGGCGACTGAAGTAATTTGAACAAACTTGTCTACTGAGAAACCGGTCTGGTAGCAGCATGAAAACTAGTCTTACATGTAATGTACGATACCCTCTATTTGATATGCTGAGATGCGGTGCTAATATATTGAAGATATCAGTGTTTCTTTACAGTATAATAAGCATTGCGACATATCTGTATGGTTTATTATGCTCGGGAGTGTTGACAATTCCGGAAATATAACTAGTATATAGCACTAGAGTATGCACTTACATTTCAGAGTTACATTCAATAATTAATCATTATACCGAATGAAACACACTACCATGCCCTGTGTGGTGAAACATTAGTTCGTGTGTTGCATGCCAGATATTATTATTTTTAGCCCGACAGTTGGATGTTGGATAAGCAGAACATCCAAACTTTAAAGATGTAAATAATTGGAGAGTTTGACTTGCGGTGCAGTGGTCGATATATCCTTCTGTTGGATCAACCGACTTGTATATTACCAATACGTATTTGCAATCCTATGTGGTTATCCAATATGCTGCTTCCTTTGTGGTATGGCTTGGAGTTGCGGCCATTTTGACAGCCATTTCATGGCCACGATTGTAGTATTTTCTGTCCGTATCACTCTATTAGCTCCCGTACTATAATTTAACACAAACTGGTATTACGGTGCAATTCCGATGCCACAATATTTCGTATAAAGACTTATTTCGAGAACTGATGTAGTGCAGACATCCATGTTGGACGCCATCTTGGATAACAAAGTTTCCCCAAAGCAAGCGGATTTTTGATATGTCGTTCCTGAGGCTTTTCCGCGTCGAATGACACCAAAGTCAGCTTGTATCCAATATCTTCCGGGTTGATCCCTAAATTCTGCTTCAACGACCACCCTATAGGAACTGATTGGATAGTGTAACGAATTTCCGAAGCATGACAGTTAAAGATCCAACGTCCGATTTTAAACCAAATAAAACAGAATTTCCCATGGGCAATTTTCCCCTTACCAGGCAGACGAAAATACTGGCAACTACCATCAAATTCTATCACACAGTCATCGTAAAAATCCACCCATAATCAATTGTTAACATACTTTAGTATCTGTCACCTTTGTTCGACGGAAGCATGAACGCTCTTTATAATAGGCGTCATTTGCATGTTTGCTCAGCTGACAAAAATACACAATCCGATTCGAAGGTCCCCATATCATCAGATTACAACAACAACAACAACAACAACAACAAAGACGACGACGACGACAACAACAACAACATTTCTTGAAATTCCGCTTCAGTTATCAAAAAATTATTATTTGTCAAAAAATAATGCTAACCGCTGTCAATTATAGTATAAAATTGCCCAGAAAGTGTTATATATCAACATTTTGTTCAAAGAAATTTGGTAACGAGAGTATGTCGGTCGGCATTCGTGGTTAAAATAACATATTTCAAAACTCGAAATCTGATCACTCTGGGCTTTGATGGGTGGGTTCCTCGACACAAATCTAATTTTGTTTTACACCCGAAGCCGAAGACAGTAATTCAGGGGCACTAAATCGGATTCTGCATCTTTAAATTTCTTTTTTTGAAAGTCGATATATGGCTATCAAAACCTCATATTAATCGGTTCGTGGGTCCGGTCTAATTATGTTCTTACATAGAACACGATGTCAAATGGACATGGCATCATCATTAACATAGCGCTGAGAAAAGAAGTTTTTACATGCTCACCAAATCCTCAGATTTAGCTGGATATCCTATGCACTGTTTAAATTAAAAGGGAGATGCTTCATAAGTCAGACATAAGCCTATATATGTTTAGCATATTAGTTGAATTTCAGTTGAATACGAAAATCACAAACAGCTGATCATGTGATCTGGAATAGTACGCTGACTGGTTCGTTAGTTCGATTAGCTTCATTTTGGTAAGAAAATGTTTTCGGTTGTCCCAAAAACCAGGAGCTGTCGTTTTGGAAGAAGCTGCCAAACCAACTAGTAAACCCTTTCATGACGGGAGATGTGCTGCATGGTGCAGCACTAAAGATCATGGGCCAATGCATGTTCTTATAATTGCGAGTCTCCCATAGGGAGTATCGCATATATCTAATATAAGAACACTGGCTTACGAGGTCAAGGTAAATATTGTTAGACCAATGCAATCTCTTATATATGGACGACTCACATATACAAAATAATAATACATTGGCACAGCGTTTTAGCAAAGGAAGCTCCAGTAATGGAAGTTTAAGTTCTCAAGCTTTTCAATTGATCCACTCTTTTGAAGTTGTAGCTGTGCCAAAGAAAGACATAGTTTCAAATGGCGTTATTCGCGTTTTCCATTCTAGAGTTATCTTTCTTTGTTTATATGAAATATTTTTTGGTCTCCGCCATGGTTGTCAGTTTTTCGGGATTTTTGTCCGCCCGGCTCTTCTGCTGATGTTTTTTAATCATTAGAATAGGAAACAAATTTGGAAACGAAACATAGCATACCACACTCATGCATGTGTTTCATTTAACTATTATTTGTGGATATGCCAGCACAGCCAGTACAAACTCTTGATTATTATAATACCTCATACATGAACAGTATGGGATCAGATAATCACATACGTCAGGGTTAATGGACGAGCTACTGGACATTCGTAAACTAGATGGTCGAGGCCGTAGACCGAGACCATTTAGTTGACGAATGTCCAGTCGCGAGTCCATTAAAGACACGGTTGGCCTTGGCGGTGGGTATCCTGTGAAAATATCTCCACCCGTCAAATACCGCCACAAACAGAAAGACCATCAAAATGTAGATAGACTTTGTCCGTATACAAATAAGAAATATCGCATAAACAGTATGTTATGGTCATATGTTTGATCATTGTTATGTAAACAAAAGCATACAAAGTTACTTTTCTGGTGTTTGTTTATATTATGATGGTAAACATAAAGAGCGTTCTTTGTTGGTGAATACCTGATATGGAACTAATAAAGAGCGTTTATGCCATTTGTGTGTGATTTGCCAGTAGCATTGTGCTGTCTTCTGTAACACAATCAGGCTCTTGCTTAGGTAAAATATGGTATGTCTTTATGCTAACATGCTGTTTACGCGATGGTCATGGTATATATGAACGGAACTGTATGCGTTTTAATGTTTTTCTGTTTACGGTGTTTGGAACAAATATGAATATTTTCGACAATTAAGGCCGCACGTGCCTTTAACGGACTTAAAAGTTTTATAATAAACAAGGAGAAATTAAATTTATATAGATGAACAAATCCGGCAAATCTCGATAAATGAGAACGTAAACAAACAGTCATTCGGTGACAACGAAACCACGCCCATTGACACGGATCGTGTTAGTGGAAATTGCGTGTGGAGTTTATCGGGAAGACAATAGGAACCCTATACAACGCGGTGCAACTTCGTTCGAAAATAAAGGTCGATGCTGTAGGTAAACAGTATAAAATATTAGTTTTTGGCTGAACAGAATGACGTAAATGTAAGTCAGTAATATATACTGTCGACATAATTCAATCTGCATTTTGGTCAGGCATGTATGTATCTATTATATATTTTGGAAGATCTGTCTGTGTGTCTGTGTGTCTGTCTGTGTGTTCGCGATGAACTCGAAATCGGCCCACCCGATTTCGATGAATCTTGGTATGTGGGGGTATATTCGGCCGGGAACGAACATAGGCATATTAATTGTCCGTGCGACGTGACATTGACCTTGAAATCGGGTAATTTCAAGGTCAAACGCACGAATATCACGGGATTTCGATGAAACTTGGTATGTGTGGGTATCTTCGGCCGGGGAGTGGCATAAACCTATTAATTTGTCCGTGCGACGTGACATTGACCTTGAAATCGGGTCATTTCAAGGTCAAATGCCTAAATATTACGGGATTTCGATGAAACTTGGTATGCGGGGGTACATTCGTATGGGGAGTCTCATAAGCATATTCATTTGCCCGTGCGACGTGACATTGACCTTGAAATCGGGTCAATTCAAGGTCAAATCGCCAATTTAGATGGGATTTCGACGAAATTTGATACATGGGTGTACTTTTGTCAACTGAGTGTTTTGGACGGGTCAAATCGTGACCCCGACCTGACCTTGACCTTCAAAATAATAAATTCAAGGTCAAATCGGGTAATACCGGATGGATTTCGACGGGCACGTTTGTCGGGTACTTTTGTCCAGGCAGTGTTTTGGACGGGTCAAATCGTTACCTCAACTGACCTTGACCTTCAAAATGGTCAATTCAAGGTCAAAGCCCGGACGAAGTCGGGTCACCTTCTAGTATAAATATATAATTGATTCGAACAATGCATTTTCATATTGTCACGATATTGTTGTGTCCAGAAGACCAGTAACTCCATTTCTGCTGACGTTAGGTTTCAATGTGATATATACGCCCTGGATGCAAATTAGTAGCTGGCCTCCCGACATAATTAATTGAATTGCGTGGGGTTATTAGCACTCTGCATACGGTTAATCGTGTGGGCGGATGTCGCAGAGAAATATGTCTCAATTAGACGCCTCCGTGCGTAGATCATTGGGAATACATTTAGGGACATGGTTTCGAATTTCAACTTGTGTTATAAAGCATGACACAAAATGCCCATTCGGAGAATTAGAAGGTCGAGGTACAACAAAGGAGCTGGCTGGGTATTAACAAAGGAAATAGATTAAGACAACACAAAACTATTTCTATAGACGTCCTCAAATAGTTATGCTTCGTCCTGATGCTGAACCATATTCGATGAATAACATATATAACAAGTTAGAATAAATTACTAGGTCATTGGCTTTTCTCGATGATAAAAGCGAAGTGCTCATTCCAGTTTTAGGGAAGTCTTTTCAATTTCTGTTAAGAGCAAGTGAATTCGCATCAAAATTAAGTTTCCTTCAACAGGAATTGAATTGCTTTTAACTGCACTTTCCTGAATTTCTGCTAGGAGAATGTGAATGTTTCTTAACATTGACAATGTAATAACATGTAACTTTGGTCTACAATATTGTAGCTATGTAATACATAATATATGTAATGTATTTACTTGGATGAGAGAATAAAGCATTACAAAATAGACGATACACTGCACAACGATCTAATCTTGATATGTTCGTATATATAGTTTGCACTACATGCACACCAATGTCTTGCAGAGATGAGGCGGTAAGTTTTATGATGAAAATAACTTCAGCAATTGTGTGAGCTTCGTACTAAAGATTAGCAAACCCTCACCGTATTAACCCTTCCATTGCTGGAGCTTCTGGAAATTTTGCGAAAATCCTATGCCAATGCATTCTCTTAAATAGGCGAGTTACCCTGACATTGTAAGCCAGTGCATTCTCTTATATATGCGAGGCTCCCTATCACTACTTGATTGTATTTTGGGTCAGCGACTTACTCACATAATCACTATCGTCAACGCATCCTACTAAAAGCCGACCGCACCTCCCCCAGGCATCCGAGTGAGATGGGGCATGCACTATCGGGCATCATATACATGTATGTACCAAAGTTCCAATCCCCAAGTCGATAGAGTGTGCGGAAACGTCACTGTTAACCCCTAACTTCCGGACGGTTCCGTCAAAATAAAAAAGGCACCACCGCACCTACTCTGGCTACCTGACCACGGGAATGGACATAATATCATGCAGCGAATACCCTTCTGCGTATATGTGCGATCGGGCAAATCGCTAGCTGTAGCGGAAGTGAATTAATTAACCCATACGCTGCTGTAGAATTCGTTATGAATGTACGTAAAAACGCCGAAAATAAAACCCACCGATCGCATCGCCACCAGGGGATCGAGCAAGATGGGGCATGCGTTATCGTGCAGAATATATAGACCTGTATGTACGAAAGTTCCAACCCCAAAGTCGATAGATTCAGCGGAAACGGCACTGTTAACCACTAATTTGCGGCCGGTTCCGTCACGCACGCAACATAAATGAAAGTGTCAATGACACTGTAGCTCAACTTGGAAAGGGAATAATTTAATATATTACAGTCAATGGAGCGATTAGGAATGTGGAAAGTTGAATGTCTAATACTAGTTTATAGACATGAAGAGAAAAGTAAAATCCAAGATGGCTGCTGGCGGCCATGTTTTCAGCCGAATGACCCCAAAATGAGTCGTTCCCAACTACATGTCATCGTTAACATCAATGACAAATTTTATGACGATCAGACTAAAGGTACGACCTGTGGCCCGTGCTAATGGATTAAATTTTGAAATCCAAGATGGCCACTGGCGGCCATGTTTTTTGTCCGAATGACCCCGAAATCAGACTAAAGGTACGACCTGTAGCCCGTGGTAAAGGATTTAGTCATACAAAGAGTAAAATCCAAGTTGGCTGCTGGCGGCCATGTTTTTTGGCTAAATGACCCCAAAATGACTCGTTCCCATCTACATGTCATTATTAACATTCATGACAAATTTTATGATGATCAGACTAAAGGTACAACCTGTAGCCCGTGCTAAAGGATTTAGTCATACAAAGAGTAAAATCCAAGATGGCTGCTGGCGACCATGTTTTTTGGCCGATTGACCCCAAAATTACTGGTTCCCATCTACATGTCATTGTTAAGAACCATGACAAATTTTATGATGATCAGACTAAAGGTACGACCTGTAGCCCGTGCTAAAGAATTTAGTCATACAAAGAGTAAAATCCAAGATGGCTGCTGGCGGCCATGTTTTTGGCCAAATGACACCCAAAATTACTCGTTCCCATCTACATGTCAATATTAACATCCATGACAAATTTCATGATGATCAGACGAACAGTACGACCTGTGGCCCGTGCTAATGGATTAAATTTTGAAATCCAAGATGGCTGCTAGCGGCCATGTTTTTTGTCCGAATGACCCCAAAATGACTCGTTCCGATTTACATTCCAATTTCAACAGCCATGAAAATTTTTATGATGATCAGACTAAAGGTACGACCTGTAGCCCGTGCTAAAGGATTTAGTCATACAAAGAGTAAAATCCAAGATGGCTGCTGGCGGCCATGTTTTTTGGCCGAATGACCCCAAAATGACTCGTTCCCATCTACATGTCATTATTAACATTCATGACAAATTTTATGATGATCAGACTAAAGATACAACCTGTAGCCCGTGCTAAAGGATTTAGTCATACAAAGAGTGAAATCCAAGATGGCTGCTGGCGGCCATGTTTTTCGGCCAAATGACCCCAAAAGTACTCGTTCCCATCTACATGTCAATATTAACATCCATGACAAATTTCATGATGATCAGACGAACAGTACTAACTGTGGCCCGTGCTAATGATTAAATTTTTAAATGCAAGATGGCTGCTGGCGGCCATGTTTTTTGTCCGAATGACCCCAAAATGACTCGTTCTCATCTACATTCCAATTTCAACAGCCATGACAAATTTTATGATGATCAGACTAAATGTACAACCTGTAGCCTGTGCTAAAGGATTTAGTCATACAAAGAGTAAAATCCAAGATGGCTGCTGGCGACCATGTTTTTTGGCCGAATGACCCCAAAATTACTCGTTCCCATCTACATCTCAATATTATCATCCATGACAAATTTCATGATGATCAGACAAACAGTACGACCTGTGGCCCGTGCTAATGGATTAAATTTTGAAATCCAAGATGGCCGCTGGCGGCCATGTTTATTTTCCGAATGACCCCAAAATGACTCGTTCCCATCTACATTCCAATATCAACAGCCATGACAAATTTTATGATGATCAGACTAAAGGTACGACCTGTAGCCCGTGCTAAAGGATTTAGTCATACAAAGAGTAAAATCCAAGATGGCTGCTGGCGGCCATGTTTTTTGGCCGAATGACCCCAAAATGACTCGTTCCCATCTACATGTGATTATTAACATTATTGACAAATTTTATGATGATCAGACTAAAAGTAGGACCTGTAGCCCGTGCTAAAGGATTTAGTCATGCAAAGAGTAAAATCCAAGACGGCTGCTGGCGGCCATGTTTTTTGGCCGAATGACCCCAAAATGACTCGTTCCAATCTACATGTCATTGTTAACATCCATGACAAATTTTATGATGATCAGACTAAAGGTACGACCTGTAGCCCATGCTAAATAATTTAGTCATACAAAGAGTAAAATCCAAGATGGCTGCTGGCGGCCATGTTTTTGGGCCGAATGACCCCAAAATAACTCGTTCCCATCTACATGTCAATATTAACATCCTTGACAAATTTCATGATGATCAGACGAACAGTGCGACCTGTGGCCCGTGCTAATGGATTGAATTTTGAAAACAAAGATGGCCACTGGCGGCCATGTTTTTTGTCCGAATGACCCCAAAATGACTCGTTCCCATCTACATTCCAATTTCAACAGCCATGACAAATTTCATGATTATCAGACTAAAGGTATGACCTGTAGCCCGTGCTAAAGGATTTAGTCATACAAAGAGTAAAATCCAAGATGGCTGCTGGCGGCCATGTTTTTTGCCCGAATAACCCAAAAATGACTCATTCCCATCTACATGTCATTGTTAACATCCATGACAAATTTTATGATGATCTGACTAAAGGTACGACCTGTAGCCCGTGCTAAAGGATTTAGTCATGCAAAGAGTAAAATCGAAGATGGCTGCTGGCGGCCATGTTTTTTGGCCGAATGACCCCAAAATTACTCGTTCCCATCTACATGTTAATATTAACATCCATGACAAATTTCATGACGATCAGACGAACAGTACGGCCTGTAGCCCGTGCTAATGGATTGAATTTTGAAATCTAAGATGGCGGCCATGTTTTTTTTCCGAATGACCCCAAAATGAATCATTCCGGTACAAATGTTGATGTCAACAGCTATGACAAATTTCATAATGATCCGATCAAAGGTACGACCTGTAGCCTCTATTGTTGACGCCTTACGTACACACGCACACACGCGCACACGTACACACGTACACACGGACGACGGACGACAAAGCCATGGCAATAGCTCAAACTTTACAAAGTAAAGTTGAGCTAAAAAGGCACCGACCACACCGACCCTGGCTGCCTGACCACTTCTGGTTGCAGAAGGGTATTCGTTGCATGTCCATTTCCGTGGACAGACAGCTAGGGGATGTGCGGTCGGTGCTTTTTGTATTGTGCGTATAAAGTATACCCGACGGAACCGGCCGCACGTTAATGGTTCACATTGCCGATTCCGCTCACGCTATCGACTTGGTGATTGGAACTTTGGTACATTCTACGCGATAATGCATGCACCATCTCGCTCGGTTCCCTGGTGGCGGTGCGGTCGGCGGGTGTTATTTTCGGCGTTTTTGCGTACATTCATAGCGAATTCGACAGCAGCTATATATGGGTTAATTTATTCAATTCCGCAACAGCTAGCGACTTGCCCGATCGCCCATGGACGCATGGTTGTATCCCCTGCATGATATGATGTCACTTTCCGTGGTCAGGCAGTTAAGGTCGTGCAGTCGGTGCCTTTTTGAATTTTGCGTACTTGACGCAACCGGCCGCAAGTTAGGGGTTAACAGTGCCGTTTCCGCTCAAGCTATTGACTTGGCGATTGGAACTTTGGTACATACAGGTCTATTCTGCACGATAATGCATGCCCCATCTCGCTCGGTCCCCTAGTGGCGGTGCGGTCGGCGGGTGTTATTTTCGGCGTTTTTGCGTACATTCATATTAGTACTGGCCCCTAAACCACCTAATACGCACAAGCTTGACTACCAAAAGATAATATATCGGGGTTCACGATATGATGGATATTGGCATATAATCGCGACCACGGGAGGCACGCGTGCTTTCGATTGAATATCATATTTAATCTGAACGGTAATAATACATTCTGATATTCAATCGAACATCACGTGCCTCCCGTGGTCGCGATTGTATGCCAATAGCCATCATATCGTGAACCCCGATATGTTATCGTTTGGTAGTCAAGCGTGTGCGTGTTGCCTGCCTAAACAGACCCTCGTAGGATTCTCATGTGGAGAACTGACTATAGTGGACTTCGATAAGTAGGTTATATGCTTTCAACAAAATTGGGTATGCATCACATAAAGCTTCTCGGTTGCCATGGCCGCGGCTTAAAAATACATGCCAAATATTGAGATTTCCGACAATTTGTTTGATTCGTTAAAACTGCGTGTACATATATAATTTTGCTATAAACATATAATTACAACTTAAATGCGTGCAATTGATTGCCCTTGGTATCAACAATCTCTATCAGCCGAGGGAAATGCCGTTTCCCTCATCACAACGCACAGTGAACCTTATATGAATCATTTCGTAAACGCGTCCATGCATGCATAAATTATATAGTTACTATACCCCGAAAGCAAAATTAATGAATAAGATTGATCAGTGAAACTATGAAATGATATACTTAATTAGTCGGGGATAAAGGAATGTGTTACATAACTATTCCACTATCAGTAATAACATTTCTCCAGCTTCGTGCCAATATATACTAATATGACATGACAGTAATCCGGAGAGCATGAAATGTGACAATTATAGCGTGTGCTTGCAGCCCTAGTTTGTCATCTGAGTCTCTGAGACGTACGGTGGGGAAGTTCGGAAACACACAGGGACGTATACTGACAGAGTGGGTGTGTGGATGTCTCACTCTCTTAACATATTGAGGTCATACAAAGGGTGTTATAGGATGCCCCAAGACACATAAAAACATACACCCCACCCCAATGCAAAATGGCCGCCACCCAGAGGGACCATGCCATGCCATTTATCGACCCCTTGGTCGCTTTTGACCCATCTGGACGGCGCCATTTTGGATCGAAGTGGGATGTGCGGGGGTGTATATGCATGGCGTACTTGGTGACACCCTACCACATTATACAAACATATACCTGTTGGAATGTGTAAATGACATACGATACAGTCATTATCGGATTTAAAACGTTTGATACACAAAACTTTATTCGGCCCAAAGTGCAGAGATCGTTAGAATCAATCTCCTGTATAGAACCGTTGCAGTCGTGATTGTCCTGAAACAGAACACATGTTGTGATTATAAGGCTAATGACCCAAATTACCGACCATATTAGGATATTTTACAGAAGAATAACACACGTATACTTTAAACTCAGTGTTTCTCCTTCAGAATGCGTTTCACACTGTAGGTGCCTCCAAACACAAAGGAATGATATTTACATGGCTTGATGTTAAGTGATTACATGTTGATAATTACGCGATAACTCTATTTCGGAGTTAATTGTGATCTAAACTTAAGCTTTCGGTAAAAAAAAAGCACTTCTGCAGTCTATTTCCATTCAGAAAAGTTTAATGCATTCGAGATATATATATATATATATAATTCTGTATGATTTTGTCCCGAAATATTTTATTTTTAATCATAAGGAACCGTAAAAAATAATTCTTGAACCATCACACAGCCGGCAATAGAATGACTTCCGATGTAACAGCTCCTGCACAGTGCGTCATAAGTATGTTCATGATTTCCCGGTCACACCGCGACGAATAGCCTGAGATTTCTTCACGTGCGAAGTTAGAAGTCTTCAATTTATACTTGAGCTATGCTCTATACATATATCCTTTATTGCCTCCACTATCGGAGAGTTATATTTAAGTAACATAGTTACAAAAAAATCTAATACAAAAATGACAGTGGGATATATGTACATTTAAAGAATATGACAACACAATATAAAGAGCGATTACGCACACAGTTACACGCACACACACTGAGTCTCAGACACATACAACCACTCAGCCGCGCACAAGCGTACACGTAAACACGTCCAGACACACCTAGGCCTAGACGACTTTATAGACAAGCATACACGCGAAATAGACATACAGACAGACAGGCAGACAGTCACATAAGTATCTAGACAGACATGCATGCTGACAGATAAACGTGCAGACAGGAAGAAACACGACTGACAGGCATGCAGATGCAGCTGACCGACACGTACTACACATGCAAGTAAGTTTCATAAAAGATATGGGAATCTAAGACTTGACTATAGAAACAGACACACGCGCACTCCCTCACCTAGCATTCAGTCGCGCACGAACTCACCTACCCTCACACGCAACCTCACACACACAAATACATACACACCCTCATTTATAGACCCTCGCCCATGCACACGACCTCACACAGCATCACAAAAAGAGTAAACATCAGTGTATATATATGCAACATTATATCAAATGAACTCAAAGATCACAAAGCTAGTCGTCGGCATATAATATCAATCCGCGCGTATGTGCATGATATATGTTTGTTTCCCGATGCTATCCGCCAATTATATACTTACGCCATCGCATCACCCATCAGTAGTCTTGCATTTACCGACATGTTATATATGTTATATAGCAATATAGATATGTGCGAGCAGCAAAACAAATCAAAAGCGAAATGAGTATTTTGCATGTATTTTTAAGCCATTGTCGCCGAGCAACTTTGTGTGATGTCTACCCAATTATTTTTGAAATCCTATGACTCTCTTATTGAAATATACATATCAAATTAGTCAGTTATCTACATTATAACGCCGTTTGCGATATCTGCTTGCCATCATGCTATGCTAGCCAGCCATTTAGTTGCCCCATCTGCATCCACCATATGTAGTGGTATTCGATCGTTAACATGACAACGGAATTATATATGGCCATTCAACTTGTGCCTTGCATTTCCCGACACTATACACATAGTCAGTTCTCTATATTATAATGTCGTTTGCGATATAAAATGTATGTTTGTCACACGATGCTAACCAGCCATTTAATTACCCCTTCTGCACCCACCATATGTAGTGGTATTCGATCGTTACCGTGACAACGGAGCTATATCTGATCTTTCAACTTGTGTCATGAATTTCGCGACAAGTTGTATATATTTATGTAGCAAACTTAGATATGTGCACGCAGTTTTAACGAATCCAGTGCAAAATAAGTGGTTAAATGTAAGCTTTCCAGTTGTCATAAACGTCCATATTTGGCATGTATTTTTAAGCCGTTGCCATGGCAACCGATCAACTTTCTGTTAAGTCTACCCAATGTTTTAAAAAATAATTTAGTCTACTTGTTGAACTGCAATTATGGTCAGTTCTCCACATGAAAATCCTATGGGGGTCTATGGTGGGGCCAGTACTATAGCGAATTATACAGCAGCGTATTAACTTCCGCTAAAGCTAGCGACTTGTCCGATCGCCCATAAACGCAGAGTGGAATTCGCTGCATGATATAATGTCCATTCCCGTGATCAGGCAGCCAGGGGAGGTGCGATCGGTGCCCTTTTTATGTTGCGTATCTGACGGAACCGGCCGCAAGTTAGGGGTTAACGGCGCTGTTTTCGCTGAAGCTATCGACTTGGGGATTGGAACTTTTGAGCATACAGGTCTATTCTGCACGATAATGCATGCCCCACCTCTTTCGATCCCCTAGTGGCGGTGCGGTCGCCGGGTGTTATTTTCGGCGTTTGTGCATACATTCATAGCGAATTCGACAGCAGCGTGTGGGTTAATTTATTCACCTCCGCTACAGCTAGCGACTTGCCCGATCACCCATCGATGTAGAAGGGTATTCGCTGCATGATATAATGTACATTACCGTGGTCAGGCAGCTAGTGGAGGTGCGGTCGGTGCCTTTTTGAATTTTGCATACCTGACGGAACCGGCCGCAAGTTAGGGGCTAACAGCGCCGTTTCCGCCCAATCTATGGACTTGGCGATTGGAACTTTGATATATACAGGTCCAATATACACGATAGTGCATGGTGCATCTCGATCGGTCCCCTGGTGGCGGTGCCTTCTGGTGTTATTTTCGGCGTTTTTGCGTACATTCATAGGGATTTCTTCAGCAGCGTATGGATTAATTAATTCTCTTCCGCTACAGCTAGCGACTTGCCCGATCGCCCATAGACGCAGAGGGGTATTCGCTGCATGATATGTGTCAATTTTCGTGGTCCGACAGCCAGGGGAGGTGCGGTAGGTTCCTTTTTGGATTTTGCGTACCTGACGGAACCTTTTTGGATTCTGCGTACCTGACGGAACCGGCCGCAAGTTAGGGGTTAACACGGACTTGGGGATTGGAACTTTGGTACACGCATGCCTATTCTGCACGATAGTGCATGCCTCATCTCGCTCGGAACCCTGTGGGAGATGCGGTCCGGTGTGGACGGGTGCGGTCGGCTTTTAGTAGGGCCGCATTCGACCTACACGCAATCCTCATTGATGTTCCTCTCTTTGTAAATATGACTTTGTTAGCGGCATGAACAATACAAAATTCAGTTCAATTTAATTATGTGGTATCGTAAGGTTCGTGAAGTGAGATCAAGTCCCAGCATGCTTGATTGGACACCGTTTGTTTGGAAATACAACTCAGTTCAAAATTAATAAAGCATAATGTGGGTGCGTTACGAGGGTAAAAATCTTGGAAGACTCACGCGAAGAACATATTAGCCACGCATGTGACGGCCATACCAAGATTTGTTAAGCGCCATATCTCATCCATGTATTGACGCCACGATGGATTGATTGCCGCTGTATGTTGTATTGATTGTCCACTATACTCATGCAGTAATTGAAGAATACCAGAAACGTTTAATGTCAATATGTACTCCTTTGGAGACAACTTGCCCAGTCTGGCACCATATATGTGACATCTCACCAATGTATGTCCGCCAGCAGTTGTCCATTTGTTCTGACAATTTGACATGGCCAGACCAATTGACCAGCGTATATGAACATGTTAGTGCTGAACAATCGTTCTATTCAATGTATTATAATTTGTAAATCCAAGAACGAAGCCACTCGCCAAATCCTTGGTTTTATTATAAAATATGTTTCAATATATCCGAATTGCCACACCCAAATATATCATCTTAATTATACATGTATCCGCCATGCCACGCCCATATTTGCGGGCACCAATCCGTGCGCTTATTGACGTTATGGTGGATTCATTAAAGTTAGGTATATATGGCTGTTGAGTACCCATGACTGGGGATGTAAGAAACGTTTACTGTCAATAACCACTACTTTCGAGACCACTTGCTTAATTTGGTACCATATGTGACGAGTCACCAAGGCTGCAGTTGGCCAGTTATTCCGACAGGTCGACTTGCCCACACCACCAGCGTAGATGAATATGTTCATTGTATGTGAATCCAGAGATATTGTGAATTTTTAGAATTGATATCGCTATTCAATTCATGATAATTCAAGCATGGAGTCACTCATCGCATACTTGATTTGATTATAAGATGTGTAAATTGCAATGCATTCGAACTGACACTCATGAATATACCCTCAATAATGTTAGGGTGAATTTACTTTCGCGATTTCTTTGACTTGGAGGTGTCTGCTCTATATCAAAGTACTTAGCGGTCCGAATGTATTAATATTCCTTCTCGAGCTATATGTGTGTTATTTCGACACAATATTGAACAGTACCGTCTCGTGTCTATGATTAATTGATATATCACGAATACAACAGAAACAGTAATTCAAAACTTATGATAGCGAAGCAACTGTGTATAAAGCAGGCAGAGCTATGTACTCAAGAGGAAATGTTTTATCTTGAAGTCAGTAACATATATTCAAGAACTGTCTAATGTGCAAAGAAACAAGCCAAACACATACCACTAGGAAACATACAGGTCGAATAAATAACCAAAAGCAGATATACGAAATCCAGTTTCGCAACACTTCACATATAAATAGGTAATATAGTTTAGAATGTCTTATTTGCATTGATCAAATATAGACTATAGTTTATGAATTTGGCGTGAGCCTTGGTCAGTGCATACAATTGGTAGTCGGTGAGTGACAACGAAGGCCGTCTTTTACCTAACTGGAAACTGCAACCCACCAATACTGGTTTGTGTCTTTCAAACTTGAGCGTTTTTCTTCAAGCATTTTCCAACTAAGATCGGTTTCTTTCACTTTAGTTGCGAGTGATACATTGACTACCTTGTTCTGACTCTCTTCTGATAAACCAATTATTGTCGGTCCACAACAGCTTGGGATATCGGTTGGGTTGATGCTGTTTTGGACCGGGTCCCGTCCTTCTATTTTTCTATAAATGATTCCATTGAACAGATGAACTACATTTACACGTGAAAACCCGAATGTTATTAATCATCTGAATATGTCCGCGACTGACAGAAAAAGTTAAAGTGATGATACGATCGTTTAATATATCGTTTACATACTTTACTGATAGCGCGACAAATCGAAATTCTCTGGAAAACAAGGCTTGTTTTACTTATAAATTTCGTTGCTTTGACATTCAACGGATCTCTGATATACGCTGATATATATTTGATTTCATCATGCTTGTAAAATGCTGGACGCTATGTTCGTATACCAGATATCCCAAGCTGTTGTGAGCCGATAACACTTGATCTATCCTTCTGAATGCTGACATCAATAACTTTCCGTGTGGACAAAACCGCAGAAAATGTGCGATGTCCACCTAATGGCCGAGATCCAGAAATGTTATGAGTATCTGGATATGAAAGTTGTTTGTCAGCTTTAATGTTCTGCAAGTTGAATTCATAGTTACAACTGGGACATGAACGATCCATCGCTGAGTGTTCACCCACATGTCCCTGACATACAATTACTCATAACATTAATTGTACCTATATGTATATAACACATTCCTACCCCCCGAAATGGAGACTTGTCTTCAAAACCGTGGCCAGATGGCTTTGGGGTATACGAACACAAAACATAGTAATGAACGTCATATTAATTGAATATTTCCCTTCATTTTGGTATAGAGTCAATCACAATATCTATAGTGTCAGTTGATATATATTTCATGAAAGCATGGCACAACACCGGAGACAAGACAAACATACTGTCCGTTCACGCGACAGGCCATTATGGTAGTAATATATAATATAACATATCGATTGAACCATCGCTAAATATTTCCCTTTTTATTCATGTACTAACAGTGTTCAGCTAGCGGAAGTGTAGATATCTCCCATGAAACCATCGGAGACCGGCGAAAGAAAGTGGTCGAACAAGACTGTGTCCGATATTAAGACCATGGGACCGAATAGTTCCAGGGAAGTTATGTCTTGGTTGATGCATATATCAACATGAAGGGAATTAATAAAGGAATACGATGTGATATACCATTTTATTATATGCTTCCCCATTAAATAGTGGGAAATTGCCGTGGCGTAGAACGTTATATCCATCGCCTGGACCGACTCGATGGATAACACTGACCGACTCGATGGATAACACTGACCGACTCGATGGATAACACATAGTATTACTTTTTCAGAGATTACTTCCGGTTTATAGCGGCGAATCACATTAAGTTTCAAAGCGTATCAATAACAGCCGGACAATTGTTTTAATTATTGATTTTCACGGTTCATAAACTGTTATTTAATTGTTATAATGTTAACTCATTTGTTTTAATATATTCTTATCACTAAATTATGTATACATTAATTTTCTCGCATCATTTCAGAATTAAACAATGGGGACTATTTCTTATGGCGGCTATGCTCGATATTTGTCATTCGGTGGTGAGCAAATCAATTGATGGAATGTAAACAAAATGCAAATGTCGAAGCTTTCTAACAATTTGAAGTGAACTGTAGGACAAAATTAGCAGTTTTGGTGCGGTTTATAGCGCATATAATAAAAAGAAAACCTACGGGTTTTGGTTGAATACCCGGATTATCTCATTCGTGGGTGCAAGGAAGTACAGAATTTCCACTCGCGGCTTGCAGCCGCTCGTGGAAATTCTGTACTTCCTTGCACCCACTCATGAGATAATTCGGGTATTCAACCAAAACTCGTAGGTATTCTCTATATATTCTAGTTTATGTTTATATTGTATTACTGAATTGATGGTCAAGTTTTGGGCACATGTGAGTATTTTCAACAGGAATAGTTAAAAACCTGGCCTGGCGTATACACAATGCTCATTGATTCTCAACGGTGGACTTATTAATTTTTCCCCGAAGAAACCAGATTTTCTGCTGGGCTGTGAACCGCATTCTGAGCATCCCCCTGCAAAATTATTTCCCAGATCCCATTCTACATATCAGCAAAGATTCACGCTATAGTCCGATATGTCATGGTTTTGCTAAATTTGGGCCCTAAGCCACTGGACTAGCATGCGCATTTCGTGTTGAGACTAATTTTGTGTCTGAGAACTGTGTATGCACCCGACCTATAATAAGAAATACGTTCATAATGTGAGTATACCTATAACTAAGTCATTATGAGTCAACCATGAGACTAGAAAGCTTTCATTTTCAGTTCACGATGGACTCATACAGCGATTGATAATGTTCGAGATTTCGGGAGAACAGGCGAGATTTCGGGAGAACAGGCTGATGCAACGATACAGTTTGAAAACCTTTTTTGGTTGTGAGAAATGCGTGTTTATGGTCTGGAGTAGACGCCATCATATATGATGTCCTTGTTTGGGTTAATCGCTTAGCCATCGCCATATTTTGGACACGTAAACACCACAAAGGGGGTGGTTAAAATGTAGTGGAAGTTCACGTATAACACATTCAACTCCGATGGGTGTTGAGTCCAGCCGAAGATAGTTCTTACCATCAATTGTTTGACATTCTAAGAACATGAGTGACTCAGTTCCAGATCATTCAAATATCTCAGACTCAGACGAATATCGCTATCTCAACACAGACCTGCTGCTATGCAAGGTTTTGTGATGAGTAACACAAAAGAGGTATTTTTTGCGAGGGATGTTAACTGAAGAAGATCCTCAGATTGAATATTATTTGAATATTTTGTGACTGACACAATTCAATTGTTCAGCCATACTTTGCAGTGTCTTGTCAATAACAAACACAAGTTTCTTGAGACTGGGATCACAGCCAATAACTCAGGATAAACAACTGTTACAGCATCTTTAGGACTTCGCAGGACACCATTTCGACTTCTAATAAGTTGTTTTGAAGTTTGACTTGCCATACGAAAATAATCGACAACTAGCCCAGCAGCCGCCTTGGACTACCCTCGAAATATGGTCGGGCCAATGACTGGTTCATAGCTGAATCGGTGACCCGTTTAGCCACTGCATTTAGCAGCACATCGGTACATCCACATAGTGACACAGGCAAGAACATTACTAGATTCAAACATTTGACAATCATCAAGACCAAATTCAAATAAACATGAGACGACCGAAACATCATACACGAATAACCAGAGAATTAAGTTCTAAACATCAGAAAACAATACAAGAAATAACAGAAATTAGATCTGTGAAGAGGCGTGACTTGCTGTTTGGTTGAACCGTGTCAACGCACGAGCCGGACACGGTGATCAGAGAATCACCAGTGACCTTTCTTCAGGATAAATTAAACACCAAGATCACACC
Source organism: Siphonodentalium dalli (assembly GCA_032622095.1). Classification (NCBI taxonomy): domain Eukaryota; kingdom Metazoa; phylum Mollusca; class Scaphopoda; order Gadilida; family Siphonodentaliidae; genus Siphonodentalium; species Siphonodentalium dalli. Next base: position 138,999,243 of record CP136062.1, on the reverse strand, counting down.
GACCAAGCGTGTCTGCGCTGTGGCGGGTGTATGTCCTCTTTGTTGGAGTGTACGGGTGCTGTGGCGGTAAAATCGCGATTTTTTCGAGCGACCGAGACGCAAAAAGTCAGTAATATCTACATGGACAGGTAATTATCATATTTATTACAATAAACTGTCCACAGCCCTGTATAGGGTGATATTAGTGCCAACAGCGGACATACACCGCCACAGCGCAGAAACGATTGGTCGGTAGATCACACCTCCGCCATTCACGCTAATCTATTGAATATGTCAGGATGTGCCCAAACTGGTATAGCTCTGTAAATAATTGTGTATATAAAAACAAACAATGAACGGATACCTTTTATAATTTCTAAAATATTAAATCCAAGTTCACGTCAGCAATCACTTACCACAGAGGAAAATCTCTTTTTCAAATAATATATCATATCACAATTTATTATATTCGTTTTCGTGCGTGGAGATCATGTCTGGCGTAGTAAACGTTTGTGAGAATCGGAGTATATAGTAGTAATTATAAAAACAACAGAACTCGAAAGAATAATCTGTAATAAATCCCGTTAACTGACAAAAATTCGAAGATGTATTCTACTAGATTGCGATGAGTATAATGTATTATGAATGTGTCGCCTGTATTCTGCATTATAACATTATGTAATAAGCCTTGTCACTGGTTCGCGATTTTCAAGATGGACGATGGTTCCATATGGTCCGATTCCTAGCATTTTACCCGGCCAACCCACCGGTAAAAGGTCAAAGTTATGAAGTAGCATCCATTTGTAAACATTCGACAGCTGAGTGCGAGAATTTTTTTATCAGCATTTTATGGCTTAATTTCAGTTATTCTGAGTGCAACTACGGGTTTAAGAATTGTTTTGTGGCCATGTCATCTACAGAGTTAGGATCTGGTGACGATGCGGACATTCAGACGTTTAAGCGACGGACGCCCTCTTTTGTCAACGAACTTCCCATAATTTACAGATAAATAGCGAGTATATGCGATAACAAAAATAACGCAAAAACATATACGTGATACACTCAATCCATCTACTGCCTAAAACCTACGTATTGTATGTATCCAGGGTGATTGTTTAATTAGTTTTATGAATTTGTCGCACCTGCGATTCGGTAACGAACTGTTGCCATTTTATTTTGGGAATTCACAGACTGGAGCCATATGCTAAAAATAGATGCTACTTCTTAACTTTGACCTCCGGAGACCAAATGGCGGATTCACCGCGAGTTAGTGATCTCACTTATATATAGTTCGCTACCGCGGGAATATTGTCAAAATATCATTGACCTTCGATCCGTAATGAAAATATAGCCAATCACGAAGCAAAGTTACCAGTCTGCCATACAGTGAATACATTATACTCCATACACATCTATGCATGCACCAACAAGTCAAGGTGATCGCTTGATTACCATGGCCGTGTATTGTCGCATTGCGCGACTGTGGTGTCTATTTATGGAAGAGGTTATTTCCTAGCGAAGCGGAAATGGCCGAGTCGTTGAGAATGGACATACAATAGAGTTTCTGATTGCGATGTAAATACCGCTTAGTTTCCAGTACTCGAACAGTTTGACATATGTGAGATAACTCTAAAACCCCCTCTGCAATTTCTCGATTTGAATTTCGATTAACGAAGAAAGCATATATCATGCGTGCGAAATAAGACCAAGCCAATAGTCCGTGTCTTGGTATTGTAAATGTGGTTACGAATATGGCGAGCGTGTTTCTGATTCCACAACATGACGATATGCTTCCACAACATTGCCAAAAAAGAGTAGGTTTTTTTCAGACAAGGCTGGCTGGCCTGTATACACATGTACGTGTAATGCTCGATGTGCACACAACCAACACTGCGTATCCCACATTCATTAGAATGAAAGTCGAAGGTTAGACACGAAACCACTAACACATTCAGTCTTTATATTTCAAATCTGATCAGACCCGAGGCTTGTATCAGATAACACACTGAAATAAAAAAAAAGTCAAGGACGAATACAGTTTGAACAATTGCTTATTTGTCTGTATCATATACGTCCCAATCTGGATTTTAGAAATGCATTTCTTATTATTTCGCATCCACACGGCGTAGATTCACACACAGCACCATGCACGTGTGTTGTGGCAACATAAACACTCTAAAGATTAAATCATATAACACGAGGTTTAACCCTTTCTTTGCTAAATACTCATTGATGAGTAGTTACCTTTTAATACGGTAAACAAACGGCCATGTGTGTTGAACTTATTAGCTGAACATTTACAGTGAATAGGAATCATTCTACACATTATTATCTGCTCAGTTTTTCCTATTATGGCTGATTATGGCTCCAAATGAATTAGACCATTCCAATATATACTTTTAATACTGGTTGGGATAATCCATTTATTAAAGAAAAGGTTACGCGCGGGTGTTGACACTATTTTAGTTTTATTCAGTGAAAAATGGGGAAAATAATGAGCAGATAACTCTTTCGGATAAGTTATTATTACATGCATATTTAGTACATGTAACATGGGTCCCAACTAGTCGACTTCAAGACGTTTTCGACCCACAGAGACAACTAAGAAATAGGTATTTAATAACATGAGTCCCAACTTGTCGACGTCAAGACCTTTTCGATCCAAAGAGACTTCTTCTGTTGGAAGATATCTTCGTGTTGTAGTTGTCGGGATTGTCACATTGACATCCGGATAATACGACTTTTGGTAACCAAATGTTCCCTCCTACTTCCCGGATATTGGTTGATATTAAATTATTGTACGTTGGATATCGCCGATAGTGATGATCTTGAATAACATTGTTGTCTCTGTAGGTATTCAGACAATTCCATTCAAACCGTAAGTGATTTATGCTATAGACGCCTAGTCGCACACACTAAAGGGAATCATTGAACAAAACACATTACGAACACAATACTAGTGCCGCCATGTACTCTGTTAGTGATTGATGAGTTCTGTCCTCTGTGTATTGGCGTCTATGGGCTGAAATGGAATATTCATGTGGTTCACGCTGGCGAAGAGAATAATTTTTGACCAATTTGTATGTTGGCCATTTCTGACTTCGTTTGCCATTTTCAGAAACATTGGCCAAATTGAAACTTAGAAAACTGAAATTATAAATAACACACAAAAAATAATAGTGAAATAAAAAAGAGCAAAAAAAAAAAACAAACAAACAAACAAAGAGACTGAAACACGTGCATAAATACACAGATACACAAAATCCTTCCGCGACAGCACTCGTGCCGTATCGACAAACCCATTTACACATCGTGTCGTTCTGTGTTTATTACACGCTTCGCGTCCTAGAATCCGTGCATTAAAAATACAGACTTAGAAGGTTTATTTAGGCACACAGAGGGTGTGTTTTGTCATGTGTGATCCTTCTATTTTATAGTTCCGGTTTCATGGTTGAGGCGAACGTCATGTACGTCATTTTACGTCAACGAAATGCGTATGGAACATACGTTCCATACGTATTTGTAAACATGGAACAGCAATAGCACTGTACTTCTGGGAACAAGCGTGTAATAACATAAAATATTCATTTATAAATTTTGAAATGAGAAATTAATATGGCACATGAGCGCAATGAGTTGAGCAAATCCATAAATCAGTAAAGAATTGTCAATTGCTTGAGGAACGACATCGTGATAGCAGATAATAATTATTTTATTTTGATGAGTAGGCATGGATGACTTCTGGAAATTGTTATCCAAACATAGACAACATAGATAAACTATTGGTTGAACGAGCGTGAGAGTCTTAGTGAGATTTATAGTGATGTTTTATAAGAGGTAATATATAGGCTTGAACTGTTTTGGCAAAATGTAAAGTTCTTTGGTTATTTGCGGAAAATCTGGCCATTGTTCACTGACAGCGTGAATATATCGACGAATACCTGTATATCACGTTGTACTATATCACACACTCAAGGGAGTTGTCGGAAGAAATCGGTAGACTACAGCAAATCAATGACACAACTTATAAAATTATTAGTTCCTTTAAACCAACGCCCTCTATACCACAGGAATGGAGATTGTCGTCCTTCCATGGACATTCTCGTTAACCCTTTCAGTGCCAAGTCCGATTTTTGTATCAACCCATATTTCCTTGATCATTTTTCAAATTTATTTATTATAATAATGAGATACATTGATGGAAAGAGCTCTAAGAGTTCTGTTGAACTTAGCTCGCTGCTCATCCGCATGGATGAATGTGAACCAAGTAACTAAATATCTGCCAATAAGCACAGTGAGTATCCAGGTATATTCAGTTATAATTGATTATTTATATAGTCATCCTATGATATTCACACTTGGCTTCTATGTTAGTGTATCAAAATATATATGTATGGTTCCCGGAATCAATTATACAATATAGTCACAACAGGTGAACGAAATGGCAGTCAACGGCTCGACTTAATTTAATTGAGATGTTAAATTAAGTCTGGCATGCATAGTTGTTTAGTATAAATACTAAAATTGACGATATATCAACCTATCATTTGTAGCTAAAACTAAACACACGGGTGCGAAGAAATCAACTGTTAGTTCCGTTTGCGATCGATTAGTTTACTCCATCCAACAATATTTCACATGATAGTACGACATGTTTACTTCGGACGACAATTAAGCTAGTAGCGGTGTCAGAATTAATCTGCGATTATACTCATCGAATTTAAACAAGCCATCGACCCGGAACCATATGTACATATCTATTATATATATTGCTATATTATGTCTATTGTATATATACTTCTAGTTAATATCTCAATATCCTTTATGTAATATGTAATGTATTTACTTGGATGAGAGAATAAAGCATATATAATATATAGGTTGATACAAAAATCGGACTTGGAACTGAAAGAGTTAAAAGACTCTCAGTCTATGGCTCTATCCGGTAAACATAATAAATATACAGTCACTAAGTATTCTATAAACAGGTTTTGCATATTGGTGGTTGCGTCCAAAATGCAACCGAATACACATGTACCTATGTCAAAGAAAGCTCATGGTTTCATTTTACATTAGCGGTGATTATTATATAGTGCTCCTAACATATGATGTTACAAATGATGGTTGTTATCCCAGTCGTATTATTTATGGATAATATTGTGGTGTCTTATAATGCCTTTGTTGGTGGCGTTGGTTAGGTTAATTTTCGTGTTTTAAGCGGGAATTGATTTAAGACATTTTGGCTAAATTTGTTATCACACCAGTCGTTGAATCTTTAAATGATACATATCTACTGGGTTAATCATTTAAAAATATAAGAATCATTGGACAATCATTGGACAAATCCCAGATTCACACACAAATTGTATTTTGAGCCAATTCAACCACATTCCAAACTTGTGGTTATAAAGCAACCCTAACTGACTTACCAACATGAAAGCAACACAATCCGAATTTCCGAAGTCGGAAAAGGTCCATAAAACTGGACGGCAGTACCCAAAAATATGAGCCGTAATTCGTGGCTTTAAACATGCATACCCAATTTCGTTCTATTAAGTCAACATTAGTGAGCTTATCATCGGGAAACTGAGAAAACTGACGCAGTCAGAACCCAAAACCGAACGTGGCCTGTATTTTCTGGTTGTAAGTATATACAAATTTCATTCTATTCATTTACATTGGATAAAGTTTTTATCGGAAACGAACATTGAGCCCAAAGTTTGATATATATGTAGGGGCGTACAGCTAGTAAAAGTGAGCGACCAGACCCCAAAATTGAACTTGATCTGTATTTTGTATTACTGTAGAACACAAGTTATCATCCGGAATATAAAATTTAACGAACGGACGGACGGACAGACGGCTACTGTAGACAGACCAAAACGGAATACGTCCCGTTCTTAGAACTGTCGTAAAAAAAAATTCATAGCCACCGACAGTCATAGCAAGTTTCCAGCTGTATTCAATTTCTCGTAGAAATCGGAGATAATACTATCTATTTATAACAAATTAGTAATAAACGATCAAGTGTTGTTCTGATGTGAAGACCAAGTATATGACTTGTTTCGACCTATTTTATCCCTAGAACCATGAATCGGTGGGAGTGGGTAACCCTTTCATGACGGGAGCTGCGCTGGCGCAACAATACAGACCCTGTGCCAATACATGCTCTTATATATGCGAGTTGACCATAGGTCGCCTCGCATATATAAAAGAATGCATTGGCCTAACAAGTTTTTTGTCATTATTTATCAATTTTTCTTACATTCTTTAACAATTTTTATAATTTTTTATAATTTTTTCTTACATTCTTTAAGCATTTTTATCATTTTATATAATTATTTCTTACATTCTATAACAATTTTTATAATTTTTTCTTATATTCTTTAACAATTTTATCATTATTTTATCATCTATTCTTACATTCTCTATAAAAAATAACATAACATGTGTTATGCCAATGCATTCTCTTATATATGCGAGGCGACATATGGTAGACTCGCATATATAAGAGAATGCACTGGCACAGGGTCTTGAATGTTGCGCCAGCCCAGAACATAATAAAATCGGACTATGAGCCCATTAATATGTTTTGATGGGCAGATATATACTGATGATATGGCTCCCAGTTGGGGGTTGTTATTGATTTTATGACGTCATGAAAAGTACATGCCCGATTTGTTCTGCAGTACCCCAGTTGGGGGCTAATTAGCATAATCTGAGGTCACGAAATGTACATGACCTATTTGTCAGTCCCCGGAAGTACACCTAATACGTTCGCATATTACGTGATGACCCAGCTGAACGATGTTACTCCCTATGAACTGTGTACATTCGTAATAGGTGTATTATCTGCATGTATATCACGTGATGACCTCGCTGAACGATGGGTAGCTTCCGCCCTGAATATTAAAGGGAGACAATGCGCTCGCGATGTTAAAGGGAGGGCACTCTCGGTATGTGAATTTTAAAGGGACACAATACACTCAGTCTGTGAATATTAAAGGGAGACAACGCTCTCGCAATGTGTGAATGTCAAAGGGTGTAAAGTTATATATACTAAGCGATGACCTCGATGAACAATGGTGAGCCTCGCCATGAATTATTTTTCTAACGGGTGTATTAATTCATATTACGTTAAAGTGAGACAATGCACTCAGTTTGTGAATGTGAGAGGGACGAGAGGCACTCACGTGGGTGAATATTAAAGGGAGGTGGTTCAATCTTGGTGTACGTTCGTAATAGGTGTATAGTGTACGTTCGTAATAGGTGTATTACGTTATCTAATGTCAGGTTATTTATATCACGTGATGACCTCGATGAACGATGGATAGCTTCAGCCCTGAACATATTATCGACAAACTACAATCTAAAAAAACATAAGAATAGTAAACACTGAGTTATGTCAGGAACGCTGTCGAAGAACGATATATTCAGTCGATACGAAAATACTGCGTATGACATAGAAACGGATATAGATTCGGACGAAGATGAACGGGAAACGATATCAGATTCGTCAGATTCGTCAGATTCGGAGGATAGCGTCGCCGGTAGTAGCACGGTAATCGGCTGTAAGAAAGCTGCGGAATGTGTCGACGAGATGGACATATACAAAAGTATGCTGCAACGCGTCAGCTATGATGCGGCAGCGGTGACAGTGTGGTTCGATAAGGTTGATCAACTAATGAAAGAAGAGAGCCCGCCGGAAGAAGAGGCTGAGGAAAAATCTCAAAGAGAATGCATCGACGCAGAGTTTGAACTCTTTCTCAAAAGTTACAGACGATTGGTAGAATACCAGCATCGCTTGAAAACATCCCCCAAACATAACACAATCATGAAGAAAATGATCAAACTGACCAAACTCGGATATAATAATGAATGGGCTGCGGATGAAGCGATGAGGAAATTCAAGAAACTCTTAGAAATAAATCTAACGATTGAAGATTCAGACAATGATTAAATTTCAATAAACTTCATCAAAATGTTATTCTCGTCTTTGTTGTATATTCATATTGGGATGGGAGACAAGATGGATGAGATAGAGAAGCGTTACTTATTGATAAATTATTGATACATTAAGAGCCCGAAATTTGAAGTTTCAAAATTGGTAAATTTTATCTTAATTCGTGAAAAATTTGAAAATTTAAAAAACAGAGATGCCAGAGCATAAGCGAGCAGCAGATCATTTATCCCACGGGTTGATACATGTATATATTGGAAGGGAAAACCCGCGATGGCTATAAATAGATATGACAGTACTGCATATATTCAATCACGTATACTGCAGTACATCCGGAGCGATATGGAAATCAGACACTCAATTTGCCAGTTTCTGTTCCTCACTTCACTAATTGTCAATTGAGATAATGCCTTTGTTTGTCCTAAAGGGACGAGTATATGCTAAAGCATTGGAACAAAGCCCATCGAGATTGAGGGAGGAACTATTTCGTCTGGCGTCAGGTCACATGGGTAATCACACGGACAACATACAGCCTTTTGGTTAGAACATTCGCCCGGCTCGGTCGACAATTATTTAGCGTCCCACCCTCCCGCCCATTATTCCTCCTTCCGTTTTGGGAGGAGGCATCCCTGATGCTAACAGCTATGCTTATTGTCTTTCAGGACTAGATAGGTGATCGTTGCCAGGACCCCATGGTTGGCGCTTGGGTGGTACCAAAAAAGGGCCTTCACCAATGACAAGAAAGCTGGAGGTCCATAAACACGTTTCCGACTACCTGTTGCTTTAGTGATTAATAAATGGTAGCCATTAAGGCAAACCTGTCTTGTTATTAATAACAACCATGTGGGATAAATAATTTTGTTTATAATGTATCAAATTTTTATTTTTTATTTTTGAAATTTTGAATTTTTTGGAAATTTCTGTGTCCTTTTAACTTACACCCACTAAGAGTGCCGTGTGTCCCTTTAACATTCATCATCAGTGAGTGTCGTGTGTCCGTTTAGAGTGCATTGTGTCCCTTTAATATTCACAGACCGAGATTGCCTCGTGTCACTTTATCATTCACGCGCCGAGATTGCATCACATCCCATTAACATTCACACTGAGTGCCTCGTGTCCCTTTAAAAGTCACATGCCGAGAGTGTCGTCTCTTTAACATCGCGAGCGCATTGTCTCCCTTTAATATTCAGGGCTTAAGCTTCCCATCGTTCATCGATGTCATCACGTGATATACATAACCTGGCAGTAGATAACGTAATACACCTATTACGAACGTACACCAAGATTGCATTACCTCCCTTTAATATTCACACACGTGAGTGTCTCTCTCTCTCTCTCTCTCCCTCTAACATTCACAAACTGAGTGCATTGTCTCACTTTAACGTAATATGAATTAATACACCTGTTAGAAACACAATTCAGCCTGAAGGCGAGGCTCACCATTGTTCATCGAGGTAAACGCGTAGTATACATAACATTACACCCTTTGACATTCACACATTGCGAGCGCATTGTCTCCCTTTAATATTCACAGACTGAGTGTATTGTGTCCCTTTAACATTCACGCACCAATATTGCATCACGTCCATTTAACTTTCACACTATAAGTGCCTCGTGTCCCTTAAAAATTCACATACCGAGAGTGCCCTCTCTTTAACATCGCGAGCGCATTGTCTCCCTTTAATATTCAGGGCGGAAGCTACACATCGTTCAGCGAGGTCATCACGTGATATACATGTATATACTACACCTATTACGAATGTACACCGTTCATAGGGAGTGACATCGTTCAGCTGGGTCATCGCGTAATAAACGAACGTATTAGGTGTACTTCCGGGCACTGACACATAGGTCATGTACATTTCGTGACCTCAGGTTATGCTAATTAGCCCGCAACTGGGGTACTGCAGAACAAATCGGTCATGTACTTTTCGTGACGTCATAAATCAATAATAGCCCCCAACTGGGGGCCATATCATCAATATACTTTAAAAAAAGTTTATGTCAGGCTAACATAAATTCCATTGATCGTCTCTTATAAAGAGCGCATGTGAATGATATGATTGCGTCACACAAATCTGTAGATAATAAGAGCGTCCTCAATTACATATACTTGGTCGTTTTCGATATGAAACTTGTGAATGATTTTGTGGATTTTAGCGATCGCTATATGATTACACGTATTTGTTTTCATTTCTTTTACCTGGTGGGTGGAAAATTGACTTGACGCCACTTGGCGGTTTAAATGTCCAAATTATACTCGCCTTTGTTACACCATGGAGCGGTTCCACATACCAATAGAGGTCGTCAAATACTATAATGTTCATGCAACAGAAAGATCAATTCAAGTGATCGAATTCAGAAAGTTCTGGTTAAAGACTTAATCCGATTCGAAGGTCCCCATATAATCGGATTCCAACAACAACAACATTTTTTGAAATGCCGCTTCAGTTATCAGAATCGAGTAATTGCCCAAAAATAATGCTAACCACAGTCAACTATAGTATAAAAAAACCTGTTATTTAACGACATTTTGTTTAACGAAATTTTGCCGGTTTGTCAAATATCTGACACAAAAAAGCCACTTGATGTTAGAGTTATCCATCTTCATCCGTAATTTGGTCCAAGACCGTCTTCTCGTCGACTGTTAACTGGGCCACTAAATTATCGGTGGTGATAAATAATAGATTTCAAAAATCGAGATCTGATCACTCTGAGCGATGGATGGCCTCCTCGACTCGAAATAGTAATTTGCGAGCGTTAATATTTGGTTCAACCCTCAATGAACATGAATATTTTGTACAACTCTTTATGACATGATTTAGAATAGATAAGGGTGAAGAGGATCTAACAATAAGCGAATCATCGCTTATGTTCAGTTATCTCCTCAAAAAGTTCTGGGACAATAAAAGCATTTATTGTTAGTCTGTTCCTGATTTTGTATAAACAAAAAGCGTTTGTGTCACTTATGTGTGAAATATGTAATACGGCTGGAAAATTGTGATATAGCCAAGCATTTTCAGAGCTCGAATATCAGTGTTTCCCTGTATTATCAACATATCTTATACCTCCTTCCAAATTACGAAGACAAAAATTGAAAGTTCGAATGATCCATGTCCATTTAAGACATTATGACGGTAGGTGCGCTGGCGCAGCATTAAATATCATGTGTCGGTGCATTCTCTTATATATATGCGAGTCTCCCATAGGGAGCCTCGCATATATAAGATATGCACTGGCTTACAAGGCCGATGTATAGTTTTACCCCAATGGATTATCTTACATATGCGAGGCTTCCTTAAGGAGACTCGCATATATAAGATACTGCATTGGCACAGGGTATTCGGAACATTTCAGGAAGCTCCCGTCATGTAAGGGTTAAGACATTCTGAATTGTTTGGTGTCAAATTGGACAGAGTATCTTCAGCTATACATACCTTGACAAAGAAACTTCTCTTATCCATAATCACGACAAGAAACGGTATGTAAGATGTCGTAACTTAAATGGAGAATCGCCAGGATGGTTGCACAATGAGACGAGAGTGCCTGTTTAAATGTATCCGGAACATCCAAATCATGCAGCAACATGAACGAACTGATACCCCCGTGGACGCTCGAGTTTATATATAGGTTACATAGCATTGGCTATTTTGCCATTCATGCAGTAGAGGATAAACAAGCCAGGCCTGGGAGTCAGTTGTCCAGGAAACAGGAAGGTAGTGATTTGCTGAATTATAAGGTTTCGGATGCATCGATGTTTACAGAAGACCATTAAATGAAATTGACGCGGGAAATGAGTGACTGGTTATTGGTGTAGATCGGGATATATGAGTGCTAGATGTTATTTCTGGCAGAGTCCACGATGGGCGAACGTCTCAACGTCGCACCGCCAAATTAAATCTAGTTTCTCCACACGCTGCTAATACAATCATATGAGCCGGGACATCAGTCAGACAATACGTTATTAAAGACATGTTAATTGCTTATTTTACTTCTTCAAACTGATAATTTATGAGTCGGCCACTACAACCATTTTAAGAATGCTTTTTCTATTAAACTATTATTGTCAAAATATTCAACCAACATCGGCTGAGCACTACCGTAGAACACGACGTCTGAATTACGCAATAAAATGCCTCTAATCCACAAGTCGCCCGTTTAAGGTGGCTTTATTTTAGAAATGAAAAATTTATTATTGAATCAAACTTTGCTTCCAACTGTGTATCATCATCAGTGTTCGCCCTGCCGTTAGCCATTTTAGCAAATTACGAAAAAAAATAATGAGGCTAAAATAAATGAGCCGCCCGTTTAAGGTGGCTTTATTTGGCCGGTGGTTTTTTTTTAGAAATGAAAAATTTATCATTGAATCAAACTTTGCTTCCAACTTTGTATCATCATCAGTGTTCGCCCTGCCGTTAGCCATTTTAGCAAATTATGAAAAATAATAATGTGGCTAATATAACTATGCTGGTGGCTAAAATATGGCTACAGGCATTTTCCGTGTTTCTCGGACTAAATGACAAAAGAATTGACCGATTTATTCAGGGGGGGGGGGGGGTGAATTTTTTTTCCCGGCACGTATGCCGGGGTGGGTGGGTGGTCAAAGTCACCAACAAGCAATTTTTTCCGCAACTAAAAAAAAAAATTCCTGCTTGTTTTTTTTAGTGTGTTGGGCTTCAAATCCACTTTGAATGAGAGAAATAGTGTAATTCTAACTGGTAAACTGACTGCAGGCAGTTATCGTGTTGTATTTTGTTGCAAATTTAGAAATTCAAGATGGCCGCTGGCAGCCATGTTTTTTTGGCCGAATGACCTCAAAATGACTCATTCCTATTTACATGTCCATGTTAACATCCATGATAAATAGTATGCACAGAAATTCATATACAGCTGTTTACAGTGAATTTCCCCCGGCAAATCTGTTTTAGTGTTAAAAGGGTGTCAAAAAATGGTCGGAAAAAACTGCCGAAAACGGAAACAAATTTGGCGGTGGGGGTGGGTGGGTACAAAAAATGATCGAAAGGGAAAAAATGCCATACGTGCCTGAAATTTTTTCCGACCCCCCCCCCCCTGATTTATTGTGTAAAAAAAAAAACTGGCTAAGCACAAAACAACTTAACGTTATTCGCGAGAGTTGATGACAAGCGACGAGATTACGATGTGTTCGATTAGCTATACTGTTGGGCGTCGGTTTCACGCCCTGGGCAATGAGACTCGCCCTATTATGAATCAGTATATGCTAGAGGGGGTGTGACTAATTACCACCCGGGATAGCCCAAGACCGCCCGGGCGCTCCCATGGGCCCGTGGACGCTATATATCGACGTTATAGGGTAACGGCATACTATACCTATGGGCAACCTAGAATAGTTTACTCGCTCTCTCGTTGCCGGCCGGTGTTATTAACCCCGCAAATGCCGATATTGGCTAAGAGAGCCCGAGTGTCTTCGTGTGGTTTTGGACAGAATATTTTGATGATGAGTGTGACATCCAAATATTGACTCGCTGAAGCGTCCACGGCCGATGTTATTAACCCCTCAAAATCCGGTCAAATACCGTATAAACAAAAAGAGCCCGGGAGAGGCCGGGGCCGCCCGGGCGACCCCATGGGCCCGTGGACACTATATATCGACGTTATAAGGTAGCGACATTCTACCTGAGGGCAACCTAGAAAATTTTGCTCGCTCTCTCGTCTCCGATCGGTGATATTAACCCCGCAAATGCCGATATTGGCTAAGAGAGCCCGGGTGTTTTGTTGTGGTTTTGGACAGTATATTTTGATGCAATACCATGGGAGTGTGACTTCCAAATATTGACTAGCTCACGCGTCAACGGCCGATGTTATTAACCCCTCAAAATCCAGTAAAACACCGTATTGACTGAAAGAGCCGGGAGAGCCGGGTGTCTCCTTGAACAAGTTGACAGTATAGTTTGATGTTAGTTGGTAGTGGAATACTACATGAGTGTGACATTCAACTATTGACGGACTCCCGCATCCACGGTCGGTGTTATTAACCCATCAAAACCGGTTATGCTAGTTTTGACTTTAAAGGATTAGCGTTGTAATTTTTCTCAGTCATTATCGATGCCCGCTAATCCACTGAATACGTTGCCAAAAAGATTTTTGTGATAGGCCGCCGCAACTATATCATTATATTAAGTAAAAATATGTTGTACATATGAATTATAATGTTTGTGTGTGATTATATTTTATGTTCATTTTGTGTAATACAATTATGTGGGGAGAGAGACCAGTTGTAAGTTGTAAAACTTGTGTCTCAATCCCGTTGCGATATTATTATGCAATAAAATATGTTTACACTAACTGAAGTTGTGGCGATTGAACATTACATTATGGATTGTGCAGTCTGAATCGTTAATCTTCCTCCACGTGACGTCACATGAGGGGCTACAAGCCACACACATTGTCAAACCCGAAAGGCTGTCGCAATTGGCTTTTATCTACTGATTGTTTATACAGAAACGATTTGCACATATGAGTAATTTGACCCGAGGAATATTATTAGATAGGTCCCATTGCCATCAGATGTCTTAAAATGGCATTAATAACTAATTAAATAAAATATTTAATTATATACACAAAATTGTTGCAATTTTGAAAATTGAAACACGTGTATAAATTGACCCTCAGAGTGTCCTGAGGTAGATGCCGTTGACCTCAGACGACTTAGAGGGGCATATATTAACAATAAAGAGCGTTCATTATGAAGGAAAATTGTTACATGTTGGTCTCCTGACCAGGGGAATGGCATGGGATAGGCGCATGTTCTCATGTTCCATCCAGGAGTAATGGCTGAACTGAGAATAAAACATCACTTACTTACCTTGGACCTCAGATGACTTAAAGTGGGACTAATATATTATATGATAATATAAGTTGGGATGGGCATATACCCACATAAGTTCGGCCAGCTTGCCGCTCTGGTCTTTCTTCTTGAGACGGGGACGGCTCAAGAACACATTGTCCAAATAAGTACACATAAAACCTTATTAAAAATAGAGAAAATACCCAAAAAACATAAAAAAAAAAATCTATTGAATGTATATTATGTGCATATCTCTCTTGTTGAATACCATTAACATACATTGTCGGCTATTAAAGTCTACCAAATAACACCGGCCGGAGACGAGTGAGCGAGTAATATTTTCTAGGTTGTATGTCGCTACCTTATAACGTCGAGATATAGTGTCCACGGGCCAATGGAGGCGCCCGGGCTCTTTTTGTCTATATGGTATTTTACCGGACTTTGAGGGGTTAATAACATCGGCCGTGGGCGCGTCAGCGAGTCAATATTTGGAAGTGACACTCATGTGGTATTTCACTACCGCGCATATCAAAATATACGGTCCTAAAACAACCGAAGACACCCGGCCCTCTTAGCCAATATCGGCATTTGCGGGGTTAATAACACCGACCGGAGAGAGCGTGCGAGTAATATTTTCTAGGTTGCCCTCAGGTAGTATGCCACTACCTCATAACGTCGAGATATGGTATCGACGGGCCCATGGGAGCGCCCGGGCGGTCCAGGCCTCTCCCGTGCTCTTTTTGTTCATACGGTATTTTACCGGATTTTGAGGGGTTATAACATCGGCCGTGAACACATCAATATTTGGATGTCACACTCAGGTTGTATTGCATTACCGCGCGTCATCAAAATATACTGTCGGAAAACACACGAAGACACCCAAGCTCCCCGGACGGTCTTAGCCAATATCGGCATTTGCGGGGTTAATAACACCGACCGGAGACAGCGAACGAGTATAATTTTCCAGGTTACCCTCGGGTAGTATGCCGTCGCTATCTTATAACGTCGAGATATAGCGTACACGGGCACATGGGGGCGCCCGGGCGGTCCCGGCCTCTCCCTGGCTCTTTTTGTTTATACGGTATTTTACCGGGTTTTGAGGGGTTAATAACATCGGCCGTGAACGCGTCAGCGAGTCAATATTTGGATGTCACACTCAGGTGGTATTGCACTACCGCATATCATCAAAATATACTGTCCGAAAACACGAAGAAGCAATGTGGAAAGATGTACATTACGCTGGCAGGGAAAAAACATTGTCGTGTCTTGGAATCATAGAAAAGCGCCGAACTATTGGCTGATTGATTGATTGATTGAGGGTTTAACGTATTTTTAGCCGCTAGACCATATCACGACCAAGAACAGAATCGGGTATGAAAAGGATCGTAGCGCTGGTACTGTGTTGATAAATCAGACAGTGGACAATGCAACGATGAGCTATGAACAAACAAAAGCACACAATAGGAATGTTTCCACTTTGAGTCAGGAATATAAATTCAAGAACTGACTAGTGTGCAATCATCGTATAAAAGTAGAACAAGAATAGATAATAAATAGCAACTCAAGAACATGAAATTACCAAGGATCCAAATCGAAATATGTGAAGTAGTTTTTAAAATCAGATTTTGCAGTGATAAGGTATTTATAATTATAATTTGTATCAATGCGTCATGCTGATGGACTTGACAAGGTTACAATACACCAAATGATTTGCATAGGCCTCAGTGTTAACAAATCCCACTGGCCTGTATTCGCAGGAAAGGGTTGACCCTGCACGAGTATTAAACATTAAAGAACGCCCTTTTGGACACACGGAAATGTGCCCAAAAGTACTTGTCAACGTACTGCGTCACACTACAGTTTGACAGACATCACACTACCCTTTAAATGGAGAAACAAATGACATCGAAAACAAAAACACCAACCCCTCTCACAAATTATTCGCCAATTGGACAGCCCTGACAGTTCACCATGTGGCTATATTTGATGTGTATCGTCGGGAAACACGTTTGTGCAGCTGCCAGGAGTTTTTTTTTATGCTGATCATAGCTTGTGGGTCCCAGGGGAAATCACTCTACTATTTTGTATTTTGTGTATTATAGCCTATAGTGTTCACATGAAAGAAAAGAAAGTCGCCCAAACGATAGTAAATTGCGTCCATTTATATACCCACATCAAAATAAATAAATTTGATTCGAAACATGTCTGTGTTCTAACTTTATTAACCCTTTTCTGCCACCACCCATAACTGAATGTGCTAAAAATGAAAGTGTCAATGACACTGTAGCTCAACTTAGGTAGGGGAATAATTTAATGGTTGACAGTAAATGGAGGAATAGGAAAGGTGCTAATTGAAATGTCTAACCTGTGCCAAAGGATTTAGTCATGCAAAGAGTAAAATGCAAGATGGCCGCTGGCGGGCATGTTTTTTGGCCAATTGACCCCAAAAGGACTCGTTCCCATTAACGTGTCATTGTTAACATCCATGACAAATTTCATGAAGATCAGACCAAACCTACGACCTGTAGCCCACGCCAAAGGATTTAGTCATGCAAAGAGTAAAATCCAAGATGGCTGCTGGCGGCCATATTTTTCGGCCGAACGACCCCAAAATGACTCGTTCCCATCTACATGTCATTGTTAACATCCATGACAAATTTCATGAAGTTCCAACCAAAGCTACGACCTGTAGCCCGCGCCAAAGGATTTAGTCATGCAAAGAGTAAAATCCAAGATGGCTGCTGGTGGCCATGTTTTTTGGCTGAACGACCCCAAAATCACTCGTTCCCATCTACATGTCAATATTAACATCCATGACAAATTTCATGATGATCAGACGAACAGTACGACCTGTAGCCCGCGCCAATGGATTGAATTTTGAAATCCAAGATGGCCGCCAGCAGCCATGTTTTTTGCCGAATGACCCCAAAATGACTCGTTCCCATCTACATGTCAACATTCATGAAAAATGTCATAAACATCAGAGTAAAGCTACGACCTGTAGCCCGCGCCAAAGGATTTAGTCATGCAAAGAGTAAAATCCAAGATGGCTGCTGGCGGCCATGTTTTTTGGCCGAACAACCCCAAAATCACCGTTCCCATCTACATGTCAATATTAAGATCCATGACAAATTTCATGATCAGACGAACAGTACGACCTGTAGCCCGAGCCAATGGATTGAATTTTGAAATCCAAAATGGCTGCCAGCGGCCATGTTTTTTGACCGAATGACCCAAAAATGACTCGTTCCCATCTACATGTCAATGTCAACACTCATGACAAATTTCATAAAGATTAGACCAAAGGTACGACCTGTAGCCCGCGCCAAAGGAAATTGTTGACAGACACACGGACAACGGACGCCAAACCATGGCAATAGCTCAATTAGGCCCCGCGTGGATGTAGCAAGTATCTACTCCCCCAGCGGCCGATTTCCGTGCACCGACTTCTCGCCTTAGAGGCCAAACTTTCGAAATTCTTACTCCCTGGGCGGATCGATTCGATTCGTGGCTGCAGCGGCGACTCTGGTCGAAAAGAATGAGGAATTTACCATGAGTAGTATTGTGAGTTGCAAGTTGTAGACGCACCAAATTAGTGATTTTACAACTGACGTATAATGCACGCAAATCTAAATAAGGAAATGACACAATATCGTGACTCTGCTTATAAACAATCCACTGGGCTTTTTGCGAGAATTTAAACAACACTTGACCTATATTTTCTCGGACAAAAAGCGTTTTTATGAATAATATCGCATTCATATCATCATTATGCTATACTATTAGTATATTCTTGAGGAAATTATAATTTGATAAATGTTATTTCTAAATTATAACCTACAATGAAGGCCACCCATCCCTTTAACATTCATGTTGGTTGAAGTGTGACAATTCCCACATTTGTTAATAACAATGGCCGTAACCCAGAATAACTAAAAGGTGTTTAATGTGGATAAAGTGAGTATTTAGAGTTCACTGCTCTTGCAGTGGCTATCCCATAACAGCATGCTGTGTTTATAAAACATGAGTTTCCTGTATGTGAACAATATACAACCTGCTATAAATATCCCCGTCCACCCATAATTACTCAATGATTGCATCCATACTGGTGTTATACCTTTTAATGCCTACCTATCACTCAAATTTAACTAAGAATGTTGAGAAATTCTATGAAACAATCACTTGTCATACATGTCCAAACTCAATTAAATTCTATTAACCAACACCCCCTGTCCCTTTCACACATCAAATTGAATTAATAAACGTACAATGAAAGTGTCAATGACACTGTAGCTCAACTTGGAAAGGGAATAATTTAATGTATTACAGTCAATGGAGCCATTAGGAATGTGGAAAGTTTAATATCCAATACATGTTTATAGACATGAAGAGAAAAGTAAAATCCAAGATGGCTGCTGTCGGCCTTGTTTTCGGCCGAATGACCCCAAAATGAGTCGTTCCCATCTACATGTCATCGTTAACATCCAAGACAAATTTTATGACGATCAGACTAAAGGTACGACCTGTAGCCCATGCTAAAGAATTTAGTCATACAAAGAGTAAAATCCAAGATGGCTGCTGGCGGCCATGTTTTTTGGCCGAATGATCCCAAAATGACTCGTTCCCATCTACATGTCATTATTAACATTCATGACAAATTTTATGATGATCAGACTAAAGGTATGACATGTAGCCCGTGCTAAAGAATTTAGCTGGCGCCTTGTTTTCGGCCGAATGAACCCAAAATTACTCATTCCCATCTACATGTCATTGTTAACATCCATGACACATTTTATGATGATCAGACTAAAGGTACGACCTGCAGCCCGTGCTAAAGGATTTAGTCATACAAAGAGTAAAATCCAAGATGGCTGCTGGCGGCCATGTTTTTTGGCCGAATGACCCCAAAATGACTAGTTCTCATCTACATGTCACTGTTAACATCCATGACACATTTTATGATGATCAGACTAAAGGTACGACCTGCAGCCCGTGCTAAAGAATTTAGTCATACAAAGAGTAAAATCCAAGATGGCTGCCATGTTTTTTGGCCGAATGACCCCAAAATTACTCGTTCCCATCTACATGTCAATATTATCATCCATGACAAATTTCATGATCAGACAAACAGTACGACCTGTGGCCCGTGCTAATGGATTAAATGTTTAAATCCAAGATGGCCACTGGCGGCCATGTTTTTTGTCCGAATGACCCCAAACTAACTCGTTCCCATCTACATTCCAATTTCAACAACCATGACAAATTTTATGATGATCAGACTAAAGGTACGACCTGTAGCCCATGCTAAAGGATTTAGTCATACAAAGAGTAAAATCCAAGATGGCTGCTGGCGGCCATGTTTTTCGGCTGAATGACCTCAAAATGACTTGTTCCCATCTACATGTCATTATTAACATTCATGACACATTTCATGATGATCAGACTAAAGGTACAACCTGTAGCCCGTGCTAAAGGATTTAGTCATACAAAGAGTAAAATCAAAGATGGCTGCTGGCGTCCAGGTTTTTTGGCCGAATGACCCCAAAATTACTCGTTCCCATCTACATGTCATTGTTAACATCCATGACACATTTTATGATGATCAGACTAAAGGTACGACCTGCAGCCCGTGCTAAAGAATTTAGTCATACAAAGAGTAAAATCCAAGATGGCTGCTGGCGGCCATGTTTTTTGGCCGAATGACCCCAAAATTACTCGTTCCCATCTACATGTCAATATTATCATCCATGACAAATTTCATGATGATCAGAAGAACAGTACGACCTGTGGCCCGTGCTAATGGATTAAATTTTTAAACCCAATATGGCTGCTGGCGGCCATGTTTTTTGTCCGAATGACCCCAAAATGACTCGTTCCCATCTACATTCCAATTTCAACAACCATGACAAATTTTATGATGATCAGACTAAAGGTACGACCTGTAGCCCGTGCTAAAGGATTTAGTCATACAAAGAGTAAAATCCAAGATGGCTGCTGGTGGCCATGTTTTTTGGCCGAATGACCCCAAAATGACTCGTTCCCATCTACATGTCATTATTAACATTCTTGACAAATTTTATGATGATCAGACTAAAAGTAGGACCTGTAGCCCGTGCTAAAGGATTTAGTCATACAAAGAGTAAAATCCAAGATGGCTGCTGGCGACCATGTTTTTTGGCCGAATGACCCCAAAATTAATCGTTCCCATCTACATGTCATTGTTAATATCCGTGACAAATTTTATGATGATCAGACTAAAGGTACGACCTGCAGCCCGTGCTAAAGAATTTAGTCATACAAAGAGTAAAATCGAAGATGGCTGCTGGCGGCCATGTTTATTGGCCGAATGACCCCAAAATGACTCGTTCCCATCTACATGTCAATATTATCATCCATGACAAATTTCATGGTGATCAGACGAACAGTACGACCTGTGGCCCGTGCTAATGGATTAAATTTTGAAATCCAAGATGGCTGCTGGCGGCCATGTTTTTTGTCCGAATGACCCCAAAATGACTCGTTCCCATCTACATGTCATTATTAACATTCTTGACAAAATTTATGATGATCAGACTAAAAGTACGACCTGTAGCCCGTGCTAAAGGATTTAGTCATACAAAGAGTAAAATACAAAATGGCTGCTGGCGGCCATGTTTTTTGGCCGAATGACCCCAAAATGACTCGTTCCCATCTACATGTCATTATTAACATTCTTGACAAAATTTATGATGATCAGACTAAAAGTACGACCTGTAGCCCGTGCTAAAGAATTTAGTCATACAAAGAGTAAAATCCAAGATGGCTGCTGGCGGCCATGTTTTTGGGCCGAATGACCCCAAAATTACTCGTTCCCATCTACATGTCAATATTAACATCCATGACAAATTTCATGAAGATCAGACAAACAGTACGGCCTGTAGCCCGTGCTAATGGATTGAATTTTGAAATCCAATATGGCCACTGGCGGCCATGTTTGTTTTCCGAATGACCCCAAAATTAATTATTCTGGTCTAAATGTTGATGTCAACAGCTATGACAAATTTCATAATGATCCGACGAAAGGTACGACCTGTAGCCTGCATTGTTGACGCCTTACGTACACACGTACACACGCACACACGAACACACGCACACACGTACACACGGACGACGGACGACAAAGCCATGGCAATAGCTCAAACTTTACAAAGTAAAGTTGAGCTAAAAATACCTTGACTTGAATGCCATGTTTTTCATTTTAGCTGCATTTTGGCAAAGTAACCAATTACGATGTACATGCACGAGGTCGATTGATAGTTTGTATATAACACTTCCAGAAAATATGCCATACGATTCACTAGGTGAATTGGGCGCACTTAGGTTTCACATTGGGCGCACCTACCCAATTTGCGAAAAAAATCGACAGAAAACCAAAATTGTCCCTTCACAAGAATACATTTGTTGACGGATATTTGGGCACGTTGGATCGTCAAACCATTTCTGCAAACTTCCAGGGTAGGCTTTTTGTCAACCTCTCATCTAACAGGAGCAATTCAACTTCGTTTGACCCGACACCGGTCCGATTTTGCATAATATTTTAGAGTATGGTCCATACTGACTTACTCCCATGTCGTGCCCAAACCCGACAAATCCGCCTTGGCGTTCATCTAGGTTGTCTGGCGCCCAAAATATGATCTCACATTCATTATAGGGGCATGAATGGGCCCACAAATAGGTCGAAAATGCCAATTTTCGGTTCTACAACGAGAAGCAGAAATGGCATCAGAGGGGTTAATTTTTAATTTTATTGGACGGCTCCCACGCCAAATAATCTGTAGTATCGCGTGCTTTATGTTTGTTTTATGGGGATAATGAGCACGGGACTTGTTTCAGAGCAGAAATCTGAAAAAAACGACAATTTTTCACTACAGGTTACAATACACCAAATGATTTGCATAGGCATCAGTGTTAACAACTCCCGCTGGCCTGTATTCGCAGGAAAGGGTTGACCCTGCACGAGTATTAAAAATTAAAGAACGGCCTTTTAGACACACGAGAGTGTGCCCAAAAGTACTTGTCAACGTACTGCGTCACACTGCAGTTTGACAAACGTCACACTACCCTTAAAATGGAGAAAAAAATGACATCGAAAAAAACACCAACCCCTCCCATAGATTATTCGCCAATTGGACAGCCCTGACAGTTCACCATGTGGCTATATTTGATGTGTCTCGTCGGGAAACACGTTTGTGCATTTTTTCGTGCACTATTCATCCACGTATCATTGACCATTCAGCTGCCAGGATTATTTTATGCTGATCCTAGCTTGGGGGTCCCAGGGGAAATCACCCTACTATTTTGTATTTGGTGTATTATAACCACATATGTCTCAACGACAGAAGCTGTATCCATAGCCTGCGCTACAGGTTGTGGAACGGGAATAATATAAATCTCCTCAACTTGTTTTGTTGCATGTAGTGATATACTGACGAGTTTGGGTTGACTCTGTGTCTGAGTGCTGGCATCAACACAGTTTTTGGTAGACACGATTGCTGAGTATAAAACCACATGTGCACGATGTTCTATTTCTGGTCATGATCATAAGGAGTGTACGAATCTTAAAATCTTTTCAAACTGTCAAAGTCCACATGCTGCAATGGATCGTTCGTATCCCATTTTGGGACTATGAATTCAAGATTCAACGATGTGAGGCTGAGAAGCATCTGTCATATAGATGCTAAGAAAATGGTTGGTCACAGACCATCCATTCCACAGGTCACATACTCAGCAATCGTGTCCAGCAAAAAGTGTTTCGATGCCAGCATACTGACACAGAGTCAAACAAAACTCGTCAGTATATCACTACATGTAGCAACAAAAGCTGAGGAGACTGATATTATTCATGTTCCAGAACCTGTAGCGCAGACTATGTATACAGCTTCTGTCGTATAGACATTTCCTCCGAAACAATCTATGCAACTTGATCCTATTGTTCCAAAAGAAAAATCGTCTGTTGCTTCGAAACAAAGATCGCCAAAGTCACTCAAACGTTTCGACTCTCAGAAAGAGAGGTACATCTTTGAGCTTTCAAAATTTGACCACATGACTGATGAGAAACGGTTGACTCTCAAAGACAAGAAACAGTATTTCTGGATCGAGGCTGTCGGTTGGGTGAATGATGACAGTCTGTGTCACCCACGGGACCATCAGCTTGACGCATTGATAAAGGTTCGTTTTATCAAATATTTTAAATACCTTATCATTGCAAAATCTTATTTCAAAAGTTACTTTACATATTTAGATGTGGCTCATTTCGTGTTAGGCTATGAGTCTGTTCTAAACAAATGAATGAAATCCTCTGTATCGGGGGCAGATGTACTCTTGTCAGATACCAGTACTGGAGGATCCCGAAAAGTCGTGTGCGATTGTGTTGTCTTTTGTTTCAGAAGAAACTATATGTGACTGCATAATGACCACTATTTTTGAACAGGCCTTCTATACATTTCCATTTCTCTCGACAAATTGTATCGTTGTTGTGGAATTACTGATTATTCCTCGTATCTTGTTGTTTTTAAAACTACTTCTAAATACTACGATTCTCACAAACATTTACTGCGCCAGGCTAGCACTCCATATTTGGAAACGGTTTATTGCTTCATGTAGGGAATTCCGCGTCGTCGTAGAAATTAATTTTAATAGCGAGATCTAGAGACTTACATCCGATAGGATTTTTGTCGGCTTTTGAAAAAGACTGGGGCAATACCTACCATTTCCCATAGTTTGGTCGCCATTTTGTCCGCCGTTTTGAACCAAGGTCAAAATATTGGTTCCATTGAGTTGGAATAATCATAAGTAATGGTATGCCTCACTTATGTTGCACAGTTCTGATAATTTCTTGTCGAAAAATGACTATAATTTCAATTGTGATATATGGTGAAATGTTATACCGCGTTCTGTAAAATCGAATTTCGAGGGATCGGAAGGGGATAGAAACCTATGAGTGGCATAGTTCATTGCTCAAATGATCAGTTAAAATTATCGATAATAAAATAAAGTCACAATTCGCAACCAGTTCCAATCAGCAGAACCTGATATAGATAGAAGATATTAGTGAAAAACATCAAATTTTCTACTTCAGACTGCCATTTTGGCGACCATCTTGGACGGGAAGTTCCAATTTTGGCCAAAAAGATGGCATTGTATCTTGGCTTCGCCAAAATATATACATTTGTATACATTTGAAAAAAATTCTCACTATAATTTTCATCAAACTAACTTAGTGCCCTGTCTAAAAAAAACGGCGGCCATGTTGGACGCCATCTTGTCTGCTGTCTACACGCCACATGTTTTTCTTTCTAACATTGCTTAAAAGTAAGACAATTAGTGTGGTGAAGTTAAATCCCGACGGGGTGCAGGGATACCCTATTCAAATCTGGACCATACAGCATTTCAAAATTCGAACATCTGAAACCTTTTCTAATCACACACACTTACTAAATACAGTTATGCATTATTTACCGAATCTGATCATTGAATGTAGTTTTTAGCATTTTTAACTGTTCTAGTTGATCCTAACCTGAAACATTTCTGTATGGTCGCATGAGAACCATGCATGTCTCTTGATCCACTATTCAAACTGGACGGTTGAAGGAGACAATGTATGAAATCATATTTTGTAACTTATTCAACAAAGCTCTGTATGAGAGCAGATCAACTGTGGTTTAGCGTTTTGAACAAATATGAAACAATAAATAATTTGTCAGTTTGGCGGTTCATTGCTATATATTATCACAATCTGTGAAATTGCACTGAAGCTGGTGGAGTGATGGAACTGTGACAATAAATTAATTCTTTGTTCGCCAGTTGCATATTTACTGTATCGAGTTAAAGAGTATATTGGTGCTCATAACGAGATGTTATATGGTGGGATAAGTGAGATTTGTTTCCATCAGGGGAATTTAACCTGAAAAAAAATCACTGAAACTATGGAATTTTTCAACGAAAAACGGAGTTTTTTTCCCAGAATTTAGGAAATAATTTTCTAATACATATGGGATTTATGGCTATATTCATGTCCCTAACCTATTATTGCAAGTCGTATCAAACCAAACAAACTGCAATTCCAACCACGTCGACTGTACGATTTAAAAAAAGTATAACTTCTGAAGTACGCGCAGTTGTAAATAAATAAATATATACTTTATTGGTGGGACGAATTGCTCAAGATAAACAAAATGACAATCACTCCGACAAGGTGAGCCACTGCTTTTAATCCATGTATAAGTATGAGGTTTTGTGATGCCATTTTGATATTTAATTTAAATTTAAATTTATTGTAAATACTGTTTATATATTATAATATATATCACTTGAATGTGTGTTATGTAAGCCATGTACACAAATGTATTATATGTTATCTTAATACCTATGTAATATGGTCGAAAAGATTAAACAAATTGTTGAGCAAGAATATTCCATATTATCACATATGTCCACATCAGGGGTTTTTCCATCACTTTAACCTGGGCAACACCGAGTAACCCGGCTAGTGTACGATATTTTTCTCCTAAAAATACGGATAATTTGGAATAAAATATATTTAATCCATAAATAGACTTAAATGTTTGCTAGAGTTATAGAACATGCATTATACAAAAATATAGAAATGATTAACCGATATCTCCAAACATAACATGTAAATTATATGAATTATTTGTATGAACTTAAATATTTTCGCCCAATTTTAGCTGGAAAAATGGTAAATAAGGCTGTCGCTATGCCCCAACAGCTAGCCGATTACGTTCACTTTTCTAATGCCCTATAATGCCCTAAGATAATACCTATGAGGAACTAAGATTCGTAATTTCTACCTCTCTGGTTACGCTTACATCCGACACAGCCAAATCTAACAATATAATCACTAGCACGTGCCGATATTAGCCACGTTTAGCAGGAATGTTCTGGTAGTAACCCAAACCTGTTAGTTATATACCGACATTTTTAATATCAATGCTATACATGTACATGTAGTTCGCTATGTCCAAAACATCTGAAAGTGATGGAACGTAATACATACTGTGCTAATGTCGCCTTTATGTCGGTATTTTTATATACATGTCAATGAGAATAAATATTCGTCATTGCATGTATGACGACTCACATCACTCACTATAGTACACACACCGCGGTCCACCAAGAGTACAGTGGCCCACGCAGGACAAATAAACGCGATTTTATTCTGGCCCCAAAATCTTCAATTATTATGAATTTTTCTATCACTCCATTTTTGCCAAGAATTTTGTGGATAAGAAAGATCCGACTTTTTCTAATAAACTGTGGTCAGGGACACCTCCTGTCAACTCATCATCTATCGTTACCATGCAGAAGCAATCGTAGAGTATGTTAAATATACTTTGAATAGCAATTAGTCATAGTTTGCAACACGGCTTAGGCCTATCTAGTATGCAGGGATAAAAATATAACGCATATTTATTCATGTATGTTAAATATACTTTGATTAGCAATTAGTCATAGTTGGCAACACGACTTTGGCCTATCTAGTATGTAGAGATAAAAATATAACGCATATTTATTCATGACTTTAACTTTGAAGAATATTTGAATACACAAGACGAAAGAAATTGAACATTGTAGATATCACCTAAACAACAATACCCTATCACTCAAACCAGCCGATGGTCTAGCGACAATAAAAGCGATGATACTTGTCTCGTGTGTCATGGTAGGAGAGGGGTGACGAATTTAATTTTTTGCTTCAATAACAACTTACACGATATTTGATAAAATAGTATAGTCGTGCATAATAATCTGATCATGACATATTTAGCTTCCTTGCAAAGGCTGTGCGCTTTTAACGGTATCGTTAACCTCTTGGATGCTATTTGTCAATACTGAGTACTGACATGAAATGTCACGATGTGTGCTATACGTCCCCACTTAGTACGAACCTACTTCAGCACACTAGCACTCGGCCATGATTCATAACTGGAAGTCAGAGTACATCGGAACAACTGTATCTCAAACAGTGTTGCTGTTCAACGACTGTGAATGATAATAGCCACTCAACTGAGTCAGTTCGTGATATCCCTGTTATATTTTACACTGCCCAGCAGCCCAGCACAAGGCATCATTAGCTGCGAAGAGGTTCATCAGGGATTAACACTAATGTGTTGTTTAATGTTTTAACCCCCTCTTCTTATAATATGCACGGTTGTCCCCTTCAAACTCGTGTAGCGGCGTGGAATATATGAGAATTGACACACACGACGTATAGAGTTCAAACCCCATTCAAGTCATGTAAAGCAATGAGGGTTTCTATTCGAATAGCTAGACACAATGTGCAGCTTTGATTTACTCGCAGTTTGCTTTCCGTGAATTCAGCCGTTCGTTCGACTTATCGGCTAACTTCGAGCATTTGCTGTGGATATACATGTATCACGAGATGCTTAACTCTCTGTAGCAACCAAGTTTGAAGTTGAATTCTCTATAGCAACCAAGTTTGAAATTAAGTTATCTATAGCAACCAAGTTTGAAGTTTGTCGTTTTATAATATAAACCAGACAGTATCACCGTGCAGATTCAATCCGTCACTGGACCCGTAGGGGTATTTCATCTATTTGGATTCAGCACGTAATGCAAAATCAACTGAATGACGTCTAACATGATAACGGCTCCCAGAGAAATTGTCATGACAACCACAGCGATTCCATGGCTGCTGGCGATGAACTCCTTCCATCCGCGTTGCCGAAGTCTTTTTCCTCGTGACACTACTCAGTGTATCCCTTTTGATTGTCAATTCCTTAACTAGTCTGTCCACTTCCTGTTGAAGGTTTTCAGCTACTACTTCGACTTCGGAACGAGAAACTCATCTACACCTTCATGTTTTCTTTATTGGAGCTAGAATAGAAACAAATATATAACAGAATACTATATATATATCTATATCTATATTTGCGAATGTCTGTCTGTCTGTCTGTCTGTCTGTCTGTCTGTCTGTCTGTGTTCTATAGAAATTCACAGGGGACCACCAAGATGATGCCAAAGGGGTCTACTAGCAGTATCTTTTTACGAGAAAGATAATGGTCGGGGTTAAAATTTTCTAAAGTGACGCCGTTGTTGTCAGGGGCAGAAAAGGGGGAGGGGCAGGAACAAAAATTGTCGGCGATTGCCACGAAACTTATATATAATCATCCCCATAATATGAGGAATCTAATGGTGTGTTTTAAATATGGCAAAAGTCGCGCCGTTCGCGTCAGGGGTGCCCGGAAGGGAGAGGGCAGATTTTTTTTTCTGTCGCCGATTGTCACGAAACTTACATATAATCATCCCCATGATATGAAGAATCCAACGATGTGGTTTAAATATGTCAAAAGTGGTGTCGTTCGAGTCAGATTTGCACGAAAGGGGGAGGGGCACCAAAATTGATCAAACAAATTTCAGCGCCGATTTCCACCAAATTGATATATATTCTTCTTCATGATACAAGGAATCTAATTGTGCGATTTAACAACGCCAATTGTCGTCGTTTGGATGAGAGATTGGGAGGGGGTGGGCACTAAATTTGATAATAATTGGTTTAGTCGCCGATTGCCACCACACTTATACAAAAGCATCCCCATGGTATGAGGAGTCTAATGGTGTGGCTTATATCTGTCAAGTGTGGCCTCAGTCGAGTCAGGGGTGTACTGAAAGGGACAGGGGCACCAAAATTGATGCACAATTTTTTTGGCGCCAATTTCCACCAAATTGATACACTTTCTTATCCGAGGAATCTGATCGTGTGATTTAAAGACGCCATAGTGGTGCTGTTTATGTGAGAGATGGGGAGGGGGGATTGGCACCAAATTTGATAAAAAAAAACATTGTTTAGTCGCCGATTATCACCAAAGTTATATAAACAATCATCTCCATGATATCAGGAGTGTAATTGTGTGGTTTAAGGATGTCACAAGTGGGGCCATTCGAGTCAGTGGTGTATATATATGAGAGGGACATTATATATATATGTTTAGTGCCGATTTCCACCAGATTGATACATATTCTTCTCCGTGATACGAGGAATCTTATCGTGTGGTTTAGACACAACAAATTGGTGCCCTATGGGTGAGAGATATGGGGACCTTCAATTTGATACGAATTTGTATACTCGCCAATTTTCACCAATTTCATACATATGCATCTCTAATCTCTAATGAGTATTAGTGTGTGCAACTTGAGTCCGAAATAGGGACGGGAGGGTCACCAAAAACTGATACAAAATATTTTATCCAATGATATACCATGAATTAAATCACATTTGGTGTCGTTTGCGTCACGGATGGCGAGCGGATATGCACTATCATAGATAAGATTGCTATTCGCCGATATCCATATATAAGTTATATATAGTCACACAGGCCATCTCCATATCATTTTAAGGAGATTTGGGCGTTCACATTTCACAATCCCGACAAATGGTAACCCACTTATAAGTCACTTGAACAATTATATCTTCTTAATTGTCATATGTATATGGGGATGGCAATCAGGACATTCACACAATGAGCTAGCAAAAAGAGATACATAGAAGAAGCATTAAACGTAATTTTATCATTCTATTGAAGAGATTCATATATTCGTGCAAACTGAGAGACCTCGAACCGTCAGAGGATTATATATTATAACAAAATTGAGTCTGTTCCATTCAATACAGTTTCCACACAAAAAGTTACAATTTGTCAGGATATATGGAAGGCCTGTTCAAAAATAGTGGTCACAGTGTGCAGTCATATATAGTTTCTTCTGGTATACAATACAATGCAGTTAGTAGCACATGACTTTTCAGGATCCTCTCAATACTGACATCTGACAAGGGGTTTAGAACAGACTCATCGACTGACATAAACAACTCAAAATCTCGCTCTGTGTCTGGACTGGAAAATGTAGCTGATATGCGCGCGCAGCAACATTTCGTTGAAACTGAGAATATTTAGCCAATATATAGCACCACGAACAGACGAGCACCTGGACATTTCTTTGAAACATCTGTATCTTGAAGGAGATATGATAGCCAGGTATCCTCGAGATCTTAGTCCAACCCACTAGATTGATTGATACATCTCAATATGTAAAACCCAATTGTCATCTTTTATTTATGCGAACTAATGTCTTTATGATGTCCATGTATCATATTTATTTTCTAAAGTGACGCCGTTGTTGTCAGGGGCAGAAAAGGGGGAGGGGCAGGAACAAAAATTGTCGGCGATTGCCACGAAACTTATATATAATCATCCCCATAATATGAGGAATCTAATGGTGTGTTTTAAATATGGCAAAAGTCGCGCCGTTCGCGTCAGGGGTGCCCGGAAGGGGGAGGGCAGATTTTTTTTTCTGTCGCCGATTGTCACGAAACTTACATATAATCATCCCCATGATATGAAGAATCCAACGATGTGGTTTAAATATGTCAAAAGTGGTGTCGTTCGAGTCAGATTTGCACGAAAGGGGGAGGGGCACCAAAATTGATCAAACAAATTTCAGCGCCGATTTCCACCAAATTGATATATATTCTTCTTCATGATACAAGGAATCTAATTGTGCGATTTAACAACGCCAATTGTCGTCGTTTGGATGAGAGATTGGGAGGGGGTGGGCACTAAATTTGATAATAATTGGTTTAGTCGCCGATTGCCACCACACTTATACAAAAGCATCCCCATGGTATGAGGAGTCTAATGGTGTGGCTTATATCTGTCAAGTGTGGCCTCAGTCGAGTCAGGGGTGTACTGAAAGGGACAGGGGCAATTAACATTCCATTTTTCAATCCGTATAATAAACAGACTACATTTTGACACCTTTTTTGTTACCAAGTTAAACATGTCAACCTACTTCCTGGTTTAGATCCCGACAACAATCCCAATTATTGGGATAAATATTCCCTTGCCCCGACGGGCCGACCCTTCGATCTGTTGAAAAGATTCCAAACAACGGTTTACTTAAAGCTACTCAAACCGATCAGACGGTCCCCATATCATAAAGTTACAACAAGAACATTTCTTCAAAATACGCTTTTGTTATCAGAATCGATTAATTACAACAAAATAATGCTAACTGCTGTCAACTATAGTATACATTTTTGGCCGCATTACCACTTGATTTTAGAGTTAAGCATCTTCATCCGCAATTTTGTCCGAGACCGTCGGTTTGATGACTCTTTTCTGGGCCACAAATAATTACACAATTCAAGAAATAACAAACTTCAAAAATCGATATCTGATTACTCTGCGCTTTGATGGTGGGTTCCTCGATTCGAATCAAATATTTTGTTCTACCCCCGAAGCCAAAAACAATAGTAACTTGGGAGCGTTAATTCGGATTATGCATCTTTGATATGACTAAATATTCCCCAACTAAAATAAGGGACAAATGCGGTAGTATATCGAACTGAAAGTACATGTAGGACAATATTAGACCCTTGGTCTAAAACAATTCATTTTACACCGAATATTGGTTGGACATTTTAACTATATATAACGTAATTGTATATTGAGTTATCATAATCTATTTTCTAAATTAAAAAATTCCAACAGATTTATTGTCAACACTCGATCGGTCTATGACTTGTAGAATCCAATTGTTAAAAATGTTACCAATATGAGTGAAAGAAAAGCAACGTCCTCTTCCAACTGCCACCTAGCTCGTCCTTGGTGAAAGAAACTGATTATCATGGGGCTCATCTAATCTAAATACATATTTCCAACAACCCATAACGCTAAGTATAACATCGGCCAATAACGCGAATAACAATCTATGTCATAACATCTTTTTTGTTGCAGTTGACTCATCATACATTACCAGTCGATGTGATGAATTCTACCGGTAAAACAGTTTGCGATTTCAAAACGTGTACCGGTACGGGTAGCTACCCGTACGCGTACCGGTACCCGTACCGGTTTGAAATCGCAAACTCGCTATTATGTTAGCAGCTCTCGACAAATCGGAACCCAGGCTTTAGCGACAAATAATCAGCTTTAATTATAATTCTGTTTGCAGGTGATCAAACATATTTCCCAAATAAGAGAGCAAGTGGCCCAGATGAAGGGCTGCTCGCGGAATACGTCATGAATGAGTCGGGTAAAATATACACTGGCTCATCGAAGCACATATCGGCACGACCTTGGAACTTTGGACAGGTACGTGCAAGTTTCGCCTCATATACATTGCAGCTAAACAACCATACTCCTATTGTATTAGTGCCATTAATAGGTGTCATTGCCATGTCAACACATTTATGTTTATTTCCCACCTTCCATATCTTAGAACTGGAAATTTCAAGAAGATTACATACAATTTATTAGATTTATGGAGACACTGACTCCGAATGGAGTGTGAACAAATTCTTATTTATTATCGAAATGTCCATGTATCGATCGGAATGGCACAATTCAGATCAAGATTGAAAGTAAGTCCAGCTTTCGCTCATGTCGGGGTTAGAATCTGGACCAACATCGTCTAGCCCAGACTGCGATAATCTTACACAACATCAATATGATATAATATCATGGATCAAGAATATATTTGGTATTTATTTAACCCTTCCTTTACTCTATGGATTCTCGCACTCAGTTATATAAGTATTCTTTGGAATGGTCTATTATTCACCAGGAAGGTGCTCATGATATATAAGCAGACGGCAGATTGACACACATCTCTATATATCAAGGGCAGAAGAACTCCTGTACATCGGTGGGTCATTTCAGATAATACATTCAACGATGGACTATGTCACATAGTCGTTTGTTTATCTAAATAGATTACCAACGGTAACTATTTATCAATGAGTATTTAGTAAAGACTTTACATAAAGATTTACTCAGTAAATGTGCTCTGAAAATCTGACACAACTAATCTTATCTGGTGACTAATGCATGGCTCCCACACATCTGTTGACTGTTAACACGTAACGTTTGCTATTAACCTCCATCAATTTAGGATAGCACATGTACAAGTGTCAAGTATAGACATCTTCTATCTATATCTATATTTGCGAATGTCTGTCTGTGTTATAGACATTCACGTGGGACCATCTAGATGGCACAAAAGGGGTCTAACCGGGGTAACTTTTCCGAGGAAGATAATGGTGCGGGTTAGAGTTTTCTAAACCGACGCTGTTGTTTTTTCATGGGCAGAAAAGGGGAGGGACAGAAACTATTTTGTCGCCGATAATATAATGACTACATAATGATCTCCATGATATGAAGAATCTAATGGTGTGGTCAAACGTGGCGCCGTTCGAGTAAGGGCTCCATGTTTGACATAAGTTAATTTCTGCTGCTCATTGATATGTTTTCTTTATATGGTTATCAGCGATGCATTCGTGACGATAATTGTCCTGCATATACTTTGCATGTCATTTGTGACGGGAAATCCCCAAGCATATATCAAACTATCGGGTATATTATGTATACTGTACTACTGTGTAGTGCTTTTCTGGTTGTATGTCCTCCACCCGTAATATCGACAACGCCGTAATATGGTAATACTGAATCCACAATACATCATAACAAATATGGTATGTTCCTTTTCATTCAGTTTGATGGTGATGTGTTGAACTGTGCCATGTTACTGCTGGATTCGGTCAGCCCCACAGCTCGAGGGGACCCGGTCAAGGTCGTTCGAAAACTTACAGCACTGGTGAGTGATATCATCTGTAATTAAATGTCCAGAGGGGACTGTTATTGAACTATGTGAATATGCTCTTAATCCGAGTAATATCATTTTAAGACATCACCAATACTAGCAATATATTTTTTTTACATCACAAATCCGAGTAATATGGTTTCACGACTTTACTGCTAAATAATGTATATATGTGGATTTCTGTGACATCACTCATTTTAAAGAGTTTTCAGTTACCAAGAGTAAGAGGCGATATAATTAATAAATATGGTATTACTTGCTTGATTTGATATAGGCCTGGTAGGGAGCCTCGTGTATATAACGGAATGCATTGGCCTAACACTATTTACCTTGACATTGTAAGCCAGTGCATTCTCATATATATGCGAGGCTCCTTGTGGGAGGCTCGCATATATAAGAATGCAATGCCAAAGTTTATTTAATGCTGCACCAGTGCGGCTCCCGTGTTGGACGGTTTGATACAATAACGGTAGTTTCTTTACAGCATCGCTTTGCCCTACCAGAAGCATAGCAAATTAGCAGGACCACTTAAAATTAGGGATGATATCATAAGTGTCTCTAATTGAGCGGTATATCGTGATGCAAGGCGATGTAGTACCAATACCACCAACGCGAAGCGAAGGGAGATGTTTGTCCCACCGAACCTTAATTGTGTCACGCAAAACCACACAAATGTAACGTATTTATCATGTCGACAATTCTAACCGATTGCAAATAATGCTCCGCAAGCAAGAGAGTGTGCGTTCCGTATGCAAAACAATACATGTTGAGTGGATTCGCGTTAAGTCTAATAACATATTCAGGTTGATAGATGTGATGCAAGCTATATATCTTTGGTATATGCTATTTAATTACAGTCACCGCCAAAACTAGTTGCAAACTGTTAAATATTCAAAACAACTACATTGTGTGTGTGTGTAATGCCTTTAGTTCGGTATTCTACCATCATTATTTACTATTACATATGTTTCATCTCGAAGCTAACTAAATAAAGCGCTGTTTTAAGAAGGCGGTCACTTGCATGGTATGTAGCTTTCGACCTCTGATTGGTCGATTTAAATTGGAGACATGGCAAATGTATTTACCCCGTCTCTAAATCAAATCGACCAATCAGAATTATTGACCTGGTATGAGAATCTACCATGTCACTAAAAGTTTTTTCTCATACCATGCTAATAACAGCCATTTTAAATACACACCCTTTCTCTTCGCTTCGATCATGAATTATTATTTAGAATATTCCTATTGCAGTCAAGATACACACAATTATAGCTGATGACCGTTGAAATAAGGAAGTTTAATGATGAGAACCTCGAATCATCGCGTCGGGTGGTATTTGTCTCAACTCGCATTGTACCACACTGTACCACACAATTTGACATACTGTAATTTATACTATTTGTAGGTAAACTCAAGTGATGATGATGATGGTGTTCTCACTGGTAACTGGTCTGGTGATTACACAGGTGGAAAGTCACCAACATCCTGGAACGGAAGTGTCGCCATTTTGGAGGAGTACTACAAGACACAGCAGCCAGTAGTATTTGTTTGACGCTTTTCGCTGTCTCTCATTTTCTATAGTCACAATCATTATCCTCAATATCGCGACATATTCGATTATTGGGACAAGTGGAAAAACTATGCTCATAATAACATGATTTTCAGTTTATATGTACATAAATGTCCTTTGTCAAACGGTTTGATTGATGCTTTATTCTCATAATTGCAATTGAATATTGAGAAATACAGAAAGATATTTAAAAACGGATATGAAGATACATACGCATATTACATACATGTATGTTTGGTGTTATGCGAGATGACAATGTACTTTTACAGTTTTGAACCAGAAACAAGTCTATCTAACAAAAGAGGGTCATCATGTGTATACTACAACGGCTTATAGCAGGCATGCATATACTGACATAGGGATGGTACATACTTATAGTGCGGTGGGTGGGCATGCACCCTTTGCAAGCTCATATAAACAAACCAGATTAATTTTGGAATAGATTTGATACCGACGTTGCGTCGACTACATGCATATATTAATTCTTGCAGAAAAAGAGATAAAGTTGCCTGTATCGTATGCTGAATATGGTGATAAACTTGTGGAGCACTGCATGTTGAAGATATCTGTCCTGTGCAGGGTAGAGGAGACGAAACAAGTACACGCCGATCAGGACGATTTCCGGCTGCGCAAACCGCATCTCGCCATCAAGGTTTGGCTACACAATCTAAATTAGTCGAATGCGCATAGTTTAAATGGGCGTGGCTGTTTGAAGTTATACAGCACACGGGATAGCATAACAAATTCACCCTCTGGAGACCTCATTCTGCTTAGGTATCAAATTAACATGTGTTTGGTACATCACAAAAGTCACCATCTCGGAACTTAAATCTGAGTATGTGTATCCCATAGCAGATACACGAGGCCTATGCGGAGTGTGACTTTAGTGATGATAGCCCGATGTGCGGGGTAGCGTAGTTAAAATCACCCTCTGTGAACCTCATTCTGCAAATATCCGCCAGCATAAACTCAGGCTTGGGGTGGTATATAAGTTTGTATTAATGTGGATACCACCATTCATACTTGAACTGAATATTAAGGAGGTTTAAATCTGTATTTATTGTTGGTGTGGTCGCGGTAGTAGATGCGGGTGTGGTCTCGGTAGTAGATGCGGGTGTGGTCTCGGTAGTAGATGTGGGTGTTATTTCGTTAGTGGATGTGGTCTCGATAGTAGATGCGGGTGTTGTCTCGGTAGTGGATGTGGGTGTGGTATCGGTAGTGGATGTGGTCTCGATAGTAGATGTGGGTGTTATTTCGGTAGAGGATGTGGTCTCGGTAGTGGATGTGGGTGTGGTCTCGGTAATGGATGTGGGTGTGGTCTCGGTAGTGGATGTTCGTGTCGTCTCAGTAGTGGATGTGGGGAACATGTCTCTATTCCGAGGGTTCGCTATTCCGAAGGTTCACTATTCCGAAGGTTCACTATTCCGAAGGTTCGCTATTCCGAAGGTTCACTATTCCGAAGGTTCGCTATTCCGAAGGTTTTTGTTATTTTATAGGTTAATTCTATATTCTGAAGTATTGAGAGGGTTCTTTATCACGAAAACTCCTTTTATGAAAGAAATAACATAAAACAATAAAACATTAAATGTGATTTTGTTTGTTTTCGCGGGTTTCCTTGGGGTTTAATGTCATTACGTATCACGTTATTCCTCAATACATATTCACATCAAGCAGACCACACAATTGCTATGTTTCCATACGATTTAATGTCATTGCGTATGGCGTTATATCTCAATAATAAGATGCCAGCTAAAGGCGGATTATAACAGTGGCGCTATAACGCTCAATGACTACTGGAGCGCCATAACATACTGCATAACAGAATATCGCTAATAGACGGATATGAGATGAACGTAACTGCAATTGTGACTTTGTATTGACTTTAATGCTCACTTAATTTCCGATTCAACTATTATTTATAGTGCCTTGATATACGGTTTTAATAACAATAAATGCCATACCATATGATTAAAATACTGTAATTCATCACCATTTGAAACGTCTGTGTCTCGGAAGATGCCCAATGAGAAATAGAAAACAGCTGAAATCATTCCCAAGATTCCCCCGTCATGGATCCCAGAACGCAACAGAATTCAAACTAAAAATGTATTTTCAATGAAAGGGGAATAACTCTATCTTTAAAATATAGTTATTCCCCTCCATTGAAAATAATACACTTTGAGCAAAAAAAACAGATGAAACTTAAGCACAAAAACACGTCGGTAACTCACAAAAAAACAACATGTTTACAGTTTATTACACCAGATAAGTTGATAATACAATGAGAGCTTCCTATTTCAAATGGTGTGTAATATGACTTATATTATAGATATGTGATTTGGGGGTTCGAAAGGCCTGGGCCTTTAATGTTGATGTTTCTTTCAAGTACAGATTGCCAGTTCGGACAGACTGTATCTCTTACATGTAGTTTATTTCAGTCACGCAGTCATCGTGTTTTCAAATTTCCATACATTTCTGGTTAAGTATACGCCCAGAATAGAAAACGTCGGAATAGCGAACCTTCGGAATAGCGAACCTTCGGAATAGCGAACCTTCGGAATAATGAACCTTCGGAATAGAGAACCCTACCCGTGGATGTGTGTGTCGTCTCGGTAGTGGATGTGGTCTCGGTCGTAGATGCGGGTGTTGTCTCGGTATAGTGGATGTGGGTGTGGTCTCGGTAGTGGATGTGGGTGTGGTCTCGGTAGTAGATTTGGGTGTGATCTCGGTAGTGGATGTGGTCTCGGTAGTGGATGTGGGTGTGGTCTCCGTAATGGATGAGGGTGTGGTATCGGTAGTGGATGTTTGTGTGGTCTCAGTAGTGGATGTGTGTGTCGTCTCGGTAGTGGATGTGGTCTCGGTTGTGGATGTGGTCTTGGTAGTGGATGTGGGTGTCGTCTCGGTAGTGGGTGTTGTCTCGGTAGTGGATGTGGGTGTGGTCTCTGTTGGGGATGTGGTTGTGGTATCGGTAGTGGATGTGGGTGTTGTGGTCTCGGTAGTGGATGTGGGTGTAGTCTCGGTAGTGGATGTAGGTGTGGTCGGGGTAGTGGATGTGGGTGTGGTATCGTTAGTGCATGTGGGTGTGTTCGGGGTAGTGGGTGTGGGCGTAGTCTCGTATCAATGCATGAGGATAACATAAGGGAGGTTTAGATTGTAAATACGTCTACCTTCGTCCGTCAGGCATAATATACTATACTTATCTGTGCCAGCTATTATCCAGTAACAAAACACAGCGATTTCGTCAGTTGTGTATGAAACACGAAACTTGCCATACCCAAGTCATATTTACTCGGGTTTGAATTGGTCATGCTCGCACAGCGTCGATCTATACCCCTGACGGCTTCACCAACCCATCAAATTATGTTCTTAATTATAACCTCATATACTATAGATACAATATGAAATTAAATGAATTGAATTAAATTCTAAA
Source organism: Siphonodentalium dalli (assembly GCA_032622095.1). NCBI lineage: Eukaryota > Metazoa > Mollusca > Scaphopoda > Gadilida > Siphonodentaliidae > Siphonodentalium > Siphonodentalium dalli. Next base: position 138,959,801 of record CP136062.1, on the reverse strand, counting down.
ACTGAATACATCGTAGACTGATCTTAACTGAATTCGGAAATTAATAACATGTATTGTGCGTGATTATGCAACCGTTGCTGTATATATGAATATGCATTGTGTATAATTATGTAATTTGTCTAAAATGTCTGATATATATGTTAGATTGATTGATTGATTGATTGATTGGGGTTTTATGTCGCTTTAGCCACTAAGGCCATATCACGACATTGCCAGTTTTAATGGTGGAGGAAATTCGCACGATATATATGTTAGACAAAAAACAAGATGATGATGAACATTAAGATGGCTTCCCAGCACAACAACTCACACTAGGTGTTATATGGGGTTTATCGACGAACAATAGTTGTTTTATAATTGGCCACGATCGACTTCCACACCATGAGGAATGTTATAATTTGACAGGAATTGACGCACGGGATTTCAATTTAAGCCTGCCCTTTTTTGCGTTCTAGGTACCGAATGCCATAGCGGTCAACAGGAATTTCTTGGCGGGAATATCGTTCACCAACCCTTTGCCAACCACTCTGACAAACTGCGAACTTGTCATTGAGGGATCTGGTATTCAGAAGGCAATACCACTGCGACAGCCGTAAGTATTCTAATTGTATTACAGTTTTAACAACATGCATACCCAAAGATTGTGTTCTCTTCCCTGTATGTATTTATTCAGAGGTATAGGATAATAAGTTAGAGTCAGAGAGACAAGTCAACATGACCATATATCAATGTTCTGGAGTTCCATTTTTTAGCTAACTTGAATGCTATTTAACTTGATTTCTTTAAGTTCGTGAATTTTCAAAAAATTCTCATCTTCAAGCTATTTAATTTGAAGAAAAATAATGATCCTTTGTAACCAATGTATGCTATAGTACTATAACAACACATGTTTACCCTCACAATGTGAGAACTGTGTTCTAATTATGTAAAAATGAAGATTCAAGACAATAAAACAACTTTTTGGATGTGGGTCGATAGGTAATATTTGCAAAAAAAACACAATGTATTATCAAGCTTAGTTTACACGCGGAAATCATTACTCTCTGCGAGAAAATAAATCAAACATTTTCTATTGCATATTTTAGTTTTTGGTAGCAATTTGCATAACTATTTTTTTGGAGGAAAGCATTTGTCTCTATTTTTTAAAACCACTTTATTACACAATTAGAAGGTATCTCTCATATTGCGACGGTGGACCTTTGTTGTTGTAGCACTATAGACTATTATAATTTTCCGCTTTAAATTGATTGTTTGCCCCGGAAAATTCACGAATGGGGCGCAAGCCTTGAAATAGGGTGTCTGTCATTTGCAGAATGAGGTCCCCAGAGGGTGAATTTAGTGATGCTACCCCGCATAGCGGGCTAGCATCACCAAATTCACCCTCTGGGGGCCTCATTCTGCTTACACCTCAGCAGAATGAGGTTCTCAGAGGGTGAATTTGGTGATGCTAGCCCGCTATGCGGGCTAGCATCACTAAATTCACCCTCTGGGGACCTCATTCTGCAAATGACAGACACTCTATTTCAAGGCTTGATGGGGCGCCTCCTTAATCATAGTAATTTGCCCATGTATCCAGCTGATGTATCCCTAAATACATTACAGTAAAATTATCAGGCCTAAGTCAATAGCTATTCCTATTCACCCCCCTAGTAGGGGCAAATAGTGGCAGCCGTTAACAATGAAACGACATGTTCAGAAATGTGTCCCCAAACGTGGACAGAACATGAAAATTAGAAACGTACATATAAGAAAAGTTCAGTTGAGATTTTTCACAAATAATCGGAAATATGACCTATTTTGTATATAAAGTGTTGGTCTTCTTTACACACTGCTATCTATTTTTGCACATAGTATCAACTTCTCGATATCCATGTATGTGTTTGGGGTCAGAGCATAATGCAATATAAATATATTTGACATTGTGAGCCTTTATTCAGCGGCGTAGGCCTTTTATATCTTCTTCTTTTTTTTTTGGTTAAATATAAAATTTTAATTTATTCTTTAGATTGACCTCTTTGCTCAATTTAACAATAACCATTTTAAAAACAAATCTAAATATAGAAAACTGACGTCATTATGACATTCGCGGGTGTACACCGAGACACCACACCAAATTTGATTGAAATCGGTCCAAAACAGACAGACATATCCTAATCTTTTATAGAAATACTAGCAGGGTTACCCGGCGTTGCCCAGGTTAATGTATGTTGTGGATATTTGTTGGGAATAGAGAATGCTCTTGCTTAAAGTGTTATACGTTTTCTCATAAATGGTATATTCAAATAGCATCACAACACATGAGTATTACAGTCATGGAATATAAGTAGTGGCTCACCTTGTCAATTGTCATTCTGTTTATCGTGATTAATCCGTTCCACCAATAATGAAGTATTTATTTATTTATTTACAACTGCGTATACATTAGACGTTATAATATGATACATGAACATCATAAACACATTAGTTCGATAAAAGATGATAATTGGGTTTTACATATTGAGATGTATCAATCAATCTAGTGGGTTGGACTAAGATCTCGAGGACACCTGGCTATCATATCTCCATGAAGATACAGATGTTTCAAAGAAATTTCCAGGTGCTCCTCTGTTCATTGCTATATATTGGCTAAATATTCTTAGTTTAAACGAAATGTTGCTGCGCAATATATCAGCTACATGTGCCAGGCACAGAGCGAGATTTTGAGTTGTTTATGCCAGTCGATGAGTCTGTTCTAAAACCCTTGTCAGATGTCAGTATTGGTAGGATCCTGAAAAGTGTTGTGCTACTAACTGTATTTTCTTGTATATCAGAAGAAACTATATTTGACTGCACACTGTGACCACTATTTTTGAACAGGCTTATCATATCTCTTTGACAAATTGTAACTTTTTGTGGAAACTGTATTGAATGGAACAGACTAAATTTTGTTATTATATATATGCAATCCTCTGACGGTTCTAGGTCTCTCAGTTTGCGCGAATATATGTATCTCTTCAATAGAATGATAAATATACGTTTAATGCTTCTTCTGGTTATCTCTTTTTGCTAGCTCATTGTGTGAATGCATTGATTGACATTCCCATATAAATATGACTGTTAAGAAGATATAATTGTTCAAGTGACTTATGTGGGTCACCATATGTCGGGATTGTGAAATGTGAACGCTCAACTACTTAAAATGATATGGAGATGGCCTGGTGACTGTATATAACTTATATGTGGATATCGGCGAATAGCAATCTTATCAATGATAGTGCATATCCGCTCGCCATCCGTGACGCAAACGACACCAAATGTGATTTAATTCATGGTATGTCATTAGAGAAAAACGTGTATGAATTTGGTGGAATTTGGTTTATTAAATCAATTGTTGATGCAACGCTGACTCGAACAACGCTATATTGCGAAGGTGATTATGTATTCGTTTGGTGGAAATCAGCGACAAAACTATTTCACCATAGTTTTTAAATTTCCGCTCCCACAAACAGCGTCATTTTAGAAAATTTTAACCCGCACCATTATCTTCCTTGTAAAAAGTTACCCCTCTTAGAACGCCTTGGTGCCATCTCGATTGTACCGCGTGAAGTTATATATAGAACGCACACAGACAGACAAAAAGACAGACAGACAGCACGATTTTATTTCTTGTATCATTTGAGAAGAACGAGTCTGAATTTGATGGTAATTGGTACTAAAAATATTTTGTATCAGTTTTGGTGACCCTCCCGTCCCTATTTCGGACTCAAGCTGCACACACTAAGACTCATTAGAGATTAGAGATGCATATATATGAAATTGGTGAAAATTGGCGAGTATACAAATTCGTATCAAATTTAAGGTCCCCATATCTCTCACCATAGGGCACCAATTTGGTGTATCTAAACCACACGATAAGATTCCTCGTATCACGGAGAAGAATATGTATCAATCTAGTGGAAATCGGCACTAAACATATAGATATATTTGTTTGTGTCCCTCTCATCTCTATACACCACTGACTCGAATGGCCCCACTTGACATCCTTAAACCACACGATTACACTCCTGATATCATGGAGATGATAATATTGTTTATAAGTTTGGTGATAATCGGCGACTAAAATTTTTTTTTATCAAATTTGGTGCCAATCCCTCCCCTCTCCATCTCTCACCCAAACAGCACCACTATGGCGTCTTAAAAACACGATTAGATTCCTCGTATCATGGATAAGAACGTGTATCAATTTGGTGGAAATTGGCGCTAAAAAAATTGTTCATAAATTTTTGTCCCCCTGTCCCTTTCAATGCAACCCTGACTCGAATGAGGCCACATTTGACAGATAAAGCCACACCATTAAACTCCTCATACCATGGGGATGATTTTGTATAAGTGTGGTGGCAATCAGCGACTTATTATCAAATTTAGTGCCCACCCCCTCCCAATCTCTCATCCAAAAACAACAATTTGGCGTTGTTAAATCGCACAATTAGATTCCTTGTATCATGAAGAAGAATATATATCAAGTTGGTGGAAATCGGCGCTAAAATTAGTTTTATCAATTTTGGTGCCCCTCTCCCCTTCCGTTCATCCCTGACTCAAACGACGCCACTTTTGACATATTTAAACCACACCGTTGGATTCTTCATATCATGGTGATGATTATATGTAAGTTTCGTGGCAATCGGCGACAGAAAACAATATTTGCCCCCCCCCCCCCTTCCGGGCACCCCTGACGCGAACGGCGCGACTTTTGCCATATTTAAACCACGCCATTAGATTCCTCATATTATGGGGATGATTATATATAAGTTTGGTGGCAATCGGCGACAATTTTTTTTTCTGCCCCTCCCCCTTTTCTGCCCCTGACAACAACGGCGTCACTTTAGAAAATTCTAACCCCGACCATTATCTTTCTCGTAAAAAGCTACTCCTAGTAGACCCCTTTGGCATCATCTAGATGGTCCCCTGTGAATTTCTATAGAACACAGACAGACAGACAGACAGACAGACAGACATTCGCAAATATAGATATAGATAGATTTTAAAATACATTTGATGCATGTTCTGGTTTGGTTGCGAGTAGATCATGCCATGAATCTCTGCTTTATCTACGCCCGTAGAGATCATATGTGACCCGCCATATCAAAACCAGTCGTAAGTCGGGATTTATTTTACCCTGTGCCAATGCATTCTCTTATATATGCGAGTCGACCATAGGTCGCCTCGCATATATAAGAGAATGCATTGGCCTAGCAATTTTTTATCATTTTTTTAAAATAAATGTTTCTTACAATTTTTTGGACATAAAATAAAAAAAAACATCCATTACCCTGCAGGGAGCCCCACACATATATAGAAGCATATAGAAGAGTGTCGTCTGCTCATATTTGTCTGGGGCTCTGTATGGGTGAAATTATAAAATTGTTAAAGAATACAAGAAAAAATTATTAAAATTGTAAAAAATTGTTAGGCCAATGCATTCTCTTATATATGCGAGGCGACCTATGGTCGACTCGCATATATAAGAGAATGCATTGGCACAGGGTAAAAAAAATCCCGACTTACGACTGGTTTTGATATGGCGGGTCACATATTCCACAAAGTACAAAACCTGGGAACTTGTTGTGACAGGGAAGTGTATAACATTGAACATTAGTGCCGGTAATATATTTATTAGATATGACATGTTCCTTAAGAAAGTACTTCACTGTAGGTGAATGTCCCAACCAGAAATTGCACGATTTAAGTGACTTTGTGAGCGAATTTTTTTTTGCATCGCTTACAATTATGGAATTTGCCCCGGGTTAATTCAATGTATATTGCGATATCGGCTCACAAAATCGCACAAAACATGCCATCTCGATCTGGGTCCACCCCTAATATGAATTAGATTATTGAGGATCACATATTAACAAAGAGATATATTCCATGCCCTGTTTCTCCAATGCTATAAAGTTCCCTGTCAGAACATCAAAAAGTTCCCATGTTTTGCACTGGTGGAATATGATCTCTACGGTCGTAGAGAAAGTAGATATTAATTGTATGATCTAGGTTGCGGCCACATTATTATACCATCACCCATTTGATTGTGTTATTTATTATTTCAGAAATGTCGCTCCACACGGAAGTTTCGTGGCCAACTTTGACATGACGCCATCGAAGAGTGGAAAACGTAATCTCATCATGAATTTCTCTTCCAAAGAACTGATGGGAATCACTGGCGTAGTGAGTTTCCATGTCACTGACGCAGAGACTAGCCAGGTCACAAAATAATGGATGAATGTCCAGCACCATCGCTTACCCTGCCGCTTGTAGAATTATAAAGTATAATGACGAATGGATTTGTCATTTCACCGCGGCCACCCCTGGTCAAGTGGTCCTGCAAATTTGTTATGATGCTGTTGGTCCTGCCGAATTGCTGTGATGCTGGTAAGGCAAAAGAGTACCGCTATTTTTCTAAAGTTGTCATTTTCGCGGTGTTTGGCTAACCCGAGCGATTTGAGAAAAAGCCAGTGTATGTAAGAAACACTTAAGAACATATATATTTTGGCGTAAAATGAATAATGGCTGGGCCGATGTTTCCAAAAAAACGAAGTCAAAGCAATCTTGACTGTAATCAATTTGCAACAACTAGAACAACAAGTATTAAAATATTTCGCAATATATAAGTTTTTGAATGTTTCATACACATAATGGGTTTTCCTGGATATGTTCATATTGTCAAAACACCGCGAAAATGAGAACATTAGAATACATAACAATACCTATATTTTAACAGCATCAGTTTCCCCTAACATCATCATGACAACTATGAAGGACCAACCAGCATCATAGCACATTAGCAGAACCACTTGACCAGGGTGGTAGTGGGGTTTTACCTTTCCATTGGAACAATCTAAGGACAAAAGCCATGACTATGTATGAAGGTTACTGTCCGAGTGCATACTAATAATTTAACATAGATAATTCAGGTGTTGCAGCGTCTTCTGTGAAGCGCTGAAATGTCGTAACCCTTTACCCAACAGAAGGGCCCTGTGCCAATGCATTCTCTTATATATGCGAGTCGACCATAGGTCGCCTCGCATATATAAGAGAATGCATTGGCTTAGCACATTAAAAATTATAAAATTGTTAAAGAATGTAAGAAAAAATGGTAAAAAAGATTTTTTTTTAGAGGCCAATGCATTCTCTTATATATGCGAGGCGACCTATGGTCGACTCGCATATATAAGAGAATGCATTGGCACAGGGCATAACTGTAACTATCACAATGTGGTCAAGGAGCCGGTTCCAATGATATCCATATTTGTATGGTTCTATTGAGACAGACCGAAGATATTTTAGGCTGTTGAAGCTTTATTCGGCCGGTTTTGGCCGGTTTGTTGGGTAAAGGGTTAAATGACGTTTCGAAACATTCAAGTGCCGAAAACACAGTTGCTGAAACATCATGAAAACCAGATGCCGAAATGTCCAGGTGTAGAAACATCCTGTACACATAAGCTATTATGATGACCGAGTGAATTGGTCATTTCACCGCCGTTTTCATAAGAAGTTCGAGAGTAGTAGGATGTATAGATTGAAAACTTCTAACATCGCCCGTCAAGTAATATTTAGAGGATATTACTTGGTTGGTTTGATGTTAGGCCATAAGTAACCTCATATCAACCAGAGATCGAATGCTGATATGATTGTACAGAGGGCTGATATCATGCCTATAATACCAAACCAACCGAGTAACGTCCTATTTATTAATTAGATCGCCTCTTCAGACTGTTCTCCCGCAAATCAGCACGTTATGGGCTTATACTAGAATTCTTTAGGTTTATAATCGGCGTAAAGACGACTATGTTTGGGTCCACAACGACTGAAAATGAGAGTGTTTTAATGTCATTATCGACTCATAATAACTTGTTATAAGTTCACTATGGGCATCAATATCTCGGGTAGAGCTTTCTGATAAATGGCAACAAGCCATATTTCCGACTAAATCCTGAAAAGTTACCCATAATTCTGCTGTGGTTAAGAAGTCGATTACTTAGAGCATTACTGTATGTTTGAAATATGTTTTCACTGTAGCCCGCTCCATAAAATGGAATAACGGATATATATACGTCCACTATCGGCTTATTTCATAACCAAATAATCCAAGATGAAAATATAAACCTTTGTGAATATTATAGGGTGATTATGAACATATTTCCGCGCGGATGTGTTGGTTTATGAACTCCGTGTAATACCGAGTGTCAATTGTTAGGTTTGAGTAGCGGTACCATTTAATGGACACCGTTCGCATAATTAAAGACCTCTCGATACTAAATAGATTTTCCCTTTCAGTTAAAAAGTGAACATCGGAATTGTCTATTATGCATTTGGAGGTATGCTAAGGCGATACAAGCAGACGGCAGATAAATAAAATTGCAGAAGGAGCCTTATTTATTGAGACAAATTTTTTATTTCGTATATGGCGAACTGGGTATGTGCCCTATGACAGTGAAAATAAAATCGTGCCCCCTATCGTACTGGGCCAGACTAATTTGCATGCCGATAAACAGAATCCCACTACAATTATATTATGTAATTATTACCTTGTTTAACACTGGAGATTTTAACAGTAAGTGGATGATGGGAATCCGCAACACAATTAATTCTTTGGGCATGAGTGATGTCTGACCAATCATAGTGTGATAAGCCGTAATCGCATTACTTCGTCCATTGATCGCAAATTACGCGATGTAATTATACAGGAGTGGTCGGAATCTATCTCGAAATCAAGCAAGTTTGCATTTTATAGACTTATTAAGACAAATTTCGAAAGAGAACACTACCTATCTTTGGACAACAGCAATTTTTACACAGCCTGACGATGTTCCGAACAAGAAATCACAAACTACCCGTTGAACAGGGCTCATGGTACAATGTTGACTACTCGGAACGGCAATGTACCCTCCGTAATTTAGAACTGGGCAATGAATACCACATTATACTTAAGTGCTCACAAATTCAATTTAAGTGCTCACAAATTGAGACAGAGATATATTCGCCCTTGTTATTTTCGAAGACCAAAGAACAAATCTAATACTATTATTATTATTACCATCTATAGAAAAGCAACAAGCATAAACTTTACTATGTACTTTATATATTATAACGCATGTGCATGCATATATATTATGTATCTGAAATAACTCTATAATCTGTAATATCACTATATGATGACCAGAATAAATTGAATTGAATTGGCGAGAGCACCATTGTGCATGCTTGAAATATATACTAATAAAGCTAAATTGTGTTTGTTTGTTTATTTGTTTGTCCGCTTACAGGCGACCACACGACTGGACCATCTGAGCTTTCCTTTAAGAGTAATTTGATCCGGAGAGCGTTATTAGATAGGTTCCGTTCACCTCATATGTCTTAAAAGGGCACTATTACTTATTAAATATATATTTTGGCTATAGGCGACAAAACGGTTGGACAATCGGAGCTGATCATGGGGTTTATTTCTGAATATCTCCGTTAACTAGTTTGTTCTAATCATTCAAAAGGAAGGAGTATTACTGAACTAACTATATGTAGTAGTGGCTTGTTGGCCCCGGTTACCACGCACCTCCTTTTCGATTAGATGGTATTGATAAGCTATATTCTGATATTTAATCGAACATCGCGTGGTACGTGTTAATCTGATTGAATGGCATTAATAAAGGGGACTGTACCATAAATCCGGCCTAATCGTGAACCCCGATTATATATTGGTTTATATAATAATTCTTGTAGTGGCTGGTTTTTTTTTTTACCGGCCATTTGTACCCGCTCGATTGAGTGATGCGACAATAAGCAATCTATATATTGAATTGAGGTTGTTTTTATTTAAACAATTCATTTACACCCTGGGCGACAATTCAAAGGGCAGGGCACAGGAATTTTATGTTGATTGGATTGGGAATGACGATATGTTGAGTATGTATTGTTGTTTTTCCTAATTAGTCGACTCAGATCAAACTAGTACTAAATGAGGGTGTGACTAAACACCGCCCGGACCAGCCTGGTCCGGGCGGTGTTTAGTCACACCGCTAAATGATGCAAACGGAAATCTCGTAACCATTTTTGAAAAACAAATCGTCGACAGTTTTATCAATTTAATGTTCTTGTTTTATTTTTTGAGAACTCACCTCAAAGATGCCCTGTCTAATTTGAAGACACCCCATGAAACCATGAAACCACGAAACCATGAAGCCGTGAAACCATATTTGTGAGTCGCAATGTTAGTGTTTCCAATCACTTCAAGACAATTATATTTTTTTAATCTTAATTTGACTATTTTTGTTTAAATCGGACGCATTAAACAAATTATTATATCAGAATATTTAAAGTAAGTGGTTTAAAATTAAATATGAAATATTTTCTGAAAATGGCAGGGGGGGGGGTCGGAAAAAATTTCCAGGCACGTATGATGGGGTGGGTGGGTGTCTCTTGGGTCCAAAAAGCAGTTTTTTCCATATGCCAAATTTTTTTTCCATTCCTGCTATTGAGTCTTATTTTTATGTGTTTTGAACAGAAACGGGTCATATATAGTTAATAGTAATGCTATACTACATATAGAGGTTATCAGAAGTTGGATCAGTTGCACAATGGCCAACAATAACCCAAATTCAACTTGATAGAACTAGAAACTGCGCTATTGGAAAAATAAAATTTAATCAGGATTCCATCTACTGATACAACAAAATAAGAATAACTATGCAGAACTCAGCTGAAAATAAGTAATAAAATGAAAGCACACTTGACCATATGTGATATGGAAATAAAGATATAATAAATAATGGAATAAAATAGACTTTTGACAATTAACGTAAAACATAAAATCTTAACAAATAAATTGAAGGCCAGCCGGGCCAGCTTGAACAATTTCACATTGTTTTCCATGTTAATGTGGATCAGCTTGTAATGTAAGATTTTATCGTCACTGATATCGTGAGCAAAAAAAGAAGTGAAATTGGGCTATCCATCCATATTATTCCCAATTATTACGAAGCCTATTACTTCAGGCAGTGGCTACCAGCCTGCCATTACACGCTATAACATGTTTCCTCAGTTCTGGTTTCTAAGATGCCCCAAGAAGAGTAGCGCGGGTATATCATGGTTATGTTTGGTATTAGTATTATTCTTCAAACTGGGATGAACTGGGATTAACAGTTGTATTTCCACATGTTTTGATAAACAATTTGATTCCAGCAATACAGTAATGCCCTAATTAAACGACTCCATAACCACAGCAGAATAATGAGTAATTTTTCAGGATTTAGTCGGAAATATGGCTTGTTGTCATTCATCGGAAAGTTCTCGGGGAGAGCTTTCCGATAAATGACAACAAGCCATATTTCCGACTAAATCCTGAAAAATTACCTATTATTCTGCTGTGCTTATGGAGTCGATTAATTAGGGCATTACTGTATATCACATAGAAAATATCAAATAATCTGAAATTTGTTGTACCGGTACCATGTATTATGTAGAATACTCAAATGTGATTATGTGACTAGATCATGTGACTATATATTATGAAAATGAATGTTAATAAAAACTTTGGCACTCTGCCTATATATCCCTTAAAATGTGATTATGATTAATGACACTTATATGATAAATTCAAATAGTATTGTTATCTCATTATGCACTGTTCTATTCAAATATCGCGCGATAAATTATGATAATGCAGGATAATCAGCTATTTGGTTGCTCAATTGATAATTTTCTCAAATTTAGGGGGGTGGTTGTCCAAAACTGACCGGAAAAAACTTCCTGAAACGGAAAAAAAGGGTGGGTGTCCAAAATTGCCTGGAAAAAAAGGCCGGAAACGGAAGAAATTGGGTGGGTGCATGGGTCCCCCTGGAAATTTTTTCCGACCCCCCCCCCCCCTGAAAATGGCAGAAAAAACCGGACTTTTTCGAACCGTAGTCGGGTTCCAATCCATGGTTTTACAGTTTCAAATTCGAACAGCTGCAACCAGCTAGGAAATGGTTGAGGACATAATTATATTAACCAACATCTGTGCTAAATTTACAAAGTGAACAATTGTATAATAGTTCTGCTGGTAGCAGCACCATGCACAAATCATTTTTCAACAAGTTAAATATGGCAATTTCTCGCCTTCTCGCCTTCTCGCCTATATCGATAGATACATGAAACACACACATGTATATCTTTATGCTGAACATTTAGCCGTATGGAGACTTGTCGGTGGTAGAACAAATTGTCCCCTTTCCCCCAGCATGTAATAATCGGCAGGTTGCGGTATACAAGTTTCCCGTTCAAGCGGCAAACGCCAATGTAGATTTGACATAAACCTCACTATAATTTCGTGATCCGATTTCACACTCAGCTATTTCAAGTTCACATTTATTAGTTAGATGCATTCGCAGCGCGGATACGGGTAGTAGAATTACGTTAAACGGATAGTCTATGGGAAGACATATGCGACATAATTTACAGATTAAAACAGCGCTGAATATACCAAATGGAATCGTGTGTCGAAATGTGATTATGTGCCCACATGCATGGTTTCGATGCACTGTAATAATAATAATAGTTTATTGCCAAGTCATAAATTAACACGAAACAGGCAAAACAAAGAACATAATTATATACATAATATACAGAAGGAATACAGTTGCGTTCCCATCACGCGCATCATCACAACACAAGTATGAATGCGTCATATGTTATATACTGTTATATGGTAATATATACCTATAATATTTATAGATTTATGAATACATCGCACTGATGTCAGCCCCTCAGTGAGTAGAGTGGAGAATATACGATCTCCCTCATTTGTCATAGGAGACACGGGCAGTACGATGTATGTTTGGGCATATGTGGACATAATTATGTGATTATTCATCTGACAAATACAAACAAGACCAAACTGTTGTCGAACTTATATGCTGGACATTCATACACATTTCAATCTAGTAACTACTCACGGTGTGTATTTCGTTATCAAAAACAGCTTAGTTCCTTGAATGCGCATTTCAGGAATATACAAACTCGTTTTAGGATGGTCATATTCTCAATAGATATTAATCTGTAGAATGTCTCTCTGTTCGGCTTCTCCAGTAATATTTAGGAATGAATTTCTCTCTAATTTTATCTAGTTTGGATTGAATAACCAAGTGGTATTCATCACCAATAGCAATTTGGCACAGGTTGCATAGTCTCTCTAGTTTTGGTTGATTTTTCCACCTCCCCCTCTAAATCGGGATCTGTGGTTCGAGGTGCGAATTTTCATGAGGAATTCGGCCAGATGATATGGAATTTCAATGAGATAACGGCTCATTTTTGGGTAATGTTTCAGGGATAAGTAGTTATGTCCGCGGTTTGAAGTCATGGAACCAAACCATTCTTGATAAAAATTGGTCAGTTACTGTCTGCTTGATAACTATCATATCATTCTTTGATAGCGGATTCTGTGATAACCATTTATAGTTAAACCCGACATCGCTAAGTGTATTTTCAATATAATGTATCCACTTAAGATGGACATTACTGTTGGGGTTACTAGTGTAGAGTTCTAACGAAATGCGGTTCATCTGTTTCGCTAATTGGGATCCATCCCCGGAAATAAGTCGGGACCAAAATGACAGAGCCCTACATTTAATTTCCACAGATAATGGGTGTCTTCCCAACTTACCAGTCTGGTCGAATAAAGGTTTGACCTAGAATAAATTTGGACTAAATTGGTTTGTATACCATTTTGAAGAGAAATATATCCTCTATAACATATCCAAAATCCGCTAAAATCTGCTTTGAGCAATTTTTGTAATTCAAGATGGCGTCCAAGATGGCTGCCATTTCCGTTAAATCAGTTCTACGCAATTATAGTGAGAAAATCTTGTCATATGTATACATTGGTATACATTTTTATGAAGCGCAGACATAACCCCACCGTTGTTTTCCAAAATTGGAACGCCCCGTCATAAATGGCCGCCAAAATTGCGGCCGGAAGTGGAAATTTTTACGTTTTTTCACTAATATCTTAAGATAAGTCTCTACTGTTTGAAACTGGTTTAGAATTTTGACTTTATTTTGTATTTAACTTCGTAACTGATCATTGGAGCAAAGAAATATGCCATTCATGTGCTCACAACCCCTTCCGATCGCTCAGAAATTCGATTTTACAGAACGCGGTATAACATATCACAAAATATCACCATAGGGATTCTAGTCATATTTCATCAAGAAATTGGAAGAACCGTGCTATGTAATGCTTTCTACTTTTAATGGATATTCCAAATAAAATTTACAAAAATCGTCACTTTTGATCAAAATGGCTTCCAAAATGGCGGCCAAAATATGGAAAATTTTCAATATTGTCCCAGTGTGCCATGCAACTGCTTATAAGTTGTTGTTGATGCACATAATTGACTATTCTGTCTTATATACATTGAAAACCAACATTTCTGATGTACCTTGGTTAATTGTTACCATTGAAACCATTAAAATCACCAGAATTATTCAAATATTTCTCTCACAAACTTTGCATCAAAATCGGCAAAAAATCATGTTCAGTTTTGAAACATTTTTAAAAGTAAAATGGAAATTTCTTTGGTAACAGCGGTGTTTATTGTTTTGATATTTGCTAACTGTGTCACACTGAGGTGTTTTAGACAATATTGCTCAAGATGGTAAAATGTTGATTTGTCACATATATTCCGAACATTATTCACTGCTGTTCCGAAAAGGTAGCAGATTGTGACTCACTTGGTTATTAAAAAAGCTACTTAGTCAACTAAATGTTATATTCTGGTTGTCCCAGAACATTAAGAGGCATGGAAGTTCTTTTAATGGGTGCAGTATGGATTTTGCCGAAAATTTCTTTTGGGATTCTATCCATGTTTTTTTAACTGAAATGGTCAAAACGCTGAAACGGAACTGAGAGGGATCATAGTATGTGGCTACTCTGGCCCATTGTAATCAACATTGATCAACTTAATACAGTGTGTATGTATGTTGAATGTATGGCTATAGATGAGTGAGTATGTATACGGGGAGTTATTGTATTCATAAATGATATGAATAGTTATACAATGTATGAAGATATGGTCATGGGGTGTCCACGTTGAGTTGCATAGGTATATAAGGAGTAGCTTATGGTCATGACCGTCATGTGTGATGTGAACATGTGTGCAGGGAGTTGTTGTCTGGCCATTGAAGTGGTGTATGTGTATAGAGATATTAGCTGTATGGTCCATCTTTGTGTTGTGTATGTATATATGGAGTGACATCATGGTCATGGGTGGGATGGACATGTTTATCTGTTGTGGCTGTATTGTCATTGCTGTGTACCGGTATACAGTGTATAGCTGAATGCTCATGGATATACTGTGTAAGAATACAGCGAGTGGCTGAATTGCCATGGTTGAGCTGTAGTTTTGCAAGTCTGAAGTGTACGAATGGTCGTGTGTGTGGGGTAGAGGCATATCTAGAAGGACTGTATGGTAATTGATAAGGTATATATACACCTGGAGTGACTATGGTCATATGTTAACCAATACAGACAACCAACCAATACAGGTAAGTATAGGCTAACAAATATATGTAAGTAGGTATCTGACAAGGTGACAAATTTGTCCGCGTCAACGAAAATCACACGTAGCCCTCCGGAATGACAACAAGTCAGAATGGAGCACTGGCTGACGGACCATAAGGCCTTTTCGTTTGTCAATATAAGTATAGTGAAATAAATAATGGCTTACATCCTATCCTGTTCCCCACATAATGATAGTGGTACATAAATGTATGGATGTCAAAAGAAAGGGGAGGATGGCTGTTAGGCATACTACAGAATATTCGAGGCTACATATATGATGATCAAACAGACAAATTGATCACCGTTCCAATGACATGAATGTTGAGTTGGAAGCTGGGTCCTGGAGCAGTTTAATGGAAATTTGGAAATAGTTTTAGAACATACCCCACAAAAACAAGATTTTATTTTATGCCAAACGTAGAGTTTATACATTTTTGGAAATTACTCCCAATGAGTTTCAAAGGTGCCAAAAAATGTTTGGATAAGATTAACATCAGTTGCAGATCGCTGAGTATGTGCCATACTAAGCAAATATCACATTACGTTTCGACTCATTACCTGCAAAACGCGAGCCCTTGTATCTCTTGCATGGCTATATTGCCATGATGTGGCCAATATGTATATATGGAGTGCCAGTGTGGCAAAATTAATGGTGGGTGAATTTGTATACAGGGAGTGACTGTATGATCACGAGTGTGGTTTATGATTATACAGCGAGAGGCTGAATTGTCATGGTGAGGTCTATATGCACGTTTGGAGTGTATGAATGGCCGTGTGCGCGGTGCGGGACATTGGTATATCTAGAAGGACTGTAACGCCATTGGTGAGTTTTATATGTATACTATATATACCTGTAATGATGCTATGGTTTTGGGTTGGGTGTATATGTATATTTTGAGTGGAGGCAAATATGTATACAAGTAATGTATGCTCATGAATGTGGCGATAATATATACCGGGAGTGACTATATTGTCATCGTTTGGATGTATATCTTAAGTGCCTATATGGCCATGCATGTGGCAAATATATCCATATACATGGAGTGACTGTATTACCAATGGCGAATAGGTATACAGGATATTACTGTATGTTCATGAATGTAGAGAATATGTACACAGGTCGTAGTCTATATGGTCATGGGTGAGGTGTAGGAGTATACCTTGTGTGCCTGCATGTTTACTCATGGCTATATGGCCATGTGTTTTAGTGTATGGGCATATCCATGTGTGACTGTATAGTAGTAGGTGAGGTGTAAAGCGAGTGACATATGTTCATTTGTGTGGTGTTCATGTATATATGGAGTGACTGCATGGTCATGTATAAGTTTCACTTGTGTACCTTTGGGTGACTATCGATTTCCTACCCCTCTAACACAAGGATATGTTAACCTATAGAGGGATCATATCAGAGTGTCTCTTAATGGCGTTTGGTATGCAATACGAATGAAACAGTTTTCATGACAATAGTATATAAGTTAATATATTTTGATGCTAATGGGCCAGCGTAGCCACATAATATGATCCCTCTCAGTTCCGTTTCAACGTTCTGCCCATTTCCGTTCACAGACAGACATAATCCCAAAAGAAGTTTTCGGCAAAAATTCATACTGCATCCTTTAAACTGATTTGTCATGCCTCATACTGTACTGGGACAACCAGAATATAACATTTAGTTATCAGTTGATTAAGTAGCATGTTTAATAACCAAGTGAGTCACAATTTGCAACCTTTCCGTAACAGCTTGTAATAATGTTCGGAATAAATATGACAAATAAACTTTTTACAATATTTGGTTGCCATTTTGCAAGCCATCTTGAGTAATTTTGTCTAAAACACCTCAGTGTCACACATTTAAGATAGATAAAAAATAAAACTCACATTTGATACCAAAGATAGTTCCATTTTACATGAAAAAATGGTGCAAAACCTGAAAAGTTATTTTTTTTCCGATTTTGATGCCAAGTTTGTGATAAAAAAAATCCCAAAAATCTGGTGATTTCAGTGGTTAAAATAGTCAAAATTAATCAAAGTACATCATAAATGTTAGTATTCAATGTATATAAGACATAATAGTCAATTGTATTCATCAACCACAACTTATAAGCGATTGCACGGCACGCTGGTGCAATATTTACGATTTTTCATATTTTGGCCGCCATTTTGGCAGCCATTGTTAGCCAAAGTGACAATTTTGATACCATTGAGTCGGAATATTTATAAGAAATAGAATTCATCAGTTACATTACACAGTCCTGCCAATTTTTGATGAAATATGACTAGAATCCCAAATTGTAATTTTTTGTGAAATGTTATACCGCGTTTTGTAAACTCGAATTTTTTGAATGTTCAGAAGGGGTGGGGACCCCACTTATGGCATATTTTATTTTCCCGATGGTCTGTTAACATGCTAAATACAAAATAAAGTCACAATTCTCAACCAGTTCCAAAAATCAGAAACTTATCTTAAAGATATCAGTAAAAAAACGTAACATTTTCCACTTCCGGTCGCCATTTTGACTGCCATCTTGGTCCGTGAGTTCCAATCTTGGCATAAAAAGATGGCGTTATGTCTTAGCTTCACAAAAATTTATACTTATGTATACATATGATACGATATTGTCACTATAATTGCATCAAACTGCAACAAACTGACTTAACGGAAAATGGCAGCCATATTGGACGCCATCTTGAATCACAAAAAATGCTCAAAGCGGATTTTAGCGGATTTTGGATATGTTATAGTGGAGATCTTCCTCTTCAAAATGATATATAAACCAATTTAGTCCGCATTTATTCTAGGTTAACCCTAACATTTTAGTTTATCGACCAGACTAATAGACCATATAATTAGGGGTACTGGTTTTCATATTTAGCAGGAATTTGCAAAATTTCAAGTGTATTGTTTCAATGGTCTTGTGAAATTCGAAGCACCATATTTCACTGCCATAATTTAATACTGGTAAAACCAGTGTATCAAAGAGCGTTAACATGAGGTCTATTTGGGATATCAAGTTTTCTGACTTTGTTCAAGAGTCCGTACATGGCTTTCGTCCCAATAACACCGTTTCGTTTGATAGCTCGGCAAAACCGGCCGTTATAGAAGAGTTCCAATCCGAGATATTTAAATTCTTTTTCTACTCCTAACTGTGAATGATTGTAGAAGAACACTGGCATTTTCTTTGGCATTTTCTTACAAAATATCACAACTTTAGTTTTCGATATGTTAACCTGCATGTTCCATGCCTCGGCATAATCGTGAAATGCTTGGAGTGCCCGATGCATGTCGTTTTGATTTTCAGTCATAATAACTGTCATCGGCGTATAGTAGGCATAATAGCTTGATGAAAAATCCTAATTTCTCTGAAGCGACATTGTCCAATAAACATAAATTGCTAATAGCGCAGTCATTAAGGAAATTTTGCAGATCATGAACGTAAAAGGAAAACAGCAAAGGGGACATTATTCCCCCTTGAAAAAGGCCTACGTTACTGGCGAAGAATCCCGAAAGATTATTACGGTATTTGACGCAACATTTAATTTGCGTGTACATGTCCCGAATTACATTGAAAATCTTTCCATTAATATCCTTTTTGAGTATTTTAAAATATAATGCTTCTCTCCATATGGTATCAAATGCCTTTTTGAAGTCTATAAATGTGCAAAAAAGTTGTTTTCCTCTTAACATGTATAAGTCTATAATGTGGTAAAGAATGAATATGTTATCAGTCGTGGAATGTTTCTTTCTAAACCCAGTTTGGTTATCTCCGATCAGTTTTCCTTCGTCTGATAGGGCGGATAATCTCTTATTGAGGATAGATGTGAATAATTTAGCGAAACAACTAAGTAATGTTATACCTCGATACGAATCTGCATGTACATGATCTGTTTGTAAATTGGGTTGATAACCCCCGACGCCCAATCTTGGGGGAAGTACCCATCATCGAGGATAATATTAAATAATAGCTTATAAAGCGGCATCATATGATCCACTGTTGTTTTCATATACTCATTTTGTATTAGGTCGATACCAGCTGCTTTATTGTTCTTCAAATTATTTATCGTGTCTTCTATTTCTGCCTCAGTTATCTCGGCATTAATGTTAGATTCCCATGTTTCATCGAATATTTCGTCGATTATTGGTTTCAGATTATTGTCATCATCTGACGTTTTATTTAGTTCTTTAAAATGTTCAACAAAGGATTCCAAACTTGGTTTGCGAGATTTCTCATCGCTCGCATTGTTCCTCCCAGTTAGTTCTTTGAGCTTATCCCAAAAGCTTTTACCAGATTTACTTAAAGACTTTCTCAATTCAGTTATATTACTTGTTTTTGTCTCTTTAATTCTACGGTCCATTGTTTTCCTATATTCTTTACCAGCTACATTGAGACACTCCTTATTGCGTGCAGTCTTGTTGTGATGGTAATATACTCTGGCTTTGTGCATTGCTTTCCGCTTTTCTTTGCACTCGGAGTCAAACCACGGCTGGTTTGGTTTTTCGTATTTATTCGATAGGGTTACTCCCCTTAGATAATGTCACGATTGGCGTTTTGTCGACTTGATGATTGTTCCAACAAGGCCTTTACCGCTGCTATTTCAGTCTTGTCTACATTGTCAGAAAAAGTGCGTGCGAGTTCAGGTTTCCATCGCTTATGCTTTACTTGGGCCGTCTTTTCGTGTTGTGCGTGCATATTTGGGCTAGGTTCGTATTCATCTATGTTTCGGAATTTTATTTCGACGTGTATACCTTGGTGGACGTCGGAATATAGTGGGGAGAATTCGTTTACACTGAAATTTTCCAATGATTTTAAAAGTCGTTTATACTACCAACGGCGTAATCTACCACACTGCGGTCACTACACGTCAAGCGCCCAGTGCCCTTATCTTCTCCAAAGCGACCGTTAATGATACGCATATCATTAAACTGACATAAATGTATAAGTTTGTAACCATAACTGTTCACATTTCCGACATATTGTGAGTAGCGAGATGGTATCTCCGTCTCAGCTATAAAATTTGTCTCATCATATAATAAATCAGACATCAGTTCACAATTAATTGTTGTCGCGGTTTCCAAATCTTCGGGATCTAAATCAAGTGCATCATTGAGACATTTCGTTCGGGCGTTGAAATCACCCATCAGAAGAACCATATCAGAAAATTTGCGGATTTTTCGTAGGTCGCGTTTAATATATAGATGCCAGTCATCGTCTGAGTATCTAGTCCCTGATGGTGGGATATATACTGCACCAATTAATATTGATAAACTTCGGTCAACAATTCTGATCCATGCTACATGCTTCATGTCACTTTGAATGTGTTCGACGTTATATTTTAGATGTGATTTTATTGCTATGATTATTCCACCACATCGTTTACCACTTCCTATATTTCTTCCTTTCGCCGCATAAACTTTGAAATTAGGTATGACTATACAGTCTTCTATGAATGCCTTTGTTTCTGAAAAAAACATATGACGTCATACATATCAATCATGTGTATAAAATCTGGATAATCCAATCGCTTTTCTAAGCCACAGACGTTCGGCGCAAGCATTTTAATTGTATTACATGTAGCTTCATTGGATATGCAAGAAGAATTATCTAACGAAAGCGTCGGTTTCGTGTGTGTGGGTAAATCGCCCACATCTGACATTGGCATATTATCACACCGAGTGTTTTGTGAACTGATAGCGGATGCGCGTACAGTATCATTAGACGCATACATACAATTAGAATAACATGAGTCATGAATATTAGAAATAACATCATTAAATACACAATTTGAATCAGAATCATTGGGATTCTGTTTTAGTGAGATTGAACATTGTTTCGTAGAACAACCACACGACGATGCCCGTGATTGTGACAATCAATCGAATTTGGCGCTCTTCGTGGGTTCCGGTGGTGTGTTGGCGCTTCTATTGCGTGTCCTGCTCTCTGCTGTCTCGAATTCGATTGAAGAAGCTATCTCCTTTTTACCTTCGGGACTTAAGTGTAGCCCAGAATGGTCGTCTACATTAAAGAGGGAGCGAATCACGAACCCTTCTGTGTTCCAGTAAAGGTGCATAGTGTCTACATATGTCAGACAGACCTTCCTTTTGCAGAGCTTTTCTATAAATTTATTTAGTTTGTAAGCTGTCTCGTTGAACTCTTGTATTCTGATTCCTCTCCCTTTACGAGGTGGGACCGTGCACAAATTAACAACTGATGTTGGGAATTCGTGTCTGATTATATCCAAGCCTTCGCCGAAGGTTTGCACGACAAGATCCTAGTCAATATCGTTGTGCAGTGTGTCGTTAGAACCAAGGTGAACAGTTACTTGCTGAATGGAACTCACGGATACACTATTGTCCTCTCTTACACACTGGAGTAGTTCGTTAACATTGCCCATTGGTGCACCTGACTTATTGAACACTTTTAGCTTGGGATCGTGTAATGGCAAGTTATAACAGTTACTCGCACCAAGGAGGATTGCGTCAATGTTTACACCCTTTTCCGGCTGGGAGTCGATGCCTGATCGGTGTCGTTGATTGGCGTCTTATCGGGCTCTTCGGGCGTACTACCTGCGTCGTCGACAAGAACGAAATCACCTGTGTCCCTATTCGAGTCCGAATTATCGCACCTCTCATTAGGCCTGCTCGTTTTATGACTGAATTCTGTAGCGCGCTTGGGACACTGGATTTAACCGCGGCGGTGACCGAATAGCAGACACGCTCGACATCTGATGTCCTTCGAAGTACACTGAAGTGAGCTGTGTTCATTGCTGAGACATCGCCCACAAGAATTCCTATTCGTGAACTCGCACCTTTTTCACCTGGAATGCCTTTGTCCGCATTGGGGACAGTCAGATTTAGCTTTGTCTGACAGTAATATGAGCTCATGTTCATCAACTTTCAATGTCCTTGGCAGTTCATCACAATCGGTTATTTGTAAATACCTGGTCCCATTTTGAATCTTGGTGTCACCGATTGTGGCCCTTTTGTAAGAATCTTCGACAATCTTGCCATATTGGGAAATAGCTGCAATCAGGGGGTCGTCTGGCATCTGGACAGGCGCATATAGAATAGTTACGTGACTCGATTTGCCTTCGCAATCGAACAATCGAAAAAATCTGCCCGGTATATGCAAGCCATTGTTCATGAGAATGTTTTTTGCATTTTCGTGTTCGACGGTAATAAGACACTTATCTCTCGTGAACTGAACGGCCGAAATGTCGTCCACGTCTATCACTTCTGCCAAGCTTTCAACGATATTAAGGTGAGAAATTCTTCTGAACATTCCTCGACCGAAGCAAAGTGTTAAGTCCATTTTGAATGAATCCGTCATAGTGAATTTGTCACAACACACATGTATATTGGAGAATAAGGTCCACTTCACTTATATTCCGCTGATCGGATGTAATGAGTTATTTAATTATTAGACAAATTTCGCTTTATTTGGAGCTGAATGAAAACACGACTCGCCTGTCCGCCATCTTAACCGGAACCGGAACTGTGCATCACACTTAGAATCTTGGCATATCAAAATCGATTGTCCGATTTGTCATATAATTATGGTCGCTCTGTGCCAGATTTTTTCGTACATTTTAATGACACGTGCGATGCCATATAGAAGGAACACGAACACCTCTTCAGAAATCTCAATCAACCATGGTTAAGTAACGATAACCTTTAGCAAAAATGCGCTGCAATTTGGGGTGGACCCTTATTAAACTGTTGCGGTTAAATTGACGGCATAGTATGTCCAATGTGCCGATCTATTATATAGGCATCAGCGAAAATACCCAACTGATGACCATTTCAGTCAAAATAATTGAACAAAAGTTGGAAAATATGCAAATGTTGGTCTAAAACAACAAATTCCCCACAAGTAAATGTAAAAGCTATCTACGATAACAATTTCAACCTATTGTTGGTAAAGTTGAGCTATTGCCATGGGTTGGCGACCGTCGTCCGTGCGTGCCTCAACAATTTTCTTCGGCACGCCCTACATGCCGCATCCCTCATCCTATGTTGACCAAACTCCACATGTAGCCTCAGGGTGACCTATAGATGGGTGCTATAGATTTTTCCCTCGAATTTCCCGAAAAACATGGCCGCCAACAGCCATCTTGGATTTCAAATTTGAATCCATCTGCACACCCCACAGCTCGTATTTATGACCGGATCATTTATAAATGTTGCAGGCACGATTGTGATCACATGTAGATGGGACCTATCGAGTTTGAACGATTTTCGATGAGAAACATCCCGCCGGCAGCCATCTTAGATTTTAATCTTTGTATGACTAAATCATTTGGCACACCCGACAGACCACGGCACACCCTACAGACCACACCCCTCGTCTGATGATCACCAAACTGCATACGGATCTTCGGGGTGACCTCTAGATGATTCGTTGAAAAACATGGCCGCTAGCGACCATCTTGGAATGTACTGGCTGTATGACTAAATCCTTTGGCGCACCCTACAAACCATATCACTCACCCGATCATGATCAAACTTCTTTATCATTGCTCAGCACAAAATTAACTCCTCCCCAAGTTGAGCTACAGTGTCATTGACGCTTTTATTACTGAAGAAATCGGCGCCAACTGTTTCTGACCTTAAAACCTGTCTGCGTCACATGCATTCAACATAAAAGTACTTTAATTAAAGACACATGGCTCTTTGCGCTCCAAAATACACCTAATAATATTCGCTTTTGAACTTTTCCCGGTATCTAAATAGGCCCACGAACGCCTGAAATACACGACAACGAGCATTATATATGTCCCAGATACTGGTAAAATGAAACGATCTCAAATTTATCGAAAGAATATAAGGAACAATACACTTATTTTCAGCGCCATATCGACGAATCTGTTCGGAAATATTCCGCTTATAGCTATGTGTTGATATACCTCTCACTAAATTATATGTATGTGTATACAATTTTCAACAAACCATGTCCGTTTCATATATGTATACGACAGAACACCGTGCACATATGATGTCTTTGTTATCTTGACAATGACCATACTTTTGACCCTTTATATACCACGGAGGAGGTGGTTAAAGGTAGTTTCATGTAACATTCAACTCCGGTGGGCGCTGAGAGCGGTGCACAATCAGAACATAACTGTTTATTAGTACATTATGTCCATCAATTGTTTTGACAGTGTGTGTAAAGTTGTAGATCGATGTCGAGTCATCTTAACCAATATCTCAGACTAAGAAGCTTAAGAGTAAGATATGCTGTGGTTCTCAAAACAGCATTGCTGCTATTCAATGTCCCGTCTTGACAACAACAACAACAACAACCAGAAGATAGCTTGACACTGGGATCAAACTAAGAACCAAATACTGAGGATATATGCTTCAGCGTCGTTGGGACTTAGCAGTTCATCATTATTACGTCCAATTCATTGTTTTTAGTTCGAGTTGCCATATGAAAAGTAAATAATCGAGAACTAGCCCATTTACCCACTACAGTCGGTCAAAAGCTCTTCAGAGCTTGTGTTTGTAATATGTTTATACCTCTGACTTTTAAATAAAATTTATCTTATCTTTACATATACTATTTTTCCGATAGCACCGCACAGTGTGACAGGTGTGAACAGTATAAGATTCGATCATTCGACATCATTAAGACGAAATTCAAAGAAACATGAGACGACCGAAACATCATACACGAATAACCAGAAAACAAAAAAATGCAAACCTCAGATAAACATATACAACATATAACAGAAAATTTATTTGGAATACCGCGAAGAGGCGTGATTAGCCGATTGGTTGAGCCGGGTCAACTCAATCGCCCGTCTTGAAGAGATAAAAGGGAGACGTGGGTCATGACCTACACGAAAGCCACACGCACAGGTCGAGGGCTCACGTGATACGGCCGCCATAATACCGCCAGGACTCGTACCCAGCACATCACGGGATACAACACCCAACGACAAACAGTGTGCCACATTAGGGGATTCTTACCCCTCGCAGTGGGGCGGTAGGCATATTCTAACCCGTGCCAGTGAATATATACAACGGGAAGGTTCACTTCCTATTGGCTCAACGTAATGCATGACGTCGCCAGCATCCGCCATTCTGGTAGGATACTACAGCGAATTGCGTCATTGGTTACTGCAGCGCTATTCGCCTTGTGTGTAAACAAAATCGAAATAGTAGGCCTATATAAGAATAAACAATGAGACAAAAAGCATACTTTAATCCACCAACATGAAAATTTTTTATTTTAAAGCAAATGAGTATTTATTTCAACCAAATTACGCTGTCTTTCTTGCCAATTTTCGTTTGTTATTCAATTTCGAAATTTTGGCTGAGATCATTCAATTCATAATCATTCAGTTGTGATGATGCATATTTTAAATTAACGGCGTACCAAATATTGAAACATAAACTTAAAATAAAATTCATTTGGAAACATTACAGAATAATTCCATGCTTGTGGGCTCTGGCGGCTATGAAGAGACAAAAGTGTCAAAGTGAAAGTGTGGGTGGACCGTGGAGCCCTGTGAGATTTTACACAATTCTGAGGCTTCTCAAGTCAATAACATCAATGCGAGTTCAAGTAGTTGCTATGTAGTAATGTACATACATTAGGCTGCACTAGCCACACCCTTAGTCATTGCTACATTAATAATTTAATATTTGGAATCAAATACTTAATAGTCATTTCAAGCATTACCTAATAAAACAAGAATTCTGATATATCAAATATTTAATTATTTACTTTTGATTTATAAATAGGCTACATGTGATTTTTTTTGTTATGAAGAAAGATTAATTAATTAGTGAGTGTTCAAACATTTACAGGCTATATATAAATGTATTTTACTCATGTTGAGCCTTGCATAGTCCTTGCGTTCATGGTATATGAAAACTCAGAGAATAAGAATTTGGGAAATTTAGGCTACATATGCTTCTTTTTTATTTTAATATAAGTTATAACAAAGATTGAAATTTTCACACACATCAAGGCAATATATTTTTATAACTACATCAAAATTTCCCAAATAAACTCATCATATTAATAACGATATATATGACCCAGAGATGCTATAATTTATAAATTCTTGAATAAATACTGGGTAGTTTATTGTAAGTTATGTTTGCCAATATGTTACATACCAGTAGGCATGTAGTGTAGCCATGAATATAAGAACATAATGTCATCGGTTATTTTTGGATAACATAGAGGATGATTGTATCTCCATGGCACCTCATAATGATTGACACCATAAGGTAAATTAATCATGATTGCGTGACACATGTCTATCACATTGTAAGTACCGGTACCACACCATTTGCTGAAAATGACACAATATTATATAGTGCTGTATGCTAATAACAA
Source organism: Siphonodentalium dalli (assembly GCA_032622095.1). Taxonomy (NCBI): domain Eukaryota; kingdom Metazoa; phylum Mollusca; class Scaphopoda; order Gadilida; family Siphonodentaliidae; genus Siphonodentalium; species Siphonodentalium dalli. The sequence continues at coordinate 138,932,882 of CP136062.1, read as the reverse complement.
AACTTTAAATAAACTTATTGTTTCCCCATACCATAGACTATATTTAAGAGTAGGCGGGTAGGCCTATATATTATATGTGTGATTTTACTAAACTTATACTTGCAGGTAGGTTTAAATATTTAAACTGTTATTTTGATATTGAAAATCTATGGATATCACACAAATAATTAAATATATAGGCCTACATCTGGGCCGCCATGCACTATACATAGCCTATCCAACAGACTGAACATGTTTTCCATACAATTTTAGTACTATAAGGACAAAATATGGATATGATATGTAAATAAAATATTTGTTACTACCTGGTAAGTCTTACCGGTAGGGGGTTTTTGTATGTGGGTAGCAGGGTAGGTATAGGACCAGGGAAGTTTATGATATCATGGCCCAAAGATTTGATATTTGGTGGATGTTTTTAAAAAGTATTTCAGATTGATAAAATGGCACTGCAAACATAATGAATTGTTATGTATAAAGTGTAACATACTATTTATTTGTAATACAGTATACTGGTAGCATGTATATGTGTCCCACCAACCCCTCTCATTGGTGTAAACTCATCATATATTGATGGTACATACATATAGTGTATGCGAGATTAGTGAAATATGTCATGTATGCAGGACTCAATATAAATGGCATTAACTTGTACTCAGAATCCATAATTATTCCCAAATCAACTGGTATGCCAGTTTCATAATAAAAGTGGCATCTGGAATGTAAGCCCTACTGAATGGTGGAGCCTTTAAAACATGTTTAAATTGTGGTTATATTCTAAGCAATTAATTTAAATGACCAAAGTTGTGAACTTTGATCCCATAATAGATCTCAATTTTTTAAATTAGAGACATCACTCAGGTAATGTTGTGGACATTATTTTCAAACTCCCACACTTTTAACTTATTAGTAAAAGTAAACAAGGAAGTAACGATGCGATGACGTAGGTTCCTACCAGGGATCCTACCAGAATGGCGTCATGACAACTTCCGGTGATTACCACAAATGCGCGGAGTGAACCTTCCCGTTATATATATTCCGTGCCCGTGCCCACATGGGTAGGGCTTGTATATATGCCCATTCAGATGTGGGGGTAAAATAATTAATGGCTATTGTTCAACTCCACACGGGGTTAAAAAAAAAAGCACATATATGGCAAATGTTGGTACGCCGAACAAAATCATAACGTTCGTACCCTGTTGTTACGCCATATACATTGGGTGCAAATCAGAAAACATATTCCCAGAACTAATTTACAGCCCATGGGTATATACATGTAGGGTACAAATGGTTACTTTACATATTAGTTAATGTTACATTGGGTACTTTTATTTTTGTCTTAGAAATCCCAAGGTACCTGGTTACATTGGGTACAAATTAGAAAACATATTCCCGGAACTAATATACAGCCCAAGGGTACATAGCGTACAAATGGTTACTTCTGGTTACTTTAACTATTAGTAAATGTTACATTGGGTACTTGTTTTCTTAGAAATCCCAAGGTACCTGGATACATTTGGTACAAATTAGAAAACATATTCCCTGTAATTTACAGTCCATGGGTACACGGGGTACACATGTTTACTTCTGGTTACTTTACCTATTAGTTATTGTTACATTGTGCACTTGTATTTGTTTTCTTAGAAATCTCAAGGTACCTGGTTACATATTGGGTACAAATTAGAAAACATATTCCCGGAACTAATTTACACCCTAGGGATGTAAATTAGTTCCGAGAATGTTTTCTAATTTGTACCCAATGTATCCAGGTACCTTGGGATTTCTAAGAAAAGACAAAAAAAGTACCCAATGTAACAATAACTAATAGGTAAAGTAACCAGAAGTAATCATGTGAACCCTATGAACCCATGGGTTGAAAGTAGGTCAGAGAATGTTTTCTAATTTGTACCCAATGTAACCAGGTACCAGGGATTTCTAAGAAAAAAAGAAAAGTAACAAATATAACATTAACTGATAGGTAAAGTAACCAGAAGTAACAAGTTGTACGCTATGTACCAGTTGGTTGTAAATTAGTTCCGAAAATATAATTTCTTAAGTTTCTAAATTTGTGCTTATGAAATGTACCCAATATAACCGACGTAACAACAGGGTACAAGGGTTATGTTAGCTGCGTCCCAAAATTAGACCTATCTAAACAAACAAAACCAGTTATAAAATCTCCAGGTAGCCCGTGATGTTGTCGGTGATAATATTCACGTTGAGCAAGGCGTGCACTTTATTCGTCATATCCAGTTTCGATTTGCATATATGAACGAACACTGTATTATCGAATCTCAAGGCATGAGTTCACACGAGACGACATTTTCGTTAAGGGTCAGACGCACGTTTTTTGTCAAAGTTATCTGATTATTTAAAAAGGAATATCTAAAAATTTAGTACAAGCGATTATTGTTACACGACATTTAAAAGAACCGTCACCTCGTTGTAAATTATAACCACATTTACTATACTATATATGTAGAAGCTTTTCAAAGGCTTTTCAAAATTACATTTGATATAGCCATGATATCATATCTGAAGATCGTAAGATGACACTTAATTGGTCATGCTTCAAGAAATTTCATAATTATTTCAATTTAGAGACAACCACCCGGTATAGATAATTTGCTATATTTGAGAATATAATTTTCGTGCCGTACCTGCTTGTCAATAAAACATTTCGCTGATATGAGTTTTATGTCATAAGTTCATAGCCAAATCCCCAGCTGACCATATATCTCTATTACTGTGGCAATGGGACAGTTGATTTCTCCCTATATCTGTGGACCAGCATGCATACTACATTTATTTTCATTGGGCTAATATATTTGTGGCTGCTTTATTCTTCATTGTAATATATGATGGGAATGTTATGTCATGGAATTAAAAATATAACTCAACATTATGACACAAATGACAAAATGGGATTAAAATGAAACTGATATTTTCAACCTCTCAAATATATTAAAATCCATCAGTTTCGTCTTCTCTTAATACTTGTTCCGATTCTATATATAACGAAGATTAGAACGAAATTCAATATTGTTCGCCGGATAGATCGAGAGAAATTATTTGTTGAAATTTCTTGCACTTTTTCCTGGATTATGCAAACCCACGCCTGTCCCCTAAATGATTTATATGGTCTAGAAACCACCAAACGCAATCGGAAAGCCCCTCCCGTTTATTATTAAAATGATCCAATTCCCATTCTAATCGCATAATAAATAAGCCGAAAAACTCATAAATAATACAACGACCGGTTTTTCGGAGATCTCCGTGATTAGACTACGGGTGACGTCAACATATTCGAGCAACTTAAAAACACAGATTCGGAGCCGGAGTTTATTATGCCAACTACGATTACATAAACGTAGTCAGCCGATACTAAAATGCGGAATCGGTTGTGCGCGCGATGTATAGATTAGGTCGCTATGCAATGAGTTAATTCAGTAATCAAGATAGTGTGGTTCACTATGGAAGTCATTATCGTATAGCAGGCCAAATATTTATATTAATAAAGTAATTAGTAGCGCCTAGGATGGTCGTTTTTGCAGCCATTGTAATTAATAACATGCCGCCGCGTGTTTGGTTTGTTGAATATATAGATGTTACTATTGTGCTGAGTTTGAACGTCACTCAGCGACTATTAATCAGTGTCAACCGACGAAATTGTTTGCACTATACAATCGGACACAAAGTGAGTGGTACGAGGAAGAAGACACCCTCAAGGCGCCACAGAGATGCCACCAGGAGGGCCAAGTGGAAAAGGGGAACTGAGAGACGCACAGTTCCCTCCCACTTGACCTCTGGGCCAAAAGATCAGCCTGCGACCGATGTCACCACCACCGACAGGAACCTGGACGCCGATGTCAACTCGGATGTCTCTGCCATCGACGAAGACAGCGGAAGAGGGGGCACCGACGTCATTCCGGACGTCCCCGCCACTGTCTTCGTTGTGGAGCTGGAATCATGCACCACCTTGCCAGTTTCCAACAGGGACGGAATTTACCACCACCGTCCCTGCGAGAGTCGAGAAAAAAACACCAAAGAAACATGGAAGAACAACAAAAGAGAATAGAACATCTTATGAGAAAACAAGAACAACAACTGACGTCTCCATCTTCCGGGGAAAAGCAGCACCCCAAAAAAAGAAAAAAGAAGAAATGAAAACTCTATAAAAGTTTTTTTGTTTTGTTTTGTATTTATCAATTACAAGTTGAAAAATGAGGGGTTAAGGAAAGGGCCATTCGGCCCTTTAGAAGATCCCGGGGTTAGCCCCCCCCCCCCCCCCAAATCACTTCATCGTCATGTTAATGACAACTGACGGTCGCATAAACTTTGTCATAAGAAGCACCTAAACGTTATAAGAACACTGGGCGTAATAATGTTAACTATATAATTAGGTGTTTCATTTGTTGTTTTTTGGAAGTTATTTCTCAATCATTCGTATATTAGAATTGGTGTAGCGTGCATGCGTGTTAAGTGTTCATGCACTGTGTTTACGCTCGACTACAACCATATATATGTTTCTAGCGCCACTGCCCAAGCCTGTGGGAAGACATGTTCCACCCCAACATGAATACGTTTGAAGTGGCGAATCCGCTTCATACGTCATTAATTGCATTAAAAGCAACACCTGGTTCACAGGTATCCGCCTGGTCGAACTACGTGCACTTTATAGCTAGTAATTATTGGAGCGAACTGACAGAGCATACGAAATATTGAAGCTATTCTTACATGGGAGCTTATTTTGATACATAAAAAAGATAATTTGGAAGTAGCGTTGCATGGACGTAAAGTTGTTGGATGACAACCAAACCACGAACAACGAGATGAGTCACAACTGTCGGGACGAAAAACTAAATTTATCCATATAACGTATTGATGAAACTCATTATTTCCTCGATGTTTGCAAATAAAAGGGATATTGTACATATGACCAGATTCCTTACATATTCTATGTTCATTTCGAGAGCCCCAAGTTTCGAACAAAATATGTTTTTATCTACATTTTATAATACTAAATTGAATTGAACTGACAAAACAAATAGGCTGAGCTATGCTGATCTAGACTTTCATGTATATTGTATATTCGTGTCTGGTAAATGTTGCAACACTTATATGAGGATGTAACAGATTTTGGGGACATTAGAAAGTTGAACAATCGGAAACTACTGTTGGAAAAATTTATTCGGGTGCTGAGGTGGCAAATGTCAACATGATGGTCATGACAAATTTTCCAGTAACAGATTATTCGTGAATTTAAGCTACATCCGTAAACTTATGGATTCACCGAAAAGCTAGAATAATGTAGCGCGAGTATTGGTTTATGTTGCGAAGAAAAAAGTATTAAGGCAATTTTGGACATTCACTTCCAAAAGATACTTCCTGTTTTTTCCGTAGACAAGGAAATATATTCTAAATAGTAAACCAATGAGTGCTCTATATCACAATATACGCATTCTGCTATTCTTTGCAAGTTTTATCTAAATTAGGTTTTAGAAATATGTTTTCTGTTTAAAAAAATGGCACCCAACTCTGAAGTACGAGTAATCTCCCTTTGAACCCCAAGAGGAGCTATAGTTCAGATATGATATCCAGCTTAGTATGTTGAAGTAAAATATTCAATTTACAACTGTGAGTAACTGATATGTCTGTGACCAGTGGTCATATCAGTGTCAGCTTGACGTAATTATTATTCTATTTTATATTCGTCCGTTATCAAACGGGACGTATTAAGTAATTGGTCTGTACGTTCGTCCGTTCGCTTTTGTTTTAGCAATATCCTAAGTTGTCGAAATTTCAACCACATTGAAAATACTTTTGATCTCTTTGAATGCGCATATATTTAAATATTTACTGATTAATGCAGGATGAATTATTGTGTGGTAAACATACGACAATGATTCCGCCAACATTAGTTACTGCATGTACATCTTTGATACCAATGCCGCCGCTTTTATCTATATTTTGATATCAAATTGATTAAAATAACTCCTTTTGGCATGAGTATTTGCTATTCCAAGGAGGTTGTTCCAAATCACTTTAAACCTTTCCCATGCACATACGTCACTGCGCAAAACACACCAAAAAAAAAGAGCCAAGCAAGGTTCGTTATCATCAATGTGCCATTGTCGACCGTATGTGTTATGCCGACTTCCACTGCACGGGTCCACCGTACACCTATAACCATTTATATACAAAATCATCACTGATGAGTAGTTGTTCCATAGGAACTGTTCAGTTAAGTACATGCTGTAATTCCGCTGAAGAGCGTTTGTATGGTTTGTGAGTTTGTAAGTAGATTACTATCTGCCCATGCACAGTTAGCTGTTTGCATACCACGCATGTGATGGACCCCACCACAACAAGAAGCAAAGCCCCCCCCATTCCGAACCTGGACCGGCGATGAGATGACACAATATTTTTTACGCATACTATATATAGAAGAAAAGACGATTCACAGGTAAAAGCAATACACTTGTTCTATTAATAACTTTACAGGTATTTAATTAACAAATCAACTCCGATTATAAAAAAAAATTGAGCTATTGAAACGATGTCTATTCATGCGCTGCCATAAGTGCTCTCAGTACCACAGCACTCTTTATATTCGAACAATATTGACACACCTACTACACTGTGACTGCTCTTTTCAAGTCGTTTTCGGTCACACTGAATGCATATGTTTGGATACACTCTACCATCACACCAATCATTCAAGTGAATGAATACCCAACGATCGTATCAGGGGTCGCGGTATGTAACGTATGGTTCTGAGCTACACTAGATATAATTTTGCCAATGATGACACGGTCTGGTTCCAGTGAAACATTGTTGTTGCAAGCAAACTCTGTTAAAAGTAGGAATAATTGCATTCTCATAGGTAAGGCTATCAGTTTTGTTTTATATTTGCAATTTTGATCACTGTGGTTTATGTGCCGTAAACACTCCGAATTTGGGCAAGGGATCTGGATGTTAGAGCCTTAACATCAATGCCTATGGATAATGTCATTCGGATTCAAGTAAATGTATACGTATACATGCATTTGAACATGACAATTTTTCTACTTATTTTGGAAGGAGGGATCCGATAGGTCGATATATACACGGCATATCGATCTGAAGACTTCACATACAATTAGTTATGTAGCCGGCTGTCTTTTAATTTTATGGTTATAAGTGAGAGAATTGCTCTTTCTTTTACCATATCAAGAATAGACTAGCAATAACGATTGTTTCATACAAAAGAATATGTGAGACCCGTCTTTTCAAACTTTTATGACTTCAATATACCTTTCTGCGTGTGGCATACACATTCCGTATAAAACTATGGAGCGTATATTGTTAGGCGAATGGAATATACTGTAACATGTTCTGCAATTTGTGCTGACAAACATACCATAGTGCAGGGTTTTTTTTCGACTCGTAAACTTCAGCGCTATGTCTAAAGTGATGTTAATCAGTTTTTTCGAACGTAATAACAAATATTTATGCAAAACAAAAAAAGTTATTTTCATAAATTTGATATCAAAATAGTCAGAAAACAGCGTCAATGTTACAAAGGAATTACACGCAGTGACTATAACTGGAGCAATCATTGCCGTAATGTTTATGTCAAATAATGCGTCCCGAGTAAATTATAGTAAATATTTACATGCGTGAGCAGTTCAACCGTTCTGTTCTCTGTGTACAGTCGATGTGGTTGGAATTTTCGACAATCTTAATTCATTGCTACATTCTTCCAATTGGGGATAATGTTCGGATAATAACAGATTGGTTTTATTCAATGAAATAAGTCCAGAATAAGCCTAATAATTTATCGGTTTACCTCCGGCACCTTCCAGATACAATAAATGCCTCAAACTTTTTCAAGTTTACACTTTATAATTATCGGGGGGGGGGGGGGGGGGCTCAATGAAGTCTAGTCAAGTGCGGATAGTTTAAAACACGGTTATAAATCTAATTGATTCCGGTAAAACGTATATGACTTTTGTATATAAGAATTTCTTTCATTTATCGAGTTCTATTGAAATAAAAGCGTGGAAAGTGGATATCAAATTTAAAGCCTGAAGATTGCGAGTTCGCTTCGAATTGATTCAGCAGACAGAGCTCATTTGTACATACAAATTATGTCCAGGGGGGGGGGCAAGATAGGTCGACAAAGACATGAGATATGAATCTAAAGGCTTTATATACTGAAAATCTTTGCAATGTCATTTTTCCAGCTGTTTTAAATTTTCCGAATAGAAGTGTGAAACGCTCTTTAATATTACCATACCCGGAATAAATTACCAAGAAACGCTATTTATTGTTCCGTCTTGAATAAAAGTATGGAAATTCTATATTTTGCACAAGTCTTTCTGTGAAACGTATAGTACTTTTGTATATAAGAATTTCTTGTATTTATCGATTTCGTTCATGAGTATTTACTGTATTTACAGTGTTATGGATCTAGTTTGATGCCAATTACCGGACCAGAATATAACAAAGGCGTGTATTATTCTAACTTCAAGCCACGCGGCTTCAACTTCAAGTGAATAATAAGTCGCGCTTCCCTTTTTGATGCAGCAGTAAATATAATATGCCAGTGCATTCTCTTATATATAAGGATGTTCAGGAAGCTCCATGACGTCATGAAACGGTTAATATGAGGTTGTGATTTCCAGATATACCACTTTAAAAAAAGGTTTTTACACGTTTTCAATTTGTGTCATCTTAGCAAATATCAATGACCCGCTTCTCATAAAGTGCGTCCTTGCTTCTGTTGCTCTAAAGCGATACATATAATAAAGAACGTCCCAATCGTGATCGACACATTACTTATGGATAATTTTCTAGATATTCGCGATTGCTGTGTGATGCGAATGATGGTGATCGCAGGTATATCTAATTTTGTTATGTAAGCAGGGGGGGGGGGGGGTCTGCAAATTGTTTTCCAACACTAGGCGGGGGTGGGTAGGTGGTTCAGCAGCCCGGCTTACAATTTTTTTCCTGGCCCTGTAAATATTTTTGCTAGATTCATTTTTCTTCAAAATAATGGGACAAAAGGTTTTAAGAATGCTTCTATTATGTAATAGGTATGCACTTAACTCTTAGTATTGGGGTTGAGTTCACCATCAGTTAATAATGAGGGATGACACCAAGGGGTAATAAAAAGGTCAGCTTGCTAAATGTTTTTTATCAAGGATCTATCAATGCACATTGACATGGAAGGGGTCAGATTTAAATATTTCTATAAAAAAAATCATGTATTCAACGTACCTGATAAATGAAAACATAACACAATAATAGATTCTTCAAATAAATGTAAACTCTTCACTGAACTCTTCAAATAAAACTAGACTATTCAAAAAACCATAATAAAATAATACTAAGGTGTTAAAACAAACTTTGACCGATTTCAACGATATTGGGTATATATGGGTCCAGGATCATCTCCAGACGGGAGCTGTCATATTTGAATGATTTTTTATGAAATATATGGACACTGGCAGCCATCTTGGATTTTACTCTTTGCATCACTAAATCCTGAATACACCCTGCAGAGCTTATCCCTCATCCGATCATCCAACCTTCATATGGATCTTCGGTGTGACCTCTCGATGGGTGCCTACCATTTTTTCCCGAATTTTTTGTTTAAAAAAAATAAGGGCTGCCAGCAGCCATCTTGGATTTTACTCTTTGCATGACCAAATCCTTTAGCACACTTTACAGGTCACATTTCTCATCCAATCGTCACCAAACTTCATATGGATCTTCGAAGTGACCTCAAGATGGGAGCCTCCATTTTTTCCCCAATTTATTAAAAAAAACAAACATGGCCACCAGCAGCCATCTTGGATTTAAAATGTCAATCCACCAGTATACCCTACAGCCCACATTTATTGGAGAATTGTTTTGAAACTTTACAGTCTTGTTGGTAAATAAAAAGTAGGAATACTTCTATAATCATGATACGGAACATTCATCGGATAAGATCAGGAAAACTGAGTAAAATAGTCATTTGAAGTAGTTTGGAGGGGTGGGTCCCTATCACAGAATCGGAAAAATACAAATTAGGGGGTGGTGGGTACACAGAGGACGGAAAAATAAAAATAAAAAGCGCCTAGTGTCCGGAAATTTTTCCTGACCCCCCCCCCCCAACCGATGTAAGCTGAAAATTGGCTTATGAAATTCTGGATTATTTGGCGTTAAATCGTATGGGGGTCTTTATTAGCAGGCCCTTATTAGTACTGTCGGGTATACATATATCACATGAAACCCTTATTATATACTTAAAAACAGCCATTACATATCTCTCACCGGTGACGAATGGGCACGTGCTTCCCGGTATACATGGCATCGCGCCAACAAAAATGCAGTTGTAAAGTTCTTTTAAAGATTTGTGTTTGTTAAAATAGCATAAAGCTCTACTTTTTTCATGTGATATACAAGATCTTCAACTCGTTATGTTGGGATATAAGATTTTATGAAACTCGATTGATAAATTTGATTCACAACTCGTCTACCACACTATGATGCATGTTTATCAAACTCGTTTCATAAAATCTTATATCCCAACATAACTCGTTGGAGATCCTCTATATATGTAATGAAAGGTCTACAAAGCTAGTACTTTGCAACGATGAAACACTAGATTCATGTTTCTAATCGGAAGATCAAACTGACACGGAATACAACCGATCTATTGGATAATTAATAACTAGCCAACGGGGATGCAAATAATCAGTTTTAATTCACGAAATGTCTGAAGTTTGAAGATAACATAACTATAATAACGCGCATAGTATTTATCTTCAAACTTGATGATTATAAATCTCATAAACTGCTTCTAAACGCCAGTTATTTAAACATAAGTCGTGTATAGCACAGTAACGATTTACTTGGTTTCATTTTATTCGTCTATTTTAAAGAACAACCCACACAATTTTAGCATCACTCTGAAACCTGTTTGTACATGCACTGTGTATATAGTAGAATGCTTTACAAGACATGTTTGATGAAGGTACACGACAGTGAAATCTTAATTATATGTGTATTATGTTATATATACATAAGTCAGCATAGCTACGGCGTGGCTATCCTCACAAGTTAATTGTTAAGGGGGACACCCGACTCACGGCTTGCATAAATCCAGCCAAAAATGGCAAGATAGTTTAACAAAGAATTTCTCTGGATCTACTCTTGAATTTCACACATCAGCATCTTCATTGTATATAGAATCTGAAAAATATTAAAGATACGGGCGGCGTTGGCGGTGGGTATGCTGTTAAAATATTCACCTCCGTCAACAACCGCCATAAACAGAAGGAATAGTAAGATATAGACAGACTTTGTTCGTATGACAATCAGAAATATGGCATAAACAGTATGTTATTGTCATTTCCCCCCTTTGTTGTGTAAACAAAAGCAAAAAACGTTACGTTACCTGGCTTTTGTTTAGATCCGGATATGGTAAACATAAAGAGCGTATTTCCTTATATGGAAATAATAAAGAGCGTTTATATCATTTTTGTGTGATTAACCAATAGAATTGCGCTGTGTTATGTAAACAGAAGCACAACTTCTGTAACACGAGCAGGCTCTTGTTTACGTACACCATTGTACGTCTTGACGACAATATACTGTTTTACGCGCTGATTATATGTTTGGCATATGAGCGGAACTGTATACATTTTGGTGTTCCTTCTCTTGATGGCGATTTGAACAAATATAAATATCTGCAACGAACGCTGCCCGTGCCTTTAAGAGACGACAAAAACAATGGAATTTATTGCAATTGAGAAGTTGAAATTATTATTATTTTTTTTTGTCGCTTTCGGTACCAAGAACTGCTAGAATAATTAATAATTTCACACAACACTCCAATCACCAAATAGCTTATTGGTTTTGGCGCCATGAGAGGAGGCTTCATATCATAACGTTGAGTTGAATTTTTAATTGCATAATATAGCATCATTCCCCATATAGTATAATGAAGAATAAATCAGTCGCAAATATTCCAGCACAATGAAAACAAATGTTGATAGACAGTGTGGTCCACTCAAGCAGGGATCAATCAACTGGAATTAGGCCACAGTGTTAAGAGGTATGGTGGTCAGGTTTAACTTGGTTATGAACCCATGACCCAAAACTCATCTCAGCCCAATTTTCCATTGATCAACAGGCATGACATGAACATTCTCAAATATAGAAAATTATTTGTGGGTAGTTGCCTTTCTAAATGAAAATAATCATTAAATTTCACGAATCAAGCATAATTAATTCTCCCCTCATTATCTGCAGATACGATCTCATGGATATGTAACATTATCTTCAGATACGAACTCATGGATATATATTTACATACACCTAATATCGCTTCCGATTTCCCCATAGCGTTACGGTATGAAGGCAATGTGTCCAAAAAACCTATGAACGTTACGTGACGTCATTATCAATCTCGTTCAAATGGTTTATATTTACATACACCTGATATCTCTTCCGACTTCCCCATAGCGTTACGGTAGACACGCCCCCTTATTCAATGCGTTCATAAACCTATGAACGTAACGTGACGTCACTTCCAATGTCGTTCATAGGTTTATGAACACATTGGTCCCGGAAATCACCGGGGATTGTCGGACATTACCGACTGCTTGAGTATATAGTACGTCCGGATTTGGCAAGAAATTTGTTTCGGTCTATAATCAGTGTTGTTGCTCTGTGTTACTGGGCGTTGATGTTAAAAAAAACCGCGCTACTCAATAGGGTTTTATCATTTTCCTTGCCGCTACAAATATTCCCCCGAACCTCACAAATATATCATTATATTATGGTAGAACGGCGTGTTGTCGATTTCTTATCCGCAGCCGAAACTTAATTGTTAGTTTCAGATATTAATCATTCTTGAAATCAACACGTCTACATTAGTTACCGGTACTATCTAAACAAGACATATTGTCATATGTGTATACTTTACTGTTAAATTGCGTTTTTTTCCGTTTTCCATGAATGGATTCTCAAAATGTTTGGTTTTCCAAAAAACAAGGATTCGAACTGTCTGAAATGAACTCCATGCGTTCGTTTAAATAGATGAATAAATAGTGGGAAAGACATACAATCCTAATTCATAATGAATTTAAGTATATAAATATAAATAATAAACGGCGGATTCAACGTGGTCATGGGTTTTGACCGCGTTAAAAAATCAGCAAACTCCGCATGAACCCCTTCGGGGTTCATGCAGTTTGCTGATTTTTTCTCGCGGTCAAAATCCCATGACCACATTGAAACCGCCGTTCATTTCTTATATGAACACATTTAACCAGGGATTGTCGGACATGAACGACTGCTTGAATATTCAGCACGTCCGGATTTGGCAAGAAATATGTTGTTGTTACCCTTCACCTAACACTCGTATCTGATTACACATCAAACAGGTTACAACACTCACATCTCGACAATATTATTTCCATGATAAGTACAACGTGCGGAGATATCTCAGCTATTTTATAATATAAAGACAACATTCTGTTTATAACCCCACAACTTTCGAAAAATCGCGAACAATGGTGTTTACCCATTTGTATAATTATCGTTTTTAATATGCAATTGTAATGCGTTGTGCGCATATAGTGTTGCGACGGACGTAAATTCGTTTTATGTTGTAAGGTTCACATTGGGTCTTCTTACATGAGCACCATGGACCACATAGCTGTACAATAACATTATAATACAGCTAATACTGAAATACCGCAGACAAATGCACAAATGAGCGACGTTACAATACGTTTCGTGTTACTAAGCGTTGATTTTCAAATAACCGCGCTATACTTAGTATAGTTTGATCATCTCCCTTGCCACGACAAATATTCACCCGACCTCACAAATACAGTAATGCTCTAAATAATCGACTCCTTAACCATAGCATAATTATGGGTAACTTTTCAGGATTTAGTCGGAAATATGGCTTGTTGCCATTAATCGGAAAGCTCTCACACATAAATAGTGGGACAGACATAATGAATTTAAGTATATAAATAGAAATACTAAATGGCGGATTCAACGTGGTCATGGGTTTTGACCGCTATACAAATCCAACAAACTCAACATGAACCCTTTCGGTGTTAATGTAGTTTGTTGAATTTTTCTCGCCATCAAAATCTCACGACCAGATTGAAACCGCCGTTCATTTCTTATATGAACTGCACTTTTGAATTTTGTTTTGTTTACAGAAGTACCTGAAAACAGTGAAATTTAAATATTGTTCATGCCATAAAAGTGAAATAAATGAGGTTATACTACCCAATGTGTCGATTGTTCTTACATGTAAATACTGTGTCACAATAATAGCTTGTATCAAATTTCATAAATAAATTCCTGACAGATTTTGAGAAAATGCATTTTGAAATACCAGGAAATGTTATAAAAACGTGCGTCTGACCCTTAGTAGGGTCACGCTAATGTTATTTACTACTTGTTTAGAGCACAATCCCATTGTTGCAATCGTTCCCTGATTTTTGGTAAAGCACACCGATTCCCAAGGCTGGCGAATGAATAGTTCAATGATTACCCCATTGTTAGGCACACTCAACTCACAACAGACAAATCGCACGGTCGCTTCGAAGTAGCTTCAATTACCAGAGGCCACAGGGGCACGAACAGCGCTCTGCTTCCCCCAAACACACTGCCATTATACGCCGTTACTATATGTATGCACCTCTAATATACTAAGCAGGCACATATATAGGGACGGCGTATAAGGGGAGTGCGGGTGGGGGGATGCACGTTCTCTTGTATAATAACTGAAGCTACATTGAAACGACCGCGCGATTTGTTTGTTAAGAGTGGCGCGTCTCGAACAATGGGATATCACTGAAATATTAGTTTGTCAGCCTTGGGAATTGGGTGTGATTTACCAAAAATACAATATATATACATACATCAACAGGACGAACACAGGGGGTGGCAATAGTAACACATGCATTGGTTGAATTATTTATTAACTAGTAGAATAATTACATTTATTATAATTATTCCACAAAACTAATCCAGTTCCGAAAATATTCTCAGGACCACTAATCCAACGATGAAAGTAAACGAATTAACATTTACATTTAGAACCACTAAATAGTTATATATCCAATAATCCAACAGAATCACCACTTCACTATATAGCGCTCCACATATCCGATATAACTAACAAGAGAACTTGTATCTGGAGAATCTGGAGGAACCAATGGACTATTATGGTAGTAATTTCGAAACAGTTTCTTGAAAAGGGGACACGTTTGTCACATAATAATGATGTGCAGCATTACCTTTGGCAAAAAGTAGTTGGTTGTTGGTTACAGGTCCAAATTCCATGTCATCATTCTGGGAGACAGACTTCTTCGGAATTCATGATCCACTTATACAATGTATATAATAATAGTAAGACACAATCATGCGACTTCCACATTTGACTTTCCAAACACATCTGCGAGTGACTTGGTTTGTGAAAACGCGTCACACGTTAATCCGTGTCGCTTCGGACATATTTATTCACATTCAACGGCGATCACTGCATGGGTAATCACGATGATTGGTGTGGCTAACGGGTCATTGTGTTCATCTCGGCCAGCGCACGGATTGTACGTCGTGTTCAACTTACGATCAATTGCGTATTTCGAGATAATCGCATTATGTGCGGTCAATTGTGCTCTAAGTAGGTCAGAGCACGCGAATAGTTCTTTACCAGAATAAATCTCGTCTCCGACTCGATTTATTCTGGTAAAGAACTATTCTTGTGCTCTAACCATTACTTAAATACTAACCATGCAGTACAGCACTGTACCGCCATTCCGACACAAAAGACCACATTCACGTTTGGTTGATGCTTTATACAGGTACCGCAGCATAGCACATTAACCATCAAGAGTGCGCTACTTGAATCAGGATGAATTGCCGCGAGAGAAGACGGAGGCAGCTGAATCGGCTCCTTGTTGGGAAGGATAAAGTACTGTATATGCGACCTGCCGGTGACAATAGTGATAAAATCACAACAAAGTATGAACGGAATACATCCATAGAATCCGGTATGTAACCCAGCCAGGGACATGAGAGTGGCTAAAATGCAAGCTTGGCGTTTTTTGAGGGAGGTGATGAAAAGACAAGCTTGGCAGTTTAAATTTTTTGTAAAGCATTTCAAACGCTGTTTTCGCGTGAATTCTGTTGGAATACAAGTTTGGAGTTTGGGATGATACCCGGGAAGATTTGAAAGGGCCGTCGGCCCTATCCTACAACCCACTTTTGAATGCTGTAATTCCGCTGAAGAGCGTTTGTAGGTTTGTGAGTTTGTATGTAGATTGATATATACCCATGCACAGTAGGCGTTTGCCTACTGGGTATGGGGTGGATGCTACCGAAGCAAGAAGCAAAGCCACACCCCCATTCCGAACCAGGACCGGCGGAGAAGACTTACCTTGATTTCTCTGTGTGAGTTTTGTGCGTTGGTGTATACATGTATATCATTTTGAGTTGTGAATAGTTGTAATTTATTGTCCTATTAAGTGCTTGCATGGACTCCAGTTGCCTTAGTCTGTTGTATTCCGGGACTGTACTACGGGCTCAACGCTGGGAAGAGGGTGCAATGCCAGCCGGTTGACTTAAGGTCGGTCGGGGCTCCTCAACTCTTGATGGTTGGAATAGCACCAGCCAATTACTTTTATGGCCAATTTTCGTACATTAATCGACAATATTGGCAGTAATGTTCCCGATTGGTTGGTTAATGGGGGGACATGGTCACAGAATGAAAACATCGCCTTTTTACGCAGATTTCTTGTTTTGGCCGATTTCTCTTTTTATACACCAGTTGTACCAGGTTTTTTTATTCGAAACATGTTTAATGATTATCGTTGTCACTCTCATAGTCGAGCTTGGCGGTTTTGAACATTATATCCTGATATTTTTTTACTTTTAGATGACCGATCACCGAACCACTAAGCTGGAATTTTAAATCCAAATATGAAGCTGAATTTCCGCCGATTTCTCGTTTCTAAAACATGTTCCAGCTAGTTTTCACGTAAAAACATGATAATTTCTCACTCTTATATAGTCGAGCTTGGGGGTTTTGAACATATTGTATTAAGAATGGCTGGTTAATAGAGGGCGTGGTCACCGAATGGCTATGGGGTGGCTGTGGTCGGGGTTGTAATTTCCAGCTGCAGCAGTGTAAGCAGACCAGTCCGGGGAATAATATTTCAACCCTCTTTTCCAAAATAGCAATATGATGGCGATATCGGCAGAAAATTGTGACAGAAATTATAGATTGTTTGTCTAAAATAACACATTTAAGATCCATGTCAACCTTTCGCTGGTCTGAAATTTCCAAATAGAATGATATGCCCTGACATTTGATCAACGAGTATTCTCTCTTGTCAGCTCCTTAATTTAAAGCTGCGACCGAAATTACTCAGACTGTATCATGTCACTGAGTCTGAACTCCATTCTTATATACGAGTAAACACAATCTTGAAACAGTCATACATGTACATGTATTTCACCAGCCTCGAATTGTTAAGTTTGAAATTTCGCAGCCAATGCTGTTAAAAGGACTAAAGTCTAGTTGTTATATTTGAGTTATTACACGAGTTATTACATTCTCATGTAGTTAGTTATGTATTTCTGTTTTTTTCTCGTCAAGATATTGTATTGTCGTCCACATGTCGTAAGATATTTTGTCCCACATATATTACCTCACTTTAACAGGCAGCGCATCTCCAAAGTCAGCCGAATCATCTACTCCTCCCCGGATACAAATGAAGTCTATCAACCTCAACGTCGAAAAGAACGCACTCAACCACCACACCGATAAGTTCGCTATGGTGCAGCATCAGGCGTCGGACAACGATCGACGTGCCACACAGAGGCTTGTAATCAGGCGAACTCAACCATTCAGAATCACACTGGGATTTGATCGGAAGTTCGACAGAGAGAAACATGACTTAAAACTGCTATTGAGAATAGGTGAGAACACCAAGTTGGTTCGGTGGTTTAAGTTATTCTGAAGTCACAACTTGGCACCTTGAATATATCTAAAAAATTGTATGTACACCGTCAGTCTGTTCCCGTGAAAATAAGCACATAACGGGCTTATTTTAGTGAGAGAAATAAGTTCATTTTTGAATTATTTAACGTCATTATAGGATCTATATGGACATAAAATGTGGTTTTTAAAACAGTCCAATATTGGACTGTTTCCATACGAAATAAGCCCATATTGGCATAATTTAATCTACCTTTTTCATCAGCACGATTTACCAGATTCACGCTCTTTATAATTTCTTTTCACGGCGGCCCGCGCCATTCAATGGCACAACGACTACAAGCTCACCATGGGCTTATATCAGAGTCCAAAATGAACCTATGTGAATATTTAGGTCCAATATGAACCTATTTGCGCGAGGATATGTTGACACCGTAGACGTATGCCGGTGCATTTTTTTCCAGAACTAAACTTACTTAGGCACTTTTCATACTTATCCAGGTTAAGATCATATGCGATTGATCGTTTAGGGATACCAATACACTGATACGAGTATATAGGATTTGGTATTATACTCTCGAACAAATTGTTCCCTTTCAACAGTGACGAGTCTATAAAATTCGCCCCTATAACAATAGGTTAATCGAAGTAAGAGTTTACTTAAGTGGAAACGAGTGAGAAAGTATGTCAAAAGAACGTTGACGCGTACCGTATCGTTGCGCCACGTGAAGAGTCAATACTAGTCAAGTTCGAAAATCTAAAAAAGCTTCTAGAAACAAAGGTGCGGGCATTTTTCTTTCAAAAGCTTTTGAGAATTGTTTCTAAAGGTATTTTGTATGCTGATTTCAAAAACTAATGTTGGCAAGTTGACAAATTATTATTTCTGGTCAAAAATGGCAATTCAAATTGGCCGCCATCAAAACAAAGTCTAACTTTACTATTGTTGTTATGTGTTGCTCTAAGACGTTCGAATATTGAGTGTTTCCGTACTTTCGAACGAACTGGAACAAGAAGAAGTATACATGGAACATATGTGGTAATTAAACGTGAACATGTTTGACATTTAACCCCATTTATGCCCAAAAAATGACAAAAAACGCGAATTTTATAAATCATTACGGTCTTAAATGGCAGAAAGTGAAATATGCTGGAAACGTATCCTTCAAATGGTATATATATATAGACAGTTGTGTCTAAATGTAATTTGTAATCTGATTCCAAAAAAACAATGTTGGCAACTCGACAAATAATTATTTCTGAACTAAAATGACAATTAAAAATGGCCGCCATCAGAACAAAGTCTAGATTTTCGTTTACTGTTATATGTTGTTCTAAGACGTTTGAATATTATGCATTTCCGTACTTTCGAACGAATTGTGACAAGAGACACTAAACACATAACATATGTGGTAATTTAAAGTGAACATGTTTGACATTTAACCCAATTTATGCCCAAAAATGACAACAAATGCAAATTTTATAAATTATCGCGGTCTTAAATGGTAGAAAGTGAAATATGCCGGAAATATATCCTTCAAATGGTTTAGACAGTTGTGTTTAAATGTAATTTGTAATCTGATTCCAAAAAAACAATGTTGGCAACTCGACAAATAATTATTTCTGACTAAAATGACAATTCAAAATTGCTGATATAATAATCAGTTATAAATTCGAAAATCATCAGTAATATTATGAAACTGGTTCATCAACACCCAATGCGACACAATTTGCCATCATATAGCCAAAAATGGTCACAAAAAGCCTTATTTATTATTGCAGTCAGTTTCACAATTGCAGAGTTGTGTGCAGGGTAACTCTGATTTTCTGCATGTACACCTTGCTGTTACACAACCCTTCTTGCACCCACATTTGATTATTTCGAGACATGATTTTGGAATGGGTTCTAGTGACATCATGGTCGGATCTAATCGACCATTTTCTTCTTTCCATCCCATTGTCGAAGGATCCGGTAATGTTTGCACAGGAATGGTTACTTGTTTCCAAACTAAAACCTGGTAGTTTGTTCTCAAAAGGTGGTAATGAAATGAGTCACTGGTTGGTGGAAGCTTTTCAGAAGATTCAGTCCGAGTGAACATCCTGAATCTTGCATTGTTGAGTTTTGCATCGGAAACTCCATACAACTTGCATATAAAATGTTCAGCACTTTCAATTGTTTCAGTGGATATTGCAATATTAGATATACCCTTTAAAGTTCACAACATTCCAGGTAAATCTTCCATGCGGATCGTTTAGACACCCCATATATGAACGAAGTTGAATCACTCCCCGTTAAAGCATGAAACGCTAGAATATAGTTCAGAGCGTCGGTCGATATTTGGGTGGCAACATCCCTGATGGGTATAATTTTAGGGCTTTTGGAAGTTCCAGCCATCATGGACAGATCACAATCTGCAGGTAATGTGTCTAGGTAACCAAGCAATAACACTAGAACATTGACATCCCTACTCACCACAATACCTAGTTTCAGATTGCACCCCATGCTGGCATCAAATGAATGAAGGATAAGTCTAGTGTAAGCCTCTTCGTGATTAGACTCTAACCCTTTCAAGTCTGTTCCATCTACCGAACAATCTACCTCTGCAATCTTCTGGTAACCCCCCTGCAACAACAACAGTAAAACCTTCTGTTTTCGCTTTGGTAACAAGTTCTCGAGACAAGAAACCATTCAAATCGGACTTGTTGTCAGACAACAAAATGAAACCTTTCCAATTTGGTAGGATGGGAACATCCCATTGTGAATCAAGTATGCAGTAAAATCATATATAAGTGTTTAAGAGAAGTTTACCTAGTTGTGCTCATTTCCATTGTTCACTGTTAGGCTCCACGGGGCTTATAACAATTAAGGCCCCGCAAATATCACAAACTCGGCTGTTTACCGGGCTTATGTATGCAGGCCCCGTTAAATACAAAACCTGCTTTATGTTAGATGCACATGTGCAGAACCAGTCAAAAGAAGTGGTATATTAAGCGCGCTATTTTCGCGCCCAATATCGCAATAATATTGCAAGTGCATGGAAACGCTTATAAGCGCGCCTCTTGCGATATTATTGCAATATTTTGCATTTAATATCGCAATAATTCGCGCTTAATATTAAAGCAAATTATTCTATATTGTTAATTGCATAAATAGAGACAATGTTTTAGATTTGTATATAATTCTAGTTGTAAAAGCTATATGTACCTTATAAACACAGTATTTATCTAATATAAGTATAACACTATCGGGTCTATATGAAATTTTTCGCGCTTAATATCGCAATATTTTGCGCTCAATATCGCAATAATAAGCCCGACATATGTTTGGTATTGCGCGATAATCGCGCCTTTTTCGAAATTAAGCGCGATCAATATCGCAATAAAAGCGCGCCTCAATATACCACTTCTTCTGACTGGTACTGTATATATGCATCGTTTTATACATATACTGCAGGTGATAAACCTCAGGCTGCCAAGGGAACGGCTGTGATCATACCAGTTTCCGATAGGAAAGGTGGAAAGAAGTGGCAGGCGCATGTGGCAAAGCTCTCTGACACCACTTTGGAGCTCGACATAACACTGCCGGTAACGTGTATGATAGGGGTATGGGACTTGAGTGTGCTGCTTATACCGGACAAAGTTCATTCGAAGGACCGTGTGTTAGGGTACAATTTCTCGAAATGCTTGTATGTTCTACTCAACCCGTGGTCCCAAGGTTAGTGACATTCATCAAAACACGTTGTGTGCCTATTTTGTTAGTACTGCACTGTACTGTGCATGGACATCATTCTGTGCGTATTACCACAAGTTCAGAAGTATATGTAGTACAGGTAGTGACGTTTCGATAAATTACAATCAGAGGCACGGGTGGACTTCGCGTTGGGGTATTCTGTTAAAATAACAACATCCGTTAAAACAGCCATAGACAGAAAGAATATTAAAATATAGACACACCTTGTTCTCATACCAATTATCCTGAAACAATAAAGCTTCTCAAATCATCGGCATAGTCAATAGAACTTTCACGAACTTGGACATTCCAACTACAGCTTTTACCGAACTCGGGGTCGCAGTACAACTTTAACACGTCCCAAAATAACATTATCCGGGTAGCACTACAGCTTTTAAAGCGACCCAATCTATTGTTAAAACCTACATCGGCCCACGTCTTTCTAATATTTGGGCCCACAGTATACACCAGTGGCGTTAATTAGGTAATCTTTCCTTGGATCATTGTCTGTTTCCACAATGCCTCTAATTAGAAATAACTGGTGCACGGAGGGTCAATGCTGCTCAGTACTTTGCATCTGTTAAATACGGTTGAGTGAAAATGTCATTAGGAATATCGTACGCTGGCGGTCATTCCAGAGACATACTTCATCGATCTGAGATTTTATGGAGGTAGTGGTAGGCCATCCGCGTGTTTGATCAGGTTTCTGAATACCGAAACAAATGCTATCCAGGGAGCGTGTGCTGATCTCACAACCATACTCAGTAATTAAATACTGGTTATCCGGATGGCATACGGAGATAGCAGTTTCTTTTTAAATATGTGTTATCCAGTCTGTGTTATCTGGCTCAAATTTGAAACGCTATAAATATTGTCCTAGCAAGTATGTCATATTTAACATGAATTCACTTCACAGGAGACACAGTGTACATGGCAGCGACCAATATGTTGGAGGAGTACGTTCTAAATGACGCAGGCATACTATATACAGGAAACGAGGATCAAATCATCGGCAAAGCCTGGAACTTCGCTCAGGTAGGACACGCCATATAGCGTATGTGGTTCCCCATATTTTGCTGTGAGTGTAAGTTCCTATGATGTTTGAACTGCATATCTGTTCATGGGCGGATCGTAGTGCATATATAGGAGGTCGTTTTGGCATCTAGTGGATATATAGGTTAGGTTATGCTAATATAATTTAACTATACCTAAACACGGGTTAGATCAATTGGAAATTCACAGCACGATGCAATTTCAATTAGCGTAATACCATTCTGTTCTCCCGAAAACCCACGCATATATCTGCTTATAAAGAACTTGTTTTATGTAGATACTCTGCTTAGAAAATCCTCATTTTGAGTCGATAATGTGCCGAAAATGTGAACATTTTACTCACATTATCGACTCATAATGAGGCAATTCTAAGCGGATGGTGTGCTTGCAATGAGACAAATAAGCCAACCCACGACTTTTCAGTTGTACGCTCTTTAACAATGTGTTTTCACTGTGGCCGCGCCATAAAACGAAATAGCAGCTATGACTCCATTATATGCTTATATCAGAGTCAAATAATCACATTATGTAATTATTTCACATCATAGGTCGATTATATGCGTATTTGCGCGAGGATATGTTGCGTAAAGCATGTGTACAACTTACATGGAATGTCATGTAAATTCAGAAGCGACTAATATATCACCGTAGAAACCCTTTGCGCATTAAGGCCCCTCTACCCGGTTTGCTACGCGGCATACTGTGCGTACACCTTGTGGCAAAGCCGTCTTTGTCGTTTTATGATTCTACGTCGTTACGTCACTCCGTTGAACTCAGGGCCCGCCTAGTCATCTCAGGTTTAAACCTGGTTTACGTAAATCTCTAGGTTTAAACCGCCGTGAGTCAGCAAAATATGTGGTTTAAACCCACGACCGCAGGTCTAAGTGACGCATTCGTCATCTCTGGTTTAAACCTGGTCCAGCCAGACCAGTGGTTTAGCAGTACTATCTCTGTGTCGTCGAGATAATTAATCGTACTTTCCTGATGCGGACCGCCTCGTTTTATTGATTACGAAAATCAATAATTACGACAGCGACCATATTTTGATTACAAATGTATAAGCGAGAAGCTCTCACACCTATAAAGCGTGTGGGGATAAGTTTTTGTCAATTTCGATATTTTGTTTGCGTTTTATAAGTTTAAACCGGCAACTAAACCATCTAATTCGGCGGTCCAGCTTTACCGAGGCTAAACTTGAGATGACGAATCCGTCTTTTCTTCATCGCGGTTTAGAATTGTCAAACAATCAATCACAGGGTGGAGCTGTAAATTATCTCGAGTGAGGGCGTGTCTACGTGGCGGCTGCCGACTGGTGTTATCATGTCACAGTTGATTCATTTGCACGCGAGCTTGCTCAGATATGGACATGTTCCTTCAATATGACTTTTACAACTATCTTGTGGGGTTTTTTTTTGGCTTGTGGCAATCACAAATACTGGTGTTTTCTACGAATTCATTTGAATGGTTCAACGTTTTAATTTTGACACCAAAACGATGCTACTGCATGACCAAATATGCTATACACATAATTTGCAAACCTAAACTTATATTGGTATATGAGTCAAATTTGATAACTTATTTTGATGTAGATCATGCCACAAAGCTCTACTCTGGCTCCGCCCATAACTTCCATAATATTCCACCAGTTCAAAACCTGGGAACTTTTTGATTTTCTGCATGAAAAAATGCAGCGCATGTGATATATTTCTTTATTTAAAACTGTGCATCTGTATGGTTGTCCGCTTCAAGTAGTTCAGATGCCGCTTCTGGTGTCCACTCATAAGCAAATTGCTTTTACTTGACTGACCTCTTGGTCCAGGATTGACTCGATTATGGAGCCTTTATTCAGCGTCAGAGAGGCCTGCGGCCCCTTCGTGCGAAAGGAACCTGTGTCACATTTGAATATTTTAATTTAAAAAATAATTACATTTAAAACAAACACATATTAATATAAATTTTAAATATTGTTTCTTGTTAGATACATCTCCTTACTCAATTTAACAACACAATTTTTTATATATTTTTAAATAAATGTTTTCTTATTTTTAAATCAGTTTTAGAACAGCTGCGAACAGACAAACGGACGTACAGCTCCTATACCCTTTAATATATACAGACATACATGTAAATACACAAAATTTTGTCTTTTCGGGTAAAGCATCTTGCAGAAAATCGATCACAAACAAAGTGATAAACAGTGCGTGAAACTCGTGTTGAGAGACAAGGCCTTTGTCAGATTGATATAAACCCAGAAAGAGATCGGATTAATGGTCCATGAGCGATACTTATATCTCAATTAATAAATCTAATGAGCGTGCACGCGTGATAATTTATGACATGTCAATAATCATTATATCGGCTTGTCTTTTGGTCCGATAGGTAAGAGGGTAGTTTGACTGTATGCTCATATCACCAAATCGAGTTGTCAATTAGTTTGTAACCGAACGACCAAAACGCCCCCTTAGACCCGGTTTGGCTGGACTGCCAATGTAGGTTTAAACCAGGTGTAAATTCGGGGGTTTAAACCGGAGATGACGTATCCGGACATCGTGTTTTGTTATTCGCGTTTGTTTGTTAAAGCGGTTCACAATCACAGCTCAAAACTGAGCTACATGTAGACCGCAAACTTCTGTACTTCTAGTGTGTTCGTTCTATACCCATCATTGTCAAAACTCGGAATTAGCCGCACAACAGCATCGAGTCGCGCGGAACGCGACACCGCACCGTCAAATTAAGACATATATAGATGTTAATCCGCGGTGCGAATTTTGCAGTTCGCACGCATCGTACGCTGTCAACAAGAACTCAGTGAACTCAGTACCCCAGTGTGATCTAATTAGACGAACCGTGCCTATCGCGATGCATGCCGCACCGCAAACGCACATCCTGTGCTTGGCTGCCTATGTCAGGAAGTCAATACCAGTCAGAGCGACAATCTGATTCAATTATTTCAGTTTGAAGAAGATATACTGGACATATGTCTTGCCATCGTGAGAAAAGCTTTCGGGTGGAAAGAAAACAGCAAAATGGCGGACCCGGTCAAACTTAGCCGTGCCATAGCGCAAATGGTGAGTAATGGGTTCTTCCAAACAAAACTGGTAAAATACACGTTGGACTATTTTCGGAATGAGCCAACATTTAACTCAACTTTATGTATATTCAGTCACAATACACAGCGTATGCATGTGTGTGAGTACATGCATTATTGATGATCAGTATTTTGCAGCTATAATTGAGACCAAACAAAATTATGGATTATTTGTAATGTAGAACTTGCAGTGGTATCGCAACTTTAAATACATGTACTGCGATTGGCTTTGATGTAATCAATTTTCGTGGTTTGTCATCAAAAGGCTTTTTCGTCGGTACATGAATTCGTGGATCAGATATCTTTTGTATGCATATCAACAGGTCATACAATAGCAGCTGCATGACAAAAATGATGTGTGTACTATTGAGAAATTAGACCCCAAGGTATTCCTGCGCTGAATGCACATCACGCAATCATTACCATAATAGCTACCAGCTTCATTTCAAACTTTGACAAGTAGGTATTTATTCTATTATGTAGTCTGCACGTGGTTACTGGTAAACATATATAGCATTTTAAAGAAACCAATGCATTGAGCATTGTTATACAAACTATCATAGCCGAGATCAGAGGATGCAGCATATCAATATTGTTCGGTGAATGAATGATAATGTATTGAAATAGATTACGTTTCATGTCGTCTTCCGTGTTTTTCTATACATAATTTTTACGCCTTAGAAAACAGACCTTAATGTCCGATCTTTATTTCCATCTCGTAAATGATATGGGTTTTTTGTTCCTTCAACGCAAGAGTCGATTATTTTGTGCGTTGTTGATTTCGTGGTTGAGCAACAGACCCCCACGAATTAAAAGGATTTTACAGTAGATAAAAATTGTTTGTGTCACTGTCGTGGCACCTTTCACCAAGGTTGATGCCTCGCGCGCTCAAAATGATCCTAAAACTTGTTCTCGGTTTTAAAGCCTTCGGCGGCGTCCATTACACCACAAACTGTGTATTGTTAAATGGGTATATATGTATTCATAACGTGTATGTATGTTGAAATAAACTAAAACTGAAAAAAATGCCACCAGGCTGCATAACCGCTGTCCTTGTGTGGCAATTAGAAGGCAGTTTGACAAGAAGTTACTGCAGTGGTCGACCGCTTTAAAGTTTTGTTTTCAAACAATAAGGACGCTTATTTGTACCAGAACAGCATCATGTTTGTAGATTTATTATGACGCATATAAATTAAAGCCCTGGGGTGAAATATATACCTGCAGTGGAGTATAATTTCATTTTTCACTTGAAGATATCCAGTTTTGTGTTTAAAGGTAAATCATTTTGACGATGGTGGCGTCATGGTTGGAATTGAGCCGATCGTTCTCTGGTGGAAGGCGGCCACAGTTCTGGTCTGGAAGCGAAAGCATACTGAAGAGATACCACAAAACTAGAAAGCCAGTCAGATATGGTCAGTGCTGGGTGTTCGCTGCACTTACGACCACAAGTAAGTGCGTGTATGAAGAAGATCAATGTTATGCACAACACTAACCCTCATCCCTTGCACTCCGATATAATTAAATAATACAGAATCCGCAAGATTTGGTTAGAAATGTTGACAATAAACAATTATCGATAAATTGTTGGTTAACTGTCGCTGATATTCGGTTTCTTGGATGCAAGATATTCTCGTGCAAATAGATTCATATTGGACCTAAATATTCACATAGATTCATATTTCCCCATATTGGATTGTTTAAAAAAAATCGCGTTTTAGATCCACATAGAGCGTATATTGAAGTTTAATAATGCCAATATGAGCTTATTTCGCTCAATTAAATAAGTCCGTTATGTGCTTATTTTCATAAAAAAGGCTGCTTTATTGTCAACGTTTGAAAATACCGATCTGATAGATGAGTTTTTGTGAGGAAACTTCCCATCAACTTTATATGTAGCTTACTTTTGCAACGATCTTAATAGACTGTAAATTGACTGCTTATTGTTCTTTTATGACCCTTTCAGTTTGTCGTGCAATAGGACTTCCCGTGAGACCGGTGACCAACTACATGTCCGCACACGACACTGACGGCAATCTTACGGTGGACGCATTACTACATAGAGACCCGATCACCAACGAAATATTCACCATACCAAACGAGTCAAAGGACTCCATTGGTAAGTACTTCAATCGTCCATGACATGGCATTGTGTTTCCGAGAGCAATATATGTAATTACTACACTTAATACTTCGATGTCGCTTGTCACGTCATATAACATGTCATTATTTTAGTTGGAAAACGTTCTGTTCGGAGATTTTCTATCTGTTATACAAGCTTTGTTGACAGACTTCAATATTGCACGTACATGTATGTGCCTTGCACCACATTCGTAATTTCGCGGATGTTTGTGTTGTGTTTCAAGACACTCTTGAAAACGGATGAATACACAACTGTCAAGCTAAGAAGTATCATTATTTTCTCTTTATTTGGCATGGAATAATCTGAACATTCTCAGACCTGGTAGTTACATATATACACGAAGCCATCCCTGTTGAAGTGGTATAAATGGTAGGAATGCGTATTACATTTTATAGATTTCTTAAATTCATTACAAGCATCCTTGTCTAGAAAACGGATATTTTACAATCGCTGCTAATTGTAAAATGTTCCTTCACGTTAGAACTCATTGAGTTAATAAATTGTGATCATTTAAATATCCAGGACATACCATGTATGGAATGACGTGTGGATGACTCGACCTGATCTGGAGGGGTATGACGGCTGGCAGGCGATCGATTCAACACCACAGGAGCGTAGCGATGGTCAGTATGAACAAGATCACACATGCACTGTTATGCATGCTACATATACATTACTTTATTCCGTTTATAATATGTGTTGGTATAGGCCAGGGTTATCTCAAACCTACATGTTAGCTTCTTCCTTAACAAAACGGTCAAATTTGGAAGACATGTCGATACATCTATATATAATGTATACATATGTATGTCGTAGGAAAGAAAAAACAATCGTGCATGTGTTTCGGGGTTGGGGTGATAATTCTCAATCTGTTATATTAAATGATGAGCAAACTCACAAGGAACTCTCTTTATTTGGTATCTGAGGCTTGGAATAACTATCTCTCTCTCTCTCTCTGTTTTCTCTCTCTATATAATGTATACATATGTATGTCGTAGGAAAGAAAAAACAATCGTGCATGTGTTTCGGGGTTGGGGTGATAATTCTCAATCTGTTATATTAAATGATGAGCAAACTCACAAGGAACTCTCTTTATTTGGTATCTGAGGCCCTCTCTCTCTCTCTCTCTCTCTCTCTCTCTCTCTCTCTCTCTCTCTCTCTCTCTCTCTCTCTCTCTCTCTCTCTCTCTCTCTCTCTCTCTCTCTCTCTCTCTCTCTCTCTCTCTCTCTCTCTCTCTCTCTCTCTCTCTCTCTCTCTCTCTCTCTCTCTCTCTCTCTCTGGCCTATCAAGTCTGTGCATGAGTATGTAGCATAGCATATTTTATGCGTCAGAGCGCCATATGGCTTTTAAAATCAATGTTTTGTGATCAAGGATATTTAAAAAAATTGTACAGTCCTCACGTGTTGTTGTCCGGCGCCCCTCAGAGTATTTCTTTGTATTTGTACAGGCCTCATGTGTTGTGGTCCGGCGCCCATCAGAGCTATCATGAATGGCGAGAGTGTCGTTCCGTACGACACGGGGTTCCTATTTGCTGAGGTGAACGCTGATAGAGTTTGGTGGGAAACAACAGATCACGTCAACTACCAGGTCAACCGAATCGACAAGCGCAGGTGAGACATATTAAGACAAACATGAAAAAGTCAGGAATACGGTTTGTGGTGCAAGAATATACAATGTACCACCATATGAAATCACACCGGTACGTAAGCACGACTGGTAATCTTCCTATATATGTGCAAACAAACAGTAAAGCGGATAATCTGGTTGTGATCTAGATGATTTATATCGTTTGTATCGGGGGTGGGGTAATACAACATTTGCAGGACGGTAAGCCGGGGTTGGTGGGTGGTCCGAGGGGCAAAACAAAACATCGCCATATTTATGTTACTGAGTGAGGCCTTAGCGGACATGACATTAGGCTATGGCATGTTGAATATGGGACGGTGAGGTGACAAACTTCCTTCCCGACACCCTTCGGAAAGAAGCATTGAGAAATGTAAAACTTACATAAAACATGTCCCGATGTAACTAAGGTATTTAAGGCTAGATCATTGTGTGCATGGAAAAGAGCGAGCAACTCAAACATTAATGTGACTATAAATGACTAGAAAATAACTCATCAGTGCATCAAGCCAATCAGTGAATTATTTGCAAGTCTATCAACTCAGATGTTTGTCACTCTCACAAGTTCTATGATACACACGTCTGGTAATAGTGACGGCTTGCCATCTTTATATATAAAAGAGTAGGATCTGTCTGTCTGTCTGTCCGGATTTTTCTCCCAGACCACTGGACCGATTTCAACAAAATTTGGTGTTATGACTCAGGATACCCTGGCGGATGTTTTTCAAAATTTTGAATTAAAAAAAAAAAAAAAAACAGATGGGTTTTGTTAAATTGAGCAAGGAGTTCAATCAAAAACTGAAATATAATTTTGTTTTTAATAATTAATTCAAAATGTTTAAACGAACATAATGTGCTTGAAGGGCACACAGGGGCCGCCGCTGAATAAATTATCTGTCTAAGATCAAAATGTGCGCGAAGTCGCACAAAGGGACCACAGGTCCCTCTAATGCTCCCGTTTCAGCTAGTTCAGTCAAATAGAATTTGCTCCAGTAAACTAACAAAAGTGATAAGGAATATGCTAAATAAATGGGCTGATTGACAGACTAATCAGGAAATTGTTACACATTGTGGAATTGTGTGTTTCCTGCACAATGACCTAGGTTTGCATATATCAACAGTTTATACAATATTATTTCCATATTTCTTGTATTTAAACGTGTCAAGTGACACGGAGTTGATTCACTTATACTTGACACGGAGTTGATTCACTTACTGTGTCAACAAATTATATAGGCGACACAGCGCTTCACATCTGCTGTGTCAAATGACACAGCGATAAACCTCGGCTTGAAAAATTCCAAATTCCACAAATAAACTACCCAAAGACATATATGTACTTATATGTCATGATATGAAACATTACTACTTCGATTCCGAGGGGCTGGGAATTATTTTATATTTGCACAGAAACGTGTCGTATGTCACATAACACGAAAAAATGACACGTTCCGTGTGTCGGCAATGATATTGGTAATTTTGTTTATAAACTTGCGACACAGAGCGACACATATAGCGTGCCAGATGACACATCTGCACTAATTGTAATCAAACAATGAGCTGCCGTGTCGCTATACGTGTCGTTTGACACACCTAATTGACTACATGACACGGAAAAGTTTTTCAGTGCAATTGCAGCCTGTTAAGTATCTTCTCTATGTATTTATTTTCAAAATCTGTCAACTATTTGAATTTGAGCTTAACAGCTGATAGTCGTTGATATGTCTACAAAATGTCAACAGTGAGTCGAAAGTCAAGATTAAGTTCACTGTCCTGAGATGTTATCAGCTTAAAATGTATTGCAGCCATATAGCCAAACACAGGTTCTGTTCATGTCATAACTTGCAAGGAAAAAATATATCTCACTGGAAATGCTGGAGCTCGGTTTAATTAGTTTTTTTGTAAAAATGGATGCATATACATTATACTGGTATTGTATGTACACATATCAGCTTCTAATGGGTTACTGAATGTGTCCACTGCATCGATGCTTTAGAATTTCCATTTAGCAGTATGGGATTTGACCACCCATGTAGACCTAGCATACTCTCATAAGACACTTACCGGGAAACTCCAATGCATGTACATGTATGTGGTAGGCAAATGCCTATCAGCCAATATTTGTTTTGGGCTCAGTATTTAAGGTTTGGGGCGGGCGGGTACCGTAAACACGCACCCATATTATTTGGGTCTAGTTAACTAATAAGGCTCAGAGTATTAATCGCGCTAACTTATTCTACACTTTAAACCGAAAACTGTGGTCACCAGGCAATACAAAATAAAATTATTTCCACCCAGCGTCTTTCTATTCGTAACACAGTGTGTGACAAGGCCAACTTGAGCATCAAATGCGATGGTATTAAGCACAACAACATACATGTATCAGGGACGTGGCAACTCAAAGTTCGAAATGTTAGACTAAAAGTGGTTCAAACTACAAAATGGTCTGATAGTTTGAGTTTCCAACCAGTATTTCGTGTGAATTATGTTGTTTTATGTCACATGTTTAGACTGAAATTGAAAATTTTAACCGTAGGGTTAAACTCTCTTCATACATGTATTTCCCTATGTTTGGCAACGAAAGCCTAAACGCCATTTAGTTAACAGAGCGACAATATGACTTTCGTGGAACCTAACACAGACGAAACATGGTACAATTCTATCTTTTGAAACACGATTTCTGCACGACCAGTGGCACCTCTTTGAAACACGATTTCTGCACGACCAGTGGCATCTCCTGTGAATTTGTTAGCTGGTTCATATAATGTGATATGGTCTCAATCGAACTTAGAAGTACCTCGAATTTAGGTGCAATATCAAAGTACACAGAGTCATTCCACAGCATTTTCTTTCTGCAGTGTCGGCAAACGGATTATCACTAAATCAAGAGACAACAGAACTGATTTGAGTAGCGTCCCCTTAACTGATCGATACAGACTCATGGTGGATGACATAACGGAAGAATATAAACACGCCGAAGGTCAGTTTGACGGGACTCAACCATAACTATGACAAGGTTATCATTTGAGTAGTTTTCAAGCCTCAAATTAAACATATAATCATTATTATTTGTATACTTGTAGATTCGGATTTTATCCGTTGTTATACTGAATGGATTCGGACTTTGTTATAATAATATGCACTGGAATTATTCATTCATTCCATATGTGTTTACATACATACGGTTTGAATAGCTCATATCAATAATGGACAAATGGTATAAAAGTCGAACATATATATACATTACTAGCAGATTAGCCCGCCACTGGCGTGGTTCCTTTGTTCGAAAAAGTAATTGCAACAGCTTCCGAGACACGTGTGCTGCACCTAGGTGTAAAATTTCGTCGAAATCCGCCAGTTTTACCCGATTTGACCTTGAATTGATCATTTTCAAGGTCAAGGTCAGGTCGGGGTCACAATTTGACCCGTCCATGACACTTCCCGAACAAAATTACCCATGGGTAGCAAGTTTGAGCTCAATCGGTTCGAGTCTATAAAGGACACACACATATATATCATTTGTGGGTACCCGTTTCAAGGTCAAGGTCACCTCGGGCGGAAACACTGACCCGATGAAAATCTTCCCCGTTCCTTGGAACCTCTAAGTACGAAATTTCGTCTCGAGACGGTCGATTGAGCCGTATTTATACTCGTCGTGTATATAACGCTCTTTGTCAACGACACCGCGGATATGAACGCTCTTTAACTATCACTCGATTAACCACTCCCTGCCAATACGGTGACAGAGGGTAGGGAGAATCAGTGCTCGGATCTTCTCAAAGGCGGTAAACACTGCCCGTGGATTTTTACCCTTAGATAGGAAGTTTGAGCTCAATCGGTCCAGCCGTTTTGGAGTCTATAAAAGATATACATATATATTCCGGAAGTCTCAAAATATATAGTAGATGTTGTACATGTAATTGTTTTACAACAACTGCTCCAGCGTGCGATGTGATCGTGTTCTCTCCATTTAAGGTTCAAAAGAAGAGAACAGGGCTGTGAAGAGTGCAATTCAAATTTCCAAATACGTCAGAACAATCAACCGGGACACAAAGAGAGATGAACTGAGGGTAAGCGTTGCTAGAGGGTTTCCTCACCTACACTGAAACAAAAACGAAAGTGTAGAAATTCAACTATCTAAGAGTACAGTTTGACCCAATACTTGTATGTATAGAAATGGTAAATGATCAAGGACCACCAGCCTTGGACCACCAGGATTTTGAAATGAGCGATTGCACGGAGTATCACGCAGTAGTTAATTTGAATCGCGATTTCCAATATGCTGAGGACATGTATATATGTTGACAATGTTGGCTGCACACTTTTTGTAATCTGCGATAGTACATAAATAAGAGTTCCATATGAGGTTATGTTTGGTTTGCAAGATAGTTTCCCAATCTCATACTCAAATTCGCATTGTTTGATTTAAAGGGATACAAGGCAAAGGTGAAATAAAAAAAAGTTTGAACATGGTAAATGTGATATATAAAAACAGTTTGAACAACCATCACCACTAAGAACATGGAAAATATATTGAATAACTCTTCAATGACGAGACATCGCATGTTTTAAACCTTTGTTACGTAAACATTACCATTACAATGCCAGATTTTGTATCAACACGCAGTAGTACAAATTCCGACCAACTCGTGAAAGTCTATAAAACAAAAGGTCACAGCAATGAAAAATATTGCAGAAAAACACAAATTTTTCACTAAAACTTTTGGTTTGCAATTTCATTTTGGCGAAGTTTGTTGTTGATAAAATGATTTCACTATAAAACTAATATTTACATAAAATGGTTTCGGCGCGGGAAAGGTCGTCAGTGGACTTTTATCAATAATAAAAATAAGACTGTTTCTCAAAGTTGTTCTTAGTAATGACAGTTTTACAAACATTTTCAATTTTCACATTTACCAAACGCGAATGCCTTATGACCCTTTAAATTGGAGTAGTTATATGCCGCCAATGTAACGCACCTGCATGCGTGTTTCTGCGAATCAGTGGTGCTTGACCATGGCAGAGCAACAACAATGATTGCATTTCTGCACAGGCAAGAATTGGACCACCAAACTTTACTGCTTTTGAGTAGAAATCATAGACTTTGATTATTCATTACACCACCTGAATCATCAATACTACTTACTAGAGAGGTGTTGAAACATTCGCACCTCAATCAGTGAATAATTTGATGATACCAAATCAATGTAACAAACCTTTTATTGAATCCCGAATACCAGTTAAATTGTGCCTATGAATCCCGGGTACCTGTACGAGTCCTGCGCATGCCATTTATATACATATTGTGAACTTATTTCCTTGAATAAAACCAATCAGTTAGTATCAAAACACTGTTCCCGTTGGAAGAATGTCACAATGAACTAAGATTATCGAAATTACAATCACATCGACTATAACATTTCATAGAATACAATGACTGAACTGCACACAAATGTATGACGCATTATTGGGTATACACATCACGACAGTTATTGCGCCATCAGTGATCGCTGCGTGAAATTCGTTGATAACAATGACGCTGTTTCTGATATAAAAATAATGAACATAAGTTATTTTGCCATGAGTATTCGTTATTCCGCTCGGAACATCTCATCGGAGTGTTTCACATCATTTTAAAATCACCATAATCACGCGTACCGTAAGGATGACACCCTCTTACTACATGTACATGTATAGTTCTCATATGTCTATATAGGTCCAGCCGTCTGATCTAAGATGTCAGTGCAAACTGATGCTTCTCAAATTCATCTACACAATTTAGTACCTGACTTTGCACGGGGGACACTATGATTTCGAAATATTTTCGAAATAAGAACCACAATTTATGAAGTTATGTGGGAAACAGTGTTCATAGCATGGCCCATGCTTGTCCTGAATCCGTGTTTCAGATTAGGGAATACCACTGTTCAAAATGTCTACCTTATGCATGGGTTGGGGAGAACCAATACGTCGTTCCGAAATTTTATCCAATTGCATGCGTACATCGCACGTCTACATGTATATGCCCATTATTAGCATGCATTTTCTTATTTATAAACTCCAGGATATAGAATTTGATATTGTACCGATAAAAAACGTCACGATAGGATCGGACTTCGTCGTAAAATTCTCTGCCAAGAATGTCGGTCTGAGAGCAGTTACGGTGATCTTGACCGTCATGGTAGAGGCTGTGTCATATACAGGAAGAACATTGGGATTGATCGGGAAGCAGCGATATGACCCCATCAAGCTCAGAAAGCGCCGTGGTACGTACACGTGTGTATATCTTTACATCTGGTGATGTTTCTTACAGGGACCCAATGCACTTGCACTTGATGCAACATATCCTCCCGGAAATACGCACATAATCGACCTATAATGTGAAAAAGGTACATAAATTTATTTTTGATTCTGAAATAAGCAGATAATGGACTCTTACCCGTTATTTTGTTTTATGCGGCGCGGGCGGAACACACCTGTTAAAGAACGTACACCTAAAAAGTCGTGAGTTGGCTTAATTGTCTCATTGTCCACACACAATATGCTTAGAATCACCTAAATATGGTCTCATTTTCAGCATATTATCGACTAAAAATGAGGCGATTCTAAGCAGATTTATCTACATAAAATAAGTTATGTTGTAAGCAGATAATATGCTGGTTCATGAGAACAGGCTGCTTGATAAATATGTGAAGATATAAAAGTCTTAAAACATTACCACTAAGAAGCATAAGGAGAAATAGATAAACTGAGTTCCTATATTCATTCTTGATCGATCTCCAATAACGAAATTTCGCGTGTTGAAGCCATTGTTCTTTAAACAAAACTGTTACAGTGATGTGTCAACAAACATCGCTAACCATGTAGTAAATTCAAATATTTTCAGAATATATTTTAATGCTTTGGCCTTTTCCGTTGCTTACCGTCAAGTTTTTAATAAACTTTGGTATATTATTAGACTAACTGTACATTTATCGGTATGATTCCACTGTTTACATAATAATGGTTTCGATATGCGAAATCTCATTATTGGGGAGTTAAATGAAAATATGAGCAAAGTCAGTATATCTGTTCGTGTATTTTCTGATGCTGTAGTAGTTTTACATGCAGACTGTCATGTTATTTGTTCATGTATTTTCTGATGCTAGTAGTTTTACATGCAGACTGTCATGTTATTTGTTCATGTATTTTCTGATGCTAGTAGTTTTACATGCAGACTGTCATGTTATTTGTTCATGTATTTTCTGATGCTAGTTGTTTTACATGCAGAGCGTCATGTTATTTCGCATGAACCCAATTCGAATGCATTGCGTCTCTTCAACACGGCCTCGGTCTCATATGACCACTATTTTGTTTGAGTCGAAAACCAGCGCCGTTTAGGTAATGAGTCGATTAAATGGTGACACACAATTTAAATTATTAAGCAAATCTTGTGAATAAAATAGCATCGAGTGCGCTTAAAAATCAGGTTCCTCGCCGATGGTACATAAACAAAACGCTATTCCCACAAACACAGTTCAGCCATACTGGCACATTTGTTGAAGGGAAATTGTGGTCCTATACTTCGTGAATCACAATTGAATGTACGTTCGAAGACTAGGACATTGCCTGTATTCTACATGTATACTTTCACACTATTTGACTCACGTTATATGGCTCGAAACCACACCTTTATCGAACATGAGACGACAAATTACAAGGGAATTACTAAATCAGTTATCTATGCTAATATATATTTCTTATCTGTGTTGAATCGGTTAATTGCCTGGTGCATGGAAATGCTGGAGGTAGGACTTTATTTGAAAATTGTGGAATACAAGATAGGCGTTCACGCTGGTAAAGACACTTAACATGAGCCATACTGACAATTTGATATTTTATTGTCGCCAGCTGAATCATGGGAATTCCACGTGTCTTCGGGAAGTTACCTGGCTCATACCGACGAACAGGCTGCAGTCAGGATACACGTATCGACAGTCAACACAGAAACGAACGAGATAACAAAACAACAAGCAAACGTCCAGTTGCTAACCCCAGATCTTGACGTCAAGGTATTTGTTTTTTGTTAAGGTTCCGACGGAGAAATTGTTTGTTCAGTCCTGTCCTATACACTGTGGGGAATCATGTGGTTTCGATGTTGGTGAGTACCACGCATTCAATATGTGCAAACATAATATAGGAGGAACTGGCACAAGACAGCAGTTTGACTGTTACGAGCATATGCTAGTTTATTTTCGAAACAAGTTGATACCTTATTTGATCGGAAATATTTAGTGGTTTTCTATACCATTATGACCAAAGTTGCCAGTCACAGGTGCGTGGAATACACAAGTCCATACATCTAGGAGAATCCTTCGACTGACAACTTTGGTCAGAATGTTTGTGCAACCAAATAACAATTTCGACATAAATGAGGTATCAGAAAAATAGTATGGCATCTGCTCGTATTAGCTGTCAAAATAATATGTCATATCTTAGTGTTTTACGTTTTTTCCTCGCGTCTGGTCGCGTTTTATATCGCCTCGGCCATCTTGAGTGTGTGATACTCATCAACTCGAAATCACGTGATTAAATTTATGTCTCATGAGTACAATCTAGTTAACAATACATATAAATTGTGAATCAATGAGAAAGCTGATTTGGCAGTAATTAGATGCTTATTGTAGCCATCTTCGGGAGATACATGTATATTCTGATGTTGGTGGCAATATGCTATGCATATGTATATAATGTTCCGTGCATATGTCATGCGAAATAAGTAAGATATATGCATGTAGCTCGGGGTTGACCAGCCCACGATATATGTGGATTTGATCGGACCTGACAGTATAGTAGGCAATTATTCCCCAAATGCTGATTCTCAACGATTCTCAAATTTTACAAGTAATATGTTACCCATCCAAGAACAAATGCTGGTGTCTTAGTCACATAAGAAGCTAGATGTGTGTCACGATGTTATTCTATATCGCACAGATGGTATATCTCTTCCTGACACGTTCTATAAAGTCTCCGGGTATAAACTAATAAATATGAATCTAAGACACCCGCCAGGAAACACTTCTATCAATTAATACTGATTTTACTTCCAGTTTTTTGGTATAATACATGCAACCTTTCGGGACAGTTTTACAGGCTATTTTAGCACAGAAACTTTAGGTTACAGTGAAGTAATTCGATTGGTAGCGCTCTCCAACGGATTTTGGACCAAGATGCAGGAGAGAATTAAACAAATTCTGGGCTCTGGTTGGTTAACCCTTTGAACCCTGGCTCCCCACAACGATCGACACCCTGACCCTGGGCTCCCAGTGGTATCTTTTATATTGTGGCCAGTGTTTAGATGTATGGTGTTGTTTATGTTCAAGTGGTGTCACTTTTCTGAAACTTTAGATGTATGTTCCCCATGGACCACTGATTATTTTACGATCTGGTTACATTGCCACGCGGTCACTCCCTGGTAACGGTTGCTAGGCTTCTACCCGATATTGAAAGTAAAATACAATTATAGCTTTTACGGTCGTAATTCAGCCCAAGGAAATGGCGTTTTTGATACAGTCAACACCCTATTGTGAAAATTGAGATATATCTGGCCATTAGTCTGATCCTAACTTGTATTTAAGGGTAGCAACCGTTGCTAAGCAAATACCCCAAATGATCGAATGACACTATTGCCATGTGAGTCCAATTGTATTATGCCCCAATTTAGACATTCTTGGAATGCACATGCTGATGGTTATGTTCAAATGGTGCTACAGGTCTGAAATTTTACAGGTATGTTCCCATGGGCCACTGTGTATTTTTTTTAGAACGGTATACTTTGCCACACGATCACTCCCTGGTAACAGTTTCTAAGCAACTATCCGGAACTGAAAGTATAATGCAATTATAGCTTATAGCGTCGTATAATTCCGCGCTAAGAAACGTCATTTTCTATGCAGTCAATACCCTATTGTGAAACTGGAGATACATCAGGTCAGAAGATTGAACCTACATGTAGTTTGTATTTAACGGTATCAATGATTGCTAAGCATATAGCCCAAGTGATCGAATGACACCAATTCCCTGTGCATTCAATGGCATTACGTCACGTTTTAGACATCGCCTATATGGCACGGTGATGGTCATGTTCAAATGGTGCCACGGGTCTTAAACTTTACATAATTGCTCAATAATGCACGATTTGACCACGTGTTTGTAATGTGCACCCGCAAGTAGATCGAACTAGATAATATTGTGACCATGCAACCCATTTCCACAGTACTACTCTGGTGCAATGTCAAAACGTGCGGCTGTATAACGAAAATTTATGTATTATGGAGATCCTTGATGTGATTGTATCATTTCACAAAAATCCATACATTTATCATTTTATCCTATGCGCATGCGCGAAACAAATCGACTCAAATAAGAAACTGCGTGCGCCTTCCTCACATATGACAGAATACTGATTGTGTATGCAATACTAATTTAAACCAAAAAGAGTGATCGAAATGGTGTCTTTCTACAATCCTGCGAACCGCGCAACAATGTAGAGCTTTACCCGAATCGCTTCAAATAATGTACGTTTGTTGAATTCTGCACTGTGCGCATGCGCATGTTTTTCTACCCCAACTAGTCGGCAACAAACTCATACACAAGCACCCATGGCACTGCTGAAGTTCCTTGGGATCATTTACATATATATAAGTGGATATACCAATGGTTATAACATGTATACACATGCTACATAGGTTTATGATGTCACTGAACGCTGCTGGCCGCTTTTGCGGCCAGTCGGGTGTATGAAAGTTTTCTGGCTGGCCGCTTTTGCGGCCAGTCGGGTTCAAAGGGTTAATAGTAGTTTCGATATTTAAACATATAAAATATATGCAATCACTCCTCTTTAAATTTCAGACTCCAAACAAAACATTGGAACATTGTAAAGCACGTGTTTCCTAGATTGAATATTTTTGGTGTGAGGTAAAAAATGTCAATATTTTTTTCATGCAATTCTGACTCTAGATTATAAATCCCAAATTTAAAGGTATATTCCATGCCCGCCTATATGATTTTTTCATGCAGAAACTTTGTGCAGATGCCAATACTGGTGATCATGTACTCAATTATCACAATTCGTGGATAGTCAGGGCTGCATGCCATTATATGTTGACACTGAGGTATATGGGAGATAATTATTCCACTTTAACCTAAAGGCACATTCCGAGCATAGCAAGAGGGAGAACTCTATCTGGTTAGTATTCTTCATCAGTACAAGGCAGAATACCGTTTAGCTTCAAATATATTGGAGGAATAAACTACTTTATATGCCTTTATAGATGAACAATCTACATAATCTTCGGGAAAATGTATGTGTATTCTTGAACTCCAGCCTGTTCTCGTGAAGATTAACGTTATGGATTAATAATATTATTTGTTTTTGGTTCACAATAGGCTTAGAATCGCGGCATTTTGAATCCATAACGGACAGAAATGAGAGTCATTTTAGCTTGATACATTTCATTGGCATTTTAATGAAGTTTTTTATGCTATTATGAATTATATGCTGTTACAACTTTTCAATCGGAGTAAAAGTGTGTTTATGCTGCAATACATAGGAACACATATAGGAGCACACTTCTCCTCGTTACTGGAAGCGTTACAGTATTGTTGTACTTGTCAAATGTTATATTAACTTATTATAAGTTCATTTTGGGATTCTGAAAATAACACGAATAAACCAACTCACAACTTACCAGATGTACGCTCTTTATATTGTGTTTCTACTGTGCCTCAAGCCAGTCAAAGAGATCATGGGTATAAGTATAATACAATATATCATATAATATTGTATTGTTACCATATTTCTATAAATATTGTACAAATAAACACTACTACTACTACTAAGTCCACCATGGAAGCATATTTCAGAATCAAATAAGTCCAATATGAACCTGTGAACATCTAAGTCCAATTTGAATTTTTTTGCACGAGGATATGTTGCGAAATCAGGTCTTATAACAAATATTGTTGCTGTAATTGTGGTCAAGGAAGAGATAGGCAATCTTGAATAAGACCTAGACTTTGATGCCTTAACTTTCCATTTGTATCGGCTTCCTGGCACTATATCCTCTTTAAACACTGTGCTTGCTGATGTTTCTATATTAGTTCTGTATATTTGTCAGCTCCCAGCCGATTGCCGTATTGGAGAAACTGTAGACATCGAAGTCAGCTTCATAAATCCGTTGTCTGTTCCCCTGACGAAATGCTCTGTTATTGTCGACGGACCGAGTGACGTGCAGGAGATGCAGCTCAGGTACGCGAATAGAACCACGCAACAGACACGTTATATATACATGTTGTATCAATGTGACACAGAGGTTGTAATTTCAACATTGATGGTCAATGGACATTTTTTCAGAAAGCTTCCTGAATGTTTGCGAAAACCCTGTGCCAAATTGGCCAATGCATTCTCTTTTATGCGAGTCGACCATAGGTCGCCTCGCATATATAAGAGAGTGCATTGGCCTAAGTAAATTGTATATTATATATTTAATTGTTAAAGAATGCAAGAAAAAATGAAACTAATGATAAAAAAAATGTTAAAGAATGTTAGAAATATTGATAAAAAATTATCAAAAATTGTTAAAAAGAATGCAAGAAAAAATGATAAAATTGTTACAGAATGTAAGAAAAATATTATAAAAATATAAGAAAAATTAATAAAAAATTGTTAGGCCATATAAGAGAATGCATTGGAACCCGGTCTTTAATATTGCGCCAGCGCAGCTCCCATCATGAAAGGGTTAAATCTGAATTGAAGATAAATCATCAAACTTATGGATTCATGAGAATGCTGGAACACGTATTTAGTACAGACGAATGGGTAATTATCGCCACATTTTGGTGTGTTGGGTACCCACATTTACGAAAAATGAACTTTGGTTAGCCAACTTGACATTTGCTGTGTTTTCAACTCACAATTGATACCAACATATCGCACCCGATCACATGGTGCATGTGTAGTTTATCTTTAAAACTGAAGTTCTTTTGTGTTATTTGATATGGTAGTATCTGAATAAAAAGCGAAATATATTGGGAAACATTGACTCGGAACCCTGATTACATCGTTATATTAATGTTATTTTGAAACAATTGTTTCCCCGTTTGTTCTGATGCCATTTTGAGTATATTATTTTCTTCCGCAGCGATATCGGTGCAGAGGTTTCATGGACACAGAAATTCAGCTTCAGACCTAAAACGTTTGGAAAGAAACAAATCGTAGTGAGCATGGACTGTGATGAACTTCCACAATTATCGGGATTTGCTAGCATGACAGTTACGAAATAAGGCGTCGAGTGACGTCAGATGGACATTGTTGATGGTGCTACATCTTTACGATGGTGCAATATCGCTTTTATTCCGAGACTAAAATACTCATCCCACATGAATCCCTGTTGTTCAACGCCAGTTTCGGATTAAGTTACTGATTAGTTAATGCATCATTTATTGTTTTAAAATAAACTGCCATATTAAGACAAACGGCAGACCTTCATCGTACGACAATTATCCTATCCTCGTGTAACCCGACTTAAAAACAATTACATTAACATGATTCATTTGAAGTTTTGAACGTCTGGTTCATTTCTACGACTCCACTTAATTTGACAGGTGGATAATGTACGATGGGAATGCACGAGCTATC
Source organism: Siphonodentalium dalli (assembly GCA_032622095.1). Taxonomy (NCBI): domain Eukaryota; kingdom Metazoa; phylum Mollusca; class Scaphopoda; order Gadilida; family Siphonodentaliidae; genus Siphonodentalium; species Siphonodentalium dalli. The sequence goes on along the minus strand of CP136062.1, from coordinate 138,889,566 downwards.
GATATGTACAGGCTTTATGTGATATTTTGAAAAAACTTGCTAAGGTTTATAGCAATTCTCCTACTGTTTTCAATTCTTCGCACAGAAGTGAGATAACGCTCTTTGCGTTTACCACACCAGGCATAGACGAACGATCAACCATGTGATTGTTATTTTGTTATAACGTTTTCAACTGCACTTGTAAACTAATTATATACAACGGTATACATACAGATACATATTTATTCACTCATATTGTCATAGTATGACATTAGAGCATTCAGATGATTGATTTGATTGATTTTTATTTTGATAAATTCTATCAGCATTTTACAATAAATAATTACAAATACATACATTTGATAAAAGTGATAAATAAAGTTAACAGAGCTGAAAATGTGAATGAGAAGGTATTTGTGTTGTCTTATGAGAGGCTGTAACGCTAGTGATGTTAGAGAGGAGAGTAGGTGGGCAGACTAATCGAAAATAGGAAGATAAATGCTGAGGGCTCAAGGATGACACAAAAAGTCCCAAAAGGGACTTATTTCCATTGTGATCCTTAGGAAGCTCCCGGCGATACGAGAGTGTTGAAATAATTCCACTGCGGCCAATTTGTCAGTTGAGGTTTGTATTGCATGGTTAAAAATGGTATGGACTATATTCTAAATTGGGTTTAAAAATATTGGTATAAAATTATTTCATTTAACTCTGTCAATTTATAATTGAAAGTGTAACTAAAAATTATGGGGAGGTTATACCCAGATGGTTATAACGGAGTAGGGGAGGGCTCATCATTTGATTAGTGCAAAAGGGGGTGAGTGGGGGGGGGGGGTAAATGTAATATGTACCAACATTAAATTGAAGGCATGCGAGGTGTGCATACAATAGAAATGTTAGGGGATTTGCTGTGCGTGCATGTGGTCTTTTCTTTACTGAAATTCATTTTGGCCCTTTGCGATGACAGGTTTTATACTTTAGGAGGGGTTCGTCAGTAGTTGTTGCGGTGGTGAATATGGTATATGCATAGTGCCGACAATGATCCCCAGGGTGTTCAAATATGAAGAGCTAACGCCATTCATCCGGTGTCACTCAGAGACTGAATGAGTTAGTACAGTGTCTGAGGGGGAGCAGACTCAGAATAAATCAAACTCACTCCACTGAGAATGTGTGGATTCACACAAGGACGCGGTTAGAAGGTCTGGGGGTCCAACTTGGAATGTCTAACTGCATCCCATTGAACACACCCTAATTTCCAATTAGGGGAAATTCCATGTGCACACTAACAATTGGGTTGTAATTTTCCAACGACTATCTCAAGATTTCCAACTGTCAACTGATAACCATAAGGTTAACCAACTGATGGCCAACTCAATCTAAAAAATTATCAAAAGTAGAGCAGTATGCTACTTTTTATATACAAGTAACAAGTAACAAATTATAAACTGAACACTTGTTCAAATAGAAGATGTTGATATCTCAAGCATGACATTTTACAACTGTTTCCCAAGTGCTGGGGTGAGACACCCCCATGTCGCCACGTCTATGCGTGGAAATTAATTTATTATATGACTATCGTTTTTCACCCCCACCCAATACCACAATAGTAAAGCGATCAATTCCCGACCATCGGATCAGCTACAGTTTGATCCGATACCATACCACCCTTCTATATCTTGCATATTGCGCATGTCCGTAAAATAGTTCCTTGTTTATTATCCCCCGCCAAATTGAAAATTTGCGGGGGATATAGGAATGGGTTCCGTCCGTCTGGCCGCCCGTCCGTCTGTCCATCCGTCCGTCCCGAATTTGTAAGAGTCATAACTTGAACAAATGTCAACGGATTTCAAAGATTTGTGGTATATGAGTTCACCTGACCATTACCTATACTAGGATGAGTTCGCAAGCCAGGTCCGGCCGGATATTTTTACCGGAGTTATTGGACTTTGTTTATTATTTTTGTCGAATTTACCAAATAGGAAATAGACGACGTCACAGGGCTCATTTCCACAAATCTCAACGGATTTAAAAGATATTTGGTATATGAGATCACTTGACCAGTATCTAGAACGAGTTCGCAAACCAGGCCCGGCCGGATATTTTAAACGGACTTATTGGACTTTGTTTATTTTTTTGTGTGCAAATGGACGACGTCACAGGGCTCATTTCCCACAAATATCAACGGATTTCAAAGATTTTTGGTATATGAGTTCACATGACCAGACTCTAGAACGAGTTCGCAAACCAGGTCCGGTCGGATATTTTCAGTAGAGTTATTGGACTTTGTTTATTTGTTTGTGTGCAAATGGACGATCACATGACCAGAATCTAGAACGAGTTCGCAAACCAGGTCCTGCCGGATATTTTCAGCAGAGTTATTGGACTTTGTTAATTGGTATATTCATTCCCATGACCAGTACCTAAAATGAGTTCGCAAGCCAGGATTTTTGACAAAATCCCACCTCTTGTTTAGCACATACTGAGAACGCAAACATTATTGAGAATGAACTTCCACAACTGCACATTTCGGCGGGGGATACCGCCGTCTGCGACTGCTTGTTCTTGTTATACCCCAGTGGCCTACATGTGGTTTTTTTTCATAATTAATTGAGCTTTTTAAATAAAAAGCATGTCATATAATAAACCTGTTATCCCTGCAGTGAATTGATCTGGGCGACGTATCACGTCGAGTTTCAGTATACTGATTAAAATCACACACAAGCACTCCGCCGAGCGTTTGAGTGTGATTTTAATCAGAACTGGTCTCGTTGGAGAGACCTCTTCAACTCGACGTGATACTTAACCCAGATCAGTTCACCACAGCGATAACTAGGATGTATTATGACATTCACGTCACTTGTGTCTGACGCATGCACAATTGACTTTAAATGGGTATGGCTCGTTTGAACCTCCGACTTATGTCTCCGTAATTTGTAAGGCGATATAAGATACGTGTATATGGTCGATAACTACACAATATATCGATCTAAAGGGGTATATACTTCAATAAAGTAATTGTCAAGTTTTTTCCCCATTTTTGCTCAAATACGTGAGATAAACGCTGTTTATGTTTATCTTGTAAAGAACATGTTAACGATCGACGCTCTTTATAATACTGGCCCCACAACAGACACCAGCAGGATTCTCGTGTTGAGAACTGGTTATATGGCCATTCCAGTAAGCAGGTTGTATGTTTTATACACAATTTGGGTGGACGTGACACAAGGTTGATCGGTGACAATGGCAACCGTTTTCGAAAATATCACGAAATGTGTTACTTTTTAGAGGATTATCACAAAATGTTCCATTAACAAGGGGTTATTTCATTCATTTCAGATAACTGGTCATTCTTTGAGTCTGAGATACAATACAATACAACGTATACAAATATAGACAAGAGTTCTTATTTATGACCACAGTTATCTGAGTCGAACCGAATGTGTGTTGCTGTAGACGTAATTGATATGGGAGGTTCCTCTGGGTGATGTCAGCGACCAAGCTCACCCCCCCCCCCCCCCCCCCGTGGACCCGGAATAACCAAATCGGAAGGTATCACCAAAAACGGACCATGCGGATATGTGAATATCTGTGTTTCTAATCGTAAAACGTACCACACGAATCAGGAATATTTACCCACCCGATGTCAGTCGGCTCTCCCAGATCAAACGATTTACCAATTTTAAGCGAATTATTTCAATACTATTTTGTTTTTTCTCTCTAGTATAACCCATTGCCTTCTAAGGCTGTCGGAAATTTATCGCGATATTGGTGATTATGTCAAGGAAGCATAGCTTGAACATAGTTTTAAAATTCCGTGCCATTATCAATATGGTGCGACCACTGTCGGTCCAGACGTATGCCAAAGTCGCGGATCAATATGTCACTAACGTCGGATATTCTGTGCAGTAAATATGCGTAGCACTTCTGGTGAGTTTTCGTGTGTATCTGAGACTGAGCCGTTAGACTACGAATCTATCATCTGAAATATGAATCCATAAAATTTTCGAAACATTGTGTACTCATCTATTATGATTAATATGAATGGATTTTAATTGAAATTAATTGAACATTCATATCAGCATTAAAATTTGCTCATTCAAACCTGCGAATTAATGACAACGTAATGCATTGATCACACACACGTGAATGCTGTCGTTTAATAACATGTAGCTAACCGAATATTCATGAGGTCTCTGTGTGCATGTCTGGTTCCAAAAACGTGTGAACAACCTTCGTATTTGCACCCTAATTTAAATTGGCTGCGCTATTCTGCAGAAGAATGTATTAAGTTTTTGGGCAAAATTAGTGTTACTGGCACGAATATCTATGGGCGTCTCGCATACAAGGGATTAATTATATTACGCACGGTGATTGCAAAACTGGTTGTTTTGTACTGAGATAATTGTGATTAACGCGACCTGATGATGCGTATAGCTGGTCATATATATATAGTTGGCAAAGTAATATTCACATATAACGAAACCGCTACGTGTAGTTGTCAACAGACATGATTTGTTTTTGTTCAGGCGAGGGTGTTTCTCACAGCACTCGCTGTCAAACCGTTGACCATGGACCAGTCTATCAATTTAGCGAACAATTTGTAATGAAAATGATGATACAAAACTTCGCAAGAAACAAAAATTATTGTCCTTCATTCTCTATGCACAAACAAACCGGGCTACACCCGAAGCTCATTTGTTCTGTTCTCTTAGTCGGGTAAATCATCCACTCATTCACTAATGTGACATGCCCCCATACGTTGGTCAATATTTTAAACATCTGGACATTGCCTCAGATGGGAATTTCAGACTAAGCTTTGATCAAATTGTTTAGTAATAAGTGTACAAAATTTGGTTTTCAGACAAAAAGCCGCATATTTATACAATTTAAGTAGTTTCCATCAGATTTATGAACTGAAATAGCCACCAGTTATAACAAATCCAACCTTAAGGGGGTTGCCGTTTCCAGCAGATGAAGAACCCGATGTAAACTCGATGAAAATCCAACCTTACGGGGGGTGCAAATAGAAGTTCAGGAAAGGGGGGCGGGTTGCATTAAGAAATGTTTAGGTGGACACCCAACGGGGACCGTCTAAATACAAAACCCGTTCACTCACGATTTATACTATTGAATATCACAGAATAATATCATATATTATTAATAGGACAGTATAACATAAAACAAACAAACGATGTAGCAGAATTCAGTGTCCTGATAATAAAATGTTCTGCCAAGCAAGGAAAAGATGTAAATTGGATACGTCTTGTGGAATCACTGACCTAAATGGTTTCCCATAGGCGACAGTGTTAACGTTTCGACCGAATTCACTTAATTGAAGCCTACAGGCTATTTCAGTGGTGCTTACCCACCTAGATTGACATCAGTTGATCACGAAAATGCAAGAAAAATCATAGGTCATGTGTTTACTTTTTTTTAATAAATTCCCAAGTGTACGACAGGGCTATCCCACAGCCAAATTTACAGCTAGTTAAATCAATTTCCCACTCACAACAATACATTCCCCCATTAATTCACCAGTTTAAATTATTTAGATATGATGTACAAATCACATAAACACGATGTCATCCTTTAATAACGTGTCACATGTATCAGGTGAAGGTCATTCTTAAGTTACCTTCACGGTGTACTCGCTCCCCGACTCTGGATCACATTTAGCTCCCCGATTCCTTGTGCCTTGTGGCAGTCATTGTTTACATTTATTATTAGCAGGAAGAAAAATACTCACTTCGGGTAACTTCGTGTGACTGCCGCTTTCCAGTGTGCCAATGTAATGACGGTGGTGTTTGTATCATGTTGCTGGAAACAAACAAGCAAACTCCAATTTGTTTTACCATGTTTCGTGGGTGACTGCGTGACAATGTAATGACGGCAGTGTTTGTATCATGTTGCTGGCAACAAAAATGCATACCCTAATTTATTTTACCACGTTACTTGCCTTATATGAATTTGTCCAAGATACAATATCCGGATGGGTGGGTGGGGTCGCAGCCCAACGAGATGCAGTTTTTAAGGTTAATTAATTAGACAATTACAAAGCATCGGTCAAGTGATGGTTCTCGAGAATACAAATGTTTCTGAATATTTGTCTATTAAAGTTTATGACCCGATAGAATGGACGTGTCTGGTTTCTGATGAGGGAATAATTGCAACGAAAAAAAACTGTCAGTTCTAATAGGTTTTCATGGCTGTTAGATTCGCATACAATATGTGTTCCAAATTTTAGCGCATATCATTCTTCTAATATTTCAAAATGTATGAATATTGAATGATTTTCGGAATTAATGTAAAGTATATTAGTCTATGTTGAATGGGAATTGACTCATAATGGTCCTCCTATACACATACATATAAGCACAACTTGCTTAATATTGTTTATAACCACATGTTTGTGATGATAAATGTGGCGGTAATGATACCAAACGCCTGTGAAGAGTGCATAACTGAATACGAGCCTATCTGGTAAAGGGAGAACAACCTTAGTTGGGACATCACTTTGTTTCAGAATTCTGCCTAAACTTACCCAAAATCTTTATTTAATTTTAGTTTGGGGTGTTATATTGTCATTTAAAATTTTAAATATATTGAACTACACAATAAAGGGGGGGGGGGTGACATAATGAGAATCATTTCACGCGTCCATGGTCACTACCCCAGCTAGAGCAGAAGTGTCCCTTTGCTATCCAGGCCTACTCATTTACTTGCGACATCGATAATACAATATCAGTGTAGTATGTTAAAATACATTGAAAATGCTTTGAGTGTTTAAAGACGCCCATGGTGTTTATCAGGCCATAATATGTTAAATTATGATAAATCCATTGTTTTATGGTAAAGTAGCTGTAGTTTGCCATGGTGGTTGGTGAAGTTATAACCAATGTGCTGGGCAGCTTACGTATATAAATTCGTACTTGGGGCCTACACATTAATATGTAGTTGATTTAATTTAACTTGTCAATCGGATGTACACAAGAGAGGTTTAGATAAGGGACCTTTTTCAAATTCCTGATAAGTCATGCCACATTTGGCAAATTGTTTAGCGCACTCATACCTATATTTCACATCACCAAACATCGGAAATGGTCAAAGCATTGAACAAAATAATCTTAAAATCATATTCAGACTGAAATATTTGAAATTACTGCGCGATTAGCAATGTTTGTTGACAAATCACTGTAACAGTTGTGTTTACATAAACACAATTGTTCCAAATAATTCAGTTATTGGAGAACTACCAATAAGGAATATATAAAAGTTTATCTATGTTTTTAAGAGACTTTCATATTTTTTGCACATTGTACATTGGTCCATTCTCAGCAAAACCGTGCATGCGTGTCGCCGGTAGTTTTCCGTTAGAAACCCGACGACAGAGATATAAAAATGTCATGCGCGGGAAGACCTTATCCCCGCGCAACTGGAACACTACACACTTAAACAGGTTATAGATTATTTGTGCCGGGAGCTGCTCCTATGTATGCGCAAATGTAACATACGTTACTGTCGCCGAGACAATATTCTACGAAGAATCGCTCACAAAAGGTATAATGTCGGACGACATGGGCGAGTGTTTGTTGTCTTCGTAGCACATCATTAACACCATTTGCGATCATGACCAAGACAAATATAGCACCGGAAGCAGCTGTCGCAAGATCCGTGTAACATACGTTACCGAATATAGAAATGATTCCACACGAACACTATTTGGTTTATAACATACATAAAACGAACTAAATGTTAGCTGTCCATCGACTTTATACGAACGACAAATGAGTTTCTCGAAATACATAATCGACGATGCACTGGAACGTCTGAATGTCGCCAAATCTGATGGTTTGTTTTAAGCCTGTAACATACGTTACCATATGTTTTGAATATATCACAGAGGTCGAGTGAGATTAGTTATTTGTTATAGATGGCTGCCTTCTATCTGATCGGAAAACTATCAAAATTTCGTTCTAAAACAGTATGTAACTGGTGTTAGCCTCTGCTACATATGTTACTATAACCTATGTTACTGTAGCATACGTTACCGGCTAAAATATATTTTTTTAACCAAGATATCTCACTGTGTGGTAATAACGAGGCGAGTTTATATAGGACACCGAAGATCCAAATTTGTGGGTAAATGTTGGCTAGTATGATAATTAATGAGGTTATGGTGAATCGTGTGCGATACACGTGATTCTTTGAAAATATCCCCTTGATTATCGCGATGTGTAGAGATCTTCACATTTCCGTGAAATTTTTGAGTCGCCCTTACTGGTAAATACGAATGGGATATATTGGCTGCTCTGTAATGTCTGCAAAGCAAAATATGTTGCTTGCTAACCAATAATGGTTTTCGGGGGGACGTACGATTGAAGTTAAAGGCACAGGCGGCGTTCGTATTCATATTTGTTCAAATCGCCATCAACAGAAGGAATATTAAAATATAGTTTTGTTCATATGCCAAACATAATCAGCGCGTAAATAGTATATTATCGTCAAGACGTACGATGATGTACGTAAACAAGAGCCTGCTCGTGTTACAGAAGTTTTGCTTCTGTTTACATAACACAGCGCAATTATATTGGTTAATCACACACAAATGATATAAACGCTCTTTATTATTTCCATATCAGGAAAACAGTAACAAATAACGGTCTTTATGTTTACCATATCCGGATCTAAAAATGCACCGATTTGCTGAGAATGGACCACACACGGTGGGTATGCTGTTAAAATATTCACCTCCGTCAAAAACCGCCATAAACAGAAAGAATAGTAAAATATAGACATATTTTGTTCTTATACCAATCAGAAATATGGCATAAACAGTATGTGATTGTCAAATGTTTTCCTTATGTAAACAAAATAAAAAAACGTTACAGGACCTGGCTTTTGTTTAGATCCGGATATGGCATCATACATATAAATATGCATCGCACCGGCATCTGTGCACGTGATGTGTACTATAGTGTGAATAGCACGAAAGAGAGAGAGAGCGAGAGCGAGAGCGAGGGCGAGAGAGAGAGAGAAAGAGAGAAGAGAGGGAGAGGGAGAGGAGAGGAGAGGAGAGGAGAGGAGAGGAGAGGAGAGGAGAGGAGAGAAGAGGATAGGAGAGGGGAGGGGAGGGGATGGGAGGGGGAGGGGAGGGGAGGATTAAAAGTCGAACTGCGACCGGAGGCCGAGTCCGGTAAAAGGTGTAGTTGGGAATTTCAATTTCGTTTATTGTCGTTAACATTATGTGAATAATGTTGATTTTTGGTTTGTGATAAGCTATGCCAATTACAAATAAAAGAAATGAAAAAGATAATTTGTAAGTCTTATATTTAAACTTTTATAGACATGTTTCGTTCTGCAGCCCACTGGGGGTTGTGGTCGGAGTCGGCCGCCGGTTCGTTAAGTAGGTGCTGGTTGTTATTGTTATTTTAACGGATTTCTGAGTTGTCATTCGCAAAACCAATATATGTTATATTCTGTAATTACAAACATGTGTATATAATATATGATCTTGAGCGCGTTACCATTTCTGACATTGGTTTTCTTGTATACTTTTGGGAGTGGGGTCAATTTGTTCCGGGTACCTCTGTACCCATCCAAGGACTAAGGCGAGGTCGATATCGCTTAACTTAGGTGATCAGACAAAGCGTCTAACGAATGTGACCAAGAGATCCAGATATCCGTACAGAGAAGTGATAGGCCTTCTATATTTACAACGCGACCGCTACACTAGCAGACACCTGGCTCCGCCAGACGTAAACACAAACATTACATTGATTGCATGCGCATGCAGTGGCGTATCGAAGGTAAACAAAACAACACCGAGTGCTCCACTATGCGCTGCTGCACATATATTCTATTGTAGTGCCCAATGCCACTGAAAAGATCTGATCAATATGCCTCCAGGCTATAACTAGAATTACGAGTCTATGCCGGTTGTATATACTGTCACTAACATATAAACCCAAGAGAACATGAACGGGTGGATTAGTAGCGCATGAATGTCCTGTTGGCACTGACTGGCGCATGTCACGTTAAATAGGACCTTCTTATAGTATATAACTGGCGCTATTTTCTGGCATTGGTGAGTACGTTATTTCATGTATAAGTTTAACATTAGAGTAAACAAAAGTCCGCCCAATATGCATCCTCCTGCATGGCAACGGCTTCTGGACGCGATCACAGCACGAAATAAACAATAATACATGTAGGTGGCTGCCACTGCATGCTCTGTTTATTTTGGCAAATGCCCACATTTCGTTTTGGGAGGGGACTTTGTACATGTAGACACTAACCCATGAGGTGTCGATAACCGAATGCTTTTGGCGTTTATTGGAGAAGAGAAAGTTTCTGTCGCCGTCAACATATGCATGACACATGATAGTGATATCAGTCAAAATAGTTACCAAAGTAACTGACCGGTGAATGGGAAGGAAACTTGGTTAAGTGCCAGCGCCAGCACGATTTGTGTTTATATCGTCCCATGAATTTCTACTCTAGCTACTCCCGTATATATCATTCCGCCAGTTCAAACTTGAGAACTTGTTGATGTTGTGACAGGAAAGTTTATTAACATTGAAAATTCAGTGCAGGTAATATATATCTCAGTCAATATATGTTCCTTAATAATGTATCTCACTGTAGGTGAAGGTCCCGACTCGAAATTGCACAATTTAAGTGACTGTGAGTGATTTTGCATGTCGTCGATTACTATCATGGAATTTATCCCGGGTAATTAATTCAATGTTTATTGCGGTATCGGCTCACAAAAGTCACAAACACATGCAATATCGAGCTGGGACCACCCGCTACTGTTTAGTTGATAATTGAGAACAAGTATTCACAAAGAAATATATTCCCTGCCTTGTTTGTTCCGTGTTACAAAATACCGTGTCAGAACGGATCAGAACATCAAATAGTTCCCAGGTTTTGTACTGGTGGAGTATGATCCCTACGGGCGTAGCTAGAGTAGAGATTCGTGGCATGATATAGTTAATTTGCTCAAAACCATATACACATAAAGCTTTACGCGGTGCTTTCCGTTCAATATAAATGTAACCTCACATGCACATATATACGCAGTGCTTTCTGTTAAAAAAAGATGTAACCTCATATGCGCATATACGCAGTGCATTCTGTTGAATACATATACATGTAACATGACGCTTCAAATGTGAGAAAGGGGTAAGCTTTTCGGCACAGATTACAGCGAACATATTCTTCTTTTCTGCGTGTGTCTTATTTCATCACAATCATTTCGATATCATACAGTGAGTACGGCCATTTATGTATTCGATACTACTTTACAGGTATATATTACTCTCCTTCTTGTGCCTTCCTATACTTTCGATTTTCAACAGTCCTATATTTCGGTTTTCAATTTTCCAAAATTTCTGAAAACAAAATAGCCTAACAAATTTTGAAATGGCCAAAGAATTTTTTGGCTGGCGCGGACACTGATTTTGGCTTCGTGTACAATATTCAAAGGTAACATCTCGTGTACGAGTTAGGTTTAGGGAAGTACATGTAAAACAGTTAATAAATCGCTATCTTGCACTGTCTTTTGACGAGAGACTTTTAAAATCTATCCCACAGCGAGATGTACACTCGCCTGAGCTCAGCTTATAGACCGGACACGGCGCGACATGGCTCAAGATCGCGGAGATTGGACAGGTATATGTCGAGAGGATATATGTCAGGATATATGTCGAGAGGATATCAGATCACGTACAGCAGGTCCGGTTTCAGTTCACTATTGAAATATGGGCCGCAACGACAAAAAAGAAGATGTCAAGAGAGGGATGACATGTTTATACGGAAACAACGAGGGCGGGAAGACAAGCCGAAACCGCCGGAGGAACGTGAACGCGATAGTACGTATACATGTGCAATGCATCTTCCCATTCCATTGTTACGTATTACCAACACATTAGCATTCGGTGAAAAATAGAAATATATGGATTGTACGAAAACGTATTAATGACAAGTCGATATGACAGCATATGCATGTAATGCTTCGGTATGTTACAGAACCGGCACATCATGTTCTTTCTATACCACGCAGCACCATAATTTAGCCCAATGTTAACTTGATTTCAACCTGTGAATTATCGATCCATTCCGGTTTTTAATTTTGGCCACGTTACACCTATTGTTTTTTCGTGTATTTTGGTGCATGGATCTGTTTAGTCAGCGTGTTTCAAATAGAGTTTGTATACCGTTGTATCTATATAACACAAACCTCACACGGCAATTATTATCATGTCTGATCACATTTTTTATTAAAAATTTAAAAAAAAAACAAACATAAAAAAAAACTTAAAGAGCACCCAACTGGAGTCAAAAATTGAGAACATTTGGGATTTCAGCCATGGGTGGTGCATCCCAAAATTGCGCCTCTGCATTGACTTCAGATGTAGAACACGGGCCATCGGAATTTCGAGATATATTAATCCGGTTAATTTCAGAAACTCCTGATGCAAAACCAGAAGAAATTGAGAAGGAGTTGCATGTTAAGTCGATCGACCTTCACATTGAAAAGAACACAAAGCGCCACCACACGAATAAGTACAAGGCCACCAAAAAACGCAAGAATGCCGCAGGCGAGCAACTCGATCCAGAACTTGTGATTCGTCGTGGTCAGAGTTTTAAAATAACCATCTACACAGACAGGAAATATGACAAAGCAGCGCACGACATGAAGTTGCTGTTTAGGATAGGTATTCTACTAATTAAAGATACACAATCCGATTTAACGCACACAAATTATTATTTCTTTGGCTCCGGGGGTAAAAAGTATTAGATTTGAGTCGAAGCACCCACCCACCAAAGCCCAGATTTATCAGATTTCGAGTTTTGAAATCTGTTATTTTTCACACCTCGAATATTTGACGGCCGACCATCGATACTAAATGGCGTTGAAAACAATGTTAATATATTACATATTTTTGGGCAATTTTTATAGTTGACAGTGGTGAACATTATATTTTGCCAATTAATCGATTTTGATAACTGAAGTGGCATTTCAAGAAATGTTGCTGTTATTGGAATCTGAATGTATGGGGACCATCGAATCGTATTGTGTACCGTTAAATCATCACGGTACGTCCATGCACATTTGTAGAAAGATATCTGGTCACTGACCTTATAAACTGACATGCATGTACACGCATGCGTTGAAGCACGTCACGTTGTTAATGAAGTCTCATAACACCCTATTACATAAAGTCACTGCAGCTGTTAGTATCTCATGGAAATATTTACCTTTTAGATAAGATAAGATAAGTTTAATTGGCAAAAACATCCTTATAAGGACAGTATGCATACATAATAACATATAATTGTACATTGTGTATTGAACAGTATAATAAATGATATTAATATAAGGTCAAGCTGAATGTGCAATGGATCATCTTTGTGGTACTGTGTTTTGTTCCCATCTATGTGGTACTGTGTTTTGTTCCCAAAATGAAGACTCAGTCGTTATATGCATATCCACACACCCTCACCCACCCACCCTCAGCCACCCACCCTCACACGCGCGCGCACCCAGACACAATTGTTCCCCATACTGTACATTTCTCTCTTCATTGTCTCGGATATTCCCATACCACATGTCTTGGTCTCACTGTATATACTGTATATTATTATGGTTATTTATTTTTTGCCTCCTTACAATTTGCCCTTACTTGGATGCTAGCCAAATAGAGCCATGTGATTGTTTAATACGCCCTGTCCGATTTGATATCAATGATCAAATGTGACAAAATTGCCTAAGGCTAATTGCCTAATTGTCAACTTGCAGTGCAAAAACAAAAATGAAAAATAATTCAAGTCAACATCATTCGTACGGCACATTCGTCGAAAATACGTCGAACACAATCGCAAAAGCTCATATTTTGTGACGCACTTTATTGTCTACCGCTTTTGGACGACATGGCTAGGGTGAAAATAATTGAAAACGAGTTAAATATTCCTACTTTGTAAGCCTTTATTTGACAATATAGTATAAAACACACATTGCATTATCTAGACTATGAACCGGACTAGGGTATGCACTCAGTCTACCATCTGAAATAATGACTGTCTTCGAGATTATAAATCAATTTTTCATTGCATATTTTAGTTTTTTTTTTGGCAGCCATTTTCAGAACTATTTGTTATCGTGTGAAGGACCAAAACGACATAAAACAACATAAATATTATTTAACCGCGTTTTCAACAATCTGGCTAACAAAAACATTCTATACTGATTCATCTTTTCATACATTATGTAGCTTTGTGGTGATTTTTCCTAAAAAAAAATAGTTCTGCAAAATAAATGGCTGCCAAAACAAAAACGGACGATCTTGCAGATAAAGATGGATAACTCTAAAATCAAGTGGTTATTATCATCACTTGATTATAGAGTTATCCATCTTTACCTGCAAGACAGTCCGTTTGATCTCGTATTCTTGCCCACAAACAATTGAAATAACAAACTTCAAAAATCGATATCTGATCAATCTGAGCTTTGATGGGTAGGTTCCTCGACTCGAATCAAATTCTTTTTACCCCCGAAGCCAAAGAAATAGTAATTTAGCAGCATCTGATCGGATTGAGTACCTTTAAAGCCTCCTACTAATGGGCTGTTGGGGTGATCATATTATTTTCTGGTATTGCAGCCCCTGAGCGCAATACTGTCTACGACTCGTTGTTGATCAATTTATCAAATTCGTTTCATAAAATTTGACATCCCAATATCCTCTACACACAAGAATATTGAAAGACTGAAAGAAAAATATTGTGTGTAGTTTAACTAACATTTGTTTTCAAGGTCTAGAACAGGACCAGATGCCAACGAAGGGGACTGCAGTTCAAATCAAGTTGGACGAATCAGATAGAGGCTCAAGGAATGATGGAAAAGACTGGTACGCCCACCTGAAGAAGATTAATGATAAAAATAATGATTATTCTATAGACATCGACGTGTATACACCACCAAACTGCATTATCGGAGCCTGGGATCTTGGCATACTGACTAGAACTGACATCAAAAATGCTCCAGATAAGTTGTTCAGATACGACCATCCGGACGACGTATATATTCTACTGAATCCATGGTGTACCGGTGAGTTGTTGACGTAGGTTAAACACATATTCTACTTATATCAGTGCTTTCAGTTCAATTAATATTTTATTTTCTACAAACATTATGGCCATTCGTTGTCTCCAGTTTAAACCTCCGAGTTTAAACCGGCATTGTTTAACCCTACATTGGCGGTCCAACAACACCGAATATAATGGGCGTTTATTGTCGTTCAGTAACTAACTGATTCGGTGATATTACCGTACAATCAAACTATTCGATTACCAGGCGGACCACAGTCATGTCGTTAGAATGGTTATTGGCACGCCCCCAATTAACACGAATACGCGTATGCTTATAAAACCGTCGTGAGAGAATGAATGATAATACAAAGCCACCACTCTCACCTTACATACAGGCACGGGATTATGTACAACTCCACCCATGTAAACCGCGGTTCAGAAAGGACGGATTCGTCATACCAGATCTAGCACTTCTTAGGCCATTTGTATTCATTGAAGTTCTTGAATAGGAAACGGAATAATGCGCGACTTTCCGGAAAACGAATATTGCGTTATCATATCTGGAAACTATTTTAAAGGCGCACTTAATTTTCGAACCCCCAGATCACATTAATGCAAAATATATGCCTTATTATATACCACTTGAAACAGGGAGCTACGCACCATTGTATTATCAACTTATCCGGTGTAATAAAGTGTGAACATGTTGGTTTTGTTGAGGTACCGACGTGTTTTCTTTTATTAAGTTTCCCCCGGAGTGTACTGAATTCGAAGTATATTTTCAATGGAAGGGGAATAACTCTATATGTTAGTTTGAATTCTGCTGCATTCTGGGAGCGATCATACGGGGGAAATATTTCTCTTATTTTAGCAATGTTCTAGTTCTCTATGGGCACCGTCTGAGACACAGACGTTCCAAATGGTGTTGAATGACTTTATTTTAATCATATTTTATGCCATAGGTTGTTATTAAAACCGTATGTCAAGGCATTATTAAACATTTGCAAGTTGCAAATTGCATACATTTACATCATTGACTGAGACGCTTCACATCCGTATACTACAGTACTGCGCTCTGTGGCTGGCAACGGAGAGTATAGTCCCCTAATTTGCCTCTTTATTTTTGTGTCTATTTTCGTTAGTGCAACGAAGGTGGACAATGATTTAACTTTAATGAACAAAGCATTCATTTTTGCATTTTCTGGTATTGGTGTCATGTGTGGCTTTTCGAAAAAGTATTAATCTGCCTGGATCAATGTAAAGACGCGGCGCGATAAAAAAAAAAATGCGCGCTGCCAAGTGATATGTAGCACGTGCAGGGATGTGGCTAGAGGGGGTGTGGGGTGTCTCACCCCCAGCAGAGAGCTATATTTTCAATAGTTGGACATTCCTAATTTCAGGTAAAAACAATTTATTGGGGGGAATTTATTGTTTTTCGACCAATATTTGCATATGTTCCTATTTTTGGTCAAAAATTTTGACAGAAATGGTCATCAGTTGGAACTTTTCCAACCTTAGGGGGTGACAGGTTGGAAATTTCCAACACTTGGAAAGCTTGTGTCCTGGTCCCTCCCCCGTGGCCAGTCAAAACTTCTAGTTAATTTAAGAAAACAATATTGTCATACAATTGGTCAACATTGTCATTGGAATTGTCATCAGTTGGAAATTTTCCAACCTAAGTGGGGGTGGGGTGTAGGGTTTGAAATTTCCAACAGTAGGAAGGCTTGAGGCTAGTCTAGATGTTAGGATTTAGCGATTTTCTTGTTCAGATTAAAAAAATTTCGCACACAGGGCCGAACCATGGTCGGCCCGGTGTGTCATTGCCCCATCCACATGGCCAATACAAAACTGCTAATTAGTTTAGCAAAACAATACTTTACTACATTTGGTCAAACTTGTAGACATAAATGGTCATCAGTTGAAGAATTTCCCAACCTGAGGGGGAGCATGAGGTTTGAAATTTCCAACACTAGGAAAGCTTCAGTTGAGGCCAGTCTAGATGTTATAATTTGCGATTTTGTTGTATAGTTTTCAAAATTTTCTCACACCGGGCCGAACAACCATGGTCGGCGCTGTGTTTCCTGGTATGTTGTCGGTAGCTGTGTGCATTTGTCTGGAATTAGACCACTAGTTGTTTTTTTTGGGCAATTTTCAGGTTAAAATATCTTAATGTTCTCATACTGGGAACATAGAAGCATGGCTTATGAATATATAGGAAATTATGCCTGAGCATGAGGTACAAGGGGGTGCAAATAGAATTATGCAAAAAGTTGTGTTGGTGTGATTCCGACTCAAGGGGGGGGGGGTGCAAATGGAATTATGCAAAAAGTTGTGTTGGTGTGATTCTGACTCAAGGCAAGGGGGGGGGGGTGCAGTTGGAATTTCCAAAGGTGGACACCTCCCCCCAACGGAGACCCTCTAGCCACATCCCTGAGCACGTGTCTATTCATAACAAGTGAGAGATAAGAAAATATGAAATGTTTTTTAATGTTATAATGATGGGGGTTTCGTGTGATATAAGCATATTAGTTCACGGTGGCCCTCAGTGTATACACAATTGTAAAACACGTCAGAGCACCATTCACGCGAGATGAGTTGCAACTACCACTGGAGTGGTCACGTGTTAAATTCCATTCTTTTCACCAAGTTATTTTACAGGAAATTGTTTTAGTGAAATTCTCAGTTTTTTAAAAGTAGATGTATGGCCAGCTATAGGTACTCGACGTATACTCGTGCATGCATATGTCTAAACATGTATTTACACTCATATGTATTCCGTAATCCCAAAAAGACGTACTGAAGTAATGAAAAAATGCAACTATGAACACGGTGCTTGGGTCCAAAAAAAACAACAGGCATTTGCACGACATGGGACAGAGAAGAGCGTTCCGTGTTATGCTATTTCAGATATGATGGCAATAAAGAGCATTTGTCTGACTTCATGACAAAAAACTGAACACGGTTGGAAAATGGTGGTGACTTTGGCATGTGTTTTTAAAATCATATGAAGCCGGTATATCAATATTTCGTGTATTTATCGACCTATCGAATCCGTCCCTCCAAATTACGTAGACAACTTTTGGGGCTTCGAATAAGCCATGTCCGTTTAATCTGTCAGATGAGTGTAAATGTAAGGAATTGATGTTGATTTTGTTGCGTTCCAATGATTGTTTGTGCTAGTTGTTGTGACATTTTATGTGTTGAACTTGTTCAAATCAACATCCATTTCTTAAAGGGATACTGTACACTAAATCCGGCCATTTGTGGGACCATTTCCTTTTACACTCAAAAGAATAAATGCAACAAATGAATGAATTGGAGCCATGGATTAGTGCAAAAATACACTCGCGTGCTTTATGAACGATGCAAGCAATATGGTAATTATAATGAAAATGAATTTATGACTCCAGCCATTTATTCATTTTAATTATAATTACCATGTTATTTGTATCGTAAATTAAGCACATATGGCTCAAATTCATTCATTTGTCGCATATATTATATTGTTGAGTATAAAGGATATGGTCCCATTAATGACTGGATTTAGTGTACAGTACTCCGTTAACCCTTTCTTTACTAAATACTCACTGGCGAGTTGTCACCCCTTAGGACATGTTCAG
Organism: Siphonodentalium dalli; assembly: GCA_032622095.1. NCBI lineage: Eukaryota > Metazoa > Mollusca > Scaphopoda > Gadilida > Siphonodentaliidae > Siphonodentalium > Siphonodentalium dalli. Next base: position 138,870,880 of record CP136062.1, on the reverse strand, counting down.
ATAAGAAGTTCAACAAATGTAGATCGTTTCGTTGACCTTATTGTCTTAACATTTCCCACCAACGGGTAGGATTCCTTCTTCAATTTCTACTGTCTGTCGTCTGGTTATAATGCCTGACCACCTCTCCAGATGTATAATAGACCGCTCCAAAGTATACTTCAATAGCTGAATGGGAGGAGCTATTAGTATGGAAGGGGTTAAAGTGTGTTTTCGGGTGCGTCTACAGTGTGTTTTACGGAAGAAAAACAATGCCCCAAGTTGAGAAGTATACGTGAGATAATGGAATTCATCACCACTTTCGTTTTTTTTACAATTATTGCAGATGATGGCGTGTACATGGCTCCAGAGAAACTTCTTGATGAATACGTTCTAAATGATGCTGGAGTCGTCTTCCAAGGCAACAGTGAACAAATATCGGCTAAAGCCTGGAACTTTGCTCAGGTTGGTGTACATATATACCGAAACTTTAAAAATAATGACATGGATGCATAAAAAATCATATAAAACTAGATTCTCTGACATGAGATGTATTGTTGTTTAAAGACACCGTAAAAGCACCATATGGACATTATGTGTGCCACACACTAAGTACATGTAAATCGGACCCACATGCCCATTAAAAAGCGTAGAAACTTTCGTCGCCCAAAATGCGAAAACCCTGTGCCAATGTGTTCTCCCATAGGGCGCCTCGCATATATAAGAGATTGCATTGGCCTAACAATATTTACCTTGATATTCTAAGCAATGCATTCTCTTATAAATGCGAGGCTCCTTATGTGGGAGTCGCATACATGAGAATGCACTGGCACGTGGCCTTTATTGCTGCACCAGCGCAGCTTCGTCACGAAAGGGTTAAAGGTACGGTTGGCCTTGGCAGTGGGTATCCTGTGAAAATATTTCCACCCGTCAAAAACCGCCACAAACAGAAAGAACATCAAAATGTAGACAGACTTTGTCCGTATAAAAATAAGAAATATCGCATAAACAGTATGTTATTGTCATATGTTTGACCATTGTTATGTAAACAAAAGCATAAAAAGTTACTTTTCTGGTGTTTGTTTATATTATGATGGTAAACATAAAGAGCGTTCTTTGTTGGTGAATTCCTGATATGGAACTAATAAAGAGCGTTTATGCTATGTGTGTGTGATTAGCCAGTAGCATTGTGCTGTCTTCTGTAACACAATCAGGCTCTTGCTTAGGTAAAATATATTAGGTCTTTATGTTAACATGCTGTTTACGCGATGGTCATGGTATATATGAACGAAACTGTATGCGTTTTAATGTTTTTCTGTTTACGGTGATTGGAACAAATATGAATATTTTCGACAACTAAGGCCTCACGTGCCTTTAACGAGTTTAACTGATAGTGTTCGACGTGTTACTTATGGTTGATTGTGTGAAATATATCAATGCCGTTACAATACGATTGCTGTTGATTTTAAGTATTTTTTAATTTTCGGCATGGTAAGCTTTAAATAGGCTTGGGAATTTGTCGAATCAGATCGGATATCTTACAATAATAATACCATACTGGTGTTCCTCCAGGGAGATTTATCCAATTGTGGGATCATTCGTAGTATTCCTCTCAATGTTCTATAATGTTAAATGAAATTTAATGTGGTCAATGATCACCAACTCAGGTAATTAATTCTAATACCATGACGACAACAGCGAGGTTGTGATGATGATGATGATGATGACGAAGATGACAATGATGACCACGCTGATGGATGCTGACAACGATGGTGGCAACGATGGTCACGATGGCGATGATGATAACGGCGCAGACATTGGCGGTGTTACGAATGATTGTGTTTATTTTGATGATGATACTAGCGAGTTTGCGATTTCAAACCGGTACGGGTACGGGTACGCGTACGGGTAGCTACCCGTACCGGTACACGTTTTGAAATCGCAAACTGTTTTACCGGTAGAATTCATCACATTGACTGGTAATGTATGGCGAGCCAACAGCAACAAAAAAGATATTATGATATAGATTTGTATTCGCGTTATTGGCCGATGTTATACTTAGCGTTATGGGTTGTTGGAAATTTGTATTTAGATTAGATGAGCCCCATGATAATCAGTTGCTTTCATCAAGGACGAGCTAGGTGGCAGTTGGAAGAGGATGTTGCTTTTCTTTCACTCATATTGGTAACATTTTCAACAATTGGATTCTAGAAGTCATAGATCGATCGAGTGTTGACAATAAATCAGTTGGAATGTTTAAACTTAGAAAATAGATTATGATAGCTCAAATATACAATTACGTTATATATAGTTAAAATGTCCAACCAATATTCGGTGTAAAATGTATTGTTTTAGACCAAGGGTCTAATATTGTACTTTCAGTTCGATATAATACCGCATTTGTCCCTTATTTTAGTTGGGGAATATTTAGTCATATTAAAGATGCATAATCCGAATTAACGCTCCCAAGTTACTATTTTTTTGGCTTCGGGGTAAAACAAAATATTTGATTCGAATCGAGGAACCCAACATCAAAAGCGCAGAGTGATCAGATATCGATTTTTGAAGTTTGTTATTTCTTGAATTGTGTAATTATATGTGACCCAGAAAAGAGTCATCAAACCGACGGTCTCGGACAAAATTGCGGATGAAGATGCTTAACTCTAAAATCAAGTGGTAATGCGGCCAAATTGTTATACTATAGTTGACAGCAGTTAGCATTATTTTGTTGTAATTAATCGATTCTGATAACAAAAGCGTATTTTGAAGAAATGTTCTTGTTCTGACTTTATGATATGGGGACCGTCTGATCGGTTTGAGTAGCTTTAAGTAAACCTTTGTTGGAACTCTTTCAACAGATCGAAGGGTCGGCCCGTCGGGGCAAGGGAATATTTATCCCAAGAATTGGGACTGGTGTCGGGATCTAAACCCGGAGGTAGGTTGAAATGTTTAACTTGGTATCAAAAAAGGTGTCAAAATGTAGTCTGTTTTTTATACGGATTTAATAAAGAGCGTTTGCTTCACTTCTGTGTGAAACACAGAAAACAGCTGAAACTCGCTCTGCTTATGCTTAAATTTTGTAGAGTATGTATAGGTATTTCGTGTATTTGGCGACCTATATTACCCCCACTACAATATACAGCAGCATTTTGGTTCAAATGTGCCATGTCCGTTCAGATAGTAAATGTATATTTAAATGAGAAATCAGTCCCCACCTACATACGATAAGGTAACTAAACGGTAATTGTATTCAAATGTGCAATGCATAGATAAATCCACGATATATTTATGTCCTTGTACAATGGGTTGAGACAGGGAAGTGACGACAGGGGTGTCTCAACCCCCCCCCCAACTTTGGTCAAATGTTCAACATTTGGAAATTTGATATACCTGACACAACATTTGTTGGAAATTTCACACAAACAATAGGTTGAAATTGTTTTCGTAGTTTGATTTTCGAACAATTTATCAGTGGAGAATTTGTAGTTTTTAGACCAACATTTGCATTGTCCCTATTTTTGGTAACACAATTTGGACTGAAATGGCTGTCAGAAACAGTTGGAAATTGTTCAAGCTTTAGGGGGGGTTGTCAGGTCTCAAAATGTCCAACAATTGGAAAGCTTGATGCCAGTCAAGGGGAGGGCGTGCAAATGGAATTACGCGCAAACTTGTGAATTTGATATGGTTCGAGATGTGTAGTTAGAAATTCGAAGGTGGACACCCTTCCTAACGCGCAGACCATCTATAGCCATGTCCCTGCAATGGGCCGAGACTGCGTCTATAGCACCATATACTCAATATATTAATCACAACCTGTCATTAATGCAGTGAACAAAGTTGTTAGTGAAAAAAATCGGCCTTCCGTATTTATCTAAGCGCTAGAAGCCGCCTCGAGAATTTGAACACAAATCCTGGGTTAAAATGACAACTTTATCAATAATATTTGTCCGTGAAATCTTTCAATAAATAGGTTAACGCATAAATGACTGGAATTTCATGGAATTCATGGACATTTGAGTGAGAAAATCGTAGTGAAAGGCTACCGGTCAATGAGACAAATCTACCCGTTTCAATTCGCTATCGCTTTGTGTGCTGCTTTATGTGCCGTCGGACGGGTATCGCAAACTCGCTAATGCTGCTTATAATGGCAGTGGTGGTGATGACGACGCCGACGATGACGGTGTTACCGATGACGATGCTTAATATGATGATAATTCCGATTATAATGGTGATAACGACTATGCCAGTGTTACTGATGATGATGCTTATTATGATGATGATAATGTTGATTATAATGGTGATGGCGATGGTGGTGATGATGACGATGATGGTGACGGCGCCGACGATGACGGTGTTACTGATGACGATGCTTATTATGAAGATGATAATGTTGATTATAATGGTGATGGCGATGGTGGTGCTGATGACGATGATGGTGACGGCGCCGACGATGACGGTGTTACTGATGCTGATGCTTATTATGATGATGATAATGTTGATTATAATGGTGATGGCGATGGTGGTGATGATGACGATGATGGTGACGGCGCCGACGATGACGGTGTTACTGATGACGATGCTTATTATGATGATGATAATGTTGATTATAATGGTGATGGCGATGGTGGTGATGATGACGATGATGGTGACGGCGCCGACGATGACGGTGTTACTGATGACGATGATGATGACGGCGCCGACGATGACGGTGTTACTGATATTGATGCTTATTATGAAGATGATAATGTTGATTATAATGGTGATGGCGATGGTGGTGATGATGACGATGATGATGACGGCGCCGACAATGACGGTGTTACTGATGATGATGCTTATTATGATGATGATAATGTTGATTATAATGGTGATGGCGATGGTGGTGATGATGACGATGATGGTGACGGCGCCGACGATGACTGTGTTACTGATGATGATGCTTATTATGATGATGATAATGTTGATTATAATGGTGATGGCGATGGTGGTGATGATGACGATGATGGTGTTACTGATATTGATGCTTATTATGAAGATGATAATGTTGATTATAATGGTGATGGCGATGGTGGTGATGACGACGATGACGGTGTTACTGATATCGATGCTTATTATGATGATGATAATGTTGATTATAATGGTGATGGCGATGGTGGTGATGATGACGATGATGGTGACGGCGCCGACGATGACGGTGTTACTGATGATGATGCTTATTATGAAGATGATAATGTTGATTATAATGGTGATGGCGATGGTGGTGATGATGACGATGATGGTGACGGCGCCGACGATGACTGTGTTACTGATGATGATGCTTATTATGAAGATGATAATGTTGATTATAATGGTGATGGCGATGGTGGTGATGATGACGATGATGATGACGGCGCCGACGATGACGGTGTTACTGATGATGATGCTTATTATGAAGATGATAATGTTGATTATAATGTTGATTATAATGGTGATGGCGATGGTGGTGATGATGACGATGATGGTGACGGCGCCGACGATGACGGTGTTACTGATGACGATGATGGTGACGGCGCCGACGATGGCGGTGTTACTGATGATGATGCTTATTATGAAGATGATAATGTTGATTATAATGGTGATGGCGATGGTGGTGATGATGACGATGATGGTGACGACGCCGACGATGACGGTGTTACTGATATTGATGCTTATTATGATGATGATAATGTTGATTATAATGGTGATGGCGATGGTGGTGATGATGACGATGATGGTGACGGCGCCGACGATGACGGTGTTACTGATGATGATGCTTATTATGATGATGATAATGTTGATTATAATGGTGATGGCGATGGTGGTGATGATGACGATGATGATGACGGCGCCGACGATGACGGTGTTACTGATGACGATGCTTATTATGATGATGATAATGTTGATTATAATGGTGATGGCGATGGTGGTGATGATGAAGATGATGATGACGGCGCCGACGATGACGGTGTTACTGATGACGATGCTTATTATGATGATGATAATGTTGATTATAATGGTGATGGCGATGGTGGTGATGATGACGATGATGGTGACGGCGCCGACAATGACGGTGTTACTGATGACGATGCTTATTATGAAGATGATAATGTTGATTATAATGGTGATGGCGATGGTGGTGATGATGACGATGATGATGACGGCGCCGACGATGACGGTGTTACTGATGACGATGCTTATTATGATGATGATAATGTTGATTATAATGGTGATGGCGATGGTGGTGATGATGACGATGATGGTGACGGCGCCGACGATGACGGTTTTACTGATGACGATGCTTATTATGATGATGATAATGTTGATTATAATGGTGATGGCGATGGTGGTGATGATGACGATGATGATGACGGCGCCGACGATGACGGTGTTACTGATGATGATGCTTATTATGAAGATGATAATGTTGATTATAATGTTGATTATAATGGTGATGGCGATGGTGGTGATGATGACGATGATTGTGACGGCGCCGACGATGACGGTGTTACTGATGATGATGCTTATTATGAAGATGATAATGCCCATTTTAACCCCGAAGCCGAAGAAATAGTAATTTAGGAGCTTTAATATGGATTGTGCATCTTTAAATATATCAAACATGGCAGTAACATATCGCACCAGCATGAATTACATGTGTAATATGTGATGTTGATTCTATCGTTTCAGTTCGAGGAAGACATCCTGGATATTTGCCTGCATGTAGTAAGGAAAGCTTTCAATGGAAAAATCACCAGGTGTATGGCGGATCCAATAAGACTTTCTAGAGCGATATCGGAAACCGTAAGTGCTTTCTTCACATTTATTATACGCTGCTTCCTATAAATTCAGTGTTCTTGCTGCGCCATATTTACACATGCGTATGACCCACGTGTGGCATACGCATTCCGCTGACGTCACACGGTGTAAATGACGTTCGCCTCAACAATGACAACGGAACTATAACATAAAATTATCATCATACATGACAAAACAAGCTCTGCATGTATGTGCCCTTGTATTTATTTACCTTGTATATTCTTTGGTCAATTCACGGATTCTAGGACGGTTTGATCTAATAAACGACACATCAATTAAAGCTTACCAGACATCCGCCAGCTTTTGGAATTTATCAAGTAATATCTGCATGACGTGATGAAAGTTTCCTTGTGTGCACAACTTCAATGATTTTGACGGAGAAAATTGTGGGGGTATCTGTCATATTGAATATTAGTAACATTTACATGAAATCGTCCTCACATGTAGTACAGGTGAGAACAAGTACCCGCAGTCTTGTGATACATCGAGTTGGGTTGTCTGTAATCATGTAATGTAGATTTGGATTATTGTGCCAAAAAATGAAATACATGGATTTTTGTAGAGCTGAAACGGGTGACATGACAAGTCGTCGATACAGATTAGAAATAAAGCTGGGCCAATAATAAATCACTGTGGCGCTCCACTACTTACATTTTGAAAGGTGACCACTATATATCGAATTTGTGACCAACGTTATGTTATGTATGTTTGTGAGAATCGTAGTATTTAGAAATAGATATAAATACAGCAAGATGCGAAAGAATAATCCGTCATGTATAATATCGTTGGCTGATATTGCGATGAGGAAAATTAATTATGGATATATATCACCTGTATATAGTTTGAGTTTGACAATGCGTGGGGGGATTAATAACAAGACATTGACCTCTGATATGTGAAGTGATATGTTATTCCATAAACCAATGAAATCACGCGCATGCTTCGCCGCTCTCCAATGAAATGGGGGAAATCCATTCAATCCAGTAACTGATTATGAATTAGATATCCAGAGACGTAAATAAGGTAACATTTTCGTCGGCTTTTAGCCCTTTACCCAACAGAACGGCCCTGTGCCAATGCATTCTCTTATATATGCGAGTCGACCATAGGTCGCCTCGCATATATAAGAGAATGCATTGGCTTAACACATTAAAAATTATAAAATTGTTAAAGAATGTAAGAAAAAATGGTAAAAAGTGTTTAAAAAAAGATTTTTTTAGGCCAATGCATTCTCTTATATATGCGAGGCGACCTATGGTCCACTCGCATATATAAGGGAATGCATTGGCACAGGGCATAACTGTAACCATCACAATGTGGTCAATGAGCCGGCGCCAATTATATCCATATTTGTATGGTTCTATTGAGACAGACCGAAGATATTTTAGGCTGTTGAAGCTTTATTTGGCCGGTTTTGGCCGGTTTGTTGGGTAAAGGGTTAAAAGAGACTATTACTAGGCCTGAATAGAACACTGAAAATTGTGAATCTTGAAGATGGTCTACCTCTTCTTAAATACGTTTTATATAGTATCCGGGGTAAACAATTATGGACATATGACAAAGACAGTTGTCCGGAAACGCTTCTATCAATTAATATTGATTTTATATAAATATTTTATTATATAATGCGATAATCAATTTGAAAAACTATTCGTTACTATTTCTATATTTTTTATAGTTATCCCGCATGCTACGATCTGAAAGAACTCGAGCCGTAAAATGTCCCAAGCTCAGTGTGTGTATATTATACCAGACAGTTTGAAATAACATCGATATTAATTGATAGAAGCGTTTTCGGACAGTCACGTGTATTGTTTTATACCAAGGATACTATTTAGAACTTGTTATATAGGAAGAGATAAACCATGTCTAAACCTGCGCTATCGTAAACTTATATTACAGGTCAACTCTAGTGATGAGGGAGGAATCTTAACTGGGCGATGGGATGGCGAATACAGTGGAGGGTGTAGCCCAATGATCTGGTGTGGTAGTGAGAACATACTGCGAAAATATGAGAACACGAAAGAGCCGGTTAGATACGGTCAATGCTGGGTCTTCTCCGCTCTCACCACCACTGGTTAGTAGATAAGGGGAAATTATCACGGCCGTCCGATCATGTTAATATAGAGAGTAATCAATTGGTTCCGAGAATTAGTTAAATAATTCACGAGAGGCGAGACACTGGGGGACTGCTCCTAGAGAATAGGCCCGCTTGTGATTTCCCGCCCAGTTCACTGACGGTATAGTCCAGTTCACTTGAGGTAAGAAAACACACATGCGTTCGTAAATTCTTAAATTCCAATAAAGCTGAGTGTATGTGTATTCTTTTTATTATTTATTTGTAAAGGAATGAATGAACCTTGAAAATCATAAAAATAGCACAAGTATAACACCGTAATTTCACCAGATTGCTACAATTTGTTACAAGGTGTTAATCCATATACAAAAGCATTGGACATTTATGTGCCGTTTTTTCACAAATATGTCACCAGGACACACAGTGTTTTATATACGCAGCAACATTCGATTGTGTTTCACCCTCTGTGACGACAAACACTGTAAGAAACATGGAGATAATTAAATTTGAAAATTGTGAGAGAAAAAAAAGGCTCCGGTTCACCAATGATTTATCGGTTCACTCACGCAATTAGATTAACATCTATATGATGTATTGTTATCTATATGGAACATTACAGCCGGTTACTCATTCCAATTCTTTGAATGTTTTAAAGATTCTTAATTCTATTCGATGGTCCCCGTATCATCACCAAAAGCCGATTTAGTTATCCAAATGAGTTTATTACCAATAAATACTCACAACAATACCAATCACGATAACATAATTGCCAAACAGTCCTATGATAATGGATTTTCTTGGAAGTTTGGAGGATGAGTGAGTGTGGTTTACACAACTTCTATATATGGTGATTCCTAAATAGACCATTCCCGGGTTACAATAAATTACTGCCTTTTATTACCTCCCTTCTGTTGGGCCACTATAGAGCGCGCTATTAATTAGCTTATTTTCTCACCGGAAGGTATAGGGGTTCTTTTCGATCAACGTCGCTTTGCATATAGGCATGCAACATGAAACATATATAACTAATAAATAGGATGTAATTAAAAGCATAACATCGACCCATCTGCCTTTAATTTTGTGGATATACTGATATCTAAATCCAATGGATGCCATTCATTGTTTTCTTCCATTGCACCCGGATCATTTATCACGGTATGTGTGGGTATGATAACATGTGATATAACTGACGTATAACATTATACAGAGAAGACATTCCAAGGCCATATTATACCAAATCAGTTATGGTATGGGAAAAGGATTACTATTATTTGATGTCCGATAGTCATTCATTGTTGCAGGAAAATATAAACTGTGAATGACGCGATGTGTGAATTCCGCCCCTTAGGTAATTTAGACACATGCATCCCGTGATTCTGAATAAATGGATCAATTGTTCGAGAGTGTTATATGGCCTATACAATGACGTGTAAACACCAAATCAAACTCCATGCATGCCCTACATATGATCAACATACGGAGAAAAGGATAACGACTTGAAACCAATTAAATGTTTTCATTCTATCATTTTTCCGAAGGATGTTCATAAAAATAGCTAGCATCAGGAATTGAATACGAACAGAATCTAGATTGTTGTTTTTGTTGTTTATTAGGGTTTATCGTCGTTCTAGTCGCTAGGCCACACACGACGTTGTCAATTTTACGGGTGGAGGAACGACCACGCAGAGGCTTAATTTTACCGGGAAATTGTTCCACTGCGTGTAGAAACCACCGACCCCCGGAAAGCAATTGACAAACTTGCCCAGATACACGATTCCGGTCACCCTCCCTATGACGGGGTTCGAACCAGCTTCGTCAGCGCTGGACGGCCTGTGACGGCGTAAAACACCTGGCACTCTACCGACTGGACCACCGGGGGGCCCCAAACAGAATCTAGAGATCGGAATGTTTCCGTCACTTTTTTCGGAATTGTTTATTATCTTTATGTGTTTTTTCCTGTTTCGATCGATTTAAAGGTACGGTTGGCCTTGGCGGTGGGTATCCTGTGAAAATATTTCCAGCCGTCAAAAACCGCCACAAACAGAAAGAACATCAAAATGTAGACAGACTTTGTCCGTATAAAAATAAGAAATATCGCATAAACAGTATGTTATTGTCATATGTTTGACCATTGTTATGTAAACAAAAGCATAAAAAGTTACTTTTCTGGTGTTTGTTTATATTATGATGGTAAACATAAAGAGCGTTCTTTGTTGGTGAATTCCTGATATGGAACTAATAAAGAGCGTTTATGCCATTTGTGTGTGATTAGCCAGTAGCACTGTGCTGTCTTCTGTAACACAATCAGGCTCTTGCTTAGGTAAAATATATTAGGTCTTTATGTTAACATGCTGTTTACGCGATGGTCATGGTATATATGAACGAAACTGTATGCGTTTTAATGTTTTTCTGTTTACGGTGATTGGAACAAATATTAATATTTTCGACAACTAAGGCCTCACGTGCCTTTAAAGGTAACTTAGTATATGCTTACATTTATTTTGAGGCGACATTTGCGGATATGTTCGAATCGAATGCCGACAATGAATATATATTTTTTGGTTGTTGACATGTCAGTGAGTAAACAGATTCTCAAGAGTACTGTATATTGGTGAATTTCAGGATATCAAGTATTTTATGAACGTCAGTTTTAGTATATAATTTGCAAGAGAAACTCATGATTATAACTCATGACAATTTATAGATGCATAATAAAGATGAATGTATATAATGGAACATATAGGCTACATGTGCCTCCATAGACAATATGATTATTTTCAAGACAGACAGGGAATTTATGTCCTCGAATGTGCACACACACAAAATCCAAATCCATAATAAATAAAATCAATGTAAAGTGGGTTTTTTCGTGGGAACCTTATAAATGTATATTTGTACTAAATCAGCATTTTTGCAGGTATTATTTTCATATATGCTAATGGACATCTTCCCTAGCGATTTGTTTACAAAATTAACCATACCTTGCTGTCACGTGATGTCTGTTTCTCACGTCCAACACAGGAGAGCTTTCAATTTATTGTAACTCGGGAATGGTCTATTGAAATTCCACAAACACGTGTTTCACAAGCGTAAATCCGATGCCGGTCAGCCGCCGAGATTTTGTCACCGGATCGGTGCCTTGCATACGGCACTATAACGGCACGGTGTGCTGAATTATCAAAGGTCGGTTTTGATAATTTGCATCATTAAATTGCACCGAATATCATTGTTAAAATATGTTGATGTACTATTGAGGAATTATTACAATAAATTGGCTAAAGTTCACAGCTCATATGTATAAACTCTTGGACGTGTCGGCTGAGTGCCGAATTTCCGGCATCTGAACGGCACCGTTATTCAGATGTTCTTTTTTTTACACAGTATTGATCAGATACCAGAACTTGAAGGTGACATAATTGAAATTGGTTATTTTTCATAACTCAATTTGCAATAAAATATAATATTTTTTGTTTCTCGGTATCAGATTAGTACCGATCTGGTGCCGGGTATTCGGCTCAGGAAAAGTATTGGTAAACGGGTACCGGTTAGCTATATATATATATTTATATATATATTTATATATTTTTTTATTTATTTATTTATTACACGATCCTTCCATTATTCAATTCAATAAACACATTCTATAAATTGTTATATGCAACGTTCGTTGCTTTACAGGGTATAGTGCCAGGTGTACCAATATGTATTATTGTTGCGCAAACGTGGCCTTTAACTTCCTGTTTGTCGTATGATTACGTTCCGTACCATACGTCTCAAAATACTATGAGTTCCAATATGTTTCCAATCAACTCTCATGAATGAAGAGTTCGAAAAGTTATTTCATTAAATTCACGCCATTAAATACGCCAAAGGGTCTATTTGTCTGGGACTATATCTTTACGCGGACAAACAACGCATATTTAAGTGAAACTTCATCGCAGGCCTTATCTTCGTGTGACAGCTCGCTGTCATTTACTGACAATTATGAGCCGCCTGGAGGAGAGTTTAGATTTCAAGACAATGTGCGTATGACTCAATGGTGTTAGTTTGAGTCGAAAGATGAGGTGGTGGTAACATTGATTTTTGAGCGCCTAAATTTTGGTGGTCGATATATTATAAATTTTTTTGTTTTTATGATTGTTTTGGTCGTTTCATGATATTAAAAGAATAAAATTATTTACAGCTGTCAGTGTCTATTTCTCAGTATTGTTGCGACGTTTTCTTTTGGCCATTATGGACTGCATCAATGATGATGAGTGTTGTGACTTGAATGTTTTGTTGTCTTCAATTATGCTTGTGGGGGTGGTAACAGGTTAAATTCTGCTATGGTACGAGGATAGAATGAATAGAAATAGGAATCTTTATTAGCTCTGATGGTGTGGAATGTTAGTTTATTTTTCTTGTTGTATCTGGTACGGACAGTTTTGTATTTTAATATGTCAGGTGGGTATATAGATAGTTGGTGGTGTACAATTTTATGGAAGACTGTTAGCCGGGTTTGTTGGCGGCGTTCTTGTAGTGATTGCCTATTTAGGGTCTGTAGCATATCAGTTACGTATCCCAACGTGATGAATTATTGAGATTGTGTTGCAATTTAACTGTGTCAGACTGGTCATACATCCTACGGTAAATAATGCTGTCATCAGCAAATAGTTTTAGAGAGCTATATTTCAGATAAGTGTGGAAGTCGTTAATATAGAGCAGGAAGAGTATAGGGCCAATGACAGAGCCCCGAGGAACCCCAGAGGTCACTTGAATATGAGAGGAAGAGTGTCCTTCGAGAAGTACAGATTGGGTTCTACCATGTAGGAAACTGGAGATCCAATCACAGACTTGAGAGTTAATGCCGTAATAATTTAACTTGTAGATGAGGCATCGGTGAGGAACTTTGTCAAATGCTTTTGCAAAGTCCATTATAGAAGCCGATGTTAGTTTCACGTCCCATTGGTTGATTTAAGTATATTTTATTGAGGTTTTGGTTCATGTAATACATATAATATACAACTCTTAATCAGTTTACTGCGGAATTCACAAAACGAGTCTAGTAAATTAGGACTGGACATCGCCGAAGGCTCGATCCAGACTTACTTTACTGGACTCGTTTTGTAAAGTCCCATATAAACCAAGGACGAGTTGTAGATCCTATATTTATCCGCAAAATTTTGCGTTTGTGACATGCAATATACGACTACTGGTACTGGCGTATAGATACGTCAGAGTAATGGATGCACTGACTCAGTATTCTGATAATAAATGAGAATTTGTTCACGTTCACTGAGTTAAGCGCATATAAAGTAATGAACACGCATACTGAGTCAGTGCATCTATTACTCTAACGTATCTATACGACAGTACCAGTGGTAGGGATAGTTAATAGCACTTATAGGTATAATATTTATTAAAGTGTAAAATGCTTGAAATAAAGTCCATGTTATATCAATCATATTAACGGTGCTATTTGTCCCCCGAAAAAAATATTTTTGGGGGACTATTGTAATCAGCTTCGTCCGTGCGTCCGTGCGTCCGGAGTTATAACTCCAGTAATGATCACCCGATTTGATTGAAACTTGGTATGTAGTTGTCTCAACGAAGAACACAGATGCTCAGCAACTCTGGGTTTGATCCAATGTGATTTTATGGAGTTATTTCCATTTTGTTTTCAACTTTTTTGTTACTTAGAAAATTTCTCACTTTTTCGGTTTCCGGATGATATCTCAAGTTTGGATACTTTAATTGCAAATACTGTTTTTATGTGGATCAGACATATCAAGATATGAGTTTGATCCGGTGATTTTTCCTTGAATTATGGACTTTTTTCTAATTTTACTTCTTTGTTCTTTGGTTTCCGGATGATAACTCAAGTTTGGACTGTTCAATTGTAACTTCAGTTTTTTTGTGAGTCATTGATATCACAATACAGGTCAAGTTAGAATTTGAGTTTGATCCGAATATTTTTCTCAGAGTTATGGGCTTTTCGACTTAGAAATTTAAATTTTCTTGTTTTTTCTTTGGTTTCCGGATGATAACTCAAGTTTGGATTGTTTATATTGGAAATTCTGTTCTTTTGTGGGTCGTTCATATCAAAATACAGGTCAAGTTCGAATTTGAGTTTGATCCAATGATTTTTCCCAGAGTTATGGGCCTTTGGACTTTGAATTGTTTTTTCTGTATGAGGGTACCTTCATGGTGTAATCAACTCCTCCTTAAGTTTTGATCGTAGATATTTGAATCTTCGGAGTATTGTTACCCACATATTGGAGATGTGCAACATTGTATATAGGTGACGGAAAAAATTATCTTTTTAGTTCTTTAACAAAGCGGCATCGACTTGCCACGTTGTCGGGGGACACTGTGGTCGGCCTTTTATTTGGTTTTGTTGTTTTTTAATTGTGTTCAAAGAATGAAAATCGTATATCCTGTAACTATCAGACATTATGTTTCAAATATTTCAGTGTGCCGAGCTATCGGTCTGCCTTGTCGGAGCGTCACAAACTATTCGTCTGCCCATGACACAGATGGCAGCTTCACAATCGATTCGACAGGGTACAAAGATCCAAAAACAGGAGATTACGAAATACTCCCAGAGAGGTCCGAGGACTCGATTTGGTGAGTTATTATCTACCGGTTTTGGTTAAGAAAATAATGCACGTTCTTGATCAGATGCGATCATTGGAATTGTTAATAAGCTGACACAAAATTAAAACGTGATAACATATCCTCAGAACACGTACAACTGGTTCTTTCATGGTGGCAAAATCTGTAATGTCAAATTCGCTTTATGTGTGACACAATGCATTCGAGGTACAGCTGCACTATACTCAATACCCGCTATTTATTTTTACATTGCAATACAACAGTACTAGTACCACAATCGCTGATTTGTTATTGGTGTTAGCTATAAAGCCAGTGGTAGTTTTATAAGATATTTATTCACGATATGATATTGATAAGATATAGCCAGCACAATGTTTACTTCACCCACAAGAGGTTTTTTTATTGTATAAGAGAGTCCCTTGGAAGAGTAAAACAAATATATATATCACCTTAATAGTGTACACGGGTCCAGTGTAAACTCGAGTTTTAATGTAGCAACTAAGTTGGATATGGACGACAGGACACGGAATAATCAAGAAGAACTACAATTATGTGTTATTGTGTTCATTCTCCTTCTTGTTAATCGTGGTTCGGCTCCGGCGATCACGATAAGTCGATAAGTGCATTTATAGGTTAAGTAAGTCTACAGAGAAAGACATATAGTCATAGAGATTAAACTTTTCTTCAGCGCGGACCAGTTAAGAGCTTTCTTTGTCAATCTATTCCCCAGCTTGTATGAAAGATGTGTATTCAGCCGTACAAGCCTTCCCTCTGATATAGTATAGGGGGGCCTAGGGGCGGTCTAGGCTAGAAATGTTCGAGTTAAAATTTTCTCGGACACACGGACAAATTACATACATGTATCATAAGAAAGTAGAAGATATCAGCATCATGCTGCACCCAGCTGTAAAAATTGAAAGTGATGCCGTTGCTATCGACACGGCGTGTAAACAATGCGGGCACATTTTGAGAAAAACACTTTACAAACAAATTTAACACTATATTCTAGAGACTGAAACCGATGGTGAAGATACTGTGTTTTGGTATTATTTTCACACGATGTCTAAGTTCTAACTATTCTAAGTATCAAATGTGGATTGGTTTGCCATTTTGGGGGTTAAAATTCGGCGCTTTTGCTAATGGGATAAATTTGGAACATTTATTAGATACTACATTGGTTACAATGATAATTTTACATATTGTGATAGCTCTAATTGTGTACTTAAAATATTTCTCAATAGACCTGCATAAACGGCCCAATATACAGACATATGAGAAATACATGTCTGCATGAAAACGATATTGCAAATATACAAACAAAATCGACAACTTTTGGAAATAAATAAAGACCCACAGGCTTGCAAAACACTAATATTTTGCAATCAGTTTCCCACGCCATGCATACACTTTAAATCCGGATTTTTGTGTCTTGTTAATTTTGTGACCAGTATATTCAGCTGCTTCCATGGAAACCGATAAAATATTGGATTTTTTCCCATGAACCTGACATCTAATGTGCATTTTGAATTATCAAAACATCTTATGACTATAGGCCAGCACACAGAAAAAGTATATATTACAAGAAGATTCAAACAACCCACGTCCATTTGATCAGACATACATAGCTTGTTCGAAGCCTAAAATTAAGTGTATATAATCTGGTGAGATGTATCTCAAAACATAATACGCGGAAGATTTCTCAACAAATTTAATACGTCGATATATAGCGCTCAAAATTCCGATATAGCGCTCAAAATAGCGCTCAAAATAGCGCTCAAAATTCCGATATAGCGCTCAAAATTCCGATATAGCGCTCAAAATTCGTGTTTTGTTTCTTATATTTTCCGATAAATTAGAGATCGTTTCGTTTGTGTCCGGTTCAATTATTTATTCCGCTGTCATATAAAATTGATACTATATATGGGAAGAAAATGTAGAGCTGTCGCTGCTCTGAAACGTCTATGGTACCACATAATGTTTGTGATTAAAATGAAGAGAAAGCAGTGTGACGTTTCTTTTTAAATAGTTCTGTGTTAAAGGTACGGTTGGTCTTGGCGGTGGGTATCCTGTGAAAATATTTCCACCCGTCAAAAACCGCCACAAACAGAAAGAACAACAAAATGTAGACAGACTTTGTCCGTATAAAAATAAGAAATATCGCATAAACAGTATGTTATTGTCATATGTTTGACCATTGTTATGTAAAAAAAAGCATAAAAAGTTACTTTTCTGGTGTTTGTTTATATTATGATGGTAAACATAAAGAGCGTTCTTTGTGGGTGAATTCCTGATATGGAACTAATAAAGAGCGTTTATGCCATTTGTGTGTGATTAGCCAATAGCATTGTGCTGTCTTCTGTAACACAATCAGGCTCTTGCTTAGGTAAAATATATTAGGTCTTTATGTTAACATGCTGTTTACGCGATGGTCATGGTATATATATATGAACGAAACTGTATGCGTTTTAATGTTTTTATGTTTACGGTGATTGGAACAAATATGAATATTTTCGACAACTAAGGCCTCACGTGCCTTTAAGATAAAACAATATACCTTTTCCGGAAGTCGCGCGTTATTCCGTTTCCGATTCCAGAATTGCACTTAAAGTCAGTAGCTTCACTCCCGGTGGGTATATATTTCATGTCAGACAGAACTGTGTCCGATATACCATAAGAAAGGTCATAAAAACTAGAAATAAAACCCCAAGGTGGCATAGTATTGGTGCGGTATTCGCCCCGTATTAAATTGTTGAAAACTGCGGTCAGAGTAAGAAATCTCAGATACAACCACATTTTCGGCGCGAATCCTCGCGTGGCGGTCATGGAATGATATTCGGAAGAAATCGGAACCGCTCGAAAAACGACGATCGGCTGGCACGCACGGCTGACAGAACAGTCAAAAAAACAATAGCCGGCATGTCGATAACCGAAAGTAGATTCAACAAAAAACAAACAAGATAATGTCTTGATTTTTGCATTCACATCTCATGTTTTATAATTGAAATATCGACAATTAATTGGCAACTAACAACGTGTTCACACTGTGTATATATTATACTAACAGGTTAGCCCGCAACTGGATCCGTAAGAAAGCACTTTTTCGGCCAAATCCGTATCCGGATCCGGATCCGTACTAAAGTTAGTCCCCACATAAACAGTTAGTTGCATGGCCGTATATGCACAAACTGACTTCTGGTTGGGGGGTTTCGTGTATCGGGGTTATGTTATTCACTCTTCCCACAGAATAACGCAGGGAACTCAATTGTGAGGTTCAATTTACGTTTCACATCACTTTAATAGCCACGACAAGCGCACCGCATATGCGCATGTGGTTGCTTATACTTTAGCCACAGGTGAATGGCGTCATATTATTTTTTCTGTATCAATCAGTGATTTTTCAAAGATCGCGGGTTTGGATTTTGGAGAAGACTGACGGACACGCCGTATACGACGGTAGTAATGGTTTTAAGTTTTGCGCATGCGCTAGTACGTTCTTAAGGTCGGGTGCTTTTAGCGATGTCGAAAGTAAATTGTTTCCGGAGTTTAAATAAGTGTTTTATGCAGTTTCTTTCGAATGTATAGACGATGTTTGTGCATTCCACGAATGAATGAACAGCCGATTTATTTTTTCGTGCGAATAACTGTTAAATTTCCATGTTTTTAGAAAACTGCTCATTTAATTCAATAAAAAACCCGAAATTGAGTAAAAATCTCAAATGTGATACTCATAACTCAATCTCAAAAAAGTCAAATCAACTGCAGAAAAAAAACACTGAAAATGAACTTGATCAGAAAGTGATTTGATCAGTCAACTCAGGCCAGACACAAAACAGTAAGCATACAGCTTTGGCGATTTGGACATAATTATGTTCTGATTGGTGGATTGTATTCATTAAACTGGACTCCAAGACAAAGGTGTGTGTGGAGACTGGAGTAGATTGACAAGGTCATATAGATGACATGAACTTGCGGCAACTTCAAGTTAAGTGTATTTTGATGATTTTAACCAACACAACAACATATGCCACATATTTGACTATTCGGTTTAATTTCACAAACGTGTACCAACTTTGTGGTGGATTATGACAGCATCACATCCTTTATTTAACACAGATTCGGAGCAAAAACTAATCAAGTTGACTTCACTCTTCAGACGATTGACATGCCATGAAAAATTTCACATCAGAACAACTAAATATTTGACCGACTCTGCTTTAAATAATTCTGGATGTTCTCCTACAACTTTGAATCATAGTTGATGTGTGGGGATATATAGGTACCTATTACCATACGGTACATGCATATAGTGTGTGATTGTCAAAGGTCTACATGTAGTGGACAGATATGCTCATCTATACCACAAGTTCACAGCCACGGTGTAGGGTGACTGGCACCGTCTGCATGAACTATCTGATCAGAGGATAGATTGATCCATACAAATGTTTGTGTTCACTTTTGTGATGTATAGTAATACTACTATTAGAATATCTTCATTTTGCACCTGACATCTTTTTTTACTTTCCCTGTAGTTCGACCATGCAAAATAAATACCTTGATTATCATTGCCCCACCCCGATATGTTGGCCCGCTCCAGATTTTTTGTTAAGATATATACTAAACTGCTCAAAATCGCTCCCACACCCACTCACAGTCATAGTCGAGAGAGTGGATTGTGGAAATTGCCACACAAATTCCAAATACCAAGATATTGGCTCATTATTGGGAATATAAAAGAAAAAAAAAAATTCCAAATACCAATATATTGGCTCATTATTGGGAATATAATAGCAAATTTAAGTAGCAATACTGTATTGTAGTTTTGTACATATCTGTTTCACTTGTGTCCAAACCTGACTGAATGTTGGGTAAATAATGTGAATGACTTGTGTATTTTCAGTAAATACTCCATTCAGTCCATTGGAATGAACCCTTTGATAATTTAACAAAATACCGGTAATTATATACACAAAAGAGTTTGAATCTGGTCATTGAAAATTTATGCACAGGGTTAAATTGACCCAAATAGTATCATGGGATAGATGCCGTTGATCTGAGATTACTTAAATGGGCACTAATAAACAATTATAATTAAATAATTAATCATATACCCAAAATGGTCGGACCCTGGTCGCTGGAAATTCATATACAGGGGTAAATTGACCCGGGAATAACCATTGGATAAGGTTCGTTGAACCTAAAGGGGGGGACATAAAAATATATTATAATATGTGATCATACATGAATATACAGAGCATTCCTTATCAGCTTAGAAGCGCGTTCCTTATTAGCTTAGACGATATTAAGAAAAATTGACACATCGGTCAACTAACTAGGGAAATATCACGGGATAGGTGCCTTTGTTCTCAGATGACTTAAAGGGAGGGGGGCTAATAAATTATATTAACACACAATCCTGGGTTTAGTGTGCCTGTAACCAAATTCACCCTCTGGGGACCTCATTATACATGGCCTCATCTGCTATGGGAGACATAGACTCAAATTGAAGTTCCCAATTTGGGGATATAGAGAAACTATAAACTAAAAAAGAAATAGAATCTATGTGAAGAAGTTTCTATACAAATTTGATAATAAAGAAACTTTCCACAGAAGATGATGCCTAATCAGAATGAGGTCCCCAGAGGGTGAATATAGTTATGCTGGGCTGTCCCAAAATATTGGTGTCTCATTCCTGGAGCTTTGGTGTCTCAGTCCTCGAGCTCTAGTTTTTTGTATTAAATCAGCATCTCTTGCACAAATCTATAGTATTTCCATGGTGTCATATAGTGTGAATGTGGTGTCATAGAGGGCTTGCTTCCCTCATACGGTGTGCCTGTATACTCGAAAATTGAAGAAAATCAAAGTCGCCTTGACTAATACAGAAAGTAATGCTATTGCGAGTAGCCCCAACTAATATATACCGAAGATAATATAATGCTATCACGAGTCGCTCCAACTAAATCAGAAGGTGATACTATTTCGAGTCAGCCATTTTGATAAAGAAGTTGGGCTAGCTCCCTACCCATCCAAATCCATGAAAACAAGAGGTGATATGTCAATAGGAGTTAAGGTTAAGTTATGGATAAACCTATTTATTCACCAGGGGTGTTTAGTAACATACAACCATGAATTGCGCTTAAGCTTAATTATTAAATGTGAATTTGGCCTCCCATAAACCTCAGCTTCTGGTAGGATTTATTGTAGGTCAATATGACAGCTTTCACATATTTTTGTAGAAGGGTAGGCACTGCCTTCATGACTGAACTAGATTTATTGTCAAATGTTTGGCTAAGCCGCTAATACTAGTAACAGCCTTGAGCTACAGGTATGTATTAATAAATTACTTGAATACACCTTCCACATTAGGGTTATTTATTTTATGCCACATGATACTTGAAAAAATTCAAATTAGTTATTTTAAATTTACTAGTGCCAGTAGTGGTAGTAACTGTTGAGTGTTGTGCATCCATAAATTCATAATTCCATTGAAATTTAATCTGTTCTCCAGTTAGACTTAAGTCCAGTTCAGTCCAAAATCCTAATTGTACTGTGCAATTCCACTGTGGTTGGTACAATAGGCCTACTACATTTCATTCTGTTGCTATCCACACTGTTGTTGTTGTTGCTGTTGTTGTTGTTGTTGTTGTTGTTGTGTCCCCATACTAGTAGTCACTTGCAGTTGACAACATTAGAGCACTTGTGTTGTGGTTTTCTTGTGAGAATGTTCCTGGCGTATAATCAGTATGTGTGTGTGTTGTTTAATTTCCGATGTTCCTAAATTCTCTCGTTGAGAACGGAGTGTTGCCGCGAACAAACAACAATGTGAATGTCAACATCACCTTCACCACTTACGATTCACCGTCAGTGTCACCCGAACTTCGATTCAAATCGAGTTTTTAACCAGTTTTTTCCAGGCAATAGTCGTTGAATTCATATGAAAGGATGTAACGTTCCCTCTCAACACCACATTCAATTTCCCTAAACTCCGATAATCTGATTCAAATGCGTGTTCTAACCAATTAAGTTTGAATTCAGCTAGAGAAAAAACTTTGTTCGCGTCATTTTTTATAAAGTACGCAAAAGTGATTATAGCGCATGCGCGAAACGTAAATATTACTTCCGTCGTGTACGGCGTGTCCGTCGGTGTTCTCCGTGGAGTTTGGAGAAATTGTCACGTGACTTCCGGTTAGCAAATGTGTGGATATTGCCAAAGCGCGGATTCGGAAATGGACCATCGCGATGGTCATGAAATTAGCTATACTAATTCCCATGTGATTCTATTGGTTTCATTTAGACCAATTGACGTCATGCCACGGTTTCTGACGTCATTTACGTAATGTTGGATTTGCGGGCCAGAATCCAGACAAGATTACCAAGATTGCACAATCCACAAGTCCTGTCATATCATCTCCACCGGGACCACTGTATGATGTTACTTAAATTACTCTTATCGTTATATTTGTCGCCGATAAAAGGCTAATTTTAGGCACAGTATGTGTGGTTGCCCCACTACGTGTCGCGTACGATTCATATTATAAAATTAATTTCACAATATTTTATTTTGATTTTGGACCCTATCATCGTTTTCGAAGCTGTATTTTTTATGACTATGGAAAGATAGTAAATGTATATATTTTTTGTATTTCTCGACCTGTTTCGATATGTATATATACCGTGAACATTCAAAAGTGGATATTATAATGTGTATTTGGGAGCGCAAACCGTCATGTGGCTATAATTCTGACATTCAGTTTATGTCACAAGTGAGGTGCTCAAAGACATTTCTTTACACCGTACAGGGTCATAATCTCTATCACTGTTATTCTATGATGGAAATATTGTCGTGAAACATTGGCCAGTAAGTGATATGCCGTCTGTTTTTTGTTTCTGTTTTGTTATCACGCATGCACTCTGTCGACATCTATAATTTATTTGAAAATTCATTCATGATACGTAAAGATATTATTAACCGTGACTTGTCTACCGCGTAATTAATTCCGCATATACGGCTAGACTCTGAGCATATGTTACCCAATTTGAGCCAATTTTACCCAATGTTGGTCAATGTTTTTACTCGACCCAATTTTTCTTTACCAAACATTGGGTGAATAACTATTAAATTATTGAGTCAAATCAACTACTTTTGGAGGATTTATTACCACTAACGTTGGGCTAAAAATAACTTGCTCGGGTAAAGAATGAGTAACTTATCAGTGCCCATCCAGTCATTTAAATTAATTATTGGTCACTTGATGTATACATCGCATATGGCATGGCACTCTCCGAATGCAGTTTTTCTGTCTTTTAAGTTGAAAATAAAAGCTCTTTATTACTAATTATTAGTGCCCCTTCAAGTCATACTTCTGTGTTTTAAATTGAAAATAAACGCTCTTTATTATTTATTATTAGAGTTTCTTCAAGTTATCTGAGGTCAACGGCATTACATCTATCCCACGACATTCCTTGTGTAACAGTACGTCTGTTCACGTGCAAATTCCCCCCACATATCTTCTGAGATGATTCATTGATCGCCTATCTTAAAATATTTAACCCCCCGTTAAGGGATATATGCTATGAAAGGCACATATTCCATTATATTATTCTGATCAGGTGGCCCGTGTATACCAATTTTTCTACATATCGCTAATCTGATATGGAACGCTCTTTATTGATAATTTATGGTAAAATAATCTTTAAGTTCCCCCATAAAGTCAACGGCACCTATCCGATGGTATACTCTCGTGTCAATTCACCAATTTCTAGTGACCAGGGTCCGACCGTTTTGGGAATATGATTAATTATTTAATTAAATTTATATTATTAGTGGCCATTTAAGTAGTCAGCGGTACCTATCCCATGACACTCATCTGGCCAATATACCGATTTGAATCAATTGTCAACGACCAGATTCCAACCATTTTGTGTCTATACTAAATTATATAGTTAAATGTATTCCCTTTTAATACACTTTATGTCAACTATCCCACGAAACTCCCCGTTTGGTCGCTTATGCGTAGCCGGACAGATAACTAAACCAAACAAAATCAAGAACAGCTAGCCTTGTGTGTGACACAAATTATGTTAATATATTGTTGCGTAACGAATCTATATAACTTCGAATGACTCCTTTAGTCCATCAAGCCCCATTCTTTCAACTTGTTGATAACGAAATCGCCAGCCATTTTACTTTGTTTTAACAACACGGCGTGGTCAAATGATTTCAGATTTACTCTATACCTAATATCACTATATATTGGGTACATTTTACTGAACATATTTTAACTTCCCATGTGAACACTCGGTCACTGGTGTTGGGCTAAAATCGTACCCAATGGCATTTAGAGTGAATAAAACATGGAACATACCGAGACGCATGATCGGACTGTTTCCAGATATAAACTGGTAATAAAGATCTATATGGTAGATTAGAGTTTCAGTGACAACCAGTTATCACAGAATGTCGGTATAATGCCAGATCAGGCGCATCAGGATCGATCAAACTTTTCAATATCACCCCCTTGGGAGCGCGTGTGACATCAAATCAACACGCATAACGAGCGCGATATCATTTGTGACCCGCCATATCAAATCCAGTCGTAATTTGGGATTTTTTTTACCCTGTGCCAATGCATTCTCTTATATATGCGAGTCGACCATATGTCGCCTCGCATATATAAGAGAATGCATTGGCCTAACAATTTTTTATCATTTTTTTTAAATAAATGTTTCTTACATTTTTTAGGACATAAAATAAAAAAAACATCCATTACCCTGCAGGGAGCCCCACACATATATAGAAGCATATAGAAGAGTGTCGTCTGCTCATGTTTGTCTGGGGCTCTGTATGGGTGAAATTATAAAATTGTTAAAGAATACGAGAAAAAATTATTAAAATTGTAAAAAAAACTGTTAGGTCAATGCATTCTCTTATATATGCGAGACGACCTATGGTCGACTCGCATATATAAGAGAATGCATTGGCACAGGGTAAAAAAATCCCGACTTACGACTGGATTTGATATGGCGGGTCACATTTTTGCAGGAACTTTCATGTTTGGAATGACGTTTGGATGGCGAGACCAGACTTGACAGGGTATGATGGCTGGCAAGCAATCGACGCCACACCACAAGAAAGAAGTGGAGGTAGGAATCAGCCACACGTATGTGTAACTTGCAACGTGTGTTGCCATTGGTCAATTCCATTTAAAACTTCCATTTTGGTCAATTTTACAAAATTCAATACTCATGCAGTGATATTGTTTATTTGGAAAAATGAATCCCCAATTTCCCGAAACTTTTGATATTCTGTGGATTGCTCACTCCAATCTGGAGTTATGACAATTCCGATTGTCACAGTACATACTGTTTTCATTGTCAAACTCTTTTTTTCAGTGTAATTCTTACATATGCCACAATATTTTCAATGTGAATTTTAAAAAAGAGGGTCGATTTTCTGCAGATCTGTTATTAGTTGGAGATCCACCGCTAAAGTTTATGGTCAGAAGACTAAGATTAGTTTTTGGCCCAAAATTATGTCCCATCAGTCACAAATTATGTTATGAAAGTATTGTACATAAAAACTGTTTCATCTTCCCCAACCAAATCATGTTTTCATATCCCTATCAACTTGTCTTAACATGTTTGCACTAACAACAGTTGCCATAATATCTTATGTTTTCATGTATGGGCTCCCGCAAAAATGTCCCATCAGTCACAAAATACATAGGATTCCATGATACAGCGAAACTCAAATGGCCCTGAATTGATGCAGAAATCACCTATATACATCGAAAACAAAACTTTATTTTTCATAATATTGACTGCCAGTATCATATTGAGTACCGGTAGTTTATATTTCCTGTCTGAATTTGTCATTATTAAATAATCCTTGTATAATTCCATAGTGAACAATGACAAAAACCAACACTGATAGAGAATAATCAGATTGAATTCAGTTTAACATTTAAGTATTGCATATCATAAT
Source organism: Siphonodentalium dalli (assembly GCA_032622095.1). Taxonomy (NCBI): domain Eukaryota; kingdom Metazoa; phylum Mollusca; class Scaphopoda; order Gadilida; family Siphonodentaliidae; genus Siphonodentalium; species Siphonodentalium dalli. Next base: position 138,844,421 of record CP136062.1, on the reverse strand, counting down.
CAAGTGTTATTAAGTGACTGTCTTGGAACTAGAATCATTTGCTACATGTGAAGCTGTCTAACTGATATTTTACTGTTAGACATGGACATTTCTGTTTAACGTGATCATCGCTAGGGTGTGGCAAACACACCCTTTAACCATTTTGAATTGTACTGCAAAATAAAATAAATAATTTGACCTTACAAAAAATGTCTAATATATCCATAATTTAAATGTCAAAATGCGGTCAAAATCTAAGTCTAAATATGGCTGCAACTCATTTATAAATAATTGGATGGAACTCATATTCGAACTTGGCTTGTATCTTTAGCTGGGAAATACACATAACAACTTTTGTTGTTCAGATCAAATAATCCAAACTGGAGTTATTGGTAGGAAACCAAAAATGTTAACAGACCTTCATATTCTAAATCGAAAAAGGGCCGTAACTCATGTAAAAATAATTGGATGGAACCCATATTCGATCTTGGCCTGTATAATAGGCTGTATTTTTAGCTGGGAAATACACATACCAACTTTGGTTCAGATAAAATAATCCAAACTAGAGTTATCGATTGGAACCAAAAAATGTCAATGGACAGATGGGCGGACATACTGATTACATAATAGGACCTTTTTTCAAAAAGGAATATAAAAACAATATAAATGCTAACAAACAGCAAAGTCGTAAAGATTGTGAGAATTTCTTCAAATATTTATATTACTCAGACTCTTAACTATCTATGTACCGGCACCAATTTATCGCCACTTTTCTTCTAAACTATAAACCCAACATGTACATACTAATCAACATTAAAGCATGTTCTTATCTCCAGCCAAACACAAACGGAAATCCCAGCATATTAGTTCTGAATACATTATTTTATTATTAGGACTGTTTCAATTCAATTTTCATTGTGATTGTTGCCAAGATTCAAAACTATGGTGTTTAAAAGTCAGCAAATGACTTCCTGTCCAGAATACTGCAACAAAACATGCAGAAGTTGATACGTGTCTCATCAGTCACGAAAATAATGTCCCATCAGTCACGCCAACTACCACTCCATGGTTTTGAATGGGCATGGTCATGGAAACATAAACCACATTAGGGGGAAGGAAAATGCAATAGTTATATATTGAGTCAATGAGACGTGAGTGTAACATTATTTGTTGTATGTAGTGCTCCTTTGCTTGAGGGTACTCAAAATTCGTGTCCGAACAGTGTCCCATCAGTCACATGACGAACAATCAAACTATTTGTCCATGTTATACTTCCTCATTGAAGCAGTAATAAATAGTGTTAGAGCGTGGTTCACACTCTTCAAGAAACACATATATAATTATATGAAGCATCACTCAAATTTAAATAACAAGGGGTCAAAAAAGCTAATTTTCTAGCTTGTCCCATCAGTCATAAGTGGAAATGACCCATTGACAGCTGATGTCACCTGACTCACGTGAACATTTATCCTACACCTACACGTACGGTCAATTGTTCAAAAGTTTCAAGTCCAACGTGTAGGGAAGAGGGATAATCAAATCTTCTGATAACCGAATGAGCGACCAACGATAATCGGGCAGACATTTGCCTGCGTGGACATTTATTAATTTAATTGAAGCCAATCAATCGTATCACTGGTCACATTGTGACCGCTTTTTCTCACCACCCGACTATTATTTACAAGTTTCGATATACGTTGTCCGTACGTAGGTAAGACGCAGTAAAAATAATCTGACTCTTCTCACCACGTACTTGCATCTCCATAGGAACACCATAGCAACACATGTTACACCTAATGCATAATAGCATAATCCGATCAGGACTCACCTGGTTCCAAAACTAAGGCTGTGATGAAAATTAACCATTCCATGACTGGAGTTTCCTGAAACATTACGAACATCCTGTGGCAATGCATTCTCTTAAATATTGGAGTCTCACAAAAAGAGCCTCGCATATATATGAGAATACATTGCCATAACAATATTTACCTTGACCTGGTAAGTCAGTGCATGCTCTTATATATGCGAGACTCCTTGTGTGAGACTCAATGCACTGTCACGCGATAATTAATGCTGCACCAGCAGGCTCCCGTCATGCCCCTCATGGAGGGGTTAAGGTGGCGCTGTGGCGACAAATTTTACACCCTCACATAAATCACAGTTCCTCTTTGCTGGAACAGTAAACAGGGTACCTTTTCTCTAATATAGGTACTGAAAATCGACTGAAAAACTGACGTCAGTTGTTTAGAGCGGCCGATTTTTTTCGAATGCAGTATAGTGTGATTTTCCAATGAATTTAATATTCATCTGCACAGAATTTCCGCCTCCTGTCGTCTTCATCATAGTCATCACGACCGATCATTGTGGCTTATGCATGAAGCCGCGGGTTAACCTGGCATGGCTTATTCGAACACCAAAATTATGTTTACATAATTCGGTAAGAGGTATCTCAAAACATATACCTACGCGAAAGATTTTCGAACAAATTCGTCGATATAGCACTGAATATAAGTGTTTTTTTGTTTGTTTTTTTTCGATAAATTGAGATTTCCATTGTGTCGGTTCAATGTTTTTAGTCAGTGGTTTCGAAAAATTGCAGCTGTACTACATGTAGCACATGGGAAGAAAATCTAGAGCAGTCGTCGCTCTTAAGCGTTTATGTACATAATTTTGATGATTAAATGGAGAGAAAGCACCGCGTGAAAACTTTAATAGTTTCAGGTTAAGATAACACAATATATCCTTTTCCGGATATAGTCCGTTTCCGATTCCAAAATTCTGATGAATAAAAATGTTTAGTTCGTAATTGTATTTGGAGGTGTATATCTGTATGACTTCAATGCGTCTTGTTGGGACATATATGTGACCCGCCATATCAAATCCAGTCGTAAGTCGGGATTTGTTTTACCCTGTGCTAATGTATTCTCTTATATATGCGAGTCGACCATAGGTCGCCTCGCATATATAAGAGAATGCATTGGCCTAACAATTTTTTATCATTTTTAAAAAATAAATGTTTCTTACCATTTTTAGGACATAAAATAAAAAAAACATCCATTACCCTGCAGGGAGCCCCCACACATATATAGAAGCATATAGAAGAGTGTCGTCTGCTCATGTTTGTCTGGGGCTCTGTATGGGTGAAATTAAAAAATTGTTAAAGAATACAAGAACAAATTATTAAAATTGTAAAAAATTGTTAGGCCAATGCCTTCTCTTATATATGCGAGGCGACCTATGGTCGACTCGCATATATAAGAGAATGCATTGGCACAGGGTAAAAAAATCATCCCGACTTACGACTGGATTTGATATGGCGGGTCACATAGTGCTAGTAAAAATGTAATTTGGGATATATATCGACATATTGCGATACCGGCGGGAAATTGAAAAGCGAATATTATTAGGTGTATTTTGGAGCGCAAACCGCCTGATGTATTTAAACTTCTGTGCTTCCTTTTTGTGTAACAAGATATCAATAATAACTAATTCGTATATTCCCATTATATAGGTTTGATGTGCTGCGGTCCATCCCCGTTGAAGGCAATCAAGAACGGTGACACCAACATTCCATACGACACGGGATTCATATTTGCTGAAGTGAATGCTGATAAAATAGAGTGGGAAATCAAAGACGACTACGATTGTGAAATTCACAGCATAAACAAAAAATGGTGGGCCACAGTTCCCTGGGGAAAATATCCCTGGGGAAAATATTGAAATACCAATGTAGACTATATACCAGTGGCAAGGTTCAAAAGATCGATTTTGGCTAAGACCATGCACACCAACTATCAAACCCCTAATAAATTCTATAAATTCATCATTTCAGCAAAATTATTCTCCAGTGTGCCTTATTGGCAATAAGATTCCCTTTCATTTGACAAAAAACTTGGCAAATGGAACGAAGCGAAGTCGAGATATCGTATCGGAAACTACCGAATCTACGGGAGAAATCGTCATCGTCCTTGTCCGCGCTCAGTGACCTTTGACCCAGTTCTAAAATGAATATTTTCGAGCAATAATTTCTCGCCAACGTGTACTGAAACGCGGTGACATTACCTATAAATGCCCATTATGTTCCGCAAGTCATTCCGGAGCCATCCATACCTTTTTTATTTCACCCGATGTGTGTGTGCCCAATTTGTTCAACTTTATTCATCAAACGAACAATATACTTTTGAATATTGTATTGTTACCATATGTCATATTATACAAATAAACAATACTACTACTACTTCTACTACTAAAAACGAGTTCCAAAAACAAGACGTGTCTGCGAATCGTAGTAAATTTTTAAAGCGAAAGTAAAACAAGAATACAGGGGTCAAGGTCACTCTACCACTAGTGCAATTCGAAGATTTTTAATAAGTGTTTCTTCAATTGATTTTTCAAGCCAATATTTGTGAAATTTATCTCGATTATTATCAATTAATTCGACAAGCGGCTCAACACTTACTGCCAGTAGCAGACTCATCTTGTTTTAGGAATTCATTTGATGAATAAAGTTGAAAAAACCGAGATTGGTTGTCACACATACACTTGTATATACTTTTAGCGTTGGGAAGCGAATGAGCACAAAGAAACCGAATGGCTATCCGATGGTGGGGTCACCAAGTGTCTATATGGTGAAAAATTTGGACGAAGACAACGTTATGCACATGTACAAGTACAGTGAAGGTAGGGTTTAACACACTCGCCGTACATATATAGTGTTCAACTCACCCAACGTATGCGACATAACCCAATTATACTTGGTGGGAAATATCGAAACATTATAAGCCCCATATGAATAACATAACATTATCTCGTTGATCATAACCTATTATGGTCATTTACGTTGTTTACCTAAAGGGGCTTTAATAATTATAGTGTTACATTTCCGTTAAAGCTGCATCCAGGGTTCCATGTTATATGTTTATATTCATTATACCCCGTATAACGAAGTTGTGGGAATGTACTGGAATATATCTGCCAAGTCTGTCCGCCCGTCGTTGACACAACATTGTCCGAGCTCGTATTCTACATTTTCTGGTCACAGAATAACAAAAGAGAAAAGACATATTACACGCACTCACTCATGCTCTCGATCCAGGACATGGAAGAGCGGCCTACTTTCTTACCAGTGACATGACTTTCGGAAATATTTAAAGGCATATATTGTGTTGGGACAATATTTTTTAGGCACCGTTCAACTTAACAGCACTGATATTAATTTCTACCTTCACATATCTTTGACCGAAAATTTGCTTTCTTTAGCTACAATAATGGTGATATCAAACAATAGAATATTTTGTTTCCTTCAGAATAACTTTAAATGTCCCGTATTAAAACAGCTAAAGTGGTTGATGGTGTTTAATAAATATTTCAGGTTCGCAGAATCAAAGTTCCAAACAATATGTGCATCTTTAATTATTTTACGATCAGAGTTTAACTTGACAAAGATATTTAGCACTGTATATGGGAACCTGTACACTTGCGGCCATTTTCAGCAGCGTTATGATTCTTTTTCTACTTAGAAAGTTATTTGAAAGTTGTTTGCAAGTTACCTAATTTTGTCCGAGCATGTACTCATTCATTTACTGGTCAATTGTGTTTTAAACTAAGAACATTGCACATGAACCCATACAAATGTGATTATGAGGTTGGTCTGACATCGTTGGCTTCTTGATTAACCATTCCACCACTGTAGCTTCCTGAAATTTTGCGAAAACCTGGTGTCAATGCATTCTCTTATATACTGATATATGCGAGTCGCCCATATGGCGCCTCACCTATAAAAGAGAATACATTGGCCTAACAATATTGTAAGCCAGTATACTCTAAAACATGCAAAGGTTCCCATGCGAGACTAGCATATATAAGAGAATGCAATGGCACATGTCTTTAATGCTGCACTAGCGCAGCTCCCGTCATGAAAGGGTTAACCCTTTCTATATTGCACCAGTGTGATTATACACATTGTTACAATAAGATTTAATCCTAATTGAAGTTGGCAAGCCTATTGATTCATCTGAGGTCATTTCATTGTCATTCGAATGGATGTGTTGTATCACAAGTCTATTGCCAGGCATGCTGTATTCAACACTTCGACAAGTGTGTGTTGTTATTTGTGTCCACTGCCAGAATATACACAATGTACCACTATAACACATGGAGAAAACATGTATTAACTTTCTAATATTTTGTTTGTATGTGTGCACACTCCACAGTACTACAGTATGAGACTATGAGTATCCAATATCCATCCATATGGACATTTTAGTACACATGGACATCAAAAAGTTAATAAACAGTAATCATGATTACAGGTACATTTGAAAATAATCGATTACGATTCCGATTACTTGTAATAAAAAATATCATGATTACTGATTACTGATTACAGGTGATTACTCCAAATTGTGTAATCAAATACTTTGATTACGATTACTTATTACAATTAATTCACCCCTGTTCAATACTAAATGGATTATCCCAGGCAGTTACGCTAAACAAAATTCGGTTGAATATAACTAAGTTAGTGTTACTCTAACCCGATGTTCAGTGAACCATGTTCAGTGAACCAAATCCGATGTTCAGTGAACCAAATCCGACTAAACGTTGGGTTAGAGCTGTTAACTAAACTTGTTGGGTTAGAAAAAAGTAACAAACATGGGGTTACGGTAACAGAACTTTGTAGCCAAACGTTGGTTTAAATTAACCAAATATTGGGTTTGAAGTAACTAAACATGGTGTTAGAGACACCTTTGTTAATATATAATTATAATTTATCTCAATGGATGAGTTTTGACCATATAATCTGGGATTCCCAAAAAAGTCCAATCAATGGATTCATTTCGGACCTTAACACTTTCAGTGCCAAGTCCGATTTTTTGTATCAACCCATATACCCTGTGCCAATGCATTCTCTTATATATGCGAGACGACCATAGGTCGCCTCGCATATATAAGAGTATGCATTGGCCAAACAATTTTTCATCATTTGTTATTATTTTTTAAAAAGTTTTACAATTTTAATATTTTTTCTTATATTCTTTAACAGACTTATTTTGTAGGTTTAGTGCCAGGGAATCTTACAGTTTTCATGGGCATCAAAATTATTACTATGAATACTTGGTGACAGTTTTGAGTTATAACATGCCCCTAAGGTTTTATCCAGTTTGTTTTTAAATTCGCTCTAGCATGCTTAAGCATACCCAAAACAAATTAAACCCAAAAATATCTATAAAAAAACATTTAGGGCCGATTTTACAGACCGTAAATTAAGGCCGATGAGATCGGCCCCTGGCACTGAAAGGGTTAACGTCTGAACATAGGAGCGATATTGAATTAAACTAGACTTCGAACCTGGTCCGAAACGAGGTGTAACATAATTACTTCATTTTCGGGAATAAATTAACAACCTAGAAAAGAATACGTGTACAAAAAGCACATGCAATACTGCAACTACATAATTCTGACATAACAGATGCCTTCGCAGTGTATTTATTTGAGTTTGATACCAATAAAGAGAAGACAATTTAACAAAACAATTGAAAAAAGAGAGCTCAAATCCAGAAAATCTTAATCAAGGGGCGAAACTGAAAACCAGTGATAAATAGCTAAATTAATCTAACCCAACAATCTAACCCAACAATTGAACCCAACTTCTGGAAATTGACCTAACCTATAATCCAACTTTGGATAACCCAACAATTTTGACTAAACTTTATTTTGGGTATATAATAGTGTATATTGGAATGGTATATTATTAATTTGGAGGGGTGTTAAGGGCGACAGACAGAAAAACAGACAATACAATAGCAGAATGATTCATATCCAGTGGTGGGAAATGTTTAGATAATAAGTTCAACGACTTATGAACTTATTATCTTAACATTTCCCGAGGGAACTATTCGTCAATAAGTATTTTGTATAGAAGGGGTTTATTGTCTGTCAACCAGCCCATTATCTAGCATCATGCCTTAACACTTTTGTTAGTCTACTGGAGCAACCTCTGTTATAATAAATGACAAACAGTCACTATGCCAGACTTGGATATTTTAGGTATTTTGAGAGTAACCGATCATGAGTTGATAGACATGCAAATGTTTCACTGATTGGCTTGATGCACTGATGAACAGTGTGATGACAGTTATATTCTAGCCATTGATAGTCACATTACTGTTTGAGACAGTTGCTCATTCTTTTTCCATGCACACAATGATCTAGGCTTTAGTTATATCAAAACAAGTTTATTTCAGTTTTACATTTCTCGAAGCTTCTTTCCGAAGGGTATCGGGACAGGGGGGGGGGTGAAAATAAATTCCGGGGTGGGTGGGTGGTCAAAGCCACCAACAAGCAATTTTTTCCGCAACTAAAACAAAAACATCCTGCTTGTTTTTTAGTGTTTTGTCAATGAGTTGGGCTTCATGCCATAGCTTACTGTCATATCCACTAAGGCCCAATATGAGGTCCCAGTATCATAAATATGGTGTTTTTGCAGTTATAAATTCTTATAATATGTTTTAAACTGTTACAAATGTCAAATAAGGGCACAAAAGGTCTTTAGTAAAAAAATTGCATGAGGTTGTAAAAAACGCGTTTTTTGCCCCTTGGGTCACCCACCACCCCGGTATACGTTCCTGCAATTTTTGTACTACCCCCCCCCCCCCCTGATATTATTTTCAGAATGACATTCTTATATTACCATTTCAGGAACGATGGAGGAAAGAAGAGCGGTAGAAAATGCTTACAAGTTCACCTCTTCCGAAATAATCCCAAAGACCTACCTGGACAAGGAGCCTGTAAGTGCTTGTGAGCTACTATTGTCAAGGGAATATATTTTCCCTGGTATAATCTGACGATAACCATTCGTTGTACAATTGATTTGAGCCAATTGGTGCCCATGTGTTTACAATATTTGGACACACGGCATTATATATATAAATCATATAAGGATTCTAAATAATTGTAGATGAAATATTGACACAAGAACAAACTTTAATGTTTAATAAATGCATGTACCATATAGAATAATAGCGCTTTTTAAAATTTAGACTAATTAAGCACACATACACATGTAATCAAGGCTTCGTTTTGCCGAATACCTCGTAGACGACAATCTCGCGTTTTGTGAATGTGTATCTACTGTGACAAACTGATCATACAAAAATTCAACGATATTTTTGTTTATAATTTATATAATTTTATAATCCGGGTAGTTTATTTGGAAAGAGATATAGTTTTGCAAATGGCTGCCAAAAAAACTTAAATATGCAATGAAAAATGTTTGATTTATTTTCACGCAGACAGTCGTGATTTCATCTAGGTAGGGAATGTGATTTGGGGGGCTAACCCCGGGATGGTCGAATAGACCGAAAGGTCTATTCCTTCACCCCTCATTTTTTTGCAGCTTTTTTAAGAACACAAAAAAACCACACAAAAAAGCATTTTTTTAAATAGAAATTTTGATCATCGTTTCTTTTTCCTTCTTTTGGCGGGATTCTTTTTTCCTGATGAAGGATGTGGAAACGGCGTTGGTGACGAGTAGTCATCGCGGGTCTTTGCACATATTGCCAGTGCTGCATCCGCCTGTGCATGCATTTTGTCGAGTTTGGCACAGAGGGCGTCTCTCTCTTCTGAAGTCATACTGTAGGTGGTGGAGGTACCGCTGTTGTTGTTGCTGCCCGTGGAGCTGGGGGACACCGGGATGAGATGGAATTCCGGTGTCCGAGGTGGTAGACTGTCCAACTCCACGTCGAAGCTGGCGGCAGGAACATCTGAGGTGGTGTCCACGTCCCTGTCTCCGCTCGCCTCGACGGCGACAGCAGGGACCTCCGGCTGATCAACGGAGTCCCTGCTAGCTGGTGCAATGTCGCCTGTCTCCATGCAGGTCGGGTCGTCTGGGCGTCTCTCAGAAAACTCAAACCTACTGGCTGTGACACTGGACAAATGGACCACACGGGGAGGGGTGACCGGCAGCTCAACGGTCACCCCCTTCTTTTTCCATTTCGCCCGTCTGTCAGCGTCTCTTTTTATCTTCTTTATCGGTCCCTTCTTTTTCTCTTTCTTCAAGTGGCAGTGGGTTGTTCTGGAGTTGACGTCCCGGTCCTGAGATCTATGGGTACCAGCATCTTCAGTCCGCAACTCCAGGCAAAAGGGCAGGTAGCCCTTGTTAGACTGGAGAGTCCAGTTAGCAATGTCCACTACCCGACACGTTTGCACTGCGGCCAACACAGCTTCAGGGATTAAATCCATAAGTCTAATCCAAAACCGTCTCACTGGCGTTAAGCACGAGGGCAGCTGCAAATACGGACAAAGCAATTCTGTCCGCCTCGCTCCACTCCCGAGCCAGAATGGTTTCATCTGAGGGCGCCTTCCCATCTTTATGTGTTTTATTTGTCACTATCTTGCCTTGTTCGCGCAACCAAGACAACATGTAATCACGATGCATGTAACAATAATTTATACGTTTATTATAGGACGTCAGGTGCTTCTTTGAAGACAAAGACGGCATAATGATCGGCTCTGAATTCAGTGCCACGTTGCACCTGAAAAGTCGACTGTCCTCCAAGGCAACCGCCGTGGCGATGATTACGATCAAGATTGTTGACTACAATGGTTACGTCAAAAACGTCGTCAAGCGACTGAAATTTAAAGATGTCGAGTTACTGCCGGGACAATGTGAGGGTTTATTTTTGAATAACTGATATTTTTCTTGTTGATGATGACAAACCAATAATAAGTAAAGAATTTTGACATACACATACAGTAGGAAGAACACTGGGGATGGGAACACAAGTTATCACAATTGTTCTTCTCCCCTAACTGAACAAATACACGAAGACGATTAGAACTAAGGCTTAATTTATAATAAATATACAAGATAATCGAAGGGATAGTTCAAGTCTAAAACAAATGTGTAGAACAATAAATACTACTAGGTTTGTTTGGAGGTAAGGGAACTGGAATCCCATATAAAATGTTATGTGCATCTGTATATGGACTATGTTACTGCTCCTATATATATTTTATGACACAGTCCATGAACAGATTGTATATTGATCCAGTAATAGTAAGTTCATGGCTCTAACCGTATGTGTACCTCTAACATCAGATTTGGTGATCGGATTATAAACTGGAATTGGGTTGTGTTGGATGAAGAATCCGACCTCGCGTGAACACGTATTATCAAAACAATAACTTTATCTTTTCTAGCGACGTCGTTGGAGATGCCGATTGCAGTGGACGAATACCTAATATACCTAACCGAGCATGCATCAATGAGAATGTATGGCTGGGTGATATGCCCACCAACTATTGATACTTTCACGTGTGAATCAGACTTCCGTCTCAGACGGCCAGATTTAACAGTCAAGGTAATAATAGATACATGTTCATTGGAATGACCACTCTCGGTTCAATTAAGGTAGACTTCACATTTAAACGGAGTATGTTCATATCCGCATTCTTCAGTTAGCGATAATAATGGTCTTCATACTGCCCCGGGTAAGACTTGAAAAGACCGGGAATAGAGTTTTCCACATGGGTCACACCCACATCGGTCGTACCACCCACTGACAATAAGCCACACTCTGGCGCTGTGATATAAACACACCTCGATTTTTATCAGCCATTGCCCTAATGTTATAGTTAGCCAAAACAGTCCCCTCGGTGCGCATTGCTTTATATATATTGGTATTTAAACATTTTGATTTAATTAAAAAAAAAAAATTTAATTCAATGTTTGAATGCTTTTAGACTTAACTTCTTGCCTAATTTAAATTTATATTTAAATTTTTTTTTTAATTGTTTTAGATTGAGCTATACGGTGGCTTGTTAGTTCGGTGGCTAGTTAGCGGCAGGCAAATTTATTTATTAACTTGCAGCTGCAAGTTACTATCTTGCGGCTGTAAGTTACTATCTTGCACCTGCAAGTTAGTTATCTTGCATCTGCAAATTACTATCTTGCAGCTGAAAGTTAGTTATCCTGCACCTGCAAGTTAGCTATCTCGCAGTTGCAAGTTTCTGCAAATTGCTTAAATACACACTCCATAGGGGCAGATGGGGGGAAATTTCAGACACGTGTATAAAGTGGTACAAACAAGCTGACGTCACGATATCGGGAAGAGAGGTTCCAGAACGCAAACCATGCACACATCAGTCAAAATACAACAGGTACTACAAAAAGACGAGCAAAACCAACTTGAAATCCTAAACTAAACGCTCTTTATAGTCACACTGAACCCCACACCATTTGGTGCAAGATAACTAACTTGTTGCTGCAAGATAGTAACTTGCAGCTGCAAGTTAATAAATATGCCTGGCGCCAACCAGCCACCGTAGAATTTAACATTTAAATTGTAATTTAATTTTTTTTAATTTAAAATTAATAAGTAGCAAAACATTAATTTATTGTGTTTTTTTAGATTGAACTGCTTGCTCAATTCAACATTTAAAAAAAAATTAAATTAAAACAAAAATCCATAATAATATTTGCCAGGGTACCCCGAGTCGCCGCACCAAATTAGGTTGAAATCGGTTCAGGGGTCTGGGAGAATAATCGCGAGCAGACAGATCCTACTCTTTCATATATGTAGCTAAACAGGAGAACATACATTCATTTCGATATAGCTAACAAATGCAATGGTTTAATAATATTCAATCGTGGGTTAACACGCGTTAGAGTTGACAAACATATTTACATATAATCATGCGGTAGGGGGTCACCAGCGTATATATCATCATCGCCGTTATCATCATCATCGTCGTCGTAAATCGTCATCATTATCATTATCTTCCTCATCACAATCACCATCATCACCATCATCATCATAATCATCATCATCAGCGTGATCATAGTCCATCATCATTATCATCATCATCGTCGTCGTCTCACCACTACCATCATCATCAGCATCATTATTATCATCAGCATGATGATGATCATCATGACCATCATCGTCAAAATCGTCATTGCACCACCATCAGCAATAGCATTGTCATCATCATCATCATCAACAGCATCATGACAACCGAATGACAGCGTAGCGCGCGTGAATGGCCCTTAGAGGAATTTGGGGCATATTAATTAACCGATACAACAGAACCAACAAATTCGGTTAGTCAAAAGTATTATTAAAATGGTCGAAAACGGTTAGCGTCCTTCGAATCGTTGTTTAGCTTTAAAATATTGTTATTTTACCGGCTACTGTGTGCCTTCTTGTCGCATGTGTGTTACGAATAGAAATAATTACATGTGTAATAATCTATTTAGCTGGCTAGCGGAAATTAAATAAGAGATTTTGACTAATTTTGTAATTTTATCTCAAATTGGAAGAAGCAACTTTAAAATTCATATGGAGGATAACTGTAACAATCTCCATTTCCAGTATGTGCGAGAGTGTGAAGTTGACCAGAAAGTTGATATTGTATTATCATTCAAGAATCCGCTGTCCATGAAACTAACAACCTGTACATTGAATATCGAGGGGTGTGGCATCCATGACGCTCAAGAACAGCAGTGAGTACTACATGTATTACATTAATGAGAATAGAGTAATAACATACAGGTCGAAGTGGTTTCATTTCGCTCAAGTATACGAACTATATCATAAACTGTTAGTGCACAGTTGCATTAAAGACACGGGCGGCGTTCGTTTCAGAAATATTCATATTTGTTGAATTCGCCATCAACGGAAGGAATATTAAAATATATATAGTTTTGTTCATATGCCAAACATATTCAGCGCGTAAATAGTATATTGTCGTCAAGACGAACGATGGTGTACGTAAACAAGAACCTGCTCGTGTTACAGAAGTTTTGCTTCTGTTTACATAACACAACGCAATTCTATTGGTTAATCACACACAATTTATATAAACGCTCTTTATTATTTCCATGTCAGGAAAACAGTAACAAATAACGCTCTTTATGTTTACCGTATCCGGATCTAAACAAAAGCCAGGTTCTGTAACGTTTTTTGCTTTTGTTTACATAACAAAGGAAACACATTTGACAATAACATACCGTCTATGCCATATATCTGATTGGTATAAGAACAAAGAATGTCCATATGTTACTATTCTTTCTGTTTCTGGCGGTTTTTGACGGAGCTGAATATTTTAACAGCATATCCACCGCCAACGCCACCCGCATCTTTAACCCAGCATGGCGCTTACTATATTGCAAACAACTAACCACAAGTTGTCTGCAAGTAGTAGTATAAATATATAGATATAAACTATTTTAAACTAAACTAAAACAGCGACCAAAACAGGGTATCGAGCGTATCTAATTTGGACACTGAAGTCATTTTCGACAATCCAAAATTAATCATGTAAATTGGCATATAGGTATCACACCGGAGCATAAATGAAGCTCATCTTTAACACATTTAGATGTACAGAACACGCACATATTATATCGAGGTACTGCCTTCGCCATCTACCAGTCTCTATAATCATTATACTTACAGGGATGTCGGACCTACAGATGAATGGAGTTTCAAGATAACGGTTATCCCTGATGTTTCAGGGTGCAAGCAGATATCAGCTGCCTTCCAGTGTGATCAAATTCCAGATATTTCGGGGGTCGCTGTTTTGGAAGTGACAGAATGAACAATCTGTTTCTCGTGTGCATGGAGACTCAAGTGAATAATGGTCACTAAAATCCAAAGGCACATGCATAGATTATCTGTGATATCTTAACCCTTTCAGTGCCAAGTCCGATTTTTGTATCAACCCATATACCCTGTGCCAATGCATTCTCTTATATATGCGAGTTGACCATGGGTCGCCTCGCATATATGAGAGGATGCATTGGCCTAACTATTTTTCATCATTTGTTATTATTTTTTACAATTTTAATATTTTTTTTCTTATATTCTTTAACAGACTTATTTTGTAGGTTTAGTGTCAGGGAATCTTACGTTTTTCATGGGCATCAAAATTATTACTATGAATACTTGGTGATAGTTTTGAGTTATAACATGCCCCTAAGGTTTTATTCAGTTTGTTTTTAAATTCGCTATAGCATGCTTAAGCATACCCAAAACAAATTCAACCAAAAAAAACAAACAAAACAAATATAGGGCCGATGAGATCGGCCCCTGGTACTAAAAGGGTTAATCTCTGGCAAAGGCAGCTTCTTAATAAATTCGCTATATCGACAATCCTGTTTCGGTTCCTCTGTGTGACTCGCTATATATATCATCTACACTATGTACGTATAGCAAACGTGTGTTACACTGAACCCTGTTTCTGTTCCTCTGTGTGACTCGCTATATATCATCTAGACTATATACATATAGCACACGTGTGTTACACTGAATCATGTTTCTGTTCCTCTATGTGACTCGCTATATATATATAATCTAAAATATCTACATATAGCCTACGTGTGTTACACTAAATCATTTTTCTGTTCATTTATGTGACTCGCTATATATATCATCTAAAATATCTATATATAGCTTACGTGTGTTACACTGAATCATGTTCGTTGATTGGTCAACTGCTAATTGGGTCATGCGTGTTATACCCAAAATAAAGCACACCATACACGAACCGACGTCATATCGTGTTGACCTAGATTGCTGAAAGCGGTTGGGAGAATGAAACCAATATGAAGAACTTAACCTTTTCATGACTGGAGCTTCCTGAAATTTTGCGAAAACCCTGTGCCAATGTATTCTCTTATATATGGATAGGGAGCATCGCATATATAAGAGAATGAATTGGCCTAACAATATTTACCATGCCATTATAAGCCAGTGATATATTCGAGGCTCCCTGTAATAGACACTCGCATATATAAGAGAATGCTCTGACACTGGATCGTTGATGCTGCATCAGCGCAACACCGGATAAGGGTTAAGCTGAGTTTGTAGAAATAAGTGAGGGAATATATAGAAATGTATGAAATTACTGCAGTTTTGTCTGTTTTATTGAGTGACAATTCGCCATTCGCCAATACGCACACGATTGTTTAGCGAAATCTATTTAATCGGGGTTCAAGATTAGATATGGATTGATATTATCGCATTAACACGTGCCAGGTCAAGACTGAGGCTAGTATTATTGACGAAATAATGGAGATGTTTAAAGAAGTATTTTTAACAGCTAATCGCGCGGAACCATCGACATACAATAAACTTAATGCTATATTCGCATCACTGGCAAAGTGGCATGACTACTTATTACACAGTTGTAGACAAATTTCAGTTGTATCACCACTTATGGACTTACGACAAATTATGAGAAGTACAGATTCATTATGCAGAATGAACAACTTGCAACCGTTAACGTTATATGCGACATGATCCGGTCTTTTTCACCATTCGAGACAATTTACATATATCTAACAAAAGCAAGTATACCTGAGATTTTATGACAGTTAATTTACGAGAACGTATATGCATATCGTATGTGATTACTCATGTTGAATTATTCTTTATATTGATATATATATTGTATTTATTATATGTGCAACTGCCCATTGTGTGTATTTTGCATTAAATCTTATCTTATATATCAATGCACATGTTTAAACTGTTGGGCATGTGCATTGTACAAACTGTTCACATTATGTTCATAGTATATACTTACACTCTACAGCCCTTCACAACACATAACCTGTAGAATTATCAGGTAAATTTCCAAGCGCCTGAAGGTACCATTATTTTTAGTCTACTGTTACTAAAAAATATATTACAAGGCCAAGATGACGATCGGCTAGCGCAGCAATGGCGAACTTTACTTTTCGTTTGTATACCGATATTTTATTTTATATTTGCAATTGTAATACTATTTAATACAACTATCTAAACAAATCTGCACTATTTCTTTATTACCATGACACCAGGTGGGTATCACAGAGACGTATGCTATTTTGTTCATTTTGGCCACTTTCTTGACTCACCACACCAGTTTCTACTATGTTATAGGTTGTTTACTACAGGTTTCGGGTACACTAATACACGATGCAAGTCAAGTATGTTATGATTGAGGTGCTTTTAAACTGATAGCTCAAACAATCAAATATGTATTTAGTGCTAACTGGAATTATCGTCAGGCTCTTGTAGCTGGTGACAGAATATATAACCCTTCTACCATTCCCTTTATACATCCCTGATTAAATAAAACCCCATCATGATACTACTGTAGTAGCATTATGTGCAATCTACCATGTTGAGAATCCATTGGTGAGGTTGTTGACTGTTCTCGATTTTGGCTTGTGACAATCACACATATCGCATTATATGACTGAAATTGAAGGGTTCAACATTGGATTTTGAAGCCAAACCAAGCTACTACATGGCCATATATGTCATATACATAATTTAAATGCTTTTTATTGCTGTCAAATTTGATAAATTATTTTAGGTTATTAAACACTTTTTGCGTATGATGGACCACGCCCCCTGCCTACCTGTCTGTAAACAGTTTGACCCGGCCCTCGTATCGCACATAACAAACATAAATTGTCAACTTTTGTCATGTTCCTGTGATCAGAATAAGCCGAACAATAGATGAAATATGTATAACATATGCTTGAAATCGAGCATGGACCCCGTGTTCATTGCAGCGTGTTACTTTCCTGTTGAAAGTTGAAAATGACAATGGCAGACAATTACTAGGTCGAAGTTGATGCTATAAATAAGAGCATGACTTGGAGTTAACTATGCGGGTATAGTGCCCATTGGGTGGTTATATATAGTTCACAACGCGACGCTACGCCCCAGCCATTTGCCCTATATATAAACCCGCGTATACGTAGTCAACGGTTATATCCTGTTCATCTGGCAGGCAGGGATTGATGACTCGACGGTTTTGCGTGAACCATATTAAGTTTATTTGTTTTATGGAAAGCGGTATTATGAGTTATTTATCAGCGTTTTAAGTATAGTTTACTACTGGATATATATTCCGTTACCTTCCCTGTTCTGACATATATATGCGATGTAAATAATCACATTATATACCCATTTCACATTATAGGTCGATTATGTCGTATTTGCGCGAGGATATATGTTGACGCACGACGATGAGGTTGGCCTGACTTGTTGGTCTGTGTGATCAACACATCCTCGCACAAATACGCACATAATCGACCTATAATGATTAGGTTACACTGGTGTAAATGTTTTCCATAGGCCTCAGTGCTAACGTTTTAGCGTATAGTGTTGGCAATATAAATGTTGGGTCCAAAATTTTCTTTAAATCTGAAAAATTGACATTTTGGGAAACTTTTTACACAAAAAAATCATGTCTGTCTAGCAGGGAATTCGCCTTTAAATCTTATGTTTTCGTAACTAGTGTCAGAACCGCATAAAAAAATACAGTCATATTTTAGACCACACCAAAAAATTCAAACTTCACTACAAAGGGTTAATTCCTGTGCCAATGGTTATTTTACCTATGGGAAATCATAGGCAAGAGGTGTGACGATTTTTTTATGTGAAAAGCACACAAGGCTATTGACCAATCAGGGCCCAGTGTCTATTTTATTCTCTCCTATATATTCCTCCCGCATCCGCCAGATGTCACTCGGAACCTTATTTACACCAGTGTAACCTAAAGCGATAGCCCGCTTTTTCGTGGAATAATTGTAACTCCCTACAATTCTTCAGAATTGCCCATCAATCGAAAACATGTGTTCAAAAACAATATCACTTCTGTGGTTCTTTATTTATCACACACAATTTAACCCCATCCCCTTTAACAAATTATTCATCAAAAAAGCACAATTTTCCACCACCAGTCATGTTCAGGCCCCATTTTCACTCAGTTTTAGGGGTCTGGTGTTGCAAACTTGGATCAGCTATGGAAGACTGTTGAATATTCTTTCCATGAGAGAACTTCTGGTGATGTGAGGTCATTGAGTCCAGATCTGATCAGCTGAGCACCAAGCGCATGACTTTATCAGCACATTGAAGAATAAAATATGACATTTTCAGGTCTGCAAGGGTGATCCAAGATAACTGGATGTGGGTGTATATTGAATTAGTTGAATAAAGATATGCTCTCTTTGAATTGCTGGAGCATTTTCTTAAATGTGTCCAAGTTTTAGTGCTATTAACCTTCAAATGACCATACCCACCAGTGGAAATGACACACTTTTATGATATATATCTGTATATCACTGGCTATAAAATCCAAAATACTTGTTAAATTAGGTTCTTATAACAATTGATATATGTGTCGTTGACATGCCCATGTTATGGGTCATTTGCATTATCATGTGACTATTACCACCTTGAAATTTTTTGAAAATACCTTGAAAAATTGGCATTTTTTATGAAAAATCTTACTATTTCTTTGGCTGATGTAAGTGAAAGAAGGCATCAGCAGCAAGAATAGCCACATCAAGCATGAGATATTCATTGGACTGAAAGACCAGGCTCTGTAAAATGCATTAAAATGCTTTAAAGTGACTCCCAGGAATCAAAAATGATAAAAAGCTATTTTTTCCCTTTAAAGCGATAGCCCGCTTTTTCGTGGAATAATTGTAACTCCCTACAATTCTTCAGAATTGCCCATCAATCGAAAAAATGTGTTCAAAAACAATATCACTTCTGTGGTTCTTTATTTATCACACACAATTTAACCCCACCCCCTTTAACAAATTATTCATCAAAAAAGCACAATTTTCCACCACCAGTCATGTTCAGGCCCCATTTTCATTCAGTTTTAGGGGTCTGGTGTTGCAAACTTGGATCAGCTATGGAAGACTGTTCAATATTCTTTCCATGAGAGAACTTCTGGTGATGTGAGGTCATTGAGTCCAGATCTGATCAGCTGAGCATCAAGCGCATGACTTTATCAGCACATTGAAGAATAAAATATGACATTTTCAGGTCTGCAAGGGTGATCCAAGATAACTGGATGTGGGTGTATATTGAATTAGTTGAATAAAGATATGCTCTCTTTGAATTGCTGGAGCATTTTCTTAAATGTGTCCAAGTTTTAGTGCTATTAACCTTCAAATGACCATACCCACCAGTGGAAATGACACACTTTTATGATATACATCTGTATATCACTGGCTATAAAATCCAAAATACTTGTTAAATTAGGTTCTTATAACAATTGATATATGTGTCGTTGACATGCCCATGTTATGGGTCATTTGCATTATCATGTGACTATTACCACCTTGAAATTTTTTGAAAATACCTTGAAAAATTGGCATTTTTTATGAAAAATCTTACTATTTTTTTGGCTGATGTAAGTGAAAGAAGGCATCAGCAGCAAGAATAGCCACATCAAGCATGAGATATTCATTGGACTGAAAGACCAGGCTCTGTAAAATGCATTAAAATGCTTTAAAGTGACTCCCAGGAATCAAAAATGATAAAAAGCTATTTTTTCCCTTTAGGTTACACTGGTGTAAATGTTTTCCATAGGCCTCAGTGCTAACGTTTTAGCGTATAGTGTTGGCAATATAAATGTTGGGTCCAAAATTTTCTTTAAATCTGAAAAATTGACATTTTGGGAAACTTTTTACACAAAAAAATCATGTCTGTCTAGCAGGGAATTCGCCTTTAAATCTTATGTTTTCGTAACTAGTGTCAGAACCGCATAAAAAAATACAGTCATATTTTAGACCACACCAAAAAATTCAAACTTCACTACAAAGGGTTAATTCCTGTGCCAATGGTTATTTTACCTATGGGAAATCATAGGGAAGAGGTGTGACGATTTTTTTATGTGAAAAGCACACAAGGCTATTGACCAATCAGGGCCCAGTGTCTATTTTATTCTCTCCTATATATTCCTCCCGCATCCGCCAGATGTCACTCGGAACCTTATTTACACCAGTGTAACCTAAAGCGATAGCCCGCTTTTTCGTGGAATAATTGTAACTCCCTACAATTCTTCAGAATTGCCCATCAATCGAAAAAATGTGTTCAAAAACAATATCACTTCTGTGGTTCTTTATTTATCACACACAATTTAACCCCATCCCCTTTAACAAATTATTCATCAAAAAAGCACAATTTTCCACCACCAGTCATGTTCAGGCCCCATTTTCACTCAGTTTTAGGGGTCTGGTGTTGCAAACTTGGATCAGCTATGGAAGACTGTTCAATATTCTTTCCATGAGAGAACTTCTGGTGATGTGAGGTCATTGAGTCCAGATCTGATCAGCTGAGCATCAAGCGCATGACTTTATCAGCACATTGAAGAATAAAATATGACATTTTCAGGTCTGCAAGGGTGATCCAAGATAACTGGATGTGGGTGTATATTGAATTAGTTGAATAAAGATATGCTCTCTTTGAATTGCTGGAGCATTTTCTTAAATGTGTCCAAGTTTTAGTGCTATTAACCTTCAAATGACCATACCCACCAGTGGAAATGACACACTTTTATGATATATATCTGTATATCACTGGCTATAAAATCCAAAATACTTGTTAAATTAGGTTCTTATAACAATTGATATATGTGTCGTTGACATGCCCATGTTATGGGTCATTTGCATTATCATGTGACTATTACCACCTTGAAATTTTTTGAAAATACCTTGAAAAATTGGCATTTTTTATGAAAAATCTTACTATTTTTTTGGCTGATGTAAGTGAAAGAAGGCATCAGCAGCAAGAATAGCCACATCAAGCATGAGATATTCATTGGACTGAAAGACCAGGCTCTGTAAAATGCATTAAAATGCTTTAAAGTGACTCCCAGGAATCAAAAATGATAAAAAGCTATTTTTTCCCTTTAGGTTACACTGGTGTAAATGTTTTCCATAGGCCTCAGTGCTAACGTTTTAGCGTATAGTGTTGGCAATATAAATGTTGGGTCCAAAATTTTCTTTAAATCTGAAAAATTGACATTTTGGGAAACTTTTTACACAAAAAAATCATGTCTGTCTAGCAGGGAATTCGCCTTTAAATCTTATGTTTTCGTAACTAGTGTCAGAACCGCATAAAAAAATACAGTCATATTTTAGACCACACCAAAAAATTCAAACTTCACTACAAAGGGTTAATTCCTGTGCCAATGGTTATTTTACCTATGGGAAATCATAGGGAAGAGGTGTGACGATTTTTTTATGTGAAAAGCACACAAGGCTATTGACCAATCAGAGCCCAGTGTCTATTTTATTCTCTCCTATATATTCCTCCCGCATCCGCCAGATGTCACTCGGAACCTTATTTACACCAGTGTAACCTAAAGCGATAGCCCGCTTTTTCGTGGAATAATTGTAACTCCCTACAATTCTTCAGAATTGCCCATCAATCGAAAAAATGTGTTCAAAAACAATATCACTTCTGTGGTTCTTTATTTATCACACACAATTTAACCCCACCCCCCTTTAACAAATTATTCATCAAAAAAGCACAATTTTCCACCACCAGTCATGTTCAGGCCCCATTTTCATTCAGTTTTAGGGGTCTGGTGTTGCAAACTTGGATCAGCTATGGAAGACTGTTCAATATTCTTTCCATGAGAGAACTTCTGGTGATGTGAGGTCATTGAGTCCAGATCTGATCAGCTGAGCATCAAGCGCATGACTTTATCAGCACATTGAAGAATAAAATATGACATTTTCAGGTCTGCAAGGGTGATCCAAGATAACTGGATGTGGGTGTATATTGAATTAGTTGAATAAAGATATGCTCTCTTTGAATTGCTGGAGCATTTTCTTAAATGTGTCCAAGTTTTAGTGCTATTAACCTTCAAATGACCATACCCACCAGTGGAAATGACACACTTTTATGATATACATCTGTATATCACTGGCTATAAAATCCAAAATACTTGTTAAATTAGGTTCTTATAACAATTGATATATGTGTCGTTGACATGCCCATGTTATGGGTCATTTGCATTATCATGTGACTATTACCACCTTGAAATTTTTAGAAAATACCTTGAAAAATTGGCATTTTTTATGAAAAATCTTACTATTTTTTTGGCTGATGTAAGTGAAAGAAGGCATCAGCAGCAAGAATAGCCACATCAAGCATGAGATATTCATTGGACTGAAAGACCAGGCTCTGTAAAATGCATTAAAATGCTTTAAAGTGACTCCCAGGAATCAAAAATGATAAAAAGCTATTTTTTCCCTTTAGGTTACACTGGTGTAAATGTTTTCCATAGGCCTCAGTGCTAACGTTTTAGCGTATAGTGTTGGCAATATAAATGTTGGGTCCAAAATTTTCTTTAAATCTGAAAAATTGACATTTTGGGAAACTTTTTACACAAAAAAATCATGTCTGTCTAGCAGGGAATTCGCCTTTAAATCTTATGTTTTCGTAACTAGTGTCAGAACCGCATAAAAAAATACAGTCATATTTTAGACCACACCAAAAAATTCAAACTTCACTACAAAGGGTTAATTCCTGTGCCAATGGTTATTTTACCTATGGGAAATCATAGGGAAGAGGTGTGACGATTTTTTTATGTGAAAAGCACACAAGGCTATTGACCAATCAGGGCCCAGTGTCTATTTTATTCTCTCCTATATATTCCTCCCGCATCCGCCAGATGTCACTCGGAACCTTATTTACACCAGTGTAACCATTAATAGCTACATAATGGCCGGATTCGTCATCTCAGGTTTAAACCTCCGTGTTTAAACCTGGTTTAAACCTACATTGGCGGTCCAGCCAAACCGGGTCTAAGGGGGCGTTTTTGTCGTTCAGTTTCCAGCTAATTGACAACTCGAGTCGGTGATATGAGCAAGCAGTCAAACTACCCTCTTACCAATCGGACAAAAAGACAAGCCGATATAATGGTTATTGACATGCCATAAATGATCGCGAGCACGTGCACGCTCAATGGATTTATTCATTGAGAAATGAGTATCGCGCCTGGACCATTAATCCGATCTCTTTGTGGGTTTAAATCATCTGACAAAGGGCATGTCTATCAACACGAGTTTCACGCACTGTTTATCACTTTGTTTGTGATAGATTTTCTACACGATGCTTTACCCGCAAAGACAAACTTTGGTGTATTTGCATTTATATATGTATATATTAAAGTGTATAGGAGCTGTATGTCCGTTTGTCTGTTCGCAACTGGTCTACAACTGATTTGAAAATAAGAAAATTTAATTTGTTTAAAATGAAAAAAATTGTGTTGTTAAATTGAGTAAGGAGTTGTATCTAACAAGAAATAATATTAAAAATATATAGTAATAACTGTTTGTTTTAAATTTAATTAAATATTTTTTTAAATTAAAATGTTCAAATGATCAAAAGTGCGTAAATTTGACGCAGGCTCCTTTCGTACGAAGGGCCGCAGGCCCCTCTCACGCTGAACAAAGTCTCCATAATCGAGTCAATACTGGACCAAGAGGTCAGTCAAGTAAAAGCAATTTGCTTATGTGTGCACACCAGAAGCGGCATCTGAACTGTTTGAAGTGGGCAACCATATTGCATGCGATGCTTTTTTTTCAATGTAATAAATTTTCCGTCGTGCAGAAAATCTAAAAGTTCCCAGGTTTTGAACTGGTGGAATATTATAGGAATTTATGGGCGGAGCCAGAGTAGAGCTTTGTGACATGATCTACATCAAAATATGTTATAAAATTTGACTCGTATAGCAATATAAGTTTAGGATTGCAAACTATGTGTATAGCATATCTGGTCATGGAGTAGCATGGTTTTGGTGCAAAATTAAAACGTTGAACCATTCAAATGAATTCGTAGAAACACCAGTATTTGTGATTGCCACAAGCCAAAAAAAAAAAGAACACACAAGGTAGTTGTAAAAATCATATTGAAGGAACATGTCCGTATCTGAGCAAAGCTAGCATGCGAATGAATCAACTGTGACATGATAACACCAGTCGGCAGCCGCCACATAGACACGCCCCCACTCGAGATAATTTACAGCTCCACCCTTTGATTGATTGTTGACAATTCTAA
The DNA here is from genome assembly GCA_032622095.1 of Siphonodentalium dalli. Classification (NCBI taxonomy): domain Eukaryota; kingdom Metazoa; phylum Mollusca; class Scaphopoda; order Gadilida; family Siphonodentaliidae; genus Siphonodentalium; species Siphonodentalium dalli. The sequence continues at coordinate 138,819,567 of CP136062.1, read as the reverse complement.
ACCGCGATGAAGAACAGACGGATTCGTCATCTCAAGTTTAGCCTCGGTAAAGCTGGTTTAACTGGACCGCCGATTTAGATGGTTTAGTTGCCGGTTTAAGCTTATAAAACGCAAACAAAATATCGAAATTGACAAAAACTTATCCCCACATGCTTTATAGGTGTGAGTGCTTCTCGCTTATAAATTTCCAATCAAAATATGGTCGCTGTCGTAATTATTTATTTTCGCAATCAATAAAATGAGGCGGTCCGCATTAGGAAAGTACGATTATTTATCTCGACGATACAGAGACATTACTGCTAAACCACTGGTCTGGCTAGACCAGGCTTAAACCAGAGATGACGAATGCGTCACTTAGACCTGCGGTCGCGGGTTTAAACCACGGATTTTGCTGACTCACGGCGGTTTAAACCTAGATGTTTACGTAGACCAGGTTTAAACATGAGATGACGAATCGGGCCATAGTGATTATTTGATACTGAAATAAGCAGATAATGGACTCATAGCCATTATTATGGCGATGGTGAAAGCACACGTTAAAGAGCGTACACGTGGATAGTCGTGAGTTGGCTTATTTGTGTCATTGTCCGCACACAATCTGCTTAGAATCGCCTCATTGTGAGTCGATAGTGTGAATAAAACGCTATCATATTCAGCACATTATAGACCCAAATGAGACGATTCTAAGCAAACTATCGACCTAAAACAAATCATATTCTAAGCAGATAACATGCTAGTGAGCTTGCATCAGCAAACTTTTTTGTAGAAACGGCTGCAGTGTATGTGATTGATTTAATTGATGGACGAGCACCAATTATTTTCTTTGCATCGATTTGGAACAAAGGTACTTATATCTACCTTCAATGCTGATGGATGTTCGCACCGATTGATGGTCAGCAGATAACAATTCAACTGTCTTAAAAAAACTACGGACTTCTGTAACTCTATGCGGTGCCAACTCAGCCACTCTCTATTACTCAGAATAATCAGATATACTATGAGTTCTCAAAACATGTCTGCTACTGTTAAATATCTTGCGCTGAGTAATCAACACTTGTGTTTGTGCATTTGATGTTAATTGCATAAGAGCGTCAAATGGAATATTTTCTAACATTCAATCAGAAGAGATCTCTTTAGTATCCCAGTCCTGATAGGCTTGACAGGTCTAGTTGTTCGGATATGCTTTGTAGCGTGTTATCAATGACATATACAGAATGTCTCTTGACATTCGGATCACAATCACGACCCAAGTACCGAAGAAGACCTCAAAATCAGTGATCATTCTTACGGTTTTGTTTGTTTTGAGTTGCCATATGAAATGCAAATAATCAACAACTAGCCTAGCAGCCGTCTGTTATTTAACAGTGATGAAGACGAAATGCCAAGTGACATGACACGAAAGAAGCAACATAAATGAAAAAGAGAACAGACAACTAGACATCAGGAACAAAATAGAACAGATGACAGAAATATAATCTGAAACGCTGTAGAGATGCGTGACCAGCCGATTGTCGATTCATCACGCGATACGGTGACCCTAAAGTACGGAGCATGCATGAACAAAATTATTATACGGTGTATATTCGCCGTAATTATTAGCCGCGCCAGCTAGCTATAAACCAATCACATAATATAATTTATGTCTTATAACACCTAAAAATACGAAAACTGATGCATGCGCGCGGTAGGGTGGCCCACCCATGTTATGTTAGAAAAATCTAAAACGGCACACTTCTAGCCCATGCGGTTGCCACAGGAGGTGGCAAAAAGGACACCATTGCCGTTTCGGTATTTATGGACCAATTTTGACCAAATAAACGATGCGGTAGGGTGGCCCACCTCCCGCTATGTTAGAACAAGAGCTACGCTGGGCGTTCAAAATACGCCCTCTCTTGGGTCGGCGGAAACTGGTAAAAAAAGGGGCATAACTCTGGTAGAAATTGACGGACGGAACTCAAATTTGAACTTGACCTGTGTTTTGGTGGGAGAAAGTAATATACCAAATTATCATTGAATCCGATAAGCTCTAGTAAAGTTATCATCCGGACACCGGACAACAAATTTCAGGGATTTTCTAAGTCAAATTACGTCAAATAAGGGGCATAACTCCGGTGAAAATTGGCGGGCGGAACCCAAATTCGAACTTGAGCTGTCTTTTCTCATAATAAACCCACATACCAAATTTGATTGAAATCGGTTTACTCTAACTAAAGTTATCATCCGGACAACAAATTTCAGGGATTTTATAAGTCAAATTACGTCAAAAAAGGGGCCATAACTCTCGCAAAAATTATCGGATTAAAACGAAATTCGGACTTTGTATTTCGATATATGTAATCCACAAAAAAACGGGTTTTACGTATAAACATTCCAAAATCGAGTTATCATCCGGAAACCAAAAAACATAAGAAAAACTGAATTTTCTGAGTCGAAAAAGGGGCATAACCAAATTTCGATTCATTCCGATAAACTATACTAAAGTTATCATCCGGACAACAAATTTCAAGGATTTTCTAAGTCAAAAAACGTCAAATAAAAGGGCATAACTCCGGTGAAAATTGGCGGGCGGAGCCCAAATTCGAACTTGAACTTACTTTTCGGCTAATAAACCCACATTTTATTAAATTTGGTTCACTCTAACTAAAGTTATCATCCGGAAACCAGGTTAACGGACGGACGCCCGGACGGACGGACGCGCGGACTGACAGACCAATACTATAATACGGCAGTTTTTTTCAAACGGGCGTATAAAAACCAAAAACCGCACCCTCTATCCCATGCGGTTGCCACAGGAGGTGGCAAAAAAGGACACCCATTGCCGTTTCGGTATTTATGAACCGATTTTGACCAAATAAACGGTGCAGTGTGTTGGCCAACCCCAAATTATATTATAAAAACCGAAAACCGTACCCCTCTAACCAGTGCGGTTGCCACAGAATGTGGCAAAATGGGTACCCATTGCCGTTTGGTTATTTATGGACAGAATTTGACAAAATAAACGGTGCAGTAGAGTGGCCTACCCCAAGAATATACTAGAAAACCGCACCGCCTTGAACTTGCGTTGCTAGTGACATACTGACCAGTTTTGTTTGACAGTGTCTGGGTGTCGGCATCAACATTCTTTTTTCTAGAAACGGCAGCTGAGTATATGTCACTTGGGAAATTGATGGTTGGGCGCCAACTATTTTCTTATCATCTATATGCGATAAATGTTTCTCAGCCTTACATCTGTGTATCTTGAATTCATAGTCCCATATGGATATGAACGATCCATTGCAACATGTGGACCTTGACAATTCGAACATTTTTTAGGATTTGTACGATCCTTACGGTCATGACCAGATACAGAACAGCGTGCACAAATGGTTTCTTGGATGTTACAATGTTCCCGACCATAGCCCTTGCATTAAAACATCGCAATGTATTTGGAACATATGTACTTATATCTATCTTCATGTACCAAACCTTCAATGTCGGTGGATGTTCGCACCGATTGAAGGTTAGAAGATAACTATTCAGAGGAACTCGAATCCCATCAACAGTTTTTTTGTAAATCTACGGACTTCTGTGATTCCCTGTATTTCCAACTCCGCCAATATTTCTGATTCAGAAGAATCAGCTATATCGGGAGGCCGCAACACAGCTCTGCTACTATTCAATGTCTTGTGAGGAGTAACCAACACTGGTGTTTGTACAATAATTGTTAACTGCATCAGAGCATCATATTGAACTTTCTTTGAACATTCAATCAAAAGAGAGCCACTTATTGGCCCAGTCTTGATTGGTTTAACAAATTTCAATTGTCCAGCAATGCTTTGTAGCCTTTTATCAATGACAAAGATAGAATGTCTTTTCACATCTGGATCAAAGCCAAGAACCAAGTACTGAGGGAATACCACAGCGTCATTGGAACTTGAGTCATCATTCTTACGAGGAATACGAGTTTTTTAGTTGCCATACGAAAAGCAAAAAATCGACAACTAGACCAGTAGCCGCCGTGGACTACCTACCCTTCGAATTCTGGTCGGGCCAAAAGATTGGTACATAGCTGAAGCGTTGACCCGTGTAGCCACTGCATATAGCAGCCTCTCGGTACCTATCCACAGTGAAACAGGCGTGAACAATACAGGATTCAACACACAACAATCACCAGGACGGACACAAAAGAGACAGGAGAAAACAGAAAACAATACTTCAAATATCAAACGAGAAAAACAACATATATCAATTCAATCTGAATCACCATTGAGAGGCGTGAATAGCCGATTGCTTGAGTCGGGTCAACTCAACCACCCGTCTTGAAGAGGTGTATGATGTAGATGAAGAGATGTAGGATGTAGATGACAGGAGCTTCAAAAACATTATCATTGGCGGAGACTTCAACTGTCCAGAAAACATTAGGCGAGATTTGTATTGAATTCGGTCTAACACAAATGCACAAATCACCAACGAGGGAAAATAACCAACTGGACATCATACTCACCAACAATACGTCTGTGATAAAGTCATCAACAAATGCACCTGGGATCTCAGACCACGATATGCTTATCACAGATTGCCACATACGACCTTACCAGCAGGCAAATCTGACACGAAGAAAGAGATGCGTCTTCGATAAAGCAGACTGGGCTGCGATTGACATGAAAATTAGAATTCTAAGCGAGAAAATCAGGCTACTACCAGGAACCTCGGATACCAATGATATCTGGAACTGCTTCAAAGATGGGATCCTGAAAACCATAGACGAGCACACACCAAGGGCATCAAGAAGACGCAACAACCAACTTCCATGGATGACCAGGAAGCCAAAGAGGATGCTGAAAAAGAAAGCCAGGCTCCATAATCATCTAAAAAGAAACAGAAATGGGCTGAATATAAACACCATCAAAACATATGCCGGCGAGAAATGAGAAGAGCTGAATACAAACACCTAAATAAAGTAATCGAAGAAGGCATGGCAAAAAACAACAGGAAGCCATTGTGAAGTTACCTAAAACCCAAGAAACAAGGCAACATCGGTTTTGCTCCACTGATGACGAAAGGCACACTGACAAACGACCCTAAAGAAAAATCTGAGCTACTAAACAGTCAATTTAGATCGGTCTTTACCATGGACAAAAGACCACGTTGAAGAACTCGAGATATCAACCGAAGGCGTGGAAAAACTTCTCAGAGACACAAAGACATCTAAGGCGTCAGGACCAGGCCAGCTACCAAACCAAGTCCTCAAAAATGTGCTAAGTCTATAGCACCCGGCCTTACCTACACCTTTAAGCAGTCACTTAAAAATGGAGATCTACCTCAATACTGGCTTGATGCAAACATCGCTCCATTCTTCAAAAAAGGTGACGTCCACATAGCTGAAAGTTACCGACCAATATCCCTCACATCAGGCTGCTGTAAAATCCTAGAACACATCATATGCCGACACCTCCTGAATCATCTTGAGAAACACTCTGTACTCACCAATCTCAACCATGGCTTTCGATCAGGGTTTTCCTGTACCTCCCAACTCATGACAACATCAGAGGACCTACTCCGATCACTGGACAACAAATTTCAAACCGACATCGCCTTCCTTGACTTTTCGAAAGCTTTTGATACTGTCCCTCACAACAAGCTCCTGCAGAAGGCCGCGAGCCACGGTATCACCGGACCCATACTATCATGGTTGAAGACTTTTCTCACGGTAAGGCTGATGCGAGTCACCATCGACGGATCCTGCTCATCATATGCCCCAGTGAAATCCGGCGTACCACAATGAATATCCTGGGTCCTTTACTATTCCTGATCCACATAAATGACTTACTAAACTGCGTCCGCTCCCAAGTGCGGTTGTTTGCCGATGACTCTCTGCTATACCGGGCGGTGAAGAACCAGAAGGACCATAACATCCTACATAATGACCTCCGTGCACTTGAAGAATGGACTGATACATGGGGCATGAAATTCAATGCTAAAAATGCTACTAATGAACATCCGTCAAAAAACACCATACATGTATCAATTGGACGGCCACATTCTTCAAACAGTCACCGAAAACCCCTACTTTGTCATCACATTCTCAGATGACTTAACCTGCGCTACACACATCAAGAAGACAGCAAAGAAGGCTAGCTGTGCGTTGGGTCTACACAGAAGGAACATTCGCCATGCACCTGAGACCTGCAAAAAGAAGCCTACATCGCGCTTGCACGATCCATCATGGACTATGGTGCTGTCGTTTTTGGGACCCTCACCACCCCACCGACATCACCAGACTAGAGAAGGTGCAAAGAAGAGCCGCACGCTTCATAAAGAACACATACAGACGAGATGATGGATCAGTCACAGGCATGCTGTCTGAGATAAAGCTCCCACCCCTCGAAGAAAGAAGGAAAGAACAGCGACTGGTTCAATACCACAAAATAGTCAAGGGGTTGGTCCCAGCCCTTCCTAAGCCTGATTATCTAAAAAACAAGAAGAAAGACACAAGGAAAATAAAGCCAACACAATTTGAGGACTGTGTCAGTCAAAATCCGGTGGAGAAGGAGGTGTGTAACAACACATAATCGTTCCACCTTCTGCGTACCAGCAGCTCACAATACGAACACTCCTTTGTTAAAACAACTGTGGAATGGAACCACCCGGAACAGTCAGTTGTTGGTATCAGTGACATTGACGGTTTTTTATCTGCTCTGCGAGGGGAACAACCAGACACTGATCATGTTGCAGCGCCACCACCAACCCGACATCCTCCTCCACCAATGCGCCTACGGCCGTAATCGGCTCCTGCATTGTATACATACAGATACAAATACAGCAGCGTAGCACCGCTAGAATTCAGTTTGAAACTCTCTTTTTTAATATTTTCCTTCCTTAGCAATTTAGCAGCATAGCACCGCTAGAATTCAGTTTGAAACCCTTGTTTTTTAATATTTTCATTCGTTAGCAGTTTAGCAGCGTAGCACCGCTAGAATTCACTTTGAAGCTCTCTTTTTTAATATTTTCATTCCTTACGACCTTAGCAGTTTAGCAACATAGCACCGCTAGAATTCAGTTTGAAACTCTCTTCTTCTATATCTATATTTGCGAATGTCTGTCTGTCTGTGTTCTATAGAAATCCACAGGGGACCATCTAGATGATGCCAAAGGGGTCTACTATGAGTAGCATTTTACGAGAAAGATAATGGTCGGGGTTAGAATTTTCTAAAGTGACGCCGTTGTTGTCAGGGGCAGAAAAGGGGGAGGGGCAGAAGAAAAAAAATGTCGCCGATTGCCACCAAACTTATATATAATCATCCCCATAATATGAGGAATCTAATGGCGTGGTTTAAATATGGCAAAAGTCGCGCCGTTCGCGTCAGGGGTGCCCGGAAGGGGGGGGGGGGCAGATTTTTTTCTTCTGTCGCCGATTGCAAAGAAACTTACATATAATCATCCCCATGATATGAAGATATGTCAAAAGTGGCGTCGTTTGAGTCAGGGATGAACGGAAGGGGAGAGGGGCACCAAAATTGATAAAACTAATTTTAGCGCCGATTTCCACCAAATTGATATATATTCTTCTTCATGATACAAGGAATCTAATTGTGCGATTTAACAACGCCAAATTGTTGTTTTTGGATGAGAGATTGGGAGGGGGTGGGCACTAAATTTGATAATAAGTCGCCGATGCCACCACACTTATACAAAATCATCCCCATGGTATGATGAGTCTAATGGTGTGGCTTTTATCTGCCAAATGTGGCCTCATTCGAGTCAGGGTATCATTGAAAGGGACAGGGGCACCAAAATTGATGCACAATTTATTTAGCGCCAATTTCCACCAAATTGATACACGTTCTTATCCATGATACGAGGAATCTAATCGTGATTTAAAGACGCCATAGTGGTGCTGTTTGGGTGAGAGATGGAGAGGGGAGGAATTGGCACCAAATTTGATAAAAAAAATTGTTTAGTCGCCGATTATCACCAAACTTATAAACAATCATATCCATGATATCAGGAGTGTAATCGTGTGGTTTAAGGATGTCACAAGTGGGGTCATTCGAGTCAGTGGTGTATAGAGATGAGAGGGACACAAAAAATTATATCTATATGTTTAGTGCCGATTTCCACCAGATTGATACATATTCTTCTCCGTGATACGAGGAATCTTATCGTGTGGTTTAGATACACCAAATTGGTGCCCTATGGGTGAGAGATATGGGGACCTTAAATTTGATACGAATTTGTATACTCGCCAATTTTCACCAATTTCATATATATGCATCTCTAATCTCTAATGAGTCTTAATGTGTGCAGCTTGAGTCCGAAATAGGGACGGGAGGGTCACCAAAACTGATACAAAATATTTTTAGTAACATATTCTTCTCCGTGATACGAGGAATCTTATCGTGTGGTTTAGATACACCAAATTGGTGCCCTATGGGTGAGAGATATGGGGACCTTAAATTTGATACGAATTTGTATACTCGCCAATTTTCAACAATTTAATATATATGCATCTCTAATCTCTAATGAGTCTTACTGTGTGCAGCTTGAGTCCGAAATAGGGACGGGAGGGTCACCAAAACTGATACAAAATATTTTTAGTACCAATTACCATCAAATTCAGACACGTTCTTCTCAAATGATACAAGAAATAAAATCGTGCTGTCTGTCTGTCTTTTTGTCTGTATATGTGCGTTCTATATATAACTTCACGCGGTACAATCGAGATGGCACCAAGGCGTTCTAAGAGGGGTAGCTTTTTACAAGGAAGATAATGGTGCGGGTTAAAATTTTCTAAAATGACGCTGTTGGTGGGAGGAGAAATTAAAACAATATGGTGAAATAGTTTTGTCGCTGATTTCCACCAAACGAATACATAATCACCTTCGCAATATGGCGTTGTTCGAGTCAGCGTTACATCAACTATTGATTTAATGAACCAAATTCCACCAAATTCATACACGTTTTTCTCTAATGACATACCATGAATTAAATCACATTTGGTGTCGTTTGCGTCACGGATGGCGAGCGGATATGCACTATCATTGATAAGATTGCTATTCGCCGATATCCACATATAAGTTATATACAGTCACCAGGCCATCTCCATATCATTTTAAGTAGTTGGGCGTTCACATTTCACAATCCCGACATATGGTGACCCACATAAGTCACTTGAACAATTATATCTTCTTAACAGTCATATTTATATGGGAATGGCAATCAAGGCATTCACACAATGAGCTAGCAAAAAGAGATAACTAGAAGAAGCATTAAACGTATATTTATCATTCTATTGAAGAGATACATATATTCGTGCACACTGAGAGACCTCGAACCGTCAGAGGATTGCATATATATAATAACAAAATTTAGTCTGTTCCATTCAATACAGTTTCCACAAAAAGTTACAATTTGTCAAGAGACATGGAAGGTCTGTTAAAAAATAGTGGTCACAGTATGCAGTCAAATATAGTTTCTTCTGATATACAAGAAAATGCAGTTAGTAGCACAAGACTTTTCAGGATCCTACCAATACTGACATCTGACAAGGGTTTTAGAACAGACTCATCGACTGACATAAACAACTCAAAATCTCGCTCTGTGCTTGGCACATGTAGCTGATATATGTGCGCAGCAACATTTCGTTTAAACTAAGAATATTTAACCAAGATATAGCACCATGAACAGAGGAGCACCTGGAAATTTCTTTGAAACATCTGTATCTTCATGGAGATATGATAGCCAGGTGTCCTCGAGATCTTAGTCCAACCCACTAGATTGATTGATACCACTTAATATGTAAAACCCAATTATCATCTTTTATCGAACTAATGTGTTTATGATGTTCATGTATCATATTATAACGTCTAAAGTATACGCATAAATACTTCTTTATTGGTGGAACGGATTAATCGCGATAAACAGAATGACAATTGACAAGGTGGGCCACTACTTATATTCCATGACTGTAATAATCATGTTTTGTGATGCTATTTGAATATACAATTTATGAGAAAACGTATAACACTTTAAGCAAGAGCATTCTCTATTCCCAACAAATATCCACAGCATACATTAACCTGGGCAACGCCGGGTAACCCTGCTATTTTTAATATTTTCATTCGTTAGCAGTTTAGCAGCATAGCACTCCTAGAATCGAGTTTAAAACTCCCTTTTCTCCAGACTTCGCGTTTGGTCATCCATTTTGAATCGGGGAAAATGTGTGAATAAATGTACAGTTCGGAAACAAAAAGACGAAACCGCTTTTCCGGCAATATATATCTTTGACTTTACTTTGATGTAGCAGTTAGCACCTAAAAATACGAATACACAACACAACACATTTTGACCACGTTTCTTGCCATATATGCCTACACCACACCTTGCGGAATGCACCCAACGGCAGGCACGGTGCCACATTAGGTGATTCTTACCCCTCGCAGTGGGACGGTAGGCATGTTCTACCCTGTACGTACGGCGGTATCAGAACATCATGCAACACGACCCAAAATTATCAGCAGAGAAGATAATTAATATAGCAAACCACAAGTAATCGCACTGTAACGTCTGTAGAATTCTGTCAAATCTGTTATAGAGTTCGTTATTATTTGACCGTGGGCAAACTCATATTTGTCCACTAGCAAACTCATAACGAAGAAACCCCATTATATCCGCAAATAGGCAGTTATATTCCAGTCAGGTTCGTGACAAACTTGTTCTATTTGAACAACACCAGGGGTAATGTGGCCATGATGCTATAGATAATTAATAGGGTCGCACTCTCGATACATTTGGTCCCATACGGTATCCATTGCTAGGGGCACTCGCTGTTCCCCCGTGATGACGTAGACGTTCGCAGTGAGCTCCCTTTGGTGGGTTGGACGACATTTATGTCGTTTTATGGTAGGCGGGTGGAACGACGTATATGTACGCGATGACGTATATGAGAAAAACAGAACCTTTATATAGCTATTTTAAAATATTTATATCAAACTTTCTTATATATAAACAAGCGGCTGCATCACGGGTGCTGGCATATAAGACTGTTCTCCCGATAAGCCGCACATTATTTGCTTATAAAGAACTTGTTTTAGGTCGACAATCTGCCTAGAATCGCTTAATTTTGAGTCGATAATGTGCTGAAAATGAGATCAATTTAGTCACATTATCAACTCATAATGAGGCGATTCTAAGCAGATTATGTGCGGACAGTGACACGAATAAGCCAACCCACGACTGTTCAGGTGTACGCTATTTAACGAGTGTTTTCAGCGTGGCCCGCGCCATAAAACGAAATAACGGCTATGACTCCATTATCTGCTTAATAATTTCAGAATTAAACAATCACATTATGTATCTATTTCACATTTTATGTCGATTATGTGCGAATTTGCGTAAGGATATGTTGGGTATACATAACACACAGTGCCATATTGATACATAATCAGAACGGAACCCAAATGCAAATGAAATAGAACACGAGGAAATCACCGTTTGAAACTTCATTGAAATCCCACAACCAATACTCAGGCGGAGGGACAAACCAAACTTTTACAGATATTATAATTTACATGCATGACATATAGTTATAGTTAGCAGTTTTATTGATTGCTTATTCATTTTGACGATGGCACATACATTGCTGGCGGTAACAACATCAATATACATATGTTATTGAAATACAATACAAATGGTATAGTTGCGATGAAATGTAATGGTATATAAAACTATTGTCATCAATTATTCATTTTAACGATGGCACATACATTGCTGGCGGTAACAATATACATTTACATGTTCTTGGAATACAAAACAAATAGTATTTTATATATAGACGGTATAGTTGTGGTGAAATTTCATGGTATATACAACTATTGTCATCATGTGTGGTAAATTGTAAATAGCATTTCAAAATTAGAGGTAACGATTTTAGAAATGAAGGCACAGATGAATGGAATTACATCGTCCATCATCGAAAATAGCACTGAATGAGAGAAAGAGAGAGAGAGAGAGAGAGAGAGAGAGAGAGAAAGAGAGAGAGAGAGAAAGAGAGAGTGAGAGAGAGAGAGAGAGCGAGAGCGAGAGTCATTAATATAGACTCTTATATTCACAATGTGGTCCTCTAGGAAGTAATACAATGAGTGACAAAATAGCATGCTACTCGGGGAGGAAATAATTTTTGCGTAGGTCTTTATTATGCTAATAATTTGTGTATAACATAAGACAGGGTAAATATAACAGGATAATAAGAAATTACTAAATAAAATATATGTCCCGAAGTTCTATAATTATCTAAGGTATAAAAGGTTTCATTCCATTATAGGGATTTAAATTCGCGAGGTTATTATTAAAAAATAGTCACATTCGTTGAAACGCCCATTTGCAAAGAATATTACAATATGGATATTGTTTTCTTATACCAAAATAAATAACGCGTAAATAACATGTTATTGTCAAGATAGTACGCTGTGTCGTGTAAACAAAAGACAAACTATGTAACAGAAAGTTTGTAGATAAAAAAACGCTTGAAACTAGCCAACGTCAGACGAAGTTGAGAATGGATGGCGTCATATATACAGTAGGCTCATTCAAATCGCAGTCTCATTTTAATCGACCCATACTGCCCGTTGTCAGTTCAAAATCCAGCGAATGTACATTACTTCATAACTGGGGAATGATCAGACAGAAAACCTTACCTGATATAATTATTTTTGCAAAGAGGTTATTTTATGAATCCAGTTCATATTTTCTCCTAACTTATAATTACGTCACACACCAAATAAGGATTTTACTACCGATGTTATTGTAAATCGTAAATTAAATTGAGCGCGCATGTTCCAAAATAAAGAGATGACACAACATCATGGCATAGGAATAGCATACACATAACATACATGTATAGTGTGTTTATTGTTATGTCATTACTTTCCTGTTTATTATACATTTGTGTTGTAATTGCCTTTTACGTTTATGATAAATCATGTGAAGGAGAAATCGTATATAGCTCAGTTTAGTTTACTCCCTAACCAACGTGATAGAGGTTTAAGGTACGTGTTGTGTTGTGCGAACATGTGGTTGTTCACGCGAAGATTCGCGACAATAACGATGGTTTCCGGACATCTACGGACAACATCGTGACTCTCTAATGATAAACAAATCAACGTTCTTTTCGCGAAAGCATAACATAATCGAATTGCATTTTCACTTACACAAAGCGTGTTTTGTTGATAATGTCGCATTCATACTATCATTATACTATATTAATTTTCATAACTTGGTCGCTTTGATTTCTAACTTAAATGGGTACTGTACGCCATTTTCAATACATTTCCGGTGATAACAACGATCTATTATCGATACTATATAGAAACATAAGTAATTTGAGTCGAAGATGTATTCTGTAAACGCTCAGGTTAATAGGCTATCTTAAAATTTAATAATTTAAAAGTTAATAATTTAATATAAATTGAATTTATGGCTGGAGCCATAAAATGGCGTAAATTAAAATACGAATTTCCGTGTACAAAACGTAATCAAATTATAATTGAGGGATATTGGATTAGTAAACCCATTGTACACACGATCGTTTGAAACATTATGCTTATCCGGGGAGAAAACTCAAGCCACTCATTGACTAGTGACGATACACTAACTTAAATGAGTATATGGGACTACTATGCATATAATACAATTTTTATTTGATTCATTTGGTTGAAAACTTTACAAAAATTACTGGACAACGACAATTTGTATTTTTGCATTCCGGTAAATTTGCCATCCGTAACACTACTTCGTACTCAACAGACTTTCAAAGAATGGAAAAGTTGTTATCTTATTCTCCGACTCGGGGATTATAGAAACCAACAACAACATCTTGGGTACAGTACCCCTTTAAACCTTAAAAAAAATAACGCCACCGAGGCTTCAATTTTAGTGTATTTGAGAAATCTGTACAGTAAATGTGATAATAAAGCAAATCTACAACTCTCTTAAGACGGTATACATTGCGATGTAAGAAAGGAAACAAAAACAGACTGCATGCCCAGAAGAATTGATGAGAATACACAGAACTCGATGACATTGTGGCACACTCTTCGGATTACATGTACATGCGCTCATCGAAAACACAAATCAACCTCATCAACTATCTGGTCTAAAATTAATGAAGATCTCGCCTTTGATAGCATCTTATAGTGGAGCACTTTTGGAATTCTCTTCACACATTAATCATGTTTAATACGTTGACTAATCCCATGTTTTAAGATGGGAACTCTCCCATGGCTTTCTAGAAAGCAAAACGGATTAAACCAAATTCCGTCAGTGTTGAAGAAGTCTATGCGGAAAAAGTCACGAAACTTGTACTTCAAATAAGTTCAGAAAGCTATTGGGCTAGTTGTGCACATTTCCTAACAGACATTATATATGATATTGTAAGACCATTAACTCATGTTATGAAAAATCCGTGCCCACGTGTGCTATTCCAGCTGATCGATGGAGTACTGACTTTATATAATAAAAGTGATTTGTGCTTGTAATTGTACACATGTGTTCACCCTAAGCGCTGCATACGTTCATCGGGAAGGATAGTCCATCATAATATTGACACAGAATGGATCTACCATTACATTAGAACAGCAAGTTTTACGGTGACTATACGATTACGGGTACTGGTATATATATTTCTATCAGATCTATGGAGGCACGGACTCAAATTATTTGAACACGATGGTATTACCAGTTCATTGTGGGTGAATTTCTCTGGATTTACAAGATTGGTAATATATACTACTCTGTTGGAGATTGCACAGACTACTGAACAGCTACGCGTTTCGCATTTCGATTTAGTGAGTCGCACTAGACACAAACATGTGTGTTAAACACACGGAACCACACGTATCAATGTTGGATAATTAGATAATGGGTTTGATTGTCAATGTTTCAACGTAATGGAACAATCTGACACTGGGTGATAACTGAAATGTGTGTTCTGGTTGTTAACGCCATTACTTATTTACTGCTAGAATCATTAGTGGTCTCATGGCCCACAAATTATTTAGGTTTCAGACGCGTATTAAGGAGGAGGTAAAGTG
The DNA here is from genome assembly GCA_032622095.1 of Siphonodentalium dalli. Taxonomy (NCBI): domain Eukaryota; kingdom Metazoa; phylum Mollusca; class Scaphopoda; order Gadilida; family Siphonodentaliidae; genus Siphonodentalium; species Siphonodentalium dalli. Next base: position 138,804,499 of record CP136062.1, on the reverse strand, counting down.
GCTAATTTTGAATGGGGTTTTCGTGAAAATCGCCTGAGCAAAAGTTAGAGAGGTACATCTGTTTTAGGCGTGGCTATGTGCGATGTCGGAATTAATATCTATCTCGCCAGTCGGATTGGAGTTTGTTGCATTAGAATGTTTGGAGTATTTTTTTTATTTTAAATTTAATATTCAAATGTAGGTCAATTGTAATTCGAGAAAACGGATTCTAAAACATAAATTTATAGAGATGTCTTATAATTTACATAGTTAAATCAATTATATGTGCCTGCTTTGATCCCCTGACAAGTTTTTCATATATAAATTTTGCCCCAGATATTTGCATGGAAATCGCCATTCAAAATCTGTCACTTGGCCTCCCTCTTTAGCATGGGAGTCGGTATAGCAATATATAGTTTCAGCACAACTTTATTGGCAATAGGTAACAGTATGCTGGATTGACATGCTCAGTATGTTAATGGCCGCAGTCAGCAGCTCACTATAGATTACACTGGTGTAAATGTTTTACGTAGGCATCAGTGCAAATGTATTAGCGTATGCTGTTTAAAATATAAATCCTAGGTCCAAATTTTCTTTAAATCTGAAAGATTGACATTTGCGGAAACTATTTATGCAAAAAATCATGTCCATCTAGCAGGGAATTCGCCTTTAAATCTTGGGTTTTGGTAACAAGTGTCAGAACCGCACTAACAAAATAATGTCATAGTTTAGACCACACCACAAAATTCAAACTTCACTACAAATGGTTAATTCATGTGCCAATGGCTATTTTACCTACGGGAACACATATGGAAGAGGTGTGATGATTTTTTATGCAAAAATCACACAAGGCTATTGACCAATCAGGGCCCAGTGTCTATTTTATTTTCTCCTGTATATTCCTCCTGCATCCGTTAGATGTCACTCCGAAAGATATTTACACCAGTGTGATCTTTATAGCTTCATCACGGCAGCTGGATCGGTAATATGTACCATTACTCTAAATTGGTATGTCTGATCTTTCAGTTGGAGATAAATTACACAAAACGTGTGGTTATAAATGACAATCGGCCAGTGTTTGTCATTAGAGGAGAATCGCGGCAGATGTGATTCAACGAAGTAGGTTTCATGCCGAACAAACAAGTTTCGTCGCTTAGCCTTCGTGTGTGAAGATTTGCTGAATTCATCCAATCGCAGGGCACGTATACCATAATATAAGATAAGTTCAATTGGCAAAACATCCGTATAAGGCAGTATGCATACATAATAACATAGTAATGTACACTGTGTAGTGAACGGTATAATAATAAATGTTATTCCACACCCATTGACATGAGGTACATGTATTCAACGGAATCCTATCCATTGAATACATATTAGTGTATACAAGAAAGATGACGTACATTACGTCGATTATCCGCTTCCGGTGATCACCCCATAATTACTGGTTATTTATCAGACTTAAATCACAATAAAGGTAGCTATAGTAACAATGGATGTGACATTGATGGATTGAACTTATCTGACTGAACGGTGTAGAATAAATACAGAACACAACTTGCATCATAATCTCGAATCTTTTATCGAACTCGTTGCGGACGGCGCAAAGTTTTATTTCGCTCGAGCTACGCTCGAGCGAAATATATCCTTGCGCCATTCGCAACTCATTCGATAAAAGATTCTCGATTAAGATGCGCGTTGTGTTCTCTCTATATATTAATAGAAGGTAACGTATAACCTCAGAAAAGCTGTATGTGCATAGGCAACATATCCTCGCGCAACTACGCACATAATCGACCTATAATGTGAAATAGGTACATATTGTCATTATTTGACTCTGAAATAAGCAGATAATGGAGTCATATCCGTTATTTCGTTGTATGGCGCGGGCCATAGTAATACACATGTTAAAGAGCGTCCAACTCAAAAGTCGTGAGTTGGCTTATTTGTGTCATTGTCCGCACATCATTAGCTTAGAATCGCCTTATTATGAGACGATAATGTGACTGAAATGCTTTCATTTTAAGCACATTATCGACTAAGATGATGCAATTCTAAGCAAATTACCCACCTAAAACAAGTTCAATTATAAGCAGATAATGTGCGGATTATGGAGAGGCTGTCACAGGATCGTCTCATCTGTATTTATTCAATGATTTATTATACTACGCTCATCACATGAGGAGAATAATCAACGGATCGTATGACACATTGAAGTGCATGTATTTGAAATATTGCTGGATAAGATTTTGACAAGCTTTTCAGTTTGGGTCATGCTTTCGAATCATGTCATGTCTCGAATATAACATGTTGCCACACATCAAAGCTGATTTAGTCACTTGTCTCTTAACCAATGTGCGGAATTTTGAAATTTAAATGCTCGCTTCAGGTTAATATGTGTATTGTCTCTACTATATCCTTGTAACGATATATGCCATTATTGAATTAATCAATCTCTTAATCGACCTCTTACTAAACTTGCACATGCTTTTCCGTTAACTCCCAAATTAGTGCCAATCCACTTGTATGACAGGCCACACAAATGTAACAGTTTTCGGATGTTATCTAACGAAAGATAGTTAAACATGGCGTCGTCTATTAAGTGTGCGCTGTTGCTATCCTCATTGTTTACCAGTTTACTACAGAATTTGGCTAATTTTAATTTCTGTTGATAATAGGTACCTTCCTAACTCGACGAATATCATGTAGTTGGGGTTGAATCCCTTATTCTCAACAGAAACTTGCACAACTTCGAGTGAAAACGTTTTAGCATTTAATTCTCCTATCACCCCAAATTCCACAAGCGTATAGTAGTATGGGTAGTACAAGGGTATTGTAGAGTTGCATGTGAGCAGGACTAGATCAAGTATAGTATAGGGATTCCGCTTCTAGTTATTGTTCGGAGTGTAGTGTTTCTGCGTGTGTATCCTTGGAAACTGTGTACTGCGAAGATATTTATATGTCATTACTTGGTTAGTTGGATATCGGCCGAGATATCAGCTCGAGGTAACTTCATATCAGCCTGACATCGAATGTCTCCGCCGGTATCCAACTAACGAAGTAATAACCTCGGTATTAATTATATCAGCAGTATTATGGTAATACCCCCGTGTGGGCACGGGGTAGAATATGCCTACCGCCCACTGCGAGGGGTAAAAATCCCCTAATGTGGCAGCCTGTTTGCCGTGAAGTGCATATCGTGAGATGTGGTGTAGGAATCATGTGGGTACTAGGGCGGCATCGATCTGCGGATACGACTTAGCTCATTGTCCTCCTGTCCCCACATCTCTTCAAGGTGGTGGTTGAGTTGACCCGGCCCAGTTAATCGGCTCCAGCGTTTCAGATTCAATTTGTGTTATATGTTATATGTATTGCTCGTCTGATGTTTGACATATTGTTTTCTGTTTTTTCTCACGAATGGTGTTTCTGTTCTCTCCTGTATAATTTGTGTTCGTCCTGATGATTGTTGAGTGTTGAATCATCTATTGCTCACGACTGTCCCACTGTGGAGAGGTTCCAATGACTGGTATTCCCTCCGTACTTGGTTCTTGGCTTTGATCCAAATGTGAAAAGACCTATCTTTGTCATCGATAAAACGCTACAGAGCATTGCTGGACAATTGAAATATGTTAAACCAATCAGGATTCAACGATGTAAAGCTGAGAAGCATATGTCATATATAGATGCTAAGACATTAGTTGGTCCTCGACCATCCATTCCGCAAGTCATATACTCGTCAATCGTGTGTACAAAAAGTGTTGATGTCAGCACTCAGACACAGAGTCAAACCAAACTCGTCAGTACATATTCTACCGTTGAGACATTTCCTCCGAAACAATATATGCAAGTTGATCCTATTGTTCCAAAAGAAAAATCGCCAAAGTCGCTCAAACGTTTCGACTCTTAGAAAGAAAGGTACATTTTTGAGCTTTCAAAATGTTACCACATGATTGATGAGAAACGTTTGACTCTCAAAGACAAGAAAGGGTATGTGTGGATCGAGGCTGTCGGTTGGGTGAAGGATTCTGTCGCACCCACCCGACCATCAGTTTGACGCCTTGATAAAGGCTCATGCGCGATTCATCAAATATTATAAATACCTCATCACTGCCAAATCTGATTTTAAAAGCTACTTTACATATTTCGATGTGGAACCTTTGTAATTTCGTGTTCTTTAATTGCTATTTATTGTCCATTATTGTACTACTTTTATACGTTTTATAGTATGATTGCACATTAGAAAGTTCTTGAATTTATATTCCTAACTTCAAGTGGAAACATCCCTCTTGGGTGCTTTTATTCGTAAATAGCTCATCATTGCATTGTTTGACTCTAATCCACTGTCTGATTTATTTACACAGTTGCTTCGCTACGATCGTTTTTGCTACCTAATTCGGTAATTGGTCGTGACATTCCTAGCGGTTAAAACGACGTTAAACCATCAAGCAATCATTATGGTAATACCACCGCTTCCAATTTCAGTTCATCGGTGTAAACATAAAATTGAATATAACAGTCTACTATATATTTTGATACTTCCGTATGTGTGTATATCCTTATGTGTGTATATCCTTTATAGATTCGAAAACGGTCGACCGATTGAGCCCAAACTTGCTATCTAAGGGTAATATTCGCACCTCTTCTGAGAACGTCCGAGCACTCCTTCACCCTTCGCCCTGCCACCGTTGTTGGAATTGATGGGTTAATGATTAAAGAGCGTTCGTATCTGCGGTGTCGTTGTTAAAGAGCGTTTATATACACGAGTATAAATACGGCTCAATCGACCGTCTCGGAAACTGGGGATATCGAGACGAAATTTCCTACTTTAGGGCTTCCAAGGGACGGGGGAGATTTTCGTCGGGTCAGTTTGTCCACATAAGGTGACCTTCACCTTGAAACGGGTACCCACCAATGACCTTGGGCGATATATCGGTCGTCAGCGGTGACATCGACGTGAAATTTGTTATGTATGGTCAACTCGGGACGGGGAATATTTTTGTCCACCCATCATGACCTTGAAACGGGTACCCGCAAATTATAGCATGCTGTCGGCGTGCCTGTACGGGGTTACCTTGAAAAACAAACATTAATGGATCGACCAAAGCCATGGGACCCACCCCGCCAGTGGCGGGCTAATCTGCTAGTATAATATAAACGAAATATCTAAATTTACATCTTAAATACGATGTTGAAGAGATGTAAATGTGTGTATGACCACTCACGTTAAATGTCCGATCAGATATGCACAATTTCCGTTTAAATTACGGTGTAAATACCAGTTCGAAATGACATGAAATACACCATGAAACGCAATTACTTCAAGTCAATTATGAAATAGTAATATCGGTCTAGGACTACGACTGCATCCCCGAATGGCTGTTGCGTTGGTGACGTCACAACTGATATCAGCCGAGTTTAGTGGATTATTAGTCGAGTTTGGAGTGATATCAGCCGACGCCGATAATAGGTCGCTCATGGCGAAAATGTGATATATAATTAATAATCCTGTATCTCACTAGGATGGAGCTACACGTAGATGTCGATAATGTAACTTGTACTACGTGTGCACGACGAAGGAAGTGTGAACGACGAAACACATGTTTCAACAAGAAAACCATAGCCAGAAATGGTAACGCCACCAAGATCATATTATTAGCCATAAATATAAATTATAATATAATTATAATATAAAATATTTTCATTAGTTAGCGCTAATATAGGCGCTAACTAATGACTTGTTAAAATAACATCTAATAAATATTCATCTTATTCACAACTTTAAGGAGTCCTTCTGGCACACGAGAATATTTATCGGCGTTAGATTTGCACCAAGTGAACTCGGCGCATATATAATTGATATAACAGACCTCTATTATGATAATCGTGTCGTTATTTGTTTAAGATACGTATCAATTGACATATACGCACCCGTTCCATTAAAATCTATATATATCGCCCATTTTAGGGGACTTCCGCGAATTCGGGGACTTCCGCAAAGTGACCTCCACAAATCGGGACCTACTGCAAATAGTCGCACCCAATGCAAGTTGTAAACAAACACGATTGACATGCGTTTTAACGAGGTGAGCTTTAATTAAACGAAAGAAGCATTCTACATAAACTATTTGTCATGGACTCAGTCAATGTGCCATATATATGTGTCAACTAAGGTCGCTTTGCGTGGTAAAAGTGAAAAGTGAAAGTGGAAAATCCTATTGAAAATGAAAGTAGCCTACACTTTTTGGATTTCCGCGGCAGATTGCAGTGAATCTATACTATTGGAAGTGAATGTACAATTCCTGGAATTCGATCAGATATCGCGACTCTGCTCGTTTTCGTGATCATAGGTTATATAGGGCCTATATGACCACGAGTCGAGTCGCGATACATCCATCGGTATAAACACATTGTGTATACGATACAATTTTGATGACCAGAAAATAAAAGATGGCGGTTAATCCAAGTCTCCAACAGAACAGATTAAAATTACCCATAATTCAGTTCACTACACCAGGGGCTCCCAATGGGTTATACAATATTTTCAGGCTATCAGATTATTTATATTTTCAACAACATATTATTACACCGGTGACTTTAAGTTTACAATTTCAGCCTGTCCTGACTCTATCGATACGATTTATCATATTTTCAAAAACATATTATACACCGGTGGCGTTAACTTTACAATTTCGGCATTTACGTGATTCTATCGGTACGATTGAGTAAGGTACAAAAATAAATCTCCAATAATACACCAGGGGCTCCCAATGGGTTATATATTATTTTCAGGCTATCAGATTAGTTATATTTTCAACAACATATTATTACACCGGTGACTTTAAGTTTACAATTTCAGCCTGTCCTGACTCTATCGATACGATTTATCATATTTTCAAAAACATATTATACACCGGTGGCGTTAACTTTACAATGTCAGCATCTACGTGATTCTATCGGTACGATTGATTAAGGTACAAAAAAAATCTCCAAGAATACATTCGTCCAGTCCACCACACAATATCAAAATCACCGAAACTAGTTACACCACCATGTGGCGTAATAAACCAGGATCAAATCAATGCAAATTTTGAATTGTTGTCACGAAGCCCTTTTGTGTGCCTCCATAATTGTTGACACGCGCGATATTACTTTAATCCAACACGCCATGTTGCAGGTTTTATTATCACATCTGACCGTAACGAGGTATTCTGGCTCCGATTACTTCACACACTTGGTAAACTAGCCTATTGTGGGCATTTACGCTTTTTCATATACATCGAAACATCAACATGTATTATTAAAAAGAGTGTTTGGCATTCATACGCAATCTCAAAATAATCACAATGTTGTTTAAAATAGAATTACACCCCGTGTCCACACGTATATATATCCGCACTCACAAAAGTCAGTCGTTTTTTAACAGCGAGAGTGAAGAATCATGTAATCTGTGACGTTGAAGTTAAAATCACCCTTACACGCACACTCACTATAAGCGGAATATCTCTAGTAGAGACAGCTTTGGTTGCTTTTTCTGTGATAAGTGTTTCCACTTCTATAAATGAACCTACCGATGACACAATGCGCCAAAGTACAGGAAAGAATCGAATATCCCTATATCTCTGTTGTAAGTGAAACGAATGTTCTTATGTTTGCCGCTCTTCGAGAAATACATTTGTTGATACTAACGTTCAACTTCCAAGTCGAGCGATATCTGTAAAATGTGTCGAGTTTGCTTTGCAGATATGTTCGGATTTCTGATGAGTTCAAGTTTTAAGTTTGTGTTACTGCCGCAGTTTCGGACGAGGAACCGGTCTATTCAACTAAATAAATATTTAAGAAGTGCGCCCGTGAATAAACTGAAGAGTCAGACAACAATGCCAGACGGCTGTATGGTGATAATCTTCATTCTGAAAGACTTGCATTTGTAATACCCTGAGATGAAAATGCATCGACTAAACGTCCTTTCCCTTCGTTTATTGTTGTGTGTTCACACAATGCAACATCACATGTATAAAAGTGTGTTTGACGAATAATTGAGCATTTACTTCAGTCAAATATCCAACCCCGGTTACGAAATGTTGACCACCGTAGTGAACTCGAGGAAGAAATGAATGCTCAATTCTGCTTGTATGTGTTTGATGTTTGTATGAGTAAGCACGGTTAAAAAGAAACCGAACACTCTTGTGGTGACGCCGATAAAATAAAATGACATTTCTTCCAGTGTTCGAATAAACAAATCGTAGAGGTGCGATATTGTGCGACACGTTGTTATACCAACACGGGCCATAAGCTCTATGTTTATCAGTAATACTATGATAAGATGACTGAATAAATTATATGATCTATACTTGGTGGAATGAATAATTAATATAGTTACTTTTAAATTATGTTTTGAAATTCGCCACTACAAGAACTGGATTTGGGACGGGACGTCGTTCAAATTATTAGAGAGTGCCGACTACCATCAGCGGCATTGACCGACAAAACAAAGGGAATGTGCGTGGTCGACAAACTAAACCACTACAAACCGTCACATTGCGAATCGAAGCTGAACCAAGCAAATGCCACATATATATTGACATGTACCTCTGATTAGTATGTTCTCTAATGTGGTCACAGGATGGTGACAACTAATTGCAGTTTCCTATCACCTTCCCTGCAATGTATGTGATCAACAACCGGAAATTGAATTTGTTATCGTCATATTTTGCTTGCGCGTAGGCGAATAATGCCCACGAGATACTACAGTCGTTGCGATATTCTAGAAATGAATTGGTGTAATTAGTTGCTCATGTACGATTTCGCGCCGCCCACGTTGCGCTTATATTTAGCATACATGCATGGACTAGGTCATACTCCGTTCTCTGCTGCCGTGATATAACTTATACGTGTAACTACAGGAACTACGTTGAGCCCACATCCAAACAAACCCAACACTTCCATATGAGAATGCCTTATTGCGAAGACCCAAACTAATGAGTAACATGCAGATCGGACAAGTCGAGTTGATATCTACCCAAAACTAAATCTGAGTATCGTGTTTGTGAACATACGGGAATTAGTCCCTACAAAATTACATACATGTACATGTAGTGAGCTATAGTGTAATCTCGGTGGTGGTGGTGGTGGTGGTGGTTGGGGCAATTCAAGCATTCTTGCTCACCACTGACTGATACCCATCATACACACAATATCCGCATAAAGATGTATATCCGTGTACGTCAAATCAAAGGTTACACCGCAATCCACGCGGAAGTTGCGATTACTGAAGAGAAAAATAATATAACACTCGCTGGCTTCGCGCGGAGGACGTGAATTTCTGTTAGAAAACTTACAATGACAACTGTAGTAAGGTAGCAAAAAATACATTGGACATTCTAAAGTGATTCGCAGCTCATGTAACGGTTTCGCATTTTATTAACCCTTTTTATTCTAAATACTCATTGACGAGTGGTTGAACTTATTATCTGAACATTTCTCACCAATGAATATGAATAATTCTTCTATTGTGTTATCTGTTTATTTCTGTCTGTTGTCTGCTTTTATTACAAAACCACCCCTCCAAATGAACAATATAGCATTACAATGTATACTTTTATCTATTTAGTATAGAAAGGGTTAAGCATTTCACTCTTTGATTTTCTTCAAGAACAATCTCGGTCTGTTCATTCTGTTGGTCTTTGAATGCGATTCACTTTGCATTATTTTGCACACCCCTTTGATCCACATCAGTAAACTACCGCGACTGGATATTCTGATCTGACTTTATTCGCTCGCACAACAAAGCGGGATCTTCCGGAGGTTTCAAAGTTATTATTTTGCAGACCGCTAGGGAACATTATTGAAATGGATAAGACATATTTCGTTCGCTTGTGAACCTCAGTTCGCTCAGAGTATCGTAAATAGACGCCAATGCTCCATAAATCCTATGTCAAATCGTCGAGTCGTGGAAGCGGAGATAAATAGTGACGTGATGTGTCTAGGGTTTGGGAATATCAATTGTGATTTAACAACATTCGATTCGGCCCATCGCAGTCGATCATAAATTGCCCTTATGAAACACCACTTCCAGTGTGTATCCTCTATTATGAGAACTTATTGTGTGTTTGTCTGGCAACCAATTATACGCGACATTGGGGAGCCTGTGTGGTTCCTAGATCGACGGTACAAATGCGTATATCACGCCGCGGTGTATATATGAACGGATTACGGAATTGGTTCTGAAGATTAGAAAATGGCCATGCTATTTATTGATTGTAGTCTGTTGGTGTATCACTCAAAGTGGTCCTGCTAACGTGCTATGCTGTTGGCGGATCCGGCTGAATTGCTATGGTGCTGGTAGGGCAAACTGATACTGGTAAGAAAATGCACCGCTATGTTGTCTAAAGTTGTCATTTTCCGGTGTTTGGCTACAATCTGAACGAATCGAGGAAAAGCTGTTATGTGTATAAGACATTCAAAAAGATGTACATGTATATTAGTATATTGTAATATAATTTAATAATGGTTGAAAGTGTTAGTTTTAACTGAGATGACTATCCCTGTCGTTTTGCAAACATCAGCGGCTCAGCGCAACCAGTACTAAAATATTCTTGAATGGTTCATACAAACACTGGCTTTTGCTGCAATCGCTCAAATTAGCCAAACACCGCAACAATTACAACTTTAGGAAAAATAACGGTACTTTTTCATAACAGAGTCGCTTTGCCCGACCAGTTTCATATTAATTCAACAGGACCCACCAGCACCATAGCAAATTAGCAGGTTCGCTTAACCAGGGGCGTGTATGTGATGGTGCGAATAGTCTAGACTGAAGATACCCTCTATAGGTACTTCCGCGAACCATATCCTCTATTGAGTGGATGAAATTATTCGTCTGAGGACTCGGGGTGAGAAACTAAAGACCTTATCTCCGCTGTGGTCATGTGCATGCGATTGCAATGTTGCCGTGATGCGGAACTCTTATCCACGGTAGGTTCATTAACGTCGGCGTTTGATTTGACGGCGACACCATAAGTTGAGGCATTCTCACGTGCGTGTGATCTGGCAACATAGTCTCGTACAAATACGCACATAATCGACCTATAATGTGAAATAGGTACATATGTGACTATTTGATTTTGAAATAAGCAGATAATCGATCTTGTCCCCACATCTGGTTGTAACTAGCAATCTGATTGGCTACAACGCCACGTTTAAATCGCCATGTCCCCCGTCACCCTTGACAGCGGGGTATAAGAGAACGTGCGCCAAACATCGGGGGTATATGAGCACGTGAAACATCGGGGGGTATGCGAATGTCCCTTGAACTGGCAGTTTCTACCAATCGTGACGTTGCTCTCGCACGCCGAATTTGACATCACCTGACGCCGGATCCTTAGGTCAGCTACTGAATTATTCTTATTGGTGTGAATTAATCGGATAACCTATGAAAAACACACTTAAATTAAGGAGACATGGTTATTGTTGCGGGGACAAAATCGTTGTCTCCGGCAACATCGTATTAAATCTCCATGTACCCCCGATGTTGCCGAAGATAACTAATAATATCCGTTATTTCGTTGTGTAGGCCGGAGCAAAGTGAAACACATGTTAAAGAGCGTACATCTGAAAAGTCGTTAGTTAGATCATGAGTTGATCATGTGACTAAAACGGTCTCATAAGTTTCAGCACATTATCGAATCAAAAGGAGGCGATTCTAAGCAGATTATCTACCTAAAATAAGATAAATTATAAGCAGATAATGTCCGGGTTTTCGGGGGAACAGGCTGGAGATCTATGCAGACACAGCGAACATAGTTTTAAATTTCAAGCAGAACCGATTCGAACTCACGCGGAAAATATTGTGGATATATATCCATATAATACGTATGTACGGTAGTCGGAGTGTCTAAATACTCATTGACGAGTAGTTCCGAAATATTACGATAATAAGTTCAACAAATGGCCAGTATCTGAACATTTCCCTCCAACGAATAGGGATCATCCTGCACTTGTAGTGTATATTCGTGTGTCTTGTGTCTGCTTGTCAGTTGTCTGCTTATATTTCATCAACAACCCTCCAAAACGAATAATTAATAATAGACCTTTCCAATATATATGATATTACAACTGATGGGAGAATTCATTCATCAAAGAAGGGGTTAAGAGAGTGTGCTAATGAGGCTCCCTGAATGCGTGGAATTCATATAAATATCATGCCAATGTACCTAATACGCACTTGATTAGATAGCGAACGATACTTAATCGGGGTTCACGATTAGATAGCGATTGATAAGTATCCGGAGTTAATAATAAGGGTGATAACTCTATATAGAATGTGCTTTGACGAAATAACGGAGTTTGGTATGAAAGAATGTACAACACTAAACTTGATAAAATTTTGTCAAATGTAAGTAAAATTTTCTTATTGGGTGGGTGGTCTTCGGGGAGGTTGGGGAAACGCTCTTTAAATTAACTTCTTCAATCATCTCAGTTATTTCGCCAATAATCCTGGCCTCAATCCTAACCTCGCGCGGCACGTGTAATTTCGATTTAATATAAGTCGCTATATAATCGTGAACCCCGATTAAGTATCTTTCGCTATCCAATCGTTTGCGTATTGGCTGGCCAAAGAGATCGCGAAATACTTTTAACAATTATATATGGAATTTACATGTGTATGGAATACTATTAGGGCCACTTCCTAATGGCGCTTTCGGCGCGCGCCGAAAGCGATAATAAGTGCACCATTAGTAATGCGCCGAAAGCACCGAAAGCTCCGAAAGCGACAAAAAGTGCGCCGAAACATACCCTAATGGCGCACTTTTTGTCGCTTCCGGCGCGCGCCATTAGGGAGTGGACCTAATAGTATGCCTAATGGCGCTTTCGGCGCGCGCCGAAAGCGACAAAAAGTGCGCCATTAGTAACGCGCCGAAAGCGATAAAATGTGCGCCGAAAGCGCCGAAAGCGACAAAAAGTGCGCCGAAAGCACCGATAGCGCCGAAAGCGACAAAAAGTGCGCCGAAAGCGACAACTAGTTCGCCCGTAACGGCGCATATTTTGGCGCTTTCGGCGCGTTACCAATGGCGCACTTTTTGTCGCTTTCGGCGCGCGCCGAAAGCGCCATTAGGAAGTGGCCCTAATAGGATTCCATACATGTGGCCGAGATCGAAGACCTGTCAACTCCCCGTCCTAATCATATTGTCACGAAGAATTAGTGGCTAATTCGGACTCGTCCACACCGAATGTCTCTCACAGTCGAGCTCTTACGGATACAGCTTCAAGTTCCGTGCAGAGTTCAGTCCCCTGCTACACTTACCACTGGAATTACCTCTACAAAGACACATAATGCGAAGAAATCACTCATTTATCGATTTATTTATGGCTTCTGCAGGTTACAATTTATTCTGCATTATTCTGAGAAACCGAACAGTCCATATTCATTTAAAAATGATTCTTAGCAGATTATCTACCTAAAATAAGTTAAATTATAAGCAGATAATGTGCGGATTTTTAGGGAGAACACGCTGCGTCCCGCGAGGTAAAACTCGAACCTCCGCGTTTCGCTATACCATCGCGTCACAACAAACTCATGCAATCACGTTAACCGGTTCACAAATTTGTGTCGTTCTATCTGTTACTCGCTATCTAAGTTCAAGGCTGTCGCAGGATTCAGTTCTGGTGATAGATCGACACAGAGTCACGGTTAACTGTTGGTACACTGCACCATGAGTATACCCATGTACTACGGTTGATCATCCAGTACGTTAATCCACCAGCACGTGTGATTTAAAAGAAAGCAACTTCTCTTGTTATCTGGAAGTGGTTCTCATACAATCAGCATCCGGGATGGTCAGAAATCATGCTGGTTAATTACCAATTTCACGTCAATTGCAGCTTGTATATGACTGAGACATCGATTTCGAATTGCAATTATCATCATAATGAACACAACGGGCTGATGTTGACACTGTTGAAGGACAACTATGTTGTGATGATCGATGTCGTCTCCTAAAATCTAATCAGGATATGCTTATCCAGGGCCAGGAACCTACGTCACTAATGTAATCTCTAACCCAAAGTGGTTTTGCTTTTAAATTTGTTTAAAACATATATAAACGTTTGCCTGACGGGATAAACTAGTGCATGAGCTGTGGAAATGCACATTGGACATTAACCCTTTCAGTGCCAGGTCCGATTTTTGTATCAACCCATATACCCTGTGCCAATGCATTCTCTTATATATGCGAGTCGACCATAGGTCGCCTCGCATATATAAGAGAATGCATTGGCCTAACAATTTTTCATCATTTGTTACTATTTTTTACAATTTTTTACAGTTTTAATAAAAAAAAATTATATTCTTTAACAGTCTTATTTTGTAGGTTTCGTGCCAGGGAATCTCACGTTTTTCATGGGCATCAAAATTATTACTATGAATACTTGGTGATAGTTTTGAGTTATAACATGCCCCTAAGGTTTATCCAGTTTGTTTTTAAATTCGCTATAGCATGCTTAAGCATACCCAAACAAAATTCAACCAAAAAAAATAATATATTTATATAAAAAACAAAAAAATATTTAAAAACATTTTAGGGCCGATTTTACAGACCATAAATTAGGGCCGATAATATCGGCCCCTGGCACTGAAAGGGTTAAACAATTAGTAATAGTAAAAAAATCATATTTATAACTGGAATATTCAAGGAAAATAGGTATCGATTGTGCCCAGATTGCTAACACCAAACACACCTCAATCATTTAATAGATGTTCGTATAATGCACATAATAATTTTCATTTCCCAAGTACAACAATTCTGCAAAACAAATCTTGCTCATCCACTGCATGAGTTCCACATAGCAGCTATCCGGCTGTCTGAAGCAAAGGTTTAGAGATTAAATTGAGTGACGCAGGTTCCTGGCCCTGTTTTTGTGGTTATCGGAATTGGGAATTTCGATTGTGTGCGAGCTTATGATGACTTTGTGTGTTTGTTCATCATTCATGGTATGACTTTGTTCCCAATGTGTGTATTTACTAGATTCACTGTCGTATATACGTTGATTACATGGGATACTCTAACCACATGAACTTTGCCTGGGCCCTATACTATAAAACAAAATTATTCTGACACGAAGAAGCCTTTGTAAGTTAAAAAATTTGTAATACAACAGTTCTGTTTTATATGGTTTAAACATATGTATTGTAACAATGGATTGGGACACAAGTTATAACAAACAACTTATGGTGGCCCCCTCCCCCGACAATATTTACACACATGTTAAAAAAAGAAAAGAATAGCAGATATAATGTAAATGTACTATTAATAATTTTGATGATGATGGCTGGTAATAGGTTAATTGTGGTTAACGGCCCTGAGATCCTTTCCTATATATCATGCCATGCCGTGAGTAGTTACGACTGTTTTTCGTTAAGTGAAAAGGTTGCTTTCTGAAATATATTTTTGAACAATGTAAAAGAGTAAATGGTTTCGATGCTGTGGAATGTTTGTGTCGCCTCTGGGGAAATGGTTTACGTCTACTATTGTGAAATCATACTCATCTAATATGTCGTATAACTTAGTTCTTTGCGGTATGAACAATGGGCATTCGAAAAAGAAGTGTGAGGCATCCTCGATCTCTATGCCACAATTACACATTGGGCTTTCATCTATAAAAGTTATCATACATATATAAGCGAAGTTCACTATAACCATTGCAAATTTTTTAATGGATGATATTTTCTTTCCGACTCCCAGTTTGAACAAAAAATAAGGAGGTGGTTTGATGGTCAAATCTATAAAACTAAGATTGATCTTAAATCCTGTTAGGTTAACAGCATCAGTTACGATCGTTGGAAGCTTATTCCGTGAGTGTGCCATAAAGGGTAGGAAAGATTTTGCAAGCACGAGGGGGTAAGATGGTTGATATGTAGTTGGGTGCAATGTTGTTAGCAATTTTAAATATGTAATGTAATTGATGATGTTCACGCCTATTACCGATCGCGGACCAGCCGATTTCAATAGTAGGCCTATGTCTTTATCGGATACCGATCGGTTGAGTCCTGTTAAGATTCTGGCAGCTTTGTTATGAAGTCTTTCAAGTGTATCAGTTTAAGTATTTTGATACGTTCGCCCAGACAATAACAGAATAATCCATTATAGGCAGAATATAGGTAATATAGAATTTTTTTCTAGCGTCTTTCTATTGACACTGTATTTAACGTTATGCGTTGGGACAGTCTTCCGGATACTCGTCGACATATATTTTCAATAGGATCATTCCAATTCAGATTTGCTTGGATATTGTGACCGAAGTGTCTATGTCCGCACGTGACAAATGTGGGTTGGAATAAATATGATAATAGGCCTATGTGTAAAAATAAAATGGATGTGGCGACAGGGGTTGAACTTTTAGGTCTTACCACCCCTCCCCAATTTTTCTCAAACTTTTCAACATTTTGGAATTCTCAATAACTTAAATTAATGTGTCAGCCATGAAATGCCTAACTGTTGAACATTTTTGGTCAAAGTTAATGGGTGGGACAACTTGCCGCATGTCTCTGACAGTAAGGATTACCCAGTCTAGGAGGATGTGGATTAGAACAAATAATTAGGGCAATCGCAACATTGATGAGGTATTACCCCTCCCCATCAAACTTTTCAACATTTTGAATTTTCGATAACTTTATAAGTTGAATATCTTAGGCAAAAACTGTTTAAGATCATTTCGATACTCAGTCGATAGTTTACATTTTCAAATATCTAATGAATATCGTGGCAGCCATGGAATGCTAACTGTTGAACTATTTTGTCATTATTATGGGGTTAGCTAATTTCAAGATTTGGAATTTTCAATAACATAAGTTGAATATATTTCAGGCAAAATCTTATTGAGATCGTCTTGATAGTTTAGGTTCTCAACAGATATATGTGATATTTTGAGCACATATTATTTTCTACATACTACATTATAGCTATTTAAATGGTCGTGTGTTGGATTTCAAACTCAGTATCGAAGGGAGAGCAAATGAAACTTAGTCAAGTTTGGAAAACAGATTGGTTCACGGGTGGTTGCAATTTATCACCTACAAAACAGTTGCTTCACACAAGACAAATTCCCGCATACACATTTGCATGAGCCATGAGAACACTAAATCCAGTTCATGACACATCACGGACATATTATATTTGATATAATATGTTGGGTTTCTATGTATACATAAATTAATTCTTTATGGATCCACGAGTTTAATTTCTCCCAGATAAATCATCCCAACATATGCAAGAAGCGTCATACGTACGTGCATATGTAGATACAAAGAAGCTGAGTAATTGCTCATTTCATAATATGTAAACAGATCAAATTAATTGCCGTATTTAATGTATATACTTAGAACAGTATCATGGACTAATTAGAAAACGGCATGCAAAAACGCGATATTCTTTCTGACGTGACATGTTCTATCACCATGCACGGAGTTCCCTCTATATATATAATACTAGCAGGTTAGCCCGCCACTGGCGTGGTTCGTCTCATGGCTTTGTTCGAAAAAGCTTTTTGAATTTTTTTAATTAATTAATTATTTTAATTTTTTGTTTTCAATTCGTCGAAATCCGCCAGTTTTACCCGATTTGACCTTGAATTGATCATTTTCAAGGTCAAGGTCAAGTCGGGGTCACAATTTAACCCGCCCATGACACCGTATGTAGCAAGTTTGGGCTCAATCGGTTCGAATCTATAAAGGACACACACATATATATCATTTGTGGGTACCCGTTTCAAGTTGAAGATCACCTAGGGCGGAAAAACTGACCCGATCCCCTTTCTTAGGAAGCCCTAAGTACCTAGAAATCACACAACACGCTCATGTCTGGATACCGACGCTGACGCACGTGTACAGACGTGAGAATCACATTACGCACATACACTCTTTATCAACTACACTGCGGATAGGAACGCTCGTTAACTATCAACCGATTAACCCCCGCAGTGTCGTTTGCGGTGATTTTGATTATTGGGAGTGGAGAATGAGTGCTCAGAGCTTGTCCGAAACGCGACGACGACCATTCCCGTGGATTTTTACCCTTAGATATGAAGTTTGAGCTCAATCTGACCAGCCGTTTTCGATTCTATAAAGGACAAACACACACATATACGGAAGTTTCAAGTATTATAGTAGACTAGCAGGTTAGCCCGCCACTGGCGTGGTTGGTCAGAAACATGACATTTTTTTAATTATTTAAAAAAAAAAAAATATTTAATTTAATTTTTAATTGATTTTGTTTGTTTTTCAATGAGTTAATTGTGCCGTTTTCTGGCGGAAAAAATGACACGATGAAATCCCCCCTTCCTAGGAACGACAGACAATGCACTCTTTGTTTTTCAATGAGTTAATTCATGGTACCCGTCCTAAACTTCCCCGTTCCTAGGAACGACAGACTTTTTAATCAAGAGAAATTATGATACCCGTCAATAAAAGAGGTATGATTTTTTTTAACCTGCCCGTGGCCATTGAGCAGCCCCTGACAGAGGTTGTCCACCCTTACGAGATGGTCAATATTCCCCGCAAAGAGCGAAAAGTCCATTAACCCCGCCGTGAACCCCATCACCAACGCGACGTAATTTAGTTTGGTATCGTGTGTTGCGTTCTTAAAATAGGTCGATTACAGTGGATTCGTTCATGACGAAATATGAGTGCGACAGAGAATATTGTTTGATCTAAAACAACTCGAACGAATGGCAGTATAGCTATTCACAAAGAATTGTAAATCAACTGCGTCTAAAAGTACTATGACATCCAATAAATCTCTCCGCATAGGAAACCACTCAAAAGTATTGTTCCCGTATATCTCTCTGCAGATGCTAAATTTCGAGCGATAACGTTGAATTGTAAACAAACTCTCTTTTATAGCGATGCGTCAATACAAACGCTCATTAAATTATCACTTGATTAACCACCGCAGTGCCGTTTTTGTGATTGGGAGTGGAGAAAGGGTGCTCAGAGCTTCTCCAAAACGCGACAACTACGGTGTCCGTGGGATTTTACCCTTAGATAGGAAGTTTGAACTCAATCGAGCCAGCCGTTTTCGATTCTATAAAGTACACATATACGGAAGTCTCAAAACATATAGTATAGACTAGCAGGTTAGCCCGCCACTGGCGGCATTGGTCCCATGGCTTTGGTCGATCCATTAATTTTAGTTTTTCAAGGTAACCCCGTACAGGACCGGGCTACTCAAAAACCAAATTTCAAGTCGATAGCTCCACCCGTTTCCGAGATCTGGTCTGCGCATGCGCGAAGCAGGCGTCGCACTGGCTCGGCGACCCGATAACATTCGTATCCGGGGCAAAATACATTCACATACCAAATTTCAAGTCGATAGCTCCACCCGTTTCCGAGATCTCGTCTGTGCATGCGCTGCACGGGTGTCGCACGGGCTCGGCGACCCGATAAAATTTGTACCCGGCGCAAGATACATTCACATACCAAATTTCACGTCGATAGCTCCACCCGTTTCCGATATCTAGTCTGCGCGTGCGCTGCACGGGCGTCGCACAGGCTCGCCAATACGACAGCGACGACCACCTGGTCAAACTACACTCACGTACCAAGTTTCGTCCCGATCGGTCGAGGTGTTGGTATCTGATGCAAAAGACGAAATTGTGAGTGTTGGTCAATAGTCCCCGTCGTGAACCCCAAAGAGCGGACAGTCAATTAATCCCGTCGTGAACCTCCAACACCAACGCGACGTAAACATGTGTTGCGTTCTAAAAATAGGAAAGCACGTTCTCTCTGCATAATAAATTTCGAGCGATAACGTTTGCGTAAATACGAAATTGTGAGTGTTGGTTTGTAACCGGGATTTCTGAGAAGCATTATGCCTATACCTACCCCCTAAGCCATGAGCTAAGTGTCATACATACTATAACAATGATGTTGTAAGAGTACTATGGCATCCAATAAATCTCCCCGAGTAGGAAAGCACTCAATGTTCCCGCAGATGCTAATAACGTTGAATGGGAAACAGACGCTCTTTATAGCGATGCGTCAAAAACAAACTATCATTAAATAATCACTTGATTAACCCACGCCGTGCCTTTGCGGTGATTTGGGAGTGGATAAAGGGTGCTCAGAGCTTCTCCAAAACGCGACAACTACGGTGTTCGTGGGGTTTTACACTTATGTACGAAATTTGAGCTCGATGGGTGCAGTCGTTTTCGATTCTATAAAGTACACACACACACACATATACGGCATTCGTCCCATGGCTTTGTTCGAAAAAGCAATTGCAACAGGTTCCGAACCACTTGTGCTGCATTTGTACCAAATTTCGTCAGAAACATGACATTTTTTTAATTATTTTGTTTTTATTTATTTTTGTTTTTAATTTTTTAACATGAATTTAATGTTTTTTAAATTTAATAAATTATTTTATGAATTGTTTTTTTATTTTTAAATTTTTTTAATTTTAAATTGTTTTAATTAAATTTTAAATTGTTTTAATTAAATTTTTTGTTTCTGGCGGAAAAAATTACCCGTAGAAATCCTCCCTTCCTAGGAACGACAGACAACGCATTCTTTGTTTCGTGAAATCTCTCTACGATAACATTGCATTGAATTGAAATTAAATTTTAAATTATTTTAATTAAATTTTTTGTTTCTGGCGGAAAAATTTACCCATAGAAATCCCCCCCTTCCTAGGAACGACAGACAACGCATTCTTTGTTTCGTGAAATTTCTCTACGATAACATTGCATTGAATTGAAAACAAACGCTTCCCGTCGGGAAATCTCTCTGCATAATATTTCGAGTCTGCCGTACCCGTCCTAATGTCGTGAAATCTCTCTGCATAATATTTCGAGCGATAACATTGCATTGAATTGAAAACAAACGCTTCCCGTCGTGAAATTTCGAGCGACAGGCTACAGACTCCCGTCATACAGATAAGTAGATAGCGAAAACGACGCTCTTTATATAGACACTGCGGAAAATATATCAACGCTTTTAACCCCGAAGTGCCGATTACGGTGATTTTGATGATTGGGACGGGAGAAGAGGTGCTCTGAGCTTCTCCAAAACGTGAACACGACGGGATTTTACACTTATATACGAAATTTGAGCTCAATCTGTACACGCGTTTTCGATTCCATGAAGTACCCACATATATATATATACACACACACATATATATATACGGAAGTCTCAAATTATATAGTAGACTAGCAGGTTAGCCCGCCACTGGCGGCGTTCGTCAGAAGCATGACAATTTTTAAAAATTTTAATTAATTGTTTAATAATTTTTTTTAATTAATTTTTTATTTTAATTTTTTGTTTTTCAATGAGTTAATTGTGGCTTTTTATAATTTATTTTTTGTTTTTCAATGAGTTAATTGTGCCTTTTTAATTTACTGGATTTAAAAAATATTTTATTTTTTTCAATGAGTTTTTTGTTTTGTAATTTTACCCGATTTGACCTTGAATTGATCATTTTCAAGGTCAGGTCGGGGTCACAATTTAACCCGCCCATGACACTTCCCCTAGGTTGCAAGTTTGAGCTCAAACGGTTCGAGTCTATAAAGGACACACATATATATCATTTGTGGGTACCCGTTTCAAGGTGAATATCACCAAGGGTGGAAAAACTAGGGTGGAAGTCCTAAGTACGTAAGAATCACACAACATGCTCATTTCTGGTAACCGACGCTGACGCCCGTGTACAGACGCACATACACTCTTTATCAACTACACTACGGATTGGAACGCTCTTTAACTATCAACGCGATTAATCCCGAAGTGCCGTTTTTTGTGACTGGGAGTAAAGAACAGGTTGTCGGAGCTTCTCCAAAACGCCGCGATGACCATTCCCGTGGTTTTTTACCCTTAGATGGGAAGTTTGAGCTCGATCTGACCAGCCGTTTTCGATTATATAAAGTACACACACACACACATATATATTTATATACGGAAGTCTAAAAATATATAGTAGAAGATTACTGGTAGTAAATGAGCAATTACTAGGTTTAATTTAATCATATGCACTTTGGGCCGTTTCAAATTTTGTACATCTACATCAGATCATCCCCCAGAATAATGATGTTCGAAGAAGATATAACCTGACCAAAATTTAAAGCCACATATAATGTTTGAATATTTTTCCCCCAACATTATCGAGAACACAAAATCGCAAATTGACCTGAAATAAACATTTTTGTATGGTAAAGCAATATATAAGCTAACAAAAAAATGTAGCACTTTCGATAACTTTATTTTCTTTAGAGTGAGTGGATGGTCAAGATTCTTAAAATCAATAACTAATGACATGTCATTTTGTCTTTATTTAAATCGGCATACATTTTTTCTATATATGTTTCATTTTCTTCTGGTTTTATATTTGTGAATTTGAATGTTATTTCCAATTAATACTTTGAAGTTGCAAACATTATGTGGGACTTTAAAGTTATTGGTATGTTGTATCTCAGCGGATGTTAATTTTATAAAGACGCACTGATGTGAGGGGATCGTCCCTACGAATGGAGCCTCGATCCGTCCCTGTCAACGCCCAAACACAACGTTGGCCCAACGTCGTATTAATAGTAAAATACACCGTTGGTTCGACGTCGTTTCAATGTCGGGTGCCCGACGGCGCACCAACGTCGGCTCGACGTCGAACCGCCGTCGTCGACGACGGGACCAGACGTCTAGCCGACGCCGAGCCAGCGGCAATAGCCATAGTTGGCCCAACGTTGGATTCCAACGTTGGCCCAACGATAGAAATGACGTTGGTCCAACGTCGTATTAATAGTAGAATACACCGTTGGTTCGACGTCGGTGCCCGACGGCGCACCAACGTCGGCTCGACGTTCAACCACCGAGTCGACGACGGGATCCGACGTCGAGCCGACGCCGGGCCAGTGGCAACAGCCATAGTTGGATTCCAACGTTGGTCCAACGATAGAAATGACGTTGGCCCAACGTGGTGTGCTATCTGGGACACTCAAAAACATTTCGTCGTAATATTACGACAGAAACTGTTGGCAGCAATTGGACCATCAGTAACTTTCGTAAAATTACGAGATCAACTTACTCTGACATTTACAAATTTGATCGTATATTTACAAAATGATCGTAATATTATGACCGAAACTGTTGGCAATTGGACCATTACAACATCATCGTAATGTGAACTTACGGTTTAATCGTAAAATTACATCTGAAAATCTGAAGCTGAGAACCTGGTGTGAATTGAACTGTGGTGGGGTCTCAAGCCTATCTACCCGTCCACATTATAAACAAATGCCAATAAATGACATAAGTAGCTTGGGGATGGATGTGATCCATCATAACACAGAACATTCAACCAGGTCCACAGGTGCTAAATGTCTGCAATATACATCTACAATTATATCAAATCAATTTCCAACACCTAATTGTCATGAAATCGACCTTTCTCGTACAACAGAATTATGGAACAAAGTTACATACCTTGAATAATTTGCCTAACTAATGTGGGTACCACCATGCCGAAAAATAACAAATTCTGATAATTAACACCCGAGTTACAAGGTGATATGCTCGGACAGACAGACAGAGCCCTCGACTACCTGTATATGCCCCGGACCCCCGTAGGCATAATATGATAATTACATGGGAGGAAAAGAGGAAACACGGACTACCGGTATACCTACATCTAATTGTAATAACATGGGAAGGACAGATGAAACACGGGCGACATTCATCCAATTACTAGTATAATAACATGGGAATATTAACAGAGGAAACATGAGCTACCTTCACCTTCACAATGGTCGGTGGTTTACATGCTAGCAGACGGTGCATAAATTACTTAAATTATGAAAAAAAAGTACTGAATTGTACACGACTAAGTGTAGCACACATGGTTTCCTCAACCAACAATTAATCTGGCTTTGCTGTGATATCGCTTAATTGTAGGAAGCCATATAAAACCCCAAATATAAAATAAATAAATGAAAGGCAGTAGCAACATTGAGTATTTTTGGGGGTTTTTATGTCGCTTTCCACAACTAAGACGATATAACAATGAGGTCAGATCATTTGTTGGTGGTGGAAACCATGTGGTCTATGGTTAGTCACCTGCAATAGGTAGTCACGATGCACCGTCTGCATATATATGTAAACCACGATCATCGGAATGTTTTCTTCGGACAGCAGAGGTCGCCACGAGCTGAGGTCCTACAACTTGGTGACCGGTGCCGTGCTCATTGGACCACCGACCACCCCCAGGTCCCACCCCCGATAATACACAACATACAATGCACATATACACTGATATAACTACTATTTAAACATGAAATACATAGACATGTAACTCCTTAATTATGCAGCCATTGTTATCTACCCAGAAAATCAAACCCAACAAAGCGCTTCCATTGATTTAATTTGGAAGTCCTGAAAATGAAGTAACAATATTGTAATTTTGGGCAAAAGGCAGCTCAGCACCCCCACCCCCAAATTTGGGTTCAAGTTTTGAAAACCCTCCTGTCACTTTCCAAATATCTGATGATCTATGTACAGAGAGAGAGAGTGATAATGTTTTATTAACGTGACATGTGCATCTACAATACGTAAATATATTACATAAACAAATAATGATATTGCACCCGGCCACATGGGACCTATAAGTCACGCTTATAGTATGTAATTCCATGCGTGTGATGTTATGTTCAGAGGCATTACATTGAAAATTATTGGGATTATCGTTCATCCGTATCTATATATCGGGAAAAACACATATCTATCACGAGAGTGATCGTTAACAATTATATATAATATGGAGTTTACCATTTCAATAGTTATTTATAGACAATTTTTTCTTTTCATAAAGGCATCAAAAAGGAATTTTTCTAACTGACGTGGATATGAAATTATTTCAGTCAATGCATCATTGTTATTTTCATCAGTAATAGTAACATCAACGGGAATAAAATTCAGGAGCCGGGACCTTAAATGTGTGTACAGCGGGCAGCGCAAAAGAAAGTGGCTTTCATCCTCTATTTCTTGCGAGTCACACAGACTACAAATTCGTTCATCAACTTTCTCATTTCGAAATCTGCCAGTTTCTATTTTCAGCGGAAGTATTGCGCAACGAAATTGAGCCAAGATCGATCGGTGTGATTTGTCAGTGTTCATACTGATATATTTCTCAGATTCATAGATTTTCTTGTATAATCTATAAGTTTGTAGCTTTGGGATATAGTTCAGTTTTTCTAGCCATTTATCTGCAAGAATTTGAGTGAGTTTCAATTCTAGGTCGGTAATATTACATGTTTGTATAATTTCAAAGATAGATATCATTCCAGCTTCGGTAAGAATATCAGAGAAATTGGCGCTCCAACCATCTGATATTTCCATGAGATCCCATAAGAATTTTTTTTTGACAAGTCGTTCATCAGACAATTTAATAAGCGACCTGCCAATATCGACCGGAAGCGCCGCCATTTTGATATGACGTATTTGTCCCTCATGCTTTTCCAGCGTCGTTGTCTATTTTCGATTCGCGATGCCTGCATTTCTGTTATATCTTATTTGTCCCTGTGAGAACAATGATCCCTGCATGTTGACAATAATTTGGTGGTTATTTTAAAATTGCATCTATAGTACAAGGGGGGTTTAGACAGGAACATAGTAATAATAATAATAATAAATAGAGGTCAGATTCCATGGAATCAGATATACTTCCATGGTATACCTTCCATGTGTGTGTTATGCATATAGGTGTGTTCCTCTTCACGCGAATGGAATTGGTGTTTTGTGATCCAATGGTGGACTTGCATTGACATTTATAAATAAGATATATATTCCAAAGGTTTATATCATTCGGTTCGACCCACCGTGGATGCTTAATGACAGTCTATTGCATCATGGTCGTGACCAACTGAGCCACCATTAACCCCAGCCAATCAGTTTACTTTTATTCGGTAGCCATATATTTTAGAGCTAATTATAACCCCTCCCCAAGACGCCCATATAAATTTCAACGGTCACGAAATTAGACATGTCTGATTATAGCGTAATCGACATGTAGATCAAAAGGGTGTAAAGCATATTAATGTACCATAACTCTGTTATATCACATTTATTGGATAGTTCTTTCAGTTTCGGATTCAGAATGTTTTAGTTTGAATGGCGGAGGAAATACCGCTTGGTTAATTAATTAATTAGTATTTCAGTGCGTCATCGCTACACTATAGTCCTATAGTCATTAACGTCTTTGTAATAGAGTTAACTGTAATTGAGAGATATATATCACTATATCACAATCGATAATGCTAGCTGAGTGCCTACCCGTCCGCTCTGAAACTAATGTTGTCCTTATATACCACCAAACACATTCAGTGTTCAAAATATAAAACACTTGATTCCCGATTTGCCATTTTTCCCGTTTACGAGTATCGGTGGAATTTGCCAAAAGCCTCGACCCTCCCCGGGGCGTACGCCACCTCACCGTTGGACAGGTTACTTTTATCGTAGAGCTGACATACCTATTGTATATCGGTGAACATATTCATGCATTTGCCTGGCTCCTTGATAAGTCCGTTTGAATTTGCGTCATAAAGAGTGGGTTTGAATTTGAGTAATATATATCACCCGTTAACAACTTTACACGCTACCAGGGTTAAACTGTTCACTCTGAAACTTTGAAAAGCATGCTAATCTTGCGTTTAGATACAATTAATCACATCCACTCGTCGAAAAGTTTTTATCTCAATATCTGATTTTCGGAATAATTTTCCCCATTTGATTTTCGGTGGAATTTGCCAAATCTGAACACACCCCGACACAAACACTCCGTTGAGCAGGTTGCGCTTATAGTAGAGAGGTCACATTTTGGAGACGTACCTACAGTATACCGCATTACATGCCACTGCATTAAACTCGCTCCTTCATTAGCCCGTTTGGATTTAGGGCTAAAAATAGGTTAGTGATAGACTACTTAAGTGTACATATTTATGTTATATAGCGTTGTCGCGAGTAAACCGTTCCATCTAAAAATGAGAAAATCGCACTGTAGATGCGCGTGAACACTACCCATCACATGTACTCGTCTAAATGTTTTTATCTCGATGTTTGAATTCCCCGCTTTGCAATTTTCGTTGAATTTTCCTAAAGTCTCAACCCACCCCGCCTCGCATTCTCCGTTTGGCAGGTTACTTTTAAAGTATAGCGGTCAATCTTTTGGTATGTCAACATACCTGCTACGACATTATCTTGCTCTTTAAATAGCCGGTTTGGATTTGGCGGGAAAAATAGGTGCAATATTTTCGTAGCCCGTAACGCGAAAAGTCCTGGGGAAAAACCTTTTTAAGCGGTATATTCGGGTCCGGATCACTCGTCCAATTAGGAATATGGAGTAAAAAATTTAGAGCGCTGGACTTATAAAAAAAACATCGGTTTATTCTATCTGGTGTATAGTGCGTCCCTATTTATGTGCGGTAACTCCTCATGGAAAGCGCGGACACAAGTTTTGATGCCCGTGGTCAGTAGGGCATATCGAGGTGTGCATACGGTCCAATTTCCAATGCTCTGCTCCTTATAATTTCCGAGATAATAAAATGACATTTTTTCATATAAAGGGAGATAACTCCGCTGGGAAACGCGGACAATATTCGTTATATGAAAAAAAGTTTGAACTCATTAGCCCCAACATACGTACCAACTTTTAGTTTGCTACTCCTCATACTTTCAGATACTAGGGCGTCGCAAAATCGTGGACTATAATAATAATAATAATGAAAAATAATCGAAAAAGGGCCATAACTGTCTAGAAACCTTGGACCGGTATGCGGATACCTTTATTTTTAGTAGACCTTAGATGCCTACATTCGCTAGAGATTTCGCGTTCCTACTGCGTTTAGTTTCTGAGTATTTCAAAATAAACGGAAAACGACCTCAGTACAAAAACAATATACTTCCTTGGTTACACCATGGAAGTATAATATAATAACTAATTATGTTGAGATGCCTTTGTATGTCAAGCCTATATACGGTATAGTAAAATGTACGATTGTCTGTTTCCAAAGCATGTGCTGAATATATTTCTATCTCATAGAATATAGGAATGGTCGACCACTATTAGTCCATGTCGATAATTTCTACTCTGGCTACGCACGTATAGATTATATTCCACCCGTTTTAAAATGTGTGAACTGTGTTATGTTCTGACGGGGAACTTCATAGCATTCAACAAACAAAGCAGGGATTATATTTCTTTTGTTATATAGTGTACATGTTCCTTAATAATCTATTTCGCAGTAGGGGCATGGTACCCGGAAGAAATTCCACAACTGTAAGGGGTGCAAATCAGACTTGGCATATATTATAGCTGTAATGTTTGTGTCAATGTTATAAACTTCCCTGACAGGACATGAACACGTTCCCATTATTTGAAGTGGTGGATTATGATCTCTATACGGACATAATCAGAGTAGAGATTCATGAAATGCATTTTACCAACAATGTGGGGGGTGAATATGGGTGTGACGGGGCCGGAAAAATGGGTAATGAACTCTTTTGCCTACACTGAAATTTACTGACGTCCTTTATTAATCTTATATAGACTCATATCTATATCATTTAGAACACATTTAACTCCATGTGGGCCGGGGTCTATATATGGTCTGAGGTTCCAATAGCGGTATAAATGCAAGCATTCTGGCAAACATAACTCGTTGTTGCCAAGTATGTGCTTGCATTATCACTTGATAAAGTGTGTTTGCCTTATACATACATGTACATGTTTGTGTTATTTCGTTAGTGTACTAGCTTCCACTGTTAACAACATGGGCTAACCGTTATTCATGACTAAAGCATTATTATGTCGGCTTTATCGTGTCTATGTATGTTGTTGTCAGTCATTGGACTCAATGATTACACAAAACAATAATTATATTTTATACCCCACTTATAATAGTAAGATTACAGTTACGTCATGTACGGTGCTTCTGGTAATGTGTCCAACCTGTTTCGGGGTTAATTGGATATTTTACCCCATTAAAACTCGATATCGTTGTCAACATTCATGGGAAGATTGTCGGGCACATCGAAAATTCAAACATGAGTTAGAATGAGTGAAGGTTTTATTGAGTAAGTTATACGTGGAGATGGACGCCAAGGAAATACCTGAATGCTCTGTTTTGAACCATGTCTATACAAGGGTATTTTCTGTATCCCCAGACACCAGATGCATAATCCATAATTGGGCTAACACAGTTTTGGAACATTTTACCAAAAGTTTTGAAACATATATGTCCTTATATGTGTGTGAACATTAGATATGATGGCCCCGAGGGATATACCTGCTGACTTTGATAGAGTTTCAGCTGTCATATCGAAACTACCAAACTCATGGAAAATAACACCAAGATATTTATATTGATCAGTCATGTTTACAGCTTGATTTTCGAAAATGAAACTATAATTAGTTATTTAATGTGTTTCTTTCTAAAATGGACAACTTTCGTTTTTTTCTAAATTAACTGTCATGCGCCATTTTCTACACCAGTTTTGAACTGTTTTCAACATTGTTTGCATATCAGTTTCTGACTCAGCCATTAAAGCAATGTCATCAGCATACATAAGCGAATAAATCTTGAATTCCTCTAGATTCACTCCAATTTCTAAATGTTTAATATCTGAAATAAGAGATGATAACATAAAGATATTATCCAAACATGATCGACAAGGTCTAAAGCCATTCTGTTCATCTTCTAGAATTTCATTCATTTCTAAATGTTCAATCAATCTATTATTCAATAAACAACTGTAAAGTTTGCGACATGTAGGCATCAGCGATATTCCTCGGTAATTTAATGGGATTCTTGGATCAGTACTCTTATCCTTTGATATATAGGGCATATCAGAGATTGCCTCCACACTGAGGGAAATATGCCTGTATCAAATATAAAGTTAAATAAATTGTGTAGAACAGGTTTAACACTTTCACATTTTAGACATTCGTATGGGATGTTATCTGGGCCGAAATTTCCTCAATGGTAATGGGTCTATTTACTTGCACTGTGATCAGGCGGCTTACTGCCTTGGCTGATATAACCCTGCAATTGGTGATTGTCAATCAAAACAGTCTGAGTAGTGACCCGGAAATCATTGAAGTGGGATAATCGGTCATGTGATACACAAAAATAATCAACAACAGCTGATCCTTTTTGACTAATTGATGTATAATTATTATTTTCTGGATTGAGTCGCCCATTCAGACAACAAAATTTCGATTCGATCAAGAAATCCAAGAAAGAAATACCATGTTGATTCACCGTAGTGACAATAGTATTTAGTTTGGGAATATCACAATCCTCATTAATATCGGACCGGCTACCGATCCTTGCATTAAAATCACCACACAAAACCAATGGGTGGGGGTCAGAATATAAATATATATTGGTCAGAATATGTGCAAAGTAAGCATCTGCATCCCTGCCCCAGGGGGGGGGTAGATTCTGATGGGAGGTAACATGCACATACATAGAAACCATCGGATGACACTTTAGAAGCAAAATTGACATTTAGGAATCCATCTCTACTTTTATCTACTATCGACACTTTGTATTTATTAATGATTTCATCCTTAATTAGCATACAATACATTTAAATAACATAGTCTTCAGCTGCCTGCTGCTTTTTGACCATCCGTTAAAGGTACGGTTGGCCTTGGCGGTGGGTATCCTGTGAAAATATTTCCACCCGTCAAAAACCGCCACAAACAGAAAGAACATCAAAATTTAGACAGACTTTGTCCGTATATAAATAAGAATTATCGCATAAACAGTATGTTATTCTCATATGTTTAACCATTGTTATGTAAACAAAAGCATACAAAAGTAACTTTTCTGGTGTTTGTTTATATTATGATGGTAACCATAAAGAGCGTTCTTTGTTGGTGAATTCTTGATATGGAACTAATAAAGAGCGTTTATGCCATCTGTGTGTGATTAGCCAGTAGCATTGTGCTGTCCTCTGTAACCCAATCAGGCTCTTGCTTAGGTAACATATAGTAGGTATTTATGATAACATGCTGTTTACGCGATGGTCATGGTATATATGAACGAAACTGTATGCGTTTTAATGTTTTTCTGTTTACGGTGTTTGGAACAAATATGAATATTTTCGACAATTAAGGCCTCACGTGCCTTTAAAGGGTACTGTACACTAAGATAGGCGATTTTTTTATTTACTCCCATTGAAATAACTTTCAAGTTAGATTGTGTTCGTGTTATATGAGTTTCGTATAAACCTAATTTAGCGAAGAAAATATTGATCTTGGAAACAAAAATATTACGATTTCAAACTACGCGCCATGTTTTTGACCTTCACCGGAGAAGACGCAGTTCGCAGGAAGACGCGGAAGTTCATTGCTCACAGCTTCGATTGATGCATTCAATCTCTTCCATCGAACAATCTCACTCCCTATAAAATACTTGACGCTTTATGACTCTTGTTTCTTTCTCCTTTTTCCCCGAATCGGTTATAACGGGCCTTCTTTTGCAGGCAACATGTTTTGTTTGCAACTCAATAATGTTCGTGAATGGCCGTCGATAAAAGACACGCAACATATGCGATTTCAAGAACGGTAACTCTTAATGGCATAATTCTCCATTTTATGACTCCAGCCATAAATGAATTTATATTAAATAATTCAATTTAACTTTTACGATAGCCTGTTAACCGGAAAGTTTTCGGTAGACATCGTCGACTCAAATTAGTTATTTTATAATATAATATTCATATTAGATCGCTGTTGTCACTGGGAATTTATTGAAATTGGGATACAGTACCCCTTTAATGTTAATGTGTCCAATTGAAATATGGTCGTTGACAGATCCATTCATATTAAGATCACATGTCGGTTTGTCCTATCTTCTGTCAAGGTCCCCTTTTCTGACTATCCTGCCACTCACAGAGACATAGACATCCTTGCCCTGTGGAATTTGACTGAGGATAGTGCGGGCATTTGTCTCAATTAAAGGTACGGTTGGCCTTGGCGGTGGGTATCATGTGAAAATATTTCCACCCGTCAAAAACCGCCACAAACAGAAAGAACATACTTTGTCCGTATAAAAATAAGAAATATCGCATAAACAGTATGTTATTGTCATATGTTTGACCATTGTTATGTAAACAAAAGCATAAAAAGTTACTTTTCTGGTGTTTGTTAATATTATGATGGTAAACATAAAGAGCGTTCTTTGTTGGTGAATTCCTGATATGGAACTAATAAAGAGCGTTTATGCCATTTGTGTGTCATTAGCCAGTAGCATTGCGCTGTCTTCTGTAACACAATCAGGCTCTTGCTTAGGTAAAATATATTAGGTCTTTATGTTAACATGCTGTTTACGCGATGGTCATGGTATATATGAACGAAACTGTATGCGTTTTAATGTTTTTCTGTTTACGGTGATTGGAACAAATATGAATATTTTCGACAACTAAGGCCTCATGTGCCTTTAAGCGTTCAATGTGTGGCTTGCTGCTTCTGATATAACAATTCTCATATTTTGGCGAACTGCTGAGAGACTGCTTCTGCCTTAACACCATGACTTTCTGCTTAACACTCGCGAACTTCACTTTCACTAAAGCGGGTCTGTCAGAATATCATTTTCGCACTCTGCTTGCCCCAACTACACGCACTCCTTTGCCATTAAGTTTCATATGTCTCAGCATGTCCTCGATAATTTCTGGCAAATCTTCATCTTCATCCTCATCTGCTGCTGGTCCCGGAATGTTTGTAATTATAACGGATACGTCCATGTCATCAGCTGGCTGGCGAGACGAAGTCACAGCAACGTCGGCGACGGGATTACCTTGATTGGTCAGATAAATTTTCTACTATCGACACTTTGTATTTATTAATGATTTCATCCTTAATTAGCATACAATACATTTAAATAACATAGTCTTCAGCTGCCTGCTGCTTTTTGACCATCCGTTAAAGGTACGGTTGGCCTTGGCGGTGGGTATCCTGTGAAAATATTTCCACCCGTCAAAAACCGCCACAAACAGAAAGAACATCAAAATTTAGACAGACTTTGTCCGTATATAAATAAGAATTATCGCATAAACAGTATGTTATTCTCATATGTTTAACCATTGTTATGTAAACAAAAGCATACAAAAGTAACTTTTCTGGTGTTTGTTTATATTATGATGGTAACCATAAAGAGCGTTCTTTGTTGGTGAATTCTTGATATGGAACTAATAAAGAGCGTTTATGCCATCTGTGTGTGATTAGCCAGTAGCATTGTGCTGTCCTCTGTAACCCAATCAGGCTCTTGCTTAGGTAACATATAGTAGGTATTTATGATAACATGCTGTTTACGCGATGGTCATGGTATATATGAACGAAACTGTATGCGTTTTAATGTTTTTCTGTTTACGGTGTTTGGAACAAATATGAATATTTTCGACAATTAAGGCCTCACGTGCCTTTAAAGGGTACTGTACACTAAGATAGGCGATTTTTTTATTTACTCCCATTGAAATAACTTTCAAGTTAGATTGTGTTCGTGTTATATGAGTTTCGTATAAACCTAATTTAGCGAAGAAAATATTGATCTTGGAAACAAAAATATTACGATTTCAAACTACGCGCCATGTTTTTGACCTTCACCGGAGAAGACGCAGTTCGCAGGAAGACGCGGAAGTTCATTGCTCACAGCTTCGATTGATGCATTCAATCTCTTCCATCGAACAATCTCACTCCCTATAAAATACTTGACGCTTTATGACTCTTGTTTCTTTCTCCTTTTTCCCCGAATCGGTTATAACGGGCCTTCTTTTGCAGGCAACATGTTTTGTTTGCAACTCAATAATGTTCGTGAATGGCCGTCGATAAAAGACACGCAACATATGCGATTTCAAGAACGGTAAATCTTAATGGCATAATTCTCCATTTTATGACTCCAGCCATAAATGAATTTATATTAAATAATTCAATTTAACTTTTACGATAGCCTGTTAACCGGAAAGTTTTCGGTAGACATCGTCGACTCAAATTAGTTATTTTATAATATAATATTCATATTAGATCGCTGTTGTCACTGGGAATTTATTGAAATTGGGGTACAGTACCCCTTTAATGTTAATGTGTCCAATTGAAATATGGTCGTTGACAGATCCATTCATATTAAGATCACATGTCGGTTTGTCCTATCTTCTGTCAAGGTCCCCTTTTCTGACTATCCTGCCACTCACAGAGACATAGACATCCTTGCCCTGTGGAATTTGACTGAGGATAGTGCGGGCATTTGTCTCAATTAAAGGTACGGTTGGCCTTGGCGGTGGGTATCATGTGAAAATATTTCCACCCGTCAAAAACCGCCACAAACAGAAAGAACATACTTTGTCCGTATAAAAATAAGAAATATCGCATAAACAGTATGTTATTGTCATATGTTTGACCATTGTTATGTAAACAAAAGCATAAAAAGTTACTTTTCTGGTGTTTGTTAATATTATGATGGTAAACATAAAGAGCGTTCTTTGTTGGTGAATTCCTGATATGGAACTAATAAAGAGCGTTTATGCCATTTGTGTGTCATTAGCCAGTAGCATTGCGCTGTCTTCTGTAACACAATCAGGCTCTTGCTTAGGTAAAATATATTAGGTCTTTATGTTAACATGCTGTTTACGCGATGGTCATGGTATATATGAACGAAACTGTATGCGTTTTAATGTTTTTCTGTTTACGGTGATTGGAACAAATATGAATATTTTCGACAACTAAGGCCTCATGTGCCTTTAAGCGTTCAATGTGTGGCTTGCTGCTTCTGATATAACAATTCTCATATTTTGGCGAACTGCTGAGAGACTGCTTCTGCCTTAACACCATGACTTTCTGCTTAACACTCGCGAACTTCACTTTCACTAAAGCGGGTCTGTCAGAATATCATTTTCGCACTCTGCTTGCCCCAACTACACGCACTCCTTTGCCATTAAGTTTCATATGTCTCAGCATGTCCTCGATAATTTCTGGCAAATCTTCATCTTCATCCTCATCTGCTGCTGGTCCCGGAATGTTTGTAATTATAACGGATACGTCCATGTCATCAGCTGGCTGGCGAGACGAAGTCACAGCAACGTCGGCGACGGGATTACCTTGATTGGTCAGATAAATTTTCTGCTTGACTTCGCCCTGCTCGCTGATAACGGTATCTATCCGACCCCTTTCAACTCTTCTGTCCATCGTGATATCTTCTGACAGCTTTTTTAAGTCTTCATTGAAAATCTGCTTCCTTTCATTATTTAACTTATCCAGCTTGGTGTCAATTGTTTTTCGTAAACTGTCCTGTCCGATTTTAACGTCGTTGATAACTTTTGTTAAGATGGCGAGTTGACCTGAGATGTCCAAAGTCGCGGCCGGATCCACCATATTTGTTTTCATTTCAGTTCTGTTCAGAGTTCCTTTCTCGATTCTATCGGTTTCTCCGGGTCCATCCGTCATTGGAAACTAAGTAATCACATGTAATTTAGATTCATGAAGAGTTAGAAATAACATCCGAATTTCCGAATATTAGTAAAGAAAACGTTCCCGAAAAAATATCACGCCTCCGAAACTCACGCATGCGCAACAAATGTACAAATACATGTGCATGGTGTATGTTGATAAATCGCAAAAGTTTGCGATAAATTGCAATCATCTTTTCGATAGATCGTAAAATACTTGGCAAAATAAATCGCAAACATCACAAACATAGTTGCGATAAATCGCAAACATATTTCCAATTTTATATAATAAAATCGTAAACATCTTTGCAATAAAAAAATAAAATACTTTGCGAAAATCAAACAAATTAACATATACCGCAAAGGTATGTGTTGCAAATTTGTTTGTGATTTATCGCAGTCAAAAATATCGCAAAGAATGAAAGATGTTTGCGATTTATCGCAGATATATTTTGTTGAAGTTGTTCCAAACACTGCTGGTTTTTGTATCAATCAAGATTTTTCGACTTTCCCAATTTTAAATCAGACAAATATTTGGATAAAATTTGTCACTAAAGCTAATTTTTGGTCAGAAACGCAACTGAGTTTGGGTTTATATAGAAGGTGACAAATGCCTACCCCATTACAGAAAACCCCAAAGTCCGTTCCAACGTTGCACCTCGGCTTCGGTGCTGGTATTCCAGTCCCCGTGTTGTTAGTCTGATTTAAAATTGTGAAAATCGAAAAATCTTGATTGAAACAAAAAACAGCGGTGTATGAACAAGATATCAATAAATTAGCTGATAGATCGCTCGTAAATCTTGGGAGAAAATTAGTTGTATGCCAAATTGCGATCACATATAAGTAAACTTACCAGAATACGGCCCGGGGTTTATGACTAGAAGCAGCTGGAACAAGAATAAAATCCATCAGAAATGTCGGCTGGACAGAAATGCATGCGGTTAATCGCGTGACCACCGTAAAGGGACATAATCCATCCGGCGCAAGAAACAACAGTAACTGTTGTAAATGGTGTGCGTTGACTATCCACATGGCTATTACATCAGAAACTGTTGTAATATTATTACATTATTCTTTTAGTGTAATGTGAACGCCATCACGCGAATCTGACAGGGATGCCACAAGTTCATCAATACAGACAAGATACAAGAATGGCGACATTACCTCTCCTTGCCTTGTTCCTTGTTCAGACATGAAGGCTCCTTAAGTTACCCCATTATAGAGAACATGTCTCTGTACATCTGCGTACATGTTTGAAATGACTCTGAGCATAGCACCCGTTACACCTTTTTGAGACAATTTATAGATGAGCCCGTCATGTCATACGCGATTAAACGCTTTCTTTGAATCAAGGAACGCTGCATATATCCGAGACCCGTTGCATTCTGCATACGCAGTTGCTTCTTTCAGCTCGAATGTGGTTATTGAGCAACCGATGTCCCTCTGAAATCCGTTCTGCATAGCGGTTGGGAAGTTCTTGAATATATTGCTACATCGGAGTCTCTCGATGATAACGATCTCAAACAGTTTGTAAAGGACTGGCGGGAGCGTGATTGTGCGATAACTGTCCGGGGCATGTACTGGCTTTGGGTCATCTTTGAATATTGGTACGATAATCCCCCTTTTCATATCTGGAGGGATATGGGTATGTTTTAACATTAACGGGTATAGTGTGCACAACACATTAAAATTCCGGCGGAGAGTTCAGGATATGTTCATTTACAACTCAGTCAATTCCAGCAGACTTATTGGGCTTGAGATATTTAAGAGCCTCGATTAATTCTGCCATGGAGACTAAACTCGTCATGTAGGTTTCCTCGCCATCATGGTGGTTACTGTTGAGTAGAATGTTAGCATGTGAGTGAATATACTGTTCAAAGTTCGGATCAGAGTGAGAGGTGCGTTTGTAGAGCGAAGTAAAGTAGTGTTGCCAACCTTGAGCTATGTCAAATGGATCTGCACATTTGACCATCAAACTTCATTTAGTTCACAAGTTTTCGACGTGAATTAGAGTTACTGTTCATCGGACACGGGATAGCAGCGGAATATCTCACATGTCGGTGGTTTGATGTGTTAATAGCGTCACCGTCAATAAATTTCAATGGTATGCATCAAATCACTCTTACATTCATGAACAATAATGTGATCAATCAATGATGGTGATGAAACAAGAGATGAGTATGGAACAAAAGACATATTTGCACCGGTGCACATCAGTAATGTCATTAGTGAGAAAATATCTCAGGAATAGTGATCTAGAATTTGTCCTAGGTTCTTTGTATTTGGGAACTGACTGAGTTTCGGTACTCGTACGAGGTAAATGTGCATTAAAGTCGCACATTAGGAATATAGACCCATGACAGGAAAACTCATGTAAGAGGTTATTGAGAACTAATAAGGTATTTAGTAAATTCCTCGTGGATAATTGGAGTTAGGTTTGATACACCTGGAATATGAAAATGAAATTATTACATCCCAGGCGAATCCGAATTCCAATTATACGTTCGTTTTCAACGTTTACACTGGTAACGTTACATGCATATTTCTTGTTGACGAGAATCGCTACGCCATCGCGACAATATCTACCACCTGTTTTTGTCACAAAAGTTCTGCCGCATTTACCGATACTGGTGTAATTGGTATGTATATCATTCAAAAGATATAATTTCTCTGGGTTGAGCCAATGCTCTGAAATACCTATGACATCTAATTCAAATTGATTTGGCCAACAATTTAAATACGTGGCACTAGAAGAAAGGCCAGTTGCATTCCATGAAAGCATATTGACATATTTATAC
Source organism: Siphonodentalium dalli (assembly GCA_032622095.1). Taxonomy (NCBI): domain Eukaryota; kingdom Metazoa; phylum Mollusca; class Scaphopoda; order Gadilida; family Siphonodentaliidae; genus Siphonodentalium; species Siphonodentalium dalli. The sequence continues at coordinate 138,766,246 of CP136062.1, read as the reverse complement.
GACAGTGATTCACTGCTGGGATCATTACTATGAAAACTATCCATGATGAATTGTGTTTGAAGACGATGAAGATTTCGACAAGGTCGACTGTACAAGCCATCTGGCCAGAAATATGCTGAGGAGATAAGGTCACGTTAATCTATAGTGCATTTTCAAAATCGTTAATTTCATATATTTTAGAATCAATTTTGACACCACCTTCTGAGCTATACAACGGGGGAGTTAATGTTGTCTTTTTCTTGTTGAGGAGGTAATTAAATAATCACCAGTAGTCTTTTGAATCAGATGTACTAATGCGTTATTCGAAATGTTCATTATTTTTTTCTTCAGCGTGTTTCTTCATGCTATTGATATGATTTCGACATTGTTTAAATTTTGTCAATTTCTCTGTGGCATCTTTTTCACTAGCAATCGATCTCAACCTGTTTCTACGTCATATCGCTCTGCGTATTTCTGAATTGGTCCATGGTTTATCATTTGTTCGGATGGTGACATGTTCAAATGGAATATTTGTAATGTACATAATATCAAGAAATGTTGTAGTGAACGTTACACAGCTTGATTTATTTCAAAGGCGAGAAGAAGATCATTCCAGTTAAGACCGATTATCAGATTACCTTCACTTTCAAAATCAGCGTGTTTATAGTCTGAAATGTGTCTTTTGAACGAGGATGTGCGATTGTTATCATAACAGAGTCGCATAGACACCGTAACGGTCAGACATTTCCAAATTTATGGTATCAACATCTTGCAGATTAAAATCGCCGTTAATAATTATAGGGTCCAATAGTGTTTGAGAACTTCGAGTAACTCTTGTTGGAGACGTTATTACGTTTTGAGGGTGTAAAAACTCATTACATTATTTAATTTTGAAGTTTGATCTAGGCGATTTGAATTGTAATCCCCGTTTAGTAAGTTTTCGGTTATGTCTAGTGCATCATGAATAGATGTTTCCAATAATTCCCAATATCTCAGGTGACAGCATTGATAGACATATAAGACAATCCGAACAGGTATAGTCGCAATTTTTAAGCATATTCTGAACCATTGAGGAATCATCATGTTTTCATATTAGATGCTCTGCAAAATATGTACAAATTCCACCTCCTTCTGAGTTTCTGTCTTCTCTTATTGGGTTACAATAACCAGTGATTTCTAGATTTTCTCGGAAGAGAGGGATCTAATAGAGTTTCTGTGAAAACTAAAATATCGTAGTTAATGATAAAATCTACTATTGTTTTGAGTTTGTGGCGTATGCGTCATATGTTCTGGTGGAATATAGTTATTGTTTTCGTTGATCGATCAATGACTGGCCCTGTGTTCCGTTCTACTCCAAACCTTACAAGAAAATATATATGCTTATATATAACCCCCAGCAGAAAATGTTGAATTTTCTTTTTCCATTTTTGTCGATTATTTTTGATATTTTCGGCAATTGGGTACTCCTTTTTATTAGAACAAAACGTCCCATTTCTGCACTGATTTATGCTGCTCATATTTTCAATTCAATTTAAAATTAAGGACACAGGTGGCCGTATCATTTGGTAAGGGAGCATCTGATAATTATTTATTTTCTGGAGAATCAAATAAAATCTTAAGTGCGCGTCTGACAGGATTCTCTGAAATGTCTTGATTCAGAATTGGACAAACAAGTGAAAACTACAAAGTAGCGCACAACAGTTCGACATTTATAAATTTAATTTGTATAGTAATATACATGGTAGCTACACGATAATACAATTTTCATGAATTCAAAAGGAAATATGATTTTACAAAGTACATGTAAATATTTCACAAGTGCAACATGGTCAATAGATATGAGTAGTTTACAAAGCTACATTTATGTCAGGGCAAAGTGACCACTCACTGATGAATGTGCTGCTTAATATGCCAACCACTATAAATTTCAGGACACCTTGGAAATTAATTGACATCAGATGATCTGTGTACTCAGAAGAGTATACGACATTTCATTTAAATGTGCAACATAACCTCCACAAATACGCACATAACCGGCCTATAATGTGAAATAGGTATTTCGTGTTATGGCGCGGGCCACAGCGAAAAACCTGTTAAAGAGCGTACACCTGAAAAGTCGCGAGTTGCTTGCTTATATCTGTGTCATGTCTGCACATAATCTGCTTAGAACTCCGCATTATTAGTCGATAATGTGACTACAACGCTCTAATTTTCGGCACATTATCGGCTCAGAATGAGGCGATACTAAGCAGATTATCTACTTAAACAAGTTCAATTATAAGCAGATAATGTGCAGGTTTTTCATAGAAATGGATGAAATGTGACATGTTTTAATTTTCAGAATTGATATACAATTTTTATATATGACCGAATATCATACAGCGTTTCCAAATATACAAGTTATATGCAGTAAAATAATTCCAAGAATTATATTCACTTCAGTGTTGACTCCAGGGGAGCTCTCAACTTATTTCCTGAACATGTAAATAGCAGCATGCTAGCCGGATAAATTCAATCTTTGGGATACAAGGTTTATTGAATTGATTGTTCCTCTCCTATAATACTACTGTTATTAGTTTGCTATTATGAGAGTTTATGCGAAGGCATAGTGACTGATAATCAATACTTTGTATAAGTCAGTGCCTCATGGGAGTGGTAGAGTTTGGTAAAGTTAATGAAATGATATATCAGGATATCTTAAATGACAGGGTGGGAGTTAGTTGAAAGTATTGGTATAATTGATGTTAGGGGTATTCAGTGGTATTGGGGTAGATGGTTCAGTTATGACTGTTGTTACATGTAATTCAATGAACTATGTCTATGTTGTCGTTTTTTCCTATTTTCAGAAAGATGCGAACATCATTCGAACTGATTTTCTTCACATTCTTCAGGTCAGAAAGTTCGTTCATTACTTTTTGTTGTGATTCTGTAAGGTCTTATGTCATGACTATTGGTGAATTGCCTTTCATTGGTTTCTTGTTTTTGAAGATTTTGTCCCTGGTGTCATATCGCACAAAATGACAGATCATTTGACATTTCGCTGTTACCAGAGTATTCTTCCCGGCACCGTCTGCGCATGTACTGGTCAGAGTGTTAGTGTATGTTTTTGTTTTTTTCCAAGAGGGTGTATCCACATCAGGATAATCAAATGTAACGCTAAGGTTGTCCTTGGATAATTTATTGAGAATACCAATACAATTAATGTTCCATATAATTGTTATATTATTAGGGATTGGAACATTGTGCAATCGAATCGAGTTGTTTCGCCCATATTATACTTCCGAGCCGATGCAGTCAGTTACTAACTTGGCTCTATCTTGTAAGATTTGGAGATTTGCAACTGTGTGACTTGTTAATCTCTATGTTGCATCTATCCACTTCATATCTAAGTATACTGTGTTCAGTTTTGACAGATAAAGGCTCACTCTCAAGGGATATAACTTTATGTATTTCTGTCACATCTGATTTAAATGCTGCCACATCTTCTTTGGTTTATGATATGGTAATCATCACAGATTCCTCTATTTTAGTATTTTGGGCATTGAACTTTGATCACATTTTATTTATGGTGGCCTCAAATTTGTCTGTTTTGCTCGACTTGATTTGTCTTATATGTTCCTCCATAGTTTCATCGAGACTGGGCTACCTTCTGTTGAAGCGGGGTTGTGAATCAAATCAGGCTTTCGCTAGGACATTCGGAGCACCTGTAGACCCCTGAGTGGAGATGCACTTGGTGAGACTGAATGTGACTGGTTTTGGGGATAGGTCAAATACATTTTCACTATTTTCACTATCATAGACTTTACTTCAGAAATTACATTGTCAAATACTTCCATTACAATGTCTGGATTGTTTTAATAATTATATAGACTGGGAGGATGCTTCCTCGCCCTGAGCAGCTTGTTGAATATCACCATTATATTGGGATGTGTGTTTGTTATGTTCTGCACTATCACTTTCTATCAGGGCGGTTTCGTATCGGCCATATTGGATTTCAAGTTCCGCATTTTCGCTCACAAAATAAGCAGGCAAAAATTGAGTCTCAATTTTTTCTAACAGTTATAGATTAGACACATATATTTTTCGTACGCCGTGATTCTATACAATATTTGTCATCTTTTGTTACGATTTCTCTTACCAAAACATCAAATTCCCCCTCAGTTAGAAAAAATTGATTGGTATACATGTTACCATTGACAGTCTTAATTGCTGAGATTCGAGTCGACACAAACAGGCATGGTGCGTGTATCTTCCCGGAATATCACCAGGGGCTACAGCGCTAGACCATGCGCAGGTGGTACTGGCACAATATATTAACACGCGAACAGGCGATAATATAGCTTTCCAGCGTCTCGTGTTTAATAGCCCGAACTTGAGAGTTTCGCATCGAGTTTTCGCAACATTCACATATATGCCTTTTTGTTCATATTGGACTTATTTGATTCTGAAATAAGCCCATGGTCAGCTTATTCATGTATTCGTTATTTCGTTGAATAGCGCGGGCCGCAGTGAAAACATATCATAAAGTGTGTGAATCTGGTAAGTCGCGTCGAGGAAACAAGGTAGATTAAATAATGCCAATAATGGTTTATTTCGTATGGAATGTTTTAACAACCGCGTATTAGCTCTATATATAGCGTATATTGAGGTTCAATAGTGCCAATATGAGCGTATTTAGGTAATTAAAATAAGCCCGTTATGTTCATATTTTCACGAGGCTTGTTTTTGGATAAATGTTTTTCACCTACTCAGGGAATTCAATTTAAATATATATATCTTTATTTCCTCCATTAATGATGACCAATTGCAACCATGCATCACCTGTTAGTAGTGTTATATACTTGTTTACATATACTAATACATGTGGTCTGAATGCATCTCAAAATATCAGCATCACTGTCATGACACTTTTACGATTTAGCTTTTATCAACTCAAGTTGATCTTACTCGATACTGACGTTTTCGAAGAAGAATGCACAAAATAAGAGTATCTGCCTTTGGGTCGATCGTGAGAATAACAGGCGCCCCACGCAGTTAAATGCCTCAGAATGTTAATATAGAAAAATACAGCAGACGCTTTGCCCACACATTTCAAAATATAATTGATCTCTGTCATGAATTTATCATTTCTGTGACTGAGGAAACGGTCATGATACGAACATTTGAATAGTACAGTACCCCGGTATATTATCAAGTTCCTATGCTGTCAAAACAAACAGCTGAAGTGTGATAGGTCCGTGCAAACTGTATAGCATCGCTCGCATGACCACTGCCACCAGCTATATATGTAATTAGATAAACCCATTATTTGTTTAAGAATGTTGTCGGTTAGAATTCATTCTGATTTGATCTGATCAATTTCCAAATTGATGTGGACAGTTCGGTTACTCAGAATAATGCCGAATGAATTTTAGCCGACAAAAGTCTTCAATAAAAAATAAGAGATTTCCTCATAGTATGTGTACGTGGTGACAGTCGTCATGACAGCGTAACAGGGGACTGAACTCTGCCTTGTAGTTTGAGGTCGGTAGTTACATGGAGTGTGGACCCTTCCGTGTTTGAATAATGATCTGACATGAACCGTTTCCATTCATTAAAAACGCCACAACACATGATGTATTGAAATTACACTAAGATGTTTGTAGACAGAACTGTGAGTTTTCTGACAATTGTTATTAATGATACCATATTGCAAATTCGCTCCAATCGATTCCTCGTCTCCAGATTAAACACTCGGGTTTGTCGAAATTAAAATGGCCGATTTGTCTTTCTTCCACATTAACAACCGTTGGTGTACACCGACGCAGCGCTTGAATTAGAGGCTAATTGATACATTTTGCATAATGAATTACTACTAATAAGAATTACGAATATAAGGTGATACGTCACTAGAAGTTGTCGTTTTGCCATATCCGATTACGGTTTCGAGAATCCATGCATGTGCAAGCGAGCTTCGCATGAAGGTTACCGCTTACTATGACCTGAAAACATAATTAAGTATAAAATAATCACGGCAAACATAATTATATCACCTTACTGTGATTGTCAAGAAGTTTGAAGGGCACTATTTTCTAACAAACGGACTCAAAGTCGTCAATTCTGCGATACGGTTTTTGGACAATCAGAAACAAATTACGACTACTATCAGCTACTCGCAAATCGTATCAGTATTACTTCATTATGCGAAAGGTGTCGATTTATGTTGTCTGTGTAAGCATACGACGTGATTTGAATGACATTTAAATCGTTTTTCTGGCTCGTGTTTCAAGATATTTGATGATCACAGAAAATGAAGTATATGCCATTATTCTATCGAAGAATTGGTCTAATAACAATAAACCAGGATGGAATATATTGTGTGGAACGTTCGTTATATATAGGGTGGTGACATCCCCGGAAATCTTAATCAGGTAATCAGCGAAAATGTGTCACAGGTTGATTCGATCAGGGCACGTACCGAAACAAAAAATGGTCGAGAAGTTCAGAGTGCTTTGCCGAAGCCAGTAGACAGATTAATGCTATTACACATTGAATAGCTGCCTTGATAACTCATGCGTCACTTTGGTTAGAAGCCAATGGATGGATATTAATTCATGATAATCAGTGAGTTTAGTGGATATAGGACAACATCTCACTGAGACAACTCTTGTCACACTTATCTTTAGTAATAACATGTGGGGGAAATATTCAAAGCTTGACGGGAATGACTAAAATGAATACCCCCTGAATATGGAAGTGTCTATTCGCCATCAGATGACAAATAGCGATTCTACCGATATGCGCGCTATTTTCCATCCGATGGTATTTTAAAGAAAAAATATATAATATCATCACAATACGTACCTATAATGATGACTCCTACCCGCCTACCTGAAAATTATCCCCAGTTGACCATCGGTTGACCACCTTCAGTTATTCTGGGGGGGTGGTAAATAAGAAAGCGCTCAATTTTCAGGAAAGCAGGTATGAATCGTCAGTATATGAGCATATAACGACAGCTTTTGCCATTACGTATAATCTAATTATACGACATTCCTTTCAAAGTAGAGCTATTTCTTATCTGCCATCCCCCAGGATATCTGAAGTTGGTCAGCCGATGGTCTCTGAGCCCAATTTGCAGGAAGGCGGGTAGGAGTCGTGGATCATGATTATATGGGCATATAACGACAGGTTGTGCCACTAAGTACTCTAATTATACGAAATGCCCTACAAAACTGAGCTAACTGGGCCTAATTGTCAGGAATGCGGGTGTTAATCATCATTATATAAGCGTATTGTGATAACGTTTTTCTTTTGTTAAATACCATCGGATGGCAAATAGCGCATATCGGTAGAATCGCTATTTGCCATCCGATGAATATGTTGGAATCAATGATATCAAATAGCTGAACGGAATTAAAGATACGGGCGGCGTTGGCGGTGGGTATTCTGTTAAAATATTCACCTCCGTCAAAACCCGCCATAAACAGAAATAATAGACAAACTTTGTTCTTATACCAATCAGAAATATGGCATAAACAGTATGTTATTGTCAAATGTTTTTCCTTTGTTATGTAAACAAAAGCAAAAAACGTTACAGAACCAGGCTTTTGTTTAGATCCGGATATGGTAAACATAAAGGCGTTATTTGTTACTGTTTTCCTGATATGGAAATAATAAAGAGCTTTTATATCAGATGTGTGCGATTAGCCAATAGAATGGACCTTTCCACAGCTGCCAACCAAATACTTATTAGCGGATATTTTCGACTAATCAGCGGCTGAGCCGGCCAATGGCTGATTTGAAAATTCTGCTGTCATCTTTCTTCACCCTAATTTTGATATACATTCAGTGTTACATTGGCTATATTCAAACAACTGTTTCGTTGTCAAATCATGATATACTGAGATTAATATTTGCGCCATGATGTTATAAATTTATCCGTGATTATAACAATGTTTTTCATTTAGCATGACACTTGTGATAATTTTCACATTTAATGGCAAAACGAATATGTGTTCTCTGGTTTAGACATATTAAAGAGCTCAGGGATCTGTCTGTCTCTTCTGGTCTTTTCGCGATTTTTCTTCCGGAGCCCTTGACCAATTTCCACCAAATTTGGTGTGGTGCCTCGGGGTACCCCGGCAGATGTTACAAGGACCGTATTTTTTAAATTAAAATTTTAAACAAATTTAATTATTATTTTTTAATTTGTTTTTTTAGCAAGAAGTTTAAATCTAAAAATCTAAAATTAAAATTAAAAATTAAAAAATTAAATTAATTTTGTTTTTATTGAAATAAAAAAAAAATTTAAGTTGCAATCTAATAATCTAAATAGAAAATTAAAAACTCAGAAAAAAATATATAAAAATATAATTTAAAATGTTTTTTTTAATTTAACAAAAAATATTTATTTTTTTGTTCAACAGCAGATCTGAGTTCAATCTAAAAAAAAGATTGAATTTAAATAAATTTGTTTTAATCAAACTGTTTAGAAGATCAAAATTTGCACGAATCATATAAATGAGTCTGTTTCAGTTAGTGCAATTGCTAATATGTTTAGTTCGGAAGTCGATCTCGCGTAACAGACAATATTTGTATAGGTAAAGTCTTATTACCAGTGGGCGGTACTACCGATGTGGGCGTGGTCTCTATGGAAGGCTTCATTGCGCTGTGTTATGTAAACAGAAGCAAAACTTCTGTAACACGAGCAGGTTCTTGTTCACGTACACCATCATACGTCTTGACGACAATATACTATTTACGCGCTGATATGTTCAGTTCGGAAGTCGATCTCGCGTAACAGACAATATTTGTATAGGTAAAGTCTTATTACCAGTGGGCGGTACTACCGATGTGGGCGTGGTCTCTATGGAAGGCTCCATTGCGCTGTGTTATGTAAACAGAAGCAAAACTTCTGTAACACGAGCAGGTTCTTGTTCACGTACACCATCATACGTCTTGACGACAATATACTATTTACGCGCTGATTATGTTTGGCATATAAACAAAACTATATATATTATTATATTCCTTCTGTTGATGGCGATTTGAACAAATATGAATATTTCTGCAACGAACGCCTACGTGCCTTTAAGTTATCGACCTACTGCATGATTACTCGGTAAAAAAATTGAATGCCATATCAATTCCTAATAACTTGTGCTATGAGTGGGTGCATCATCTGTTGGAAGTATCTTGTTGGTGGATTCTCATAATAACTTGTGTGATCAGAGGAAGGAAGACAATTGCCTAACATTTTATAAAAAGTCTTCTGGATTCCATATAACAGACAGTTCATCAAGACTCAAGTGACTATGAAGCAGTTGGTGATTCCCGCGATCTAAATTACTGCTCCCTGTTCGTTCTCCGTCAACAGCTCTCGAATGTGATAAACTATCATGTCTTCTCCTGTATAATTACCTGACATTCTGCAGTAGAAGTATCATCTTAAACTTATTTATATGCACCGGAACTTCGTGCGCTACAACTGGCGTTCCGAGTGCTTTATATTTGTTTTGTATTCTTGATTTAATCGAGCAAATATTCCCCATGCATTGACGTTCTGATTGGAACAAAATTATGAAGTGAACACAATGTGGGCGATGTTGACAAATCCAGTCCATCAAAACACTGGCGCCCTTGAAAAGTCGATGACCGCTGGTACAACCAGCTTGTGAAATCGGTTGGGATGATGCTGTTTTACGTCCAAGCACCGTGTATACAACATGAATGTCTTTCTATATTAGACGTTATACGCCCAGATCGTAGACGGGTTTTTGTCAGTTTTAATCAATTTTAACCTACAAAGCAATACATGATGCTATATACATAGGAAATCGTACGGTCATAATGATGTTTACATTTAATCCACATGGTCACTTCGCGAGGTTAAATGAGTTCGTATTTATGTTAACAATGCGATCGGATATATTTTCATGTTACATTGCGGGTTTCAGTTGACAACTCTTGTGAAGTTCAGAACAAATATAATATTTGGTATGTAATAAACCGGTTTACTGTCACAAGTGTGACATATTACAGTTATTGGGAAGTTCGGGTAAGCGGGTCAACAGCGCTAAACCCAGATATAGAAAGACAGACACGAGGCTTCGACGTAACATAGTATTATCAAAACCGATTTCATATACTGGTTTACGTCGGAGGAAACTTGGACTGATGACGGTCATGTCTCTGTGCCGTTTTAACCATTTTGTAACTGGATACGTGATGATGGTTAGTTGTTTATTTGAAATTTGGGGATTACCTGAGAGGTTTGAAAGGACCGTAGACCATTTTCTACAACCCACTTTGAAATTTTAATGGGGGCTTTGACATAACATAACAAAACACGAATCAAGGGGGGGGGGTAAAAACAAGATTGTAATTTGTCTGCTTCTGTGCCTTTTTTCGCTCTGTTGTTGATGTTGTTGTTGTTGATGATGATGATGATGATGATGTTTGGGAGTAGCTGGTCACTGGTATGTCGATATTGTACTGCTGATATGTTGCAGCTATTGATGCTAATCTGATTTCTCTCGCTGTCTTTGACTCAGCCTTCAAAATTTCCAGGAGTTTAATGTACATCCGCGTGTTCAGTCACGACGAACCTTGGGTTGTTGTGATTACATACGATAAATTATCAATGTCATATTACGTGCTATAAATATGTTATATCATGATTATAATCGTTTACTCGAAATAGCCATACGAGAGTTATGGCCTTCGATTAAGTTAGAAAACCGTCCCTCTTTGTATTATAGCTTAGGAATCACAGGACCTATGAAAAGTGTTGTAATACATTCACCCATGCGTTATTCGTCATATTTTGCAGCTATGAACCTACCTTTAAATTGAGATGTTTGCCAAAAGAAATCATTCAGAACACAAAGTAACCGCAAAATTCTGAAGAAACATTGCCATGTGGTCCAACAAGTTTCCCAAATTCATCGTAAACATTGGGGTCTCATGATCCTTAAAGCGGTACTGTACACTCAATCCGGCAATTTATGGGACCATCTCCTTTTATATTCAACATAATATATGCAACAAATGAATGAAATTGAGCCTTGGATTAATGCCACATACACCGTGCCTTCGTTGTAATGCACAGATCATGGATTCAATGCAGTAGGCATATTGTGTATATATACTGATCCTATCCCCACATGTGATGCCATATCGATAACAAGCCACATAAGAGATGTCCACAGGGCCCCAGAACAAAAATCGACCCCACCCCAATAGTACTTAATCATATAAAATGGTATCCAACTTAGCCGGGCCTAATTTGTTATCATTTTCAAAAAGTCCACAATCATGTTCAAAATACATAAAAATCCATATATGTATGTTTTCAAATCGGCATTCGTGATAATTCAGTCTTTGCATGTGTATTTATTTAATTTTTAGAACTGTATATTGTGTTGCATAAGAACTATAAAGAGTACTTATAACAGACTCGCACAAAAGGCTGTTTTTTGGAAATTTTGAGTTTGCTTCCGAGTCTATGAAACTGAATTTTTCAATAAATACGAGCGATACGATGCTATTATACACCATTATACACCAGACTGAATTAACACGAATGCATGCCATATATGGACAAGAATATAACTTCATGAATATTTAGAGCGTATATACACTACTTCTTCGTTATATATTTGGTCCATGACGAATTAATGTTACGTCATTTCGGCTTGCGTACAATATTTTACAAAATGGCCGGTTTTTTGAAAATTGCAATTCGCTTCCGGGTTTATGAAACTTATTTTTTTCCAATAAATACGAGAGATGCGATGCCGTGGCGTGGTACGATTGGTTTGTGTGGGCCAGAGCACAATTCCGCTTCTGTTGGTTTATAATATACATATTCTCGTTACCGTTGAGCGTGTTTTTGAAGCGAACGTCGGTGTTAAAACCGGTATATTTGATCCGGTTTAGCGGACACCATCTCTAACGAGTGAAATTTTACAGCCGGTTTGCGTCAGACCTGTGCTCAAGTTGGATACCCTTTCTATAGGATTAAGTACTATTGGGGTGGGGTCAATTTTTGTTCTGGGACCTGTGAAGATGTCCACCTGTCACGAATCGAGCATTCTGATAAATGAACATGACCAAAATGTTTGTTTCTATATATTATCGATATCAGATCGTTGTTATTACCGAGAATTTGTTGAAAATAATTTGCAGTACCCCTTTAACGTAAGCATTTTAACAATTAAATCTACGATAATAAATTAACTGCAAAGTAATACCTTTTTAAACTTATGAGATATATTAGTGTGCAAATATAATGTTACACAATACACAACTTTCGATCCTTCTGGAGATCTTTATATAGAAGGATCGAAAGCTCGTGTATTGTGTAACATTATATTTGCACAAATTATATCTCATGAGTCTAAAAAGGTGTTATTTTGCTGTTAATTTATAGCCGGGATTTACTATTATCGTGCACCGAAGACTCTTACTGCCACTTTCAATATAACATTTAAATCTATAACCTTTATAGGGTCGATTTTTGACAGACAATGATATTCTATAATGATTCACTTATTTGTGTTTAAAATCTAGTTATCTACATGTAAAATATAATTCCTTCGCATAGTCAAGATTTGCAGTATGCACACCGGTCAGTCCCCCATTGCAAATATTAACCCACCGAATCACCCCATGTTAATAATATACCGGCAAATTGGCGTCCGAGCCCGGGGGCGTATACATCCAGATGCGTATAGAATGTTTTATTTATATTTTGGCCACTTTCCGGACCCACCAACCAAGTGTTCTATTTTTGTTTTGTATACGTTTTTACTGCATGTTTTCGGGTATCCATCCCTTTTATTTTCATTTGTTTTAAAGTGTTGTTCGTTATTTTCAGTTTCAGATACCCACATCCATCATGAGCTCCTTCGAAAAAAATTCGCTAATACTTTCATAGAAACACCTTTAAAAAAGTAACTCGACGGTCAATATCTTTATGTGTATGGCCAACCTGCTAATCAGAATATGACTACAATAGCTTATTATTCATATTATGGTGAGTGGTGACATTTTCGAATGAACAAATCAACTTTCGAAAAATTATAAAACCACCGGGTTCATTAAGAGGGAAGATGTTCGTGTTAATTGGGCATCTATGATCATGTTCAAAAGTCAGAATGCTCGGTTAACGACAGGTGGGCATCTTTTGTGTGATGTTGTCTATGTGGGGTTCAGTATACACACAGCACGGTGGGCATCTCTTGTGTGATTTTGTCTATATGGGGTTCGGTATACACACAGCACTGCATTGAATCCACGGTATGTTCATTACAACGAGTTTGTCATAAAATACCACGTAAAATAAGGTCGCAGAATTGTTCAACTCTCGTAGCACGGTGGTTGTCAAGCCGTAAAATCGTGAAATTGGTCGCAGAATCGTCAACACGTCAACACGATTGTGCCGTGTAATCAGGGAACGATAATTATTGCATAATCTATACATTGGGACATTACAACGCTATAACTTCAGATACGGGCGGCCTAGCACAAAAAAAATACTTTTCGACACCGTGCTCAGTTGATTAGTGGCGATCGATAAATCGAAACAAAATCTAGTCCGGAGTAATTCTTTAAATTTGTTTCTCAGAAGCGCTATGCGTAGGCCTGTGTGCAGTATGTAATATAAATTAATAAAGGTAAAATATATCTACTCACCTTCAGTTTCAGTGAAGCAGATGGAGCACGGGTACAAAACCATAGCAGGAAGCGTCAAACGAATTCGTGGTCGCATAATTGTAGGATATCTTATTCGAATAAACTTTGAGTTTTAGTGTATATAGAGAGTGTTTGGGGGGGGGGGCTAACCCCGGGATTCTCGAATGGGCCGAAAGGCCCATTCCCTAACCCCTCATATTTTAGCCTTTATTAAGAATACCAAGAAGAAAAAAAAGGAAGAAGCATTTTTTTATCTCCGTCGCTGGAATCCAGACGAGGGGGGTGTTTAGCCCCCTGGAACACTGTAGGTCGATGGTATCTGCAGTGCCCCAGCAGGCGTTGTTGCCTCGTCGGTGACGGTGGTGGACTGGTGGTGGACTCCTGGTAGGTGTTATCCGGAGTCCGAGCTGCTCCACAGGGATGGCTGACGTGATGTTGTGGTCAAATCCAAGGAGAAGAAGGCCAGCTGGAAGTTGTCCGGATGTCCTGGTAACGTTTATCCAGCAGCTCCTATCTTCTCCTGGCATCATCCCGTTGACTTCCTGGAGAGCATCTTCCCTCGCTGGTCTCGATCCGAAGTCCAAGTCTCCCGCTCTGGTGATCCATTAGCAGGAGACGGCAGAGATTCCAGCGAAGTACTGCGCCCTCCATTCTGTCAACAGAGCCGACCCGACAACCAAAATCTGAGATCGAAGCGGGATCAGATAATGGCTGTCGAGTCCTCCAGGCTAAATCCTGTGTATTTAATTGCATATGTTGTTATATATGATATAAGCCACACTGCAACACAGTTTGATTGGTTAATAATCAGTTGAAGCCAAGTATGGTATTGAGAATAATATTATAGTTGCTAGATTATTAGGAAACCCCAACCATTGGATGGAGCGGGATTAAAATGTGCTTCTTTGATTGTGACACGAAAAACGAAAGCTCAGCTCCCACTGTCACTGTTGTCTCAACAATCAAGGAGTAAAATCCCAGGGTGCAATGATATCACAATCTCGAATCCGCGCACGGGTATCTAATCTTATAATCCGTTTGATACCCTTCCCAGAATGTAAATCGAGATTATAGTGTTTTAATTGATATTCATAATCCTCTATAATCTATGTTGGCTTCATGCATATAATCAGTCAAAAAATAACACAGAGCAATTCAGTTATATTCTCTAACATTATTCGCAAAGTATTCTGCTTTCAAACTTCCCTGGAACCAAATTCAATCAATAGGCAAATAATATATTCTAAAACAAAATATGGTAATCGGACATTTCCCCACCGGACATTTCCCCAACCTCTCAAAAAGTGGCAAAGGGGCATTTACCCAATCGGACATTTACCAACCGGACATTTCCCCACTTACTCAATGCGGACATTTACCCACCGGACTTTTCCCCACCCGAATTGTTTACTTTATTTTTGAAATAAGCATGACCGTCGACACATAATGTGTCACCACCACGATTGTTCTTAATCAATTCCATGATTGAAAGTGAAGATATGATTCCATGATAACTGATAAATGTTTTTCAAAACATTACATCGGTTGAGTTGACATGACATGAGATGGCCTCAATGTCCAGGCTTCACTGACCACTAAAAACATTCTTTGGTGTATGCGATAAAGGATGTAGCATAACATATTTTATTAGCAGGGCGGGGAAATGTCCGGTGGGTAAATGTCTTAGTGGGTAAATGTCTGGGTGGGTAACTGTCCGGGTGGAGAAATGTCCGCTTTTGAAAGTGGGTCATGTCCCGTGCAGAAATGTCAGGGATTCAAAAATATATCGAGCGACAAGTTCAAATTCGCAGGGCCAGTCCTTGTAAATAATAATAAAAAACATCAGAATGACCATCTAAGAGCGATTGTATGACGGCGGTTCACAATTTTTTCAACTGTGAACTGCATGCTTTAAATTTAACGAGTAATTCTTTTTTTATATACATACTGTTGGACGTGTTACGTGGCGGTGAGCAAATTTTTCGACTGCATTGTGGGTTAAATTAAGTTTTTCACAAAAAAATATGCGGTTGTATATAGGAACGTATAAAGGATGGCCAATAATGCCGCCAATTCCTGATCGAGTGGGCACCAATATTATAAATGAACCCGCCGTGAACGATATATAACGGCAGTAAATGTTCATACCAGCCACCCTACCGCCATAAGGCATCACACTATACCGATCACTGGTCCATGGTGCCACCCGGGCTTCCCCGAGCTCTCTCGTGATCGGGCTTTTTGCGCGTGTTCTTCTGGCGCATATCGTCATTTAAGTGGTTAATGAAGCCGGCCGCGAACGAGATAGCGAGTCAATATTTGCAATATATACCTTTAGTAAGTGCCTCGCTACCATTAGTCATCAATATATAATATGGTCGGGTCTATGCGTCCGTCTGGGCTCTCCCGGGTTCTTTTAGTCAATATCGGTATTTAAATGGTTAATAAACCCGCCGGTGGACGACACAGCAAGTCAATTTTCCTAATATATGCTTATTCTGTATCCTACTACCATATGGCATCATATTAGACTGTCTGCGGGCCCATGAGACCACCAAGACCTGCCCGGGCGTGCCCGGGCTTGCCCGGGCACTAATTAGTCACACCGGGTTTGGGTCATGAAAAAAATCATATATCTATTATATATTTTGGAAGATCTGTGTGTTTGTGTGTGTGTGTGTTCGCGATGGACCGATTTCGACCAAACTTGGTACGGACACGTAATTCGACCCGGGAACGAACATGGGCCTATTGATTGTCAGATCCGAGGTCAACTTTTCACGTGCCGAGGTCAAATCTGTTTTTACGCTGTGTTACGGGACTTTCTTTTGAGTTCGGTGCTTACAAATCGATTCGAAACAGCGCGAATAATAAAATGCCAGTCATAATAATGACACTGTGAGAATCTTTCGTGTTTCCTCTTTCCAACGATATATAATGCGTATGTATCCGTTTTAGTTATCTGCCTCAATTATCAAGAAGAAGTGGTACTATCTTCCATCAGGATAAAAACAATGCGTAACTTCTCTGACGTCGTTAGAGGTCATAACGTTAGATCACGTTAACGCTTAACCGGCCGATGCATTTGACTGTTTCAGACGTCTTGGCGATATATCGGGCACCGATGGTAATTTATCTTTACGTTGAAACTTGATAATTAATGAGCGTGTGTATATGAGGCGCGTTTATATACTTGAGTGGAAATCAAATCGGGTTAAACTGGCGGAGTTTTACGGACGAAATTTGATGCATAGGGTATCTCGGTATCCGCTGGGCCGATTTCCCGGTATCCGCTGGGCCGATTTCCACCATTTTTGGGGTGTTGGTGTTTGACCCCCACCTGGCCTTGACCTTCAAAATGGTCAATTCAAGGTCAAAGCCCGGACGAAGTCGAGTCACCTTCTAGTAATATATATAACAAATCCATAGATAATATACAATGTATGGGGTGGACCTTTAAAGATACGGGCGGCGTTGGCGATGGGTATGCTGTTAAAATATTCAGCTCCGTCAAAAACCGCCATAAACAGAAAGAATAGTAACACATAGACAGACTTTTTGTTCTTATACCAATCAGAAATATGGCATAAACAGTATGTTATTGTCAAATGTTTTTTTCTTTGTTATGTAAACAAACAGAACCTGGCTTTTGTTTAGATCCGGATTTGGTAAACATAACGAGCGTTATTTGTTACTGTTTTCTTGATATGGAAATCATAAAGAGCGTTTATATCATTTGGGTGTGGTTAACCAATAGAATTGCGCTGTATTATGTAAACAGAAGCAAAACTTCTGTAACACGAGCAGGTTCTTGTTTACGTACACCATCGTACGTCTTGGTGACAATATACTATTTACGCGCTGATTATGTTTGTCATATGAACAAAACTATATATATTTTAATATTCCTTCCGTTGATGGCGATTTGGACAAATATTAATATTTCTGAAAAGAAAGCCACCCGTGCCTTTAAGCTGATTATAAAATAATAGTTCAGAATTCACTAGATTGAAAATAACCATGCGAATTCTGAGAAAAGTGTACATCGTAAATTTTGCAAATTTTGTGCGGTGAAAGCTGTCTAAAATAACAGGAAAAAACATTGAAACCTAACATTTAGTCCAGTTAGGGACATTTAATGATATGTCATCGTATATGTAGCTACATTACTATTTTAGTCCACTTGTATGCATTAATGTATTCGTTTAAACCATCGAAATGCTGAGGTAGATATGACTCAATTTCGAGGTGAGATTTTTTGTTGATACGTTGCTAAGACAGCAACGTTGTGAGGTGAAAAGTCACGTTGCGCATAGTCCTTTCTTAAAGTATAATACACAATTGTAAGATATAGCTGAAATGAAATACACAATATAACATCAACCCGGTATAAGATAAAATCTGATAGACTATAGCATATGAGAAGGCTATTAACCTGTTGTTTGGTCCATGTTACTGAACAGAGATATGAGAATTACTAGACAATAATAAGTAAGGAAATCCATTCATGGTTATGAGTGTAATATAATATTTCCCTAACATGGTCCGGCGTCAATGTTGCACTTGTTTCCTTTCTTGCGATGATGTCTTTTTCTGAGAACCCGGAACGGCATATTGCACGATACTAGTACTCCCCTATTCAACCAATATATATGAGCAACTGATATTATTTCCGAAGAACTCTTTGCAAGCCCATCAATCAGTGTGACAGCAATGCCATAATGACCATTGTCACAAACAACAAACGCGCCTCGTTTCCGTTCATTACACTGACACCCATTCTCCGGCACAAGAATTCACCAAGCCTGGGTAATAACGCCCTTATAGATTTTGTTCGATCCAATCGCCGGCTCTCACAATGGAACCGGCCCGGTATATATGAATGAACGGAAGCAACAAACACAGACCGAACCCAACTCAAGCGCACAGTGCGGTCTTACGAGGCCATTTAAAATTGATCGGTGCTACTTTGTGTATGATTCTGTCGATGTTATGTTACACTCAACAATGATGGCATCGACATGCGAGAGGAACGTTATGAACACTCAATCTGGATATTAAATTTGTGAAGAGGCTCACAGTTCCTGAAATAGCAACCAACATCGTGAGTACTCGCTCGCCAAATCAATGTTTATTAAAATGTACATATGTTGTGGGTGAACTGATGATATTTGTTGTTCAATTACCTGCCCACTTGAAACTACCACAATCATATTGGTTATAATTGATTAGTACATCGTATAAATGCGTTTTCTTTAGGAAATGAAGAAATATCTTGACATGCACTTGGCCCTGCAGTGCAAATTCGAATGGGTCATCCCAACATATTTTGAAGCGAATTCATGTATTAAGTTGATAACGTATTCGTTCGCACCCGTTGCCAGTTATCGCTTGCGTTTAGGTAAACCATAACCAGTGTTGTCGTGTGATATAAACGACTGTGTGTTTTGATTACATGACCGCATCAGCAATAGATATATTGCACAAACTCAAGGTATGCGCACATTCTAACTGTAACGATGAAGCCATAACCTCCACAACGGGCAGTGTTTAGATCGCTTATGTTTGTGCAAACAAAAATCTTCTAAATATACAGGCACTGTCAACTAGATTTGTTGTATCATACAGCCATTAGCTATGAAACCTACCGACAACTAATCCCAATTTTATTGTAAACGATGTTCTTAGTGTGGTAGATCGTGCTAAGCGAAAATATAACTGCGCACGATTAGTCAAGCTCTGTCGAGTTCAATCTTACTCATCACATTTTGTGAAACGAATTATTTTTAATGCAGGACTTAAAGGGGTACTGTACACTAAATTCGGCCATTTATGGGACCATCTCCTTTTATACTCCACATAATATATGAATGAATTTGAGCCATGGATTAGTGAAAATACACTCGTGTTTTCTGTCAACAATGCAAACAACATGGTAATTATAATGAAAATGAATTTAGAATTCCAGTCATAAAATCATTTTCATTATAATTACCCTGTTGTTTGCCTCATTCATAGAGCACACACGTGTATTTCACACTATCCACGGAGCAAATTTATTCATTTGTTGATATATGCTGTTGAGTATAAAAGGAGATGGTCCCATAACTGGCCGAACTTAGGTGCAGTACCCCTTTAAATTTTACGACGAGGCATGCACTGTTCAATTTCGACATCGAATCGAATCGGGTGGTATTTGTCAACTCGAGGCAACATCTACAATATGCAGATTCCATCGGCGGTCACATATTTTATATAGCAATAACATTCTATCGGTAAAGCAGACTCGAATACCTACGCAGTACTAGGTCTGGAGAAAATCATGCTGTGTTATATTACCAAATAGCTATGTGTCGCTATAAATAACGTACCATGCGACCCATGCAGTATGACGCCACAGCACACACACAGCTTTACCAATGACAGATATCGCCTGTATAATTATTATCCGATGCTTCAAACTGGCGCTATTTTTAGTTTTGTGACAAATCTGCGACTTTAGACATTCCGACACTCGGCCGAATTTCTACATCGTTTTGCTGATACTATGTTGTGATTGGTTGAGACTTACATAATGCTTGTTTGTTGTAATATGGACCCCCCCCCCAAATACTCCGGACTCAGTACGGCGTGATAGCTGTTGAGTCTGTGTTTTAACCAGAACTGTCATCCATCATGTATGGAATGGTGATCATGAAGGAAATTCACGGCGTGTCAATTTGAAAACTGCCGACATGTAAATTCTAAAACAAGCAACGCAACCACCAGTTGTGTTGTAACTGTGGGCAATTTATCGTATTCGAATATCTGAGAATATATCTAGAATATTCGCAGGACCCTACTGAACAGTATAACACTATACAACTTGTGCTTTTTGCGAAACCGTTGTATTTATATAAGACTAGCATGTTAGCCCGCCACTGGCGTGGTTGGTCAGAAACATGACATTATTTAAATTTTGTCTTTTTTATAATTAATGTTTTTTTTTTTGTTTTTTTTTTGTTTTTTTTACCCGATGAAATCC
This sequence comes from Siphonodentalium dalli, assembly GCA_032622095.1. Lineage (NCBI taxonomy): Eukaryota > Metazoa > Mollusca > Scaphopoda > Gadilida > Siphonodentaliidae > Siphonodentalium > Siphonodentalium dalli. Next base: position 138,745,563 of record CP136062.1, on the reverse strand, counting down.
CCCCTTCCTAGGAACGACAGACAACGCATTCTTTGTTTTACTTTTTTTTTTAACCTGCCCGTACCCGTCCTAATGTCATGAAATCTCTCTGCATAATATTTCGAGCGATAACATTGCATTGCATTGAAAACAAACGCTTCCCGTCGTGAATACGATAACATTGCATTGAATTGAAAACAAACGCTTCCCGTCGTGAAATCTCTCTGCATAATATTTCGAGTCCGTACCCGTCCTAATGTCGTGAAATCTCTCTGCTATTTCGAGCGATAACATTGCATTGAATTGAAAACAAACGCTTTCCGTCGAGAGATTTCGTCATACAGATAAGTAGATAGCGAAAACGACGCTCTTTATATAGACACTGCGGAAAACGAACGCTCTTTATATATCAACGCTATTAACCCCGAAGTGCCGATTGCGGTGATTTTGATGATTGGGAAGGGAGAAACGGTACTCTGAGCTTCTCCAAAACGCGACCACGGCGGTGTCCGTGGGATTTTACACTTATATACGAAATTTGAGCTCGATGGGTGCAGTCGTTTTCGATTCTATAAAGTACACACACATATATATATACGGAAGTCTCAAAATATATAGTATAGACTAGCCGATGAGCCCGACGTTGTCCGGGCTATTCAAAAACCAAATTTCATGTCGATAGCTCCACCCGTTTCTATATATTAGATGTTGCCGTATATCTCTCTGCAAATGCTAATAACGTTGAATGGTAAAGAAACGCTCTTTATAGCGATGCGTCAAAAACAAACGCTCATTAAATTATCACTTGATTAACCACCGAAGTGCCGGTTTTTGTGATTGGGAGTGGAGAATGAGTGGTCAAAACTTGTCCAAAACGCGAAAACTACGGTGTCCGTGTGATTTTACCCTTAGATAGGAAGTTTGAACTCAATCGAGCCAGCCGTTTTCGATTCTATAAAGTACACATATACGGAAGTCTCAAAATATATAGTATAGATATATTAATGAATATAGTACATATGTGAACTATATAGCTGGAGTTACTGCACTGTGTGTGCTTGGAGATATTCTTGCAGTACACCATCAGGAGGGCGACAAAACATTGTCTCCCTGCTCAGCGGGCGACAGTGTGGTGTGTCGCCCGGCACGTGACAGGGCTTGTGCCAATCAGAAGGGAGTATACAGTAGGGGGAGGGCGACAATATGCAGCAATATGCAGCTGTCGAGGGAGACATTATACAACAGTTGTCGCCCACTGTCGAGGGAGACATTATACAGTTGTCGCCCGCTGTCGAGGGATACATTGAGATTTGTCACCCGCTCGAGAACGGAATGTCTCCCGAGGAGCGCAGCTCCGAGGGAGACATTCCGTTCTCGAGCGGGTGACAAATCTCGATGTCTCCCGAGAAGAAGGGCAACAACTGTTTTGTTATCCGATTATACCACAGAAAAAACCCTTGCCATCCACACGCACGATGTTGCACTGAGTCACGAGTGCTTCCTTTCCCGATTATGTATATTTTTAGTAACTACTTATCGTCCTATAGGATTTCTGTTCCATAAAAGAGAGTCAAGCATTTGACAATCAGCGTTTATTTACCGTGACGATCATTTTGGTGGTTAAATCGTCAATATCGGTCCATGCAATGTAAACCAATAAGCCATATAGGTATGTTATCATCTTCTGAAATGTGGCATATTCAATGTCGTCGTGTGCGCGGAATTTACTCGCGATGTTCATTTCATAACGGTCTTCCCCGAAAGCTATTGGGAAGTTGTCAATTTCATTAATGTACATGCATATGTGTCAGTGCTCCCAAGTACATGGCGACCCTCACAGAAAATAGGGAGGAGGGTAACATTGAGATTTGTCACCCACTCAAGAACTGAATGTCTCCCGGGAGACATTCCGTTACCGAGCGGGTGAAAATGTCCTATAGGTTGTAGATTCACATAAGTTACTCAAGACGTTAGGACTTTGATAATCGTTTATTTACCATAATGTTTGTGTCAAAATCGGTGCATGGAATGTAAATCAATAAGCAATAGAAGTAGGCCTATATTCTTTTGCAATTTGACATATTCATGGACGATATATAGCCTTGTTCGCGAAATTGACACGCGACGTTTATTTCATTATACGATCTTTCCGAAAGCTATTGGGAAGTTGTCGATTTCATAAATTTGCATTCATATGTGTTAATACTCCCAAACACACCGCAACACATAATACATCCGTTGCAATAATAAGAATGCAAACACACCGAAGAAATCTAGTATTAGGGATAAGCGTACAGTCTAATACATGCACGACAAACGTACCAATTACGTTGTACACCAACAATAATTTATAACCAACGTACCTCGTTCAATGTGGCACTATCATTTCGACAAGAATATATTGAATTACCCAAACACGCTGGCAAAAAAGTATAGAATTATACTTTCCAAAAGTATATAAAATAGTTCGAATACTATAGCTAAATATATGCGAATTAGCCAACATCATAACTTGTGCTTGTTGCGAATCCGAATTCTGGTACGTTTGTGAACTTCTGAGTTACTAAACTGGATGTTATTGTCTGATAACGTCAGCCGGGTGACAAAACATTGTTCGTTGAGAGGGAGTATAGAGTTGTCGCCCGCGATTGATTGAGACACGGGGATTTGTCGCCCGCTCGAGACCTGCATGGATTGTAACCCGAGGAACGCCAGACCCGGGACTATAGAGTTGTCGCCCGCGATTGATTGAGACACGGGGATTTGTCGCCCACTCGATGCATGGATTGTAACCCGAGGAACGCCAGACCCGCGAGTATAGAGTTGTCGCCCGTGATTGATTGAGACACGGGGATTTGTCGCCCGCTCAAGGCCTGGATTGTAACCCGAGGAACGCCAGACCCGAGAGTATAGAGTTGTCGCCCGCGATTGATTGAGACACGGGGATTTGTCGCCCGCTCGAGACCTGGAATGTAACCCGAGGGACGCCAGACCAGAGTGGTGACATTCCAGGTCGAGAGGGAAAACAAGGGTAATAACTGTTTTTTATCTGCCATCAATGGCACGCCTAAGTGCGCGCGTATATTCTTTAATCCAGTTCGAAGATTTAATTTTATGTTGGAATCCTCGCTTTTGAGAACATGAAACGTTCAATGTTTGGATCAATAAGCACGTCTGTCTTTGCGCAACTATTTTCAGAACAGTTTGCTGATCGCATGGATGGTGGGGAATCGGTTCACGGAAAGAGGAGTAAAGCAATTTTGAAGTAGATTAGCCATGCGGCGAAATGTTCGTTTTTTTTTAAATGAGCGTAGACCTGTTATTTCATGAACGCTAACATGTGAAACTAACAAGCTTCGGTGGTGAAAAAGAAAGTGACAACTGTTATAAACTGATACGTAACATAAGGATATTCTTGTGAAGTCGGAGGAATGTCTCGCCGAAAGAAAATTGTCAGTTGATATGCATGTAAAGGGCAGTGGCTATTTGAACTTTAGTGTTTAGTTTAAAACGTATTTGCATCGGGTGTGCCATTGTCTGCAGTCAATACCAACTGCATAATGATGTTTATCTATTTATTCCACGATCTTTATTATTTATATAAAAAGGTCAATCAAAAGCCGGTAAAATTGGGAGGAGGGTAACAATACAAAATTTATATTGAGAGGAATATAGATCAACACGAACGACTGATAGCCATCCAAATATTTCACTCCAACATCTCGCAATTCGATACCCTCTGATGGAGTTTGGTGATATTCCTTTTCTTCACAAATAATGTTTGATTCAACCGTTAATCCTTTCTATACTAAAGCGTCATTAATGAGTATTTATTCATAGATAATAAGTTAAGTTGTTTTGTTGAACTTGATATAAACATTTCCCTCAATAAATATGACTCCTTCTGCACTTTTATTTATCTGTCTTCTGCTTTTATCACCTTACCATTCATGCAAACTAATAATAGACCATTCCGATGCACATATTTTAACTGATTGGGATAATCCATTTAGTATAGAAAGGGTTGATCTTTAATCGTGATTTTGATAAACTTCTCGAATGGCACCATCGCGTGTCCTGTGAAGTGAAACGAGAATTTTACATCGATTCGAATCACTGTTCAATTTCGACATTGAATTGACTGGGGTGGTGTTATTATTAGGCCGATGTATTCTCTTATATGTGCGATACTCCCTATATATGGGAGACTCGCATATATGAGGGAAATGCATTGGCCCAGGCTCCAGTGATTTCGCAAAATTTCAGAAAGCTCCAGTCACGGAAGGGTTAAGAGTAGAATTGCTACATTTTGTTTTGTATGTGCTGTGAATCCGACGGAGATATAATTTGGTGAAGCCCATCACTGTCTTATGAGGCATATTTTATTGAAATGTTTTTTGTTCATGTGTGGCAGTGGCATTTCCTTTGACCGTGAAATATTGTTACAGTATGTATGTTTAAGATAATTGGACTCGATCGCAATATATCATTCCACGACTCAATGAGAACAATTCACCATTTCATAATATTAGCATTGAACTGATTTGTTTACATATAACATTTTATACCGAGACCACGGAATAAACTCGATGAAAAAAATATTTCTTTGTTTATAATTGAGATTTGTGTTAATTGCTGACACTCGCCGCACATTGACGTATGAAGTATGTTGTTGTTGTTGTACTCATGAAAAGCCACCATTTGCGGTAGAGCTAGCAGTGCGTGGTCATTTGTTTCGTACTGATTGTACATACAGGATCACTTCCATATCTAGGGTCTGAACGGAAACTATACCCTTCAAGAGATATGGGTTGGATCTTACTAGTGTCAAGTTTTCAAGTAAGATATATCTGCAGTTGGTCAAGAAAATTATATCAATTTCAATTCAATTTCAATTCAATATATGTATTTGTCTTCATCAAATAATTGAAAAAAAACCAACATAATACATTAGATAAACAAAATAGTTATGTACAAATATACCAGTCTCCGGCAGGCTGAGTCTCAGTATGCAATAATTTTATAAATATGTATTAATCTTAAAATCATAAGTATATACCGATCAGCTGATACAAATACACAGTGATTATCCTTCCTACAATCCATTGGGAGCATGGAAACCGATCGCCCAGTGTTCACACAACTTGCTATATAGCAGTAACGCACATGCAGAAAATGGAAATCATTCTTGTTATGTAATGCAAAACGAGTTGAGTTAATTAACTTACTGTACGTTCATACACTGGCAAGTTTGCACGGTACGGTTTTCAGGCATTTTGTCATAGAAAACGATATGGTGCCAGAATATGAACGGAAACAAGCACATAAAGTGCATCTGTACCACAGCTAACTACGTGCGAAGTAAAATCTCTGTAGTAAATATCATGCAATTATCTAGCAAGAATAAATCATACTGGTATTTGAAGGCAAATTCCAGTAGAACCGTTACAAGGCAACTACATACATTTTACGTCTCATGTCTTTCGCTTTGGTAAAGATGCATGTTATGTGCATCTTCCCGTTCATGTTCTGGCACCATGTGGTTTTCTATGACGAAATGCCCGCAAAAACATACCGTACAAACTTGCCATCGTACGAACGTACCCTTAAGGCTCATTAATCTTAACTCGATATTCTCTCTCGCCATTTCGCGCTCTCATTTACGAAATAGCGGCAATGAAAATATCTTAATCAACATTGTTCGATATACAAAATCGCCTAGAAAAATGACATTCGTTTGCACTCTATTTATTGACAATACATCTTAGGCAGAGTACGTTCGGTCCTCAAGTGAGGGCACCACAAATGATTTCAATACATGCATCTGGCCTTGTTTTCTGCTGACTTATAACATGTGTTTGCACATGTTGCCTATGCCCTGCAACTCTAGTTGTTGTTTGTATTTCCATAAGTTACGTGCGATAAACTATAATTTACAAGACCCTGGACTATATAGGAACACTCCTACTAAGTCACATGTATATATCTATATATAAAATATGCGTTATTCTCTGGTCCAAGATATCATATATGGACATTGAGAACACACAAATGTATATTTTTTTTACAAAAGATGGACAGCAGAAAATAAAGAAAGAGATTACATAATATACAATATCTCGCATGGGAACACACACCAGGTGACCCCATCATGCTCAGCTACGTACATTTGTCAGTGATGACAATAGGTTATCTCCTTGCATTTTTCTGCATCAATGTGGACACAAATATGAACAGCTGCACTTTGACTGGTTAACAAACTTCATATTGTGATGCACAATAACCGATATTTTTAGCTGACTGGTGTTTTCTTCGGCCGTTGTTCCACTGACACTACCTATAGTGTTTCTTTTGCAAACAAATATATGTGCAACGATTAACAATAAATTGTTTAAAACCACATCAGAGCGTTGTATGTCGATATTACTGTTGAGTGGTAAACGTGGAGAGTATTATTGAAATGTCCATGCGATGGGCGTGCATGTGCTTCTCAGAGACATGCGCACAAACTGGCAAAGTATACCGATAATAGCGCTGTTCTGTCTTCAGAATATCGTCATGAAACATGCCATTATTTTTCATAACCTAGTTCCATGGCGGATTGAAGCATCAAATGATGCTGGGGTTTGTTAACCCGGCCCGGTTCCGGGGTCAAAATATAGCCAGATTTAACCACACGTGCGTGTAACTTGTAACGTGTTACTTTGGTATTTCCATGGAAATGCACTTAGCCGGAGAAGTCACGACACCAAACCTAGACATCCATTGAAAATTTCCTAACGTCTAGCGAAATGTGCAAACAATTGTCGCGCCGTGATGACAAGCTGTCCACAATGCGACCATCAATGAGCTTCAATCAACATATGCCCATCATATTTGCCCACTACCTGCAAAGTGTTGATAGCTCATTCGGCTATTATAGGATATTGGGTTATTACTCGTCACTACAATTTGGACACAAAACTTCTAAACGGGGTTGTGTGTGACTGAAAGCCACGGCAATGGAGCTATCTGGCACACACAAGTTATTTCATTCAAAGTCTTGTTTAGAATGCACATTCTCAACGAATCCTAACAAAGAGTGTTTGAGTTTGAAAATGCGTTAAAAACATGCAATAAAACAAATTGAGTTGGGTTAGACTCCCATGTTACAGACCCCCCTCTGCTCCAATTTTATTCCATATCTAGTTGGAAAATTAGTGAAAAGTATTTAAAATGTCCATATCAACGATTGACATACATACCTACAAGTATAAATATATATATTATCATACCATCTTTTATTTCGAACATTTAAATGTCATCTTCACGAAGTAAACCAATGACATGATATAGAATTCTTTATATATATATATGACTGATGCTGTCGTATATGTGGTGATATTTTTTCCACATTACTGAAGAATATCACGAGTTTCGTGAATAACAAATTCCACTTCGTATAATGTGTGTGAAACCGAACGTAAAATCATAGATTGACACCGCGATGTAATCCCATGGTATTTCAATGTAGTTATTATATGAGATGTTAAGACGATATATTTAATTCCAATATTACATTCTAACCCAATAAACTCTCGGATAAGGTTTAATTTCACGGAAATAAAGCCGCTTCGGTAACTGTAGTTTGACCCGGATATATGGGGAAACGTTCGAATGTCATATGTTTCATGAATAACACATTATATTTCGTAAAATGTGCGTACACCGATCACAAAAGCCTAAGCTGGCGCGGCTATGTAATCTCGTGAGTTATTATGCAGTTATTAGTCGAGATGCTAAGACGATAAGCGGGAGTTTAATTCCAGCATTTGATTCCAACACAATATAGTCTCGGATAAGTTTCAATTACATGGAAATAAAGGTACTGAAATATCTCTGGGAACTGTATAGTTGGACACGAATTTTTCGCAATAGTTCCCTAATACGCCAAGATTTAATCATACCTAATTTGAATGTTTGTCCCAAGGGATTGCTCCTCTATTTTGCTGTAGACTATGACTATATGTTCCTTTGGCCTGAATGTGAATAATCGCTGTTTAAGGCTGTTTAAGTTAGAGAATGTTTGTAGAACGAACTCGTGCCTCAATCAGCCACACAACGTTGCATCCAAATTGCTACAAACAACTCGAGAAAGTAAATCCCTCTATTACATTCATGCACTAAAACCGTTTTAGTTAAAATTAACTAAATAATAATTTTTAACCCAACTATTGTGTTACCCACAACCGACAAAACAAATGTAACCCAATTGTTTGATGAACCAACTATTAGTCTGTTCAGACTGAAGTTCAGTTACAATTGACTGAATTAAAAATTGACTAAATGTAAGCCAATGTTGGGTTATTATGGTAACACAATCGCCTCAATTTTCAACCGACTAAACGTTAGTTAAAAGTAACTAAATTAATTGAGTCTGTCAATATTGGGTTACAATCAACCCAATATTTAGCATAGTTCCGCAACCCAATATTGGGTCACACAATGGTGTTTGGTTACAAAATCTAACTAGATATTTAGTCATCTTCAACTAAATATTTCGTCAATTTCAACAAAATTAATTGAAGTTGGGTAAGGTGTTTAGTCAACATCAACTGAATTAATTGGGTTATTAAGTATTTAGTCATTGAGCTTGAAAAAAATCAGTAAGGTTTGGTGAGCAGTGACTCATTGTAACAGGAGTGTCTCGGATTTAAATTGTCTTTATGGCATTGCAAGTACAGTAATGCCCAAAGTAATTGACCACTTAACCACAGCAGAATTATGGGTAATTTTTCAGGATTTAGTCGGAAATATGGCTTGTTGCCATTCATCGGAAAGCTCTCGGCGAGAGCTTTCCGATGAATGGCAACAAGCCATATTTCCGACTAAATCCTGAAAAATTACCCATAATTCTGCTGTGGTTAAGTGGTCAATTACTTTGGGCATTACTGTACAGCAATGTATGTCTCAAAATCCACGTACTCATTCAAATTGTAAATTTATAATTTAATCATAAGCTGTCAATCCACATAATACTGTAAAACCATTGTTTGTCACATATTTAGCTATTCAGTTATTTCTCGATAACCTAAATTTCTTCATTAGCAGAGTGAGTGACCACGCCTATACCGCGTTCCTAAAAGATGTAACTGGAAACTGTTCGATACTTCCTACGATTTAACATGAAATTTCGGTGCTGCATCATAATTCCTTCGGTTATAACTGTAATGACAATAACCGTACTTGATGCTAATATTCAGTGCACAAGTAACCAGACAAATCAACAAGACTGAACCTTGCAAAGAAGTGAACACTGAAATTAAAAGCAACACGGGTTTGCGTCACCACGGTCGACTATATCGATCCCACCTGTAACTATACACACTCTTATGACTAATGTGTATGTTTTCTACACAAAATGTGTAGCCCTGCTACACAATCATTATTCAATTTTGATCTTAAACATATTTGTGTAGTATATGTGTAGTTTCATATTCGTACACAAATTGTGTAACAATTTTTACACATAAATGAGTAATTTTTTACACATTTATACACAACTGTGTGTATAAAATCAACACATATCCCTTACACATTTTGTGTAGGTTCTTACACACACAGTTTGTAGACAAGAAATACAAGTTCAGTAGTCCGACCTGTGGGTATAGTATAAAATATATATGCAGATTTATATGTTAAAACTTTCATGGCGCATAGTGGTATGTAGTATTTTGTTCTGTACTGTGAGTTTTTGCTTTGAATGAACAAACCAGGGTCGAGGCGTGATTGCATAATATTAGTATTATTACAACAATCATAACAAGAGTATATAAGGGCAGTAATCGCCATGGATGTTTTAACAAATAAATCCTCATATACTATTAATACTAAACTCACAAATTGGAATTCTGAACTTACATCATTGTCTACGATCGCTGTAGATTGTATTCCAAAAAATATACTCAAACAATATGGCCGTCACGTAGCAGACTATGAAACTGAAGGCACCGCAATGCGCATGTCTACGTTCTTACACAATTGTGTGTAACAAAATATACACATTATGTGTAGAACGGCACTTGTCAATGTATTTGTATGTAAAACTACACATTGCTATGTGTATTAACCGGCTTTACACATTTGATGTGTAATCGTTTCTACACATTAGTTATAAGAGTGCAGCTGCCAGGTGCGTGATAAGTTAATCTATGCGAATAGCTAATCAAAAACGCTGAATTCCCGACGCGATTTCATCACTCGGTGAGCACCAGTGTGTCTCTTGCAAATCAACTTGTCTTTTTCGTCGGAAATAGTCTCAATATTACACGCTCGTTATACTTCCAACTTCTACTTTTTGGTGATTCTCCTTTGATATGACGGATTAAATTATAAGAAATAGCTCTGGCTTCGATTAAGGTTTTGAGTTATAACCGAAAAGTTTGAAGATAAATTTTCTATAACTTCGCTACGCGCGTTATAGAATTTATCTTCAAACTTTTCGGTTGTAACTCCTAACCTTAATCGAAACAAGAGTTATTTCTTAAATAACCAATACAACTCAATACTTCGAGGAATGATGTTTGATGAGGTGTCACCCCTACCCTGAATACACCAATATATATCTTCACCAGTTCGAAAACTCCCCTAATTATTATAACCTAGAAATACGATACCCCTCCGCAATACCACAATGTCGTCTATGGCTATGGTTATCGTACCGAAACGCCACACAGTGGAACAATGCTTGTGAATTTAAAATCTCAATTGTTATATAAAAATGAACAATATACTCGATTTATCCCTATTTTAGTCGCTGGGGTGAATATGGTGTGCCAAAGACGTAAACATGAAGTGAGCGAGATGTGAGCGAATTGGAAGAAGAATGTTATTTGTTCTTGAATAATATATATCTCTGTTTATTCTCTGTGTGTCTGTTTATTCCAATAACAAAATAAATAAAAAAGTTCAAAGCATGCATATTGCTATGAAACTAAGCTATTTTTTCTTCTTTTGAATCAACGTTGTAATTCCACTCTGGTGCCGAAGTATTGTCAAACTCTCTCAGCGTCGCTACACCCTGATGTATTAACGGTTTTTAAATTATCGGTTTATAGGGATTAGTTACACTTATACCTCGGTTGCAGTTCGCTTTATATAAGTACCTTTGGTGCTATACTATACCGATATTCGGTTCTCGGCTCAGAGAATCGGCCGGTTCAATCTGGTCGTAGGTTTCGGTCCACGCTCTATAACTGTGTAGACCGCAGATCCCTCGATTTATGTCCTTCATAACTTTTGTGAACATGTTAACAAATTCCTCGCAACAATATTCGATTTCCAAAAAACCAGTCGACTTTTTAAATGGCCGCCGCAATGTGAGGCGTGTCACGGAATATACACGCGATGTCATTCAGCTATACTATAGGCTGACATCCTTTGAGACATAGGAATCTGAATGGTGCAAATTAATTGGATAGTTTAGTTAGGGTCAAACATTTAGTCGCCAAAGCCGAATGTATGTTTAGTATAGTATACGCATGCACGCGGCGAATAAACTATGAAACCAACTACTAAGAAATTTACACAATTCGACACAATTTATGCGACTGAATTTTTTGACTAGACAGTTGAGTTACAAACTAAACTAAATCCTTTTTTGAGTGTATCCTCCAAGGATTGGATCCAATTACAACGAAATTTCGCAGATATATCTCTTTGTGATCAGTTTGATTAAAAACATATTATGGACTTATTTCATTGAATAAAACCAAACACTATCCCCATTGGAATAATGTAGCAATCGACTTAGATATATGACCGTGTACCATATATTGTTGTTCGCAAATATTGTCAATATAAAACAAATGCTGTTGCTTGTGGTGTAATTTTGACATCAACGGTTAAGTAACAGTGCCTCTATCAATACCAGATGACAAACGAAAACAAATGCAGTCACAACCTATATAATGTTATCAGGGACCATAACATTGATAGCCATATGTGTATACAGGCGAGATTCGTCACTTGTGTATATCAACCATTCTTAGTTTGCCATCATTCCAAACGACACAGGAGCCACCGGTGGATCATTTTGTAACGTGCACGGCGCATTAAGCGACGACACAGCTGGTTCGTATCCCAAAAAGCTCGGACACAGAGAGGGACCCAGGTCCATACAAGTCAGCTGTGTTCATGGGGTCGGTGGTTTCTACTGGCAGTTGTGAGATTGCACGGTCACCGGGGGGGGGTAACAATATTTGATTCGAGTCGAGGAACCCACCCATTAAAGCTCAGAGTGATCAGATATCGATTTTTGAAGTTTAATATTTATCGATACACATCGTATTCACTATTGTCTCGCCGTGTAAAGATAATATAGAAAAATATCTTTCACCACCGCACACGAGGCAACTCACACCTTATATGGTAATTTGGAGTGTGGTGAAAATATAGTCCTGAAAATTGTGTGCTAACGATGTAGCTCACACTAACTTTTACACCCGTTTTCAGGATGATGCAAGCTACATTTTGCTGAAATGCTTATTAAATGTATTTGCGCTGTATCGGAATTTTAACGCCGATAAACAGAATAGGTTAGTGGGTGTTCATCAAGGCAATGGATATATCGTCACATTATCGTACTGTTGACGCTTTTTTCTTATTGCTTGTTTTTCTCTTGTTTTGTTTTTATAAATTTGTTCGGGTTTGTCTTAAAGTGGTACTGTACACTAAATCCGGCCATTTATGGGAACATCTCCTTTTATACTGAGCATAATATATGTAACAAATTCATGAATTTGATCCATCGATTATACACTCATGGTCAAAATACACTCATGTGCTCTATGAGAGTTGCAAACAACATGGTGGTTATAATGGAAATGGAGTCGTAAATTCATTTTCATTATAATTACCATGTTGTTTGCATCTATATCATAGAGCACATTAGTGTATTTTGCACTAACTCATGGCTCAAATGTATTCATTTGTTGTATATATTCTGTTGAGTATAAAAGGAGATGGTCCCATAAATGGCCGAATTTAGTGTACAATACTCATTTAATTGTTTCTTCGTTTTTTGTATTTGTGTGTGTTTGTTTGTTGTTTTTTTTCTGCAGTGAAACATTATTAGTTTGCGCACCTCGCCGTATGTGTATCAATTCACTATATAAGAACGTAGTTCCATGGAAATGCAGTCGGTATCATACAGACGGAGATATACACTCAACATATGCACACATATAACAGTCATGACCAACCTATGACACGTACCTGCCAGAAATAAGCCGTGTGAAGTCTCTAAATTAAGCCGGATGCGATCGACTCTTTGGCAGATCTGAGACCATCATCATTGATTTACCATCGTCGAGCTTGTTAGTACCAAATCCCCTACAAACACTGATCGAAACAAGGGGTGTAATAGAACAAAAAGAAGTAGAAAATCTCACTAATGAGTCTATAAAATATACTTGACATGTCAGTTCATAGATATACAACCTTGCCTAAATTCGGTTACGCGCCCGCCCACGGGATATGTTGATGTCTGACATTCTGAATCGATATGCATAACGACCCTTCCCTAAACTTCAATGTACCAGTCAAGAGCGTGGACAATGATTGCCACCGGCGACGACATTTTCCCGGTGGTTGGATAGGTGTGTAGTACCAGACACAATCCGCTATAGTTTCCGTATGCAGGTATGCTTGATCTGAGTGAGGAACATCTCAATGTGCCATACCGATCGATACATGGCCATTTCGATAAGAAATGAGAATTTGTCCACACTCACTGAAGCATGTACATTTGAACAAATGAGTCCGTGCCTTCATAAATCCGATTTATATACGTCAGTACCAGTAATCGTATGGTCACAGATACAACTGTGGGGATATGCATTGTGCTGTTCCAATATAATGTAGATCCTTTCTGTGGCAATATTCTTGATTGATACTCTTCCCAACTCTCCGTGGAAGAGCTTCCGTTTTAGCTCAACTTGACTTGTTAATATTGAGCTAGTGCCATGGGTTAGTATCGGTCGTCCGTGTGTGCGTATGTGTGTCCATCAACAATTCCCATTAGCACGGGGTACAGGTCGTACCTTTGGTCGAATCATTATTAAATTTGTCACGGCAGGTCACATTGACATATAGATGGGAACGAGTCATTTTGGGGTCATTCGGCAAAAACATGGCCGCCAGCAATCATCTTGGATCTCGAATTCAATACATTAGCACGGGTCACATGCCGTACCGTTTTTCTGCTGATAATGAAATTTGTCACGGATGTTGACATTTACATGTAGATGGGACCGAGTCATTTAGGATCATTCTGCCAAAAAAAAACCACCGGCAGCCATCTTGGTTTTACTGTTTCCATGACTAAATCCGTTGGCACACCCTACAGACCACATCCCTCACCCGATCATCACCAAAAAAATACTTAATCAGGGTGACCACTGGATGGGAGCCATTAATATTTTCCGAAATTCGTTGAAAAACATAGCTGCCGACTGCCATCTTGGATTATACTCTTTGTGTGACTCAATCACCCGGTACACCCTACAGGCCACCTCCCTCTTTCGATCATCACCACACTTCATATGGATCTTCGGGTTACCTCTATATGGGAGCCATCATTGTTTTCCGAAATTCGTTAGTAAAAACATTTCAAATTTGAATCTATCGGCTCACCCTGCAGTCCGTATTTATTGGAGAATTGTTTTGAAAATGATTAGGTATGTTTAGGATCACCTCTAGATCAGCTAAGAGATTTACAATCTAAATAAACCACTTTTTAGTCTGTAGTAACTTGTCATTTGTAAAAAAAAAATTGGTTTCGTATTTTTTTGGGGGATTTTTGGCAACATATTTTTTTTTAATGCCTTTGTAGACAAATAATATACCACATCTCATTTTTATCTGTATAAATTCACAAAATAGTTATATGTAGTCTTGAAATCTCGATTTATAAAAATGATGTTGCAATTATGGCCCCGATGAGATATGCCATCTTTAATGTTCCCTGCCGTCCTGTTTTGCTCCTCAGAACTGGACCGCGGGGTGTAATATAAATAAACATACGTTCAGGCTTCCAACGGTCCCGGAAGTTTATGATAAGTACAGCTTTTAAAAAAAACATCAAATCACAAACAAATCAATTTTACAATAGCCGAAAATTGGACAAAACATGTAGCTATATGGTTTAATGTATTTCGGCTGCCACTGCATTGCGATCATGTTGAATGGGCAGGTATGTAGAGACATCCCCATTCTCTAGGGTGGAAATTTCAAGATTTCAAAATATTGGAAACTGATAACCCCCTATGGTTGGAAACTATTTTCCAACTGCTGGGTGGTGGCCACTTCATTCCAAAAAGTTGACTGAAAGTTTGAAGCTATTCGAATTTCGATCAAAATGAATATCCTGAGATTTAATCGGAACCACCCAATATAGAACGTACTTTTGACCAAATAACGTACATTTTGAAACAGTTTGCAACACCACAAGTGGTCAGCTTTGGTCGCAAATAAGTCACATTCACCTATTATGTAGGTGGGCTTGACATCACCTGCCCCGGTCACCAGATTCTGGGCACGTACAATTTTCCCGGCTGAATCACATATAATGTGGAAGTCCGTGGTGATACATGGTATCGCATCAGGAGTTCCGATCCTATATCTCTATTAGTGTAAGAGACGCGTCTGACGGTAATGGAATAAAGACGTTTATTCGACTCGACACTTATTGGTTACAATCTTATAGAATATCTACTGTCTGTCGAATAATCTGGTTAATAGCCCGGAACTATCCGGCCGGTAGATCACAGGGTTGGGAACCCACATGCACTCTTAGAACAAATGTGTGTAAATTCTTCACGATATGTGTTACAATTAAACAAAGTGTGTAGAAATGACACATGACATGTGTGTCGGTGGAATTGTTTCAACATTGACTAAGAATGAATATTTGAGTGTATGATATATAGTTAGTATATGAGATATGTTCTATTTGAGACACAAACCTCGTAAAAGCTACTGTATTAACAAATCTGGCAGCAGCTTTAAAATAATTAAGATACTTTCCAGAGAAGATGAGGCCAAAGCAGAATGAGGTCACAGAGGGTGAATTTGGTGACGCTGACCCGGGTGATAGCGTCACTAAATTCACTCTCTGCGGACCTAATTCTGTAAATGACAGAAACACTATTTGCAGGCTTGTCAATTATGAAGGAATAACAACCAACTGAGAACAAGGGTGTACAATATCAAGCGTCACGAAATATAATAGAAGTTGCAGTTCGATTATGCTGTCCTTTTAATCTTAGGGTTACACTGGTGTAAATGTTTTCCATATGCCTCAGTGCAAATGTTTTAGCATATACTGTTTACAATATAAATTCTAGGTACAAAATTATTTTGAAATCTGAAAGATTGACATTTGCGGAAAATGTTTAGACCACACCACAGAATTCAAACTTCACTACAAAGGGTTAATGGCTATTTTACCGATGGAAAATCACAGGAAAGAGGTGTGATGATTTTTTATGCAAAATACACACAAGGCTACTCACCAATCAGGGCCAGTGTCTATGTTATTCTCTCCTATGTATTCATCCCGCTTCCGCTAGATGTCACATATTTACACCAGTGTAATCTTAGGTTCCATAACACGCACATGCTGCCATTCGTTTATCTATCTGATGTCCGTTTAGCGTGAATCGTATTCAGTTCGTATTCAGGCACCACATGGCCAAACGATAGGTATCAACTCGTTACCATAACCATATTGTATTGACATGTTCACACCAGTTTCCGCTTGTCAGACCTTTACTTTATTAACCTATCAGCGACTTTCACTGAATTATCATTGTTGAAACCGATTAATCCAATCGTGACAGATAAATATCCTTTGTATATGATTTATTGGAACAAATTGAACATTTTTGGTTTCATTGTACTTGGAATATTTGAGTACTGAAATTGCCATTATGGTATAACTTCAGGATCGCACTGAGTGTCAGTTAACTTTCTCTATCTCTCGTGTCATTGGTCCCGAAGGTCGGACTCAAACCGAATATCTCGGAAATGTAAGTCCAGCTTCTCCTTGAAATTGAGAACGATATTAACATATACTATGTCGTCTGGGAGGGCATTCCAGTCTTGACATACACGCTGTGAAACGTCTTTAGATTTGGACTCTATATGGATCGTTTAGGTGTGTCCGCGAGTAGCAGTGCTGGTGTTCATTTGGACAAATGCAGCTGGATCTATATGCCATATTCGTCGTATTGTTATAATACCGGTCGATTCAAATGCTACCCGGGTATAGTGTGACCACTCTATTGTAATATAACGATCTCTCCCTCTCTCTCTCTCTCTCTCTCTCTCTCTCTCTCTCTCTCTCTCTCTCTCTCTCTCTCTCTCTCTCTCTCTCTCTCTCTCTCTCTCTCTCTCTCCCCCTCCCTCTCTCGTAATATAACGATCATGCTAATATTATTTTACCTGGGGTAAGTGTGAAATGTATCTCAGTTTTCGCGTCTTTATCGATGAACATTGTATAATACAACACATATATAATCAAAACAACATTCACACCCTTGTTAAATGGTTGTGCTAATTTGCTATGATGCTGGTGGGTCCTGCTGATTTGATATGATAGGGAAAACTGATTCTGTTAAGAAAATATACCGTTATTACTTGCGCCAGTCTATGCTGGACGTAAGTAATGTGTTCGGTCTGTCCGGATATTTGTCTGGTTTCGTTTGTTTGTCTGCCTTTCCGCCGTGCAGGTGATATAATTCTGGAAGTAAATATTGCACATCTGCTAATATGAAATTGTTGCACCAGTTATATTTTTAAATCCACATATTTGCACAATTTACATTTTTATTGGGATTTTTGTTTTGATAATAAATCGTTTATATTAGAACAATATTGAAAGAATGCTTCTCGGTAACCAGTAAAAACGCCATGACATCAGGACGCATATTACGATGTCACAAACTATACTTCGGCGCGCAAAAATCCAGACAGAACTGCGTCCATGTCCAGACAGCTGAGACTCGTATTACACGGACAGGCTAAACCGATCCATCTGTCATCAGCTTCGTGTTTTTATTATAAATATATAAACAACGTGCACGCAAAATAAGTGGGCAATAATACTGCCCATTAGCAACTCGGAAAATGAGTTCAGTTACAAGATTCTTGCGGAATCTGTTTTTTTTTATTTCCGCAGAGGTAGTAACGTGAGAACATATCTCTGGAAATTTGATTTAAGTTAAAACATATCTCAATGCACTATTTTAGACATGTTTTATCAAGCGCATTTCGGGATACGTGACATTTGAGCCTATATACCTCTTATGTTCCCGAAAACCAGAGATCAGTCGCAAAGGCATGTGCACATTGACACGTTGTTAATCATGCAATGACTAACCAAAACCGCGTGTCATTTTGTTGTGTCGGCAATTTAAATTGTTTTTGTTGTTATTTTTTTACCGTTTTAAAGTTCAGTGGCCCACACAAAACTAGTAAGTTGACCAAATTGGCAATATAACAAATCGTCTTCACATCCGTAATATGAGCGATGTCTATTATATAGTTTTCTATAAATATGTCAAACATGCAACGCATATGATAGTACTATATATAAGACCACCAATCGTGCGTGCAAGATAGCGACTGGAAATAATAGGGATTTTATGTCCATCACAGAAATAACTCAGCGATGCATTGAATTAATTTGATATGTAGATTCGCTATATATATCTTTCAAAAGCGGGCCCAACACCCGTGGTTCAAACTGTTGTTGGAAAGACACCACACACATGCCAAACTTAATTGTGATGGGTGCAAGTATAGGCAGCTCCAATGAGTGCATTCTAAAGTTGTCATCTTAACAGCCTTTGGCTAATCTTAACGAATGGAGAAAAAGTCAATATTTTATGAAACACTCAAAAACATTTACATTGTAAAATATTAAAATAATGACATTTTGGTTATTGCCAACGGACCATATTCAAAATGGCTATTACACCTGAGCAGCCATGATTAAAATATTTTAAAATATATGAGTTCATAAATATTTCATGCAGACACTAGGTTTTTGTTAAATCGCAAAATGACAACTTTGGAGAACATAACAGTACATATACCCTTAAAAGTATCAGTTTACCCTACGAGCACCATAACATTTCAGCAGGACCACCAGTATCATAGCAAATTAGCAGGACCCACCGGCATCATAGCAAATTAGCAGGACCACTTAACTGAGGGTGTATTCGGATATGGCTCATGCACTTAGAACATCCAAATAATGTCTACGTATAAGTTAAGTTTGGGGAGGGGCACGATATGTCGATAAATGCACGAAATACCGATACGCAGGCTTTCTATACGCAAGACGAGCTCGTCAAAACCATAGAAATTTTCTAGTCGTGTCTGAGTATTTGCACTTAAAGACGAACGCTCTTTAAATTTGCCATATCATCATTATACTAACAAGAAAAATGCACTGTTCCATACTGAGGACACACCGGGATCCGATATTTCTTAGTTCTGTGACTTGCAAAAGTATTTTTGTGGCATATAAAATCCGCCCAAGAGTACATATATGGCATATTTTGGTGCAGAAAAAAAAATACGACGCATTTGTAACCAGTTACTGGATTACAAATACCACGTTTGATCGTGAGTTAGCTCCGACCAGTAACCCGGTTATAAATGCGTCGTATTGTTTTTGGCATTTTGGAGTTAAATTTGGAAGACGTTTAAAAAATGCGACGTGTTTTTTATCACAAAGTTACAACTGCTTATCAGAGAATAATTTCCGCTATGCTTGTTAAAAAAAGGGTTACAAAGTTTCATTTGGAAGTCGTTTCCCAAATCCGACGTAGTTTTTTTGTTGTCACAAAAGTACTAATGCTTAACAGAGAATAACTCCAACTAGAAAAATGAAAATATTTCCCCCATCCTTGTTTAAAAAGGGTTACAAAGTTACATTTTCAGTATGAAAAGTGTTATCGACCAATATAGAACTGGACCGCAGTTTGAAAATTTGCTCTGCATGCATCATTGCCAAATTCTCAGACTCTAGTCCATTCAGATGTTTACGGATGTGACAGCAACATTCATGTGACAATGTGTTTAGTTTCAAAGACGGTAATCATAAATACAATAAAATCTAGTAGACCCGTTCTGCTCTCCGCACTTGCCGTGCACCGCATATGCTTTTCGGAATGAATGAATGCTCATTTATCGCAACACTATGATTAAGTAGCGATTATAAAGTAATAATATACGTTGTTTTAAAAAGGGGCCAATGTTTTATGGAATGTCATTTTTCTTGTGACAGATAATCGAGGTGCTTATTATTATCATCATCAACCATCATGCATCACCATCGTCATTGAACAAAAATATATATCAGAAAGTAAACGTTTCACTTAACGCAGCCTGCTTAACGAAGAAAAATCGTAAACAACTTACGGCACGGCATGGCATGATATCTACAGGAGAGGACCTCAGGACCGGTATAGCACCAATCACCAGACATCATCATCATCAACATTCTTATTATTACATGTACATTATATCTGTTATTCATCTTGTTTAAACATTTGTGTAAATATTGTCGGGAGAGGGGCCACCTTAAGTTGTTATAACTTGTCCCCCAATCCCTTGTAAACTGAGTTACAATAAATATGTTTAAACCACCATCGTCGTCGTCACAAGCATCACCATCATTACCATCAGCATCATCATCGTCATTAGTTTCATCACCATCATCATCATCATCATCATCCCCGACCAATCGAATCGGTGTGTCGTGCACGAATAGTGCAGCTGGGCAACCGCGTCCGTTCCTTTAACTTCCTTACCACACATAGCCGATAGTTTCTAAACACAATGATGAAATTAACCAGTACAAATTACCCGTGCATTGCCTTTACTTCAACAATATAGTCAGTTTACTGCGAACCGGGCCGTTGGATCTATTGGCGAGAGTAATTGGAATTGTCTTAAGTTACTACTTCACTGCAGTAAAAGTGCATTTTAATTTCAAATTTGATACATTGAACACTTGCTCAGTGAAAGAATATTGATACCAAGTTGCCGTCTGCCATAGTTTTTGTGAATCTCATGTATGTTTATCGGCGCGGTCTCAATGTCTTTTGTTAAAAACACTGGAGCTCCCGATCCATAACTGCGAATATCTCAAAATGTAGTATCCTGATTATGTTAGCTTTACTACGTCACTGTAAATGGCATCGCATTATGACCACATCTGTTGAATCGACGTAAACAAATTAACGAACCAGCCATTCTCAACCACAATTTATGGGACCCTATCCGGTCGGCTGTCACCTTTGTATTCCACACACGAAAGCGCTAAATTGATCACAGACACAACCCCACACGGCGACCGTTATGAGATATTAGTAACGATAACGAAGCGCGATATTAACGGGACGGGACATATGAATCGATTCAATCTTACCATCGCACCAATTACTGAAAAAAAACGCATCACACAAGAGCATACTATTCTCGGGGACCAGCCGGCGGCAGTATGGCTGATGCGTGGGACGTAGGAATGGTAGCTAGGTTAGGTCAATACACACACAGGACCTTATTATGACGAATTGTTTGTGGTGACCCACATTGATTGCAATTATGACTTGGAATTTACCGGTTTGGTGATTTTAGTAATATAGTTACCTTCGTGGTTTGGTGATTTTAGTAATATAACCACCTTCGTGGACACGGATACTTTTACGGATCAATGCTTGCGAGCGAGTTAGAATTATCATGAATTCGGGGTTGTATTTAAGAAATGGATGTTTATTTGCTTGCGTTCCATAGAGTATGGATGCAAGTTGGTCTGACATTTTAAAAATGTCAGACCAACTTGCACCCATACTCTATGGAACGCAAGCAAATCAACAGCCATTACTTATATTTACACTTAATCGAGTCAACTGGCAGATTGAAATAGTTATAAGAGCACATTTCCAACGTTATTGTCGTGGATCAGTGCAAGTTGCGTCTACACAAAAATGGATGCAAGTTGGGGTCAGCGCGCGACGTCATGTGACGTAATTTCGACCAACCAACGTCCTGCATTTATGTTCCACAATACGAATGCATGTGTGAGTGTAAAGCCTGGAAAGTGTGCCTGCCATTTGAAAAATATGGTCGCAGAGGATTAATTTAGTGCCGCTATCCCGCACGGTGGGCTAGCATCACCAAATTCACCCTTTGGGACCTCATTCTGCTTAGGCATCAAATGCTTTCTGATACCTAGGATCAGATTGAAGTTCCCCCAGTTGAAGTTCGTGATTTTCACGCATTAGTCACCTCGAATATGCATTTTATCTTCTGCAAATTAGAGGATATGGAAACTGATCAGAAGGGAAAAAGTAACTATAACAATGTTAATTTGAAAATATAGATACTTCCCAGCAGATGAGGCATAAGCTGAATGGAGTCCTCAGTGGTGAATTTGGCGATGTTAGCCCTATGTGCGGGGTAGCATCACTAAACTCACCCTCTGGGGGACCTCATTCTGCAAGTGTCAGACAGTATTTACAGGCTTGATGCTAAGTGCAAGTACTAGGGCTTCGACTACATGGAATATGACGTAAATTACTCCGATGAAACCCACCTACTACTTTGTGGAAACGTGCGAGATTGATATGTTTGTAATCTACCGCAATCTACCAGCGGCACTGCAAATATACTCAAAATACTTAAAGACACACACGCCGTTCAAAGTGGACGCCGGTCGGGGCTTTTTTTGTGTTGGGAAAACGGTGTGAACATACATGTAAAATTCGAGCCCCTTTGGGAAGATTTATCCACATAAGATGGCACTGAATGTGGATCCTGAATTGTTCTTTGGATCACACCGGAAAACCATGCACGCTTTCCAAAATGGCCACGTGTTCTTGCTGCCCAAACGATGACACCCGTGTTACAACTAATATCTTTATGGTGGCCTTCGAATAGTTATCTTCATTTACAAACAACGGCTCCGATTACATACAAATGTTGTCTTGCAACCGTTTGTTGGCATAGATTAAGTGTCAGATGCACGTTTTGCCAAAATGTACTGGTATTTCTACATTAATTTTCTCAAAATTTGTCAGGAATTTATTTGTGAAATTTGGTAAAAGCGATTATTATGATATAATATTTAAGAACTATCAAACAATTGGTTATTATAATCGCATTTACTTTACTTTTATGCCATGGAAAATATTTAAAATTAACTTCTGTAAATTAGATTTGTTTCAAAAGTGCAGATCATATATCCATGATATCATATCCGAAGATCGTGAGAGGAGACTTAATATTTCTTGATTCATGATATTTTATGATTATTTTCACTTAGAAAGACAACTACCCACAAACAATTTTCAACATTTGTGAATTTTCATGTCATTCATGAAAGATTGGGCTGAGATGAGTTCTGCGTCATGGCTTCATAACCGAGTTAAGCTGACCACAATATCTCTTAACACTGTGGCCTAATTTCGGTTGATTGCTCCCTGCTTGATTGGCCCACACTGCATATCAACAGTTGGTTTCACTGCCCTGGAATATTTGTGACTGCTTTATTCTTCATTATAATATATGGAGGTATGATACTATATTATGCAATTAAACTCCACATAATAAATCCAATGAAGCCTCCTCTAATGGAGCCAAGACAATAAGCTGTTTGGTTATTGAAGTGTTGTGTGAAATTATTAGTTTTTCTAGCAGTTCTTGGTATCGCCAGATAGATCCAGAGAAATACTTTGTTGAAAATCTCTTGCCATATTTGGCTGCATTTATGCAAAACGTGCATCTCCATCTTAAGCAAGAAGACCGAACATAGCGTACATTTGATAGTTGGGTTGTTTGCCATCCTGAGTGACGATGGGGATTCAATTGTTTTTGGGGAATTCCTTGTGGAGTGGCCATGACAAAAAACTGTCAATTCATGCCAATTCTACCAACGGGCCTGACTATGACTTACGAGTTAACCAAATCAATACTGTCATACGTTTGGGCAAATCAATGTATGTGACTTGAAAATCATTAAATTAGCAGTAGTTATTCCCATGAAGTTATGTTATTTTTATGGTATGTTTATGGTAGTTCTTTTATGGGTTGTCATGTAGAGGCATCATCGGGATGCAGCGAATGTGGCCTGCACTGGCTGCACATTGTAATTCCAGTAATTCAGTAGGGAATTGGTGCGCGGTGGATGAGACATTCACAGACAACCTTCGCTGCGTCCCGCTGCTGCCTCTGCGTGACAACACAAAGCTGTCATTGGTCCGCCATCCTGACTCGTCAGGTCCTTTGTGAATACATGTACGTCGAGTATAACTTTATTTTTTGGCTCAAATCTGTGGATCAACAACACTAACATATAACTTCTGTGGACAGCTCTGGTTTTTGATCGGCAGTCTGACATTTGCGTGAAAGACCGAGGAATACATGCTGTCAAATTCTCCTATTGATCTACCCACAACGCTGTAAAGATCTATCTGACCGGAGACTGTAACATAAGAGTGGTTGTCATGGTTTCTCTCATGTTTACACGTGGGGTGCTAACATGGGAATTACAGGAGGTTTTTCCAGATAATCGAGGATCTTGTTTCTTCTCTAATAGGCGTAGCTCGTGGACACGGATTCGTAATGTGTTGTGACGATATATTTACACGTAGGCGCAAACGATTGCCCCACTCATTAGATAGGTTCAGCTTGTAGCATGTGGCATGTAGCTTGTAAGGTAAATGACAGTATCCATAGCGACATTGAATACGAGACGACGAATACGTATATCTACATTTAGGGAACATCTCGTTACACCAATTGAGAACAACAGTTTGGTAGTATAATACTGAGTGCGGTTGCAAAAGGGATTACTGTGTAGCAGTTGAGGGTTGAACTTGTGGAAATCGGTTGAATTATAACTGGTTATAAATTCGAAGAGTCGATCATTATAGTCGATTATATTATAACTAACTCTGACTTGTCTCCCAATCAGAATGAACCATGAATATAATTGTTCACCTTCCGAAAGTAGCAGTTTAATTGCTACAAGCTACAAGCCAGAATCTACAAGTGGAATCGCTCTATGTGTCAATTACTTACGTACCAATGTGCACGATTCAAACCACCTTAACTCCTCTGGTGATGATGAAGCTCGCTAAAGGCAGGCAACATAATCGAAATTGGATTACATACCTTTTTACAGCACATCACATCCCGATGTTGAAAATAGATATTGCTTCGCTTAATCGACTAACACATTTTAATAGAAGGTACCAAGTTTGAGACATTTGATCCGCACTATAAATATGGAAGTTCGGTTAATTTTCCGACCCATTTTATCAACCATCGATTTATAGCTGGTATAGTTATGTTTGGATATGGAGCCGTTTGTTACCATGGTAATAGCACTGCGTTGCAGTTTTCCGTTGCTTGTCTCTTGTCCTGCTTTCCAAATACGCCATCTCGTTTAGTTCTTCAATTAAGTCCGCGTTATTGGTATCTTAACTCATTAGCTCTGCGAATGTCAGTGAAATATATTGATGGTGTAAAATAATTAATTCGTGGCTTGTGGAACATAATAAACCACTCACTATTAAATGGAGGTCGCCCACGAACATATTTAATTGGAACAACCAGACGACAGAAACTTTCTCTATAGGCGGAACTTGAACGTTATGCGACGTGACAAACTTAAAGGGACTGTGATTGTATGTCAAACCCATTGATATGTAAACAATATTATTATAGTTTAATTACCGATAAAAGTCCAAGTAATCCAATAAGATACAAACGTTTAATATCAAAACTTTACTAAACTTTGGAAAAGGTCAAAGCATTGAAAAATATTCTGAAAGCATTATTCCGACTAAAATAAGTGAATTTACTACGCGATTATCGATATTTGTTGACAAATCACAGTAACAATTTTCTTTACATAAAAGTGGTTTCAACACGTACAATTTCGTTATTGGAATGCTATCAGTAATGATTATAAGAACAATATTAAGTTACAGTAATATTTGAGACTTGTATTCCCACGTACAACATAACACTTGCCGTCGCTTTATCTATCGTTAATTCTGAAAAAGCGGTAAATCATGGTATAATATGGAAACGGTCAGTCATAGGACCGCGGACGACAATGCCTATATACAATGTTTATGAGAAATATATAACTGTTTCTATCAGTCCTGGTGCTCCTCTCGAGACTCCCATTCCTGACTCCAGTAGTGTGACATTGGAAAATTCGAAACACACTACTAGATTAAAAATATAACAAGAATATGACCCAAGTTTGTGGTAATCGGCGTCAAAAAAGTTAATCGATTCGGATGCCCCCATCATTCCATCTCTGACTGCGACATCGCCACTTTATGAAAATGATGGCAAACTGTGAAGGAGGCAGTCTAATGAGAACCACGGACTGCTAATACAAAGACATGGGGGAGATTATATTCTATCTAAATGTCAGGTCAGCCGATGTCATTGCGGGATAGCACTTTGTCGAATGGTGAATAGCCATTGTCTCTGTCAGAAACATCGTTCGTTAGAAACAGGCCACCCATTCTGATATCGAGATATATATACGTCCCTACTCGATTCATGACACTTTTGCGACCTCAATTATTGATGAGACTGGGCGCTATCAATTGCTGTCCAAATTAACTAAGTGTGTCCAACGGATTCAGCAATATCCCAGTAATATATGGTGCTATATTCGTAGACAATAGGGAACAAAAGACCGTAAAATCATAATTGATTCCGGTCATCTGGGAATGAAAAGAACGTTCTTTTTATCTTCTCAATATAGTGACAACTATTGGGAATTTTAAACTTCAGATATATAGGTCGCGCGGTCATCTCTATCGGCTCGTGTGATATGCATTTGGTTTGGTATAACGATCGGAGTGACCAGCGTATATTATTCTGGTCGTATAGCGGCACTTATAACACTTCAATTATTCATGGCTACTACATACAGGTCAACATATCCCCCTGCATATTCATATAGGACCTAAATATCCACATATGTTCACATTGGACTTATTTTATTCTAAATTAAACTCATTTTGATTTTATACCCGTTATTTCGTTGAATGGCGCGGGCCGAAGTGAACACACATTATACAGAGCGTTCATCTGGTAAGTTGTGTCGATGAAAAAAGTAGATAAAATAGAGCATATATATGAGCTTATTTCCAGGTCCGGTTTAAACGCGGTTCCTCAAAATGTGATCCTCTTGTAAGACGTACTATATGGACCAGGCGACTGCGCGTGATTATTGAGTTTACTTGCATGGTAATATAATGGAAACAGAAATGTGGAGGACTGAGTGTTTCCCACACAACAAACACAATCTTGGAGCTTACTTTATGTCGACTCCCACTTAAATAATTCGTTTCTGAAGAAGCGGCGAATCATGGCATAATTTGAATTCGGTCAGTGCAACTAGAACCTGAGTGTAAATACAATAATGCCCTAAGTAATCGACTCCATAACCACAGAAGAATTATGGGTAACTTTTCAGGATTTAGTCGGAAATATGGCTTGTTGCCATTCATCGGAAAGCTCTCCATAATTCTGCTGTGGTTATGGAGTCGATTAATTAGGTCATTGCTGTACATCGGCGGTATTATATTATATGAAATTGTCGGTTCACCCAGTATCATTGCGTGGAACCACTTCGGCGAATAGCCATTGTCTATCTGAGATACATCGTTCTTTAGAAACAAGCCATCCATTCTGATCTCGAGATATATATGTACATAATCAATTCACGATATTTTTTGCTATTTCAATTATTGATGGGCGCTATCAATTGTTGTCCGAATTAACGAATTGTATCAAATGGATTCATGAATACCTCAGTCATATAATTTATGGTGTTATATTCTTAGACAATGGTGACAAAAGCCCGTAAAATCACACCTGATTCCGTTCCTCTTGGAATGAAGTAAAACTTGTTTTTTTTATCTTCTCAACATAGTGACAAGTGTTGGGAATATTTCTTCAGATATGCACGCCTCTTTCGAGGCAGACCAACAGAGGTGACCAGTGTTTTCCTCTGGCTGTAAGAGAGCCAGTATCCGGACAATATTCACAATACCCTGTTGACTCACCACACTTCAATTATTCAGTGTCCGTTTACACATGGGTCTCTAAGATATGTTCCTCTCGTTGGACGCATTATATGGCCCACGCGCCTGCGAATGATTATTGGATTTACTTGCATGGGCATACGGTGGAAACGAATATGGGTGCGTGTGCTGAAACAAATGTGCGTGGGTGTTGAAGTCAGTTCCACTTTACACACAATCACACACATCATCTTTAACTGCTACAAAATGTTTGACTGAAATATGACTACTACCGCAGATGCGGTTTAAACGCAGATCGCCAAAATGTGGATCTCATTATGTGGATCACGCTGCTGGCGAGTGCGTTTACATGAAATAGTCATGCGGTGAACACACGTGTGTGTGGGTGCTGATGGTGTTTCACCAAACACACATCCAGGCACAACATTTTCAACGGCTGTACACTTGACGACTGAAATAATGTTGTAGTTGGGATTTCTTCCACTGCTACTTCCCTGGCCAATCCAGTGAATATAAGAGCACAACATATATACATGTAGGGGTGTCGGTTCAAGCCTTGGTCAATGACAATACAGTGTTCCTGGGACTTGGGTGTAAATCAGAACGAGCTCACCTCAATTCTCTGTATATTCTCTGTAAATATCATGTCATAGGTATGCAGTACATTCTGGTAGTAAGTATGGTACAGTTGAAAAGATAACTCATACCATCATCCTAGGTGTGACAACTGAGTCTGTATTGAGTGAAGTTTCTCCTGTACCAAGGCCAGATTTATATCAAGACTAGTCAGTCAAGATGGATAGTCAATGCTCTGAAACATTAAATGGTTATATACAAACGAGTGCCATAATATAGTTTATAGCATATCACGCAAATCCCAAATTCACTTAGATCTACTAAAGTTATCATAAATCACTTCCGTGATTTATCCAAATATTTACATGCATACTGGAATGGGTTAAGACCCAGTTATTTGTTACTGCTGAGTTAGGCAACTTAGCTTGCCAAGTAACTTTACTGAAACACCAAGTGTATAGATAAATTACTATACAATAGCGGATGAAAGTAGATTGATAATATACATTTAAATTTAGATGAAAGTATATATGACTTTACTACAAGAGATTTCACAAAGTGTACATTATCACTACTTGGAAACTGAAGACAAAATGACGAATCCACTGGACAATTATTCACCTCATCGTGGAGACAAAAGCAGAATACTTCTCATAGATGTCTATAAAACATTCAGACTCTCAAAAGCTGCCGAAACCAACAGCGTGCACATATAACTGCGAGATAGCAAACACGTCTCACATTGTATAAACCGTACTAACATTAAATCGGAAGTTGTTTTCGAAAAGACGAAAAATGCTATTTTTAGAACGTAAATGTGACAGAAATATCACAACAACACCACAAAATGCAGGTTTCAGACGGACACACGGTTGCACCACATCTATAAACGTAATTATATATTGTACATACACATTTGCCGATGGTAAGCGGGCTCCATTTGAGCGAAATACTCTGTTTAATAGATAAAAACGGCCTTTGATCACTTCAGAAAATAATTTTCTCGCAAAAATTCCCTCTTCAAATGTCATTTTAACACATATCCAGCATCTGTCGGAAATCCCACTATATTGCAACGGAAAGGCCGTTATGTGTGTAACATATATATGGACATGCCCTTGTCTCAAGTGTATTCATAATTTGAAAGTAGAGAGTATTTATTTGGACACCCCACTCGTCAGTCTATGCATGTACGCCTAGTTGTGTAGGACGACAATACCAGTTGCGACGTTGTACAGGAATCCTACAGTAATGATATGTTCCTTTCGACCCACTTAAACATAACCATGTCTTCGAAATGTCACATCATTGAACGTATAGACACTGCCTGAATCAAACAAGGTATTCCGATTAACACTTAGCTACTTTTATTCGACTCCGCATGTAACAAAATTGTATTTGGGGGTTGAGGAAATATGTTGTATTCTGTGATGGAATTGTGTATACGTCAGGGGTGGGGTCTGCAATTGTTTTCCGAACACTAGGCGGGGCGGTGGTTGGTTCTGCAGCCATGCTTACACATTTTTCCTGGCCCTGTAATTTTTTTCCTAGAGTCATTTTTCTTCAAAATAATGGGACAAAAGGTTTTAAGAATGCTTCTGTTATGTAATACGTATGCACTTAACTCTTGGTGTGGGGGTTGTGTTCACCAGCAGTTAATAATGAGAAATGACACCAAGGGGTAATAAAAATATCAGCTTGCTAAATGTTTTCACCAAGGATCTATAATTGCACATTGGCATGGAAAGGCTCATATTTAAATAGTTCTATTAAAAATCATTTAATCAACCTGATGTAAATGAAAACATAACACAATAATAGATTCTTCAAATAAATGTAAACTCTTCACGTAAAGGTACTCAATCCGATTCGATGGTCCCCATATCATCAGATTCCAACAACAATACAAAAAATTAAATGCCGCTTTAGTTATAATAATCGAGTAATTGCCCAAAAATATTGTTAATCACAGTCAACTATAGTATAAAATTGCCCAAAACATGTTATTGTCAAATATCTGACACAAAAAAGTCACTTGATTTTAGAGTTATCCATCTTCATCCGCAATTTGTTCAGAGAAGTCTTCTCGTCGACTATTTACTGGGCGACCTAAAATTAAAATAATAGAAATCAAACATCGAGATCTGATCACTCTGGGCTTTTATGGGTCGGTTCCTCGACTCGGATCAAATATCTTTTACCGCCGATGCCAAGGAAATAGACATTTCGGATTGAGTACATTTAACTCATCAAATAAAAATAGACTATTAAAAATCTGTAATAAAATAAAACAAATGTGTTAAAACAAACATTGACCGATTTCAACGATATTCGGTAAATGGGTCGAGGATCACCTATAGATGGGAGCTGTCAAATTTGAATCATTTTTTATGAAAAATATGGCCACTGGCAGCCCTCTTGCTTGTTACTCTTTGCATCACTAAATCCTTTAACACACCACGCAGAGCTTATCCCTCATCCGATCATCACCAACCTGTATATGGATCTTCGTTGTGAGCTCGATGGGTGCCTTCGATTTTTTCCAAATTTTGTAAAATAAATGGCTGCCATTTTGGCCATCTTGGATTTTACTCTTTGTATGACCAAATCCTTTAGCACACTTTACAGCACATTTCTCATCAAATCGTCACCGAACTCCATATGGATCTTCGACATGACCTCTAAATGGTAGCCTCCAATGTTCCCCAAAATTTGTTTAAAACAAACATGGGCACCTGCAGACATCTTGAATTTAAAATGTCAAGCCATCAGCATACCCTACAGCCCACATTATTTAAAACTTTACAGTGCTGTTGGTATATAAAAGTAGGAATGCTTCTATAATCCGAGTATCTCTAATATGGAAACCTAGTTCATGGGTTCGTCTTTGCACACAAATCCCATCATCACAACTTGGCGTACATATTTTTGGCCACTAGTGATCATCAACTTAAACAACTAGGCGTACTTAGTCTGAGAGCGGGGTGTCCAAATAAATACTCTTTACGTTCAAATTTTGAATACACTCGAGCCAAGGGCATGTCCATATATTTTACACACATTACGGTCTTTCCGTTGTAATATAGTGGGATTTCCGACAGATGCTGGATATGTGTTAAAATGACATTTGAAGAGGGAATTTTTGCGAGAAAATTATTTTCTGAAGTGATCAAACGCCGTTGTTATCTATTAAACAGAGTGTTCCGCTCAAGTGGAGCCCGCTTACGATCGGCAAATATATATGTACAATATATAATTTCGTTTATAGATGTGGTGTTACCGTGTGTCCGTCTGAAACCTGGATGTTGTAGTGTTAGTGTGATATTTCTGTCACCTTTACGTTCTAAAAATAGAATTTTTCGTCTTTTCGAAAGCAACTTCCGATTTAATGTTTGTACGGTTTATACACTGTGCGTCTGTACACGCGAAACGTTTTTGAGAAAAGAGAACGACTTTAGCTCGCCTCCAGTGAACTCAGACTATCGCCAGCGTGACAGGCCAATGAGAAGTTACGATATCTAGTTCACCCAGATTGATTGATGAGTGCATGGAATGATTTGTCAATGATTACTGCAGTCACCGTTTCGCACATAATAGTTAACTCTCAACATGCCAGTGCTGTGTGCTTTTAACAAATAGTGTGCAACACACCTCCACCACAATAATGACAGTTGAAAATTTTAGACTGCAAAAACAGTACCAATCAGAAGAAGTTGCTCAAATAATTGCTTACTATCTCGACATTATTCGCTTAGTACCGCACAATTGAGCGCGACAAACTTTCTGTGTTATAATTTCTATAAAAAAGACACTCTCAATATCGTGATAAAGGCGTCAGTATACCACTTTTTGCTCTGATAATGTAAACTTCAACACGTCATCTGAAAGCCCAAACGCTTCTGTGTAGGCGGTAACAGAGGGGTGCATTAAGAGACACGACTAGATCTGCCACAGAAGAAAGAGAGATAAGAGAACTCGCGGCTTAGCGAAAGAATACAACTTCTCATAAGCGAAAATAGATAAATGACAATAGACCTCCATATATCCTGCCAAACTATTGTTTTCCACCAACGGTAAACCTGTCGATATCCCATCAAAAAGCCATTATCAGATAGTTCGCATAAGAAGCTATCCTTAAATGCGGCTTCCTCTGTATCATGGCGAACAAATGGGCTGTATCACGCAAATGCTAACACGAACCAGCAATAGACCACTATAAGTCAGTCGAACCGGAAGCGACCGAGGACGAAATTATTTCCAACATACAGACGATTCTCTCGACCGAAATACCATGTCATATAAATATTGCACGGTGTTGACTGTGCCAAGATAGTGGTACGAGGGGAGGAATAGTCTCCGAGTCGGATGACAATTGATCCAATGAGGACCACCATTTTGGCAGTCAACACTGTGCAACATTTATTATATTTTATCGAACGTTCTTCATGTTGGCCCAGATCCCATTTGGTCAAACAATTCACACTCAGATCATGTTAACCAGCGAAGAACTTAATAATTTTCGAAAATTCACTCTAGTGCATGGGAACTTAGGGAATTGACAAAAAATAATAAAGCGGTGTTGTCATCGTCAAAGACAGGAGCAGGATAAATCATCACATATAATGGTTAAAATCACCTTGCGATCATTTATTGTGCTCTTGTTGTCGATAACATTTCGGACAAAACTTATGAGTTTTCCAGCGAAGCGGAGATGACTTTCAAATTACCTCCCCGGAATATATAAAAATAGATTCCAGTATTTCTGCATTGATATTGGGCGTGTTAAAATTAGGAAACGGACTATCGTGTTGGGGACGGAACTATCGGAAATAGTCAATGTCAATCAAACAATCACAATTGTGGAGTATAGCCTTAGATAGTCACATGAGATATAATATGTGTGTACGGCTAGTGTACATCTCCACTTGCAACACCATGCAGTCCAGTAAAGATGGGATAGCCTGTACAATAATCTTCACAAATACTACAGAATAACAATTGTATCTTTGTTTTTAACTATTTTGTTTGAATACCTAGCTATTTATAAGATGGAGCAGATGTGGCTACTAATATTCCACCCTCACCGAAATAACTGTTTCTCACATATGGCAATTTAAAACACATGATGCCACTAAACTGCATTCATTGTAAAGTAGTCACAGTTGTATGCACTATATGTACAAACTCCAGGCAGCGTTATCTCCCATCGCTCCGCTGAGATACCACTGCCACAAGGACTTTTTGTAAGAATTTCTGACAAGATCTTAGTTCTTATGTTTTAGGATTAAAATTGTCTATCTGGCTCAGTTCATATTGTTCGTATCAATACCGAAAGCATTACCATTATTGCAAACATTTGTAATCAAAATAAGATAATAGGTGAATAAATATAGTTCCGAAAATACGTAAAAATAGATGTATCGATCCGCAAAGTACCATCCTTCCGGCAGTGATCTATATCGCAGTGATGTCGGAGATGGCGATGCATGGTGTTTGCTATATGTACTGTTGATATTCAGAGGGAGATAACTCATACTTCAAAATTAGTTGACATGTTTCAAACAGAAAACAATTCTTTAAAAAAAAACAGATTAAATAAAAACTGTAGTTTCATCCATATGAAATTTACAAAAACTGAAAGTTAATATTGTGATCGAGTACGCCCACTAGTTTATTACATGTAGTTCAAATAAATTCACATTGGCAGAGAACATGGATTATCTGTTGAAATGTTCATTGATGTTCTTTTTATATCATTCTTTCTCGCAATATGAACGAATACTTGCACTAGATATGTAATTTGCCATGACCACCAGTGTTGCAATTAGTCATCACTGGATCATGCCATGAATCTCTGCTCTGGCTAGCACCCGTATAGATCATACTCCACCACTACAAAACCATGGAACTTTTTGAAGTTTTGACAGGGAACGTTATAATATTGAAAAAATAATGCAGGGAATATATTTCTTAGTTATTATCTGTTCCTTGATAATGTACTTCATTGTAGGTGAAGGTCCCAAATCGAAATTTCACGATTTAAGTGAATTTGTGAGAGATTTTGCTTTGCGTCACTTTCAATTATGAAATTTTTCCTGGGTAATTAATTCAATTTTTTTTTTTTTTGCGATATCGGCTCACAAAAGTTACAGAAAAATTTACAATTTTGAGTTGGGACATTCACTTACAGTGAGGTACATTATTAATGAAAAGATATTAACTAATATATATTCCCCACTTTAATGTTTCAACTTTATAAGGTTCCCTGACAAAACTTTAAAAAGTTCCAAGGTTTTGTAGTGGTGGAATATGATCTCTACGGGCGTTAGCCAGAGTAGAGATTCATGGCATGATCTAGTCAGCACTGTGCCACCTTAATATTCGCGTCCCCAAATAAACAGTTGTATCCATGAGCTGTATCACAATATAGAAGAAAAACAATATATTATGCCAAAATACGAATCATCTGTGACATCAAATTGCCGCCAGCAATAGGCGATAGAACGTCGTTTTCTTCAATATCGAATAGGTATATTAAAATATAGACAGATATTGTTCCTATACCAATCATAAATATCAGATAGATAGCATGTTATTGTCAATATCGTACTCATTGTTAGTATAAACAGAAGCCATGTTATGTTACAGTGCAGTACTAGCTTAACAGTGTGCGATAAGCAAAACAGTCAACACCGCGGTGAGATCCCACGAAATGTAACTTTGGTTTAAACTGTACCACGTTGTTTACAACCCATCGTTATAGCGCTCGATAATACTCGCATGTTGGTCTTGAATGGGTCAAATTGAATCAATCTCCTAAAAATCACCACGGTGTTGAGTGTTTTGCTTATCGAACACTCTGTATGTGCTGTATATAAACAAATGCTCGGTTTTCAAAAGTGTGTTTTGTGGATAATATCGTATGCATACTAACTTTTATTTCTAAATTATAATCTACAACCGAGGTCAACTGTGCATGTAACCAGAGAGTATTTGCGCCTGGAATAATAAAGAACGTCCCTTGTTAGTCTGTTCTCTATACTGAACAATAATAAGGAGCATTTATCTCCCGTTTATATACATGGGACGCTGAATACAGCTGATAAATCTCCATGAAGTTACCTTTACTTCATAAATCCTTTTTCATGGAATAAACCTGTATATTTTTTTATTAGTATATGAAGTAATGTCTACCTTCTGTGATCGCCGGGCTGTCAAAAAAGCTGTCCTAATCTGCTTTCTTGATATCGACATGATGAAGAACTGAATAAGATTATCTTTATTGTTTCTCGGTCATACCACACGACAAAGATTACATTAAAGGCACGGG
This sequence comes from Siphonodentalium dalli, assembly GCA_032622095.1. Classification (NCBI taxonomy): domain Eukaryota; kingdom Metazoa; phylum Mollusca; class Scaphopoda; order Gadilida; family Siphonodentaliidae; genus Siphonodentalium; species Siphonodentalium dalli. Next base: position 138,709,542 of record CP136062.1, on the reverse strand, counting down.
AGGCCTTAATTGTCGAAAATATTCATATTTGTTCCAAACACCGTAAACAGAAAAACATTAAAACGCATACAGTTTCGTTCATATATACAATGACCATAGCATGTTATCATAAAGACCTACGATAGTTTACATAAGCTAGAGCCTGATTGTGTTACATAATACAGCAGAGTGCTACCGGCTAATCACACACAAATGACATAAACGCTCTTTATTAGTTCCATATCAGGAATTCACCAACAAAGAACGCTCTTTATGTTTACCATCATAATATAAACAAACACCAGAAAAGTAACTTTTTGTGCTTTTGTTTACATAACAATGGTCAAATATATGACAATAACATACTGTTTATGCGATATTTCTTATTTGTATACGGACAAAGTCTGTCTACATTTTGATGTTCTTTCTGTTTGTGGCGGTTTTTGACGCGTGGAAATATTTCTACAGGATACCCACCGCCAAGGCCAACCGTACCTTTAATTAATTTTTAATTTTCACACATTTCTCCAAATGCCGATTCTTGTAATTTATGTTTCACGCCATGATCGGACACCCGCATCTATATATATTGCCACAATAATAGTACCGTATGTGATACGTGTTGATTGTGCCCCATACTTTTTAACTGACAGCCGAGTAAATAGAGCCATCATCTTTCAAACAATGTTGATGCATCTTTATTTTCTGGAAAATTAACACCACCATCAACATTTATAGCTGAACACCAATATGATACATGGGCATAGCGTGCGCTTCGTTTACAATTTACATGATAACTGAGGGGACTGTACGTCGGAAGAGACTCGGTTATATGGTCACTTTGCGTGCAACGACCCCGTGTAAGTGGGTGTATCAATATGAAGATGTATTTTAAAAAAATCGATAGTGATTCTGAGTGGGTGTCACGTTTTTCAATCTTAAGCATTTTTATGATTTGAATAATTAATCTATCAGTATTGTCACTATTTCTGGCGCATCGTGCATCAGCAAAACATTATTGCTACCGCAAGCCGTTCACGTGACAGACTGGGAGCATAAATATCGCCGCCGGGTGTGGATGGGTATTACACCACGGATAGTCTGCTGACACTTGTTTCTTTCGCCTTCTTACACAGGTAAGTCCAGTTGTGGAGTCAAAGACGTGGCGACAGGAGGGGTGGGGTGTCTCACTCCCCAACTTTGGTCAAAATTTTCAACAGTTGGAAATTTCACACCAACAATAGGTTGAAAATGTTATTGTAATTTGATTTTCAAACAATTTATATGGGGAATTCATTGTTTTTGGACCAATATTTGCATATTTTCCTATATATGGCCAAAATTTTGGACTGAAATGGTCACCAGTGGGAAATTTTCCAACCTTAGGGGGGGTGACAGGTTGAAAATTTCCAACACTTAGAAAACTTGTGTCCTGGTCCCTCCCCCGTGGCCAGTCAAAAACTGCTAGTTAATTTGAGAAAACAATATTGTCATACATTTGGTCAACATTGTCATTGGAATTGTCATCAGTTGGAAATTGTTCAACCTAAGTGGGGTGTCAGGTCTGAAATTTCCAACTCTAGGAAGGCTTGATGCTAATCTAGATGCTGGGATTTTGCGATTTTCTTGTTCAGATTTCAAAATGGTCGGCCCGGTGTGTCATTGTCCCTCCCCCGTGCCCAATACAAAACTGCTAATACGTTTAACAAAGGAATATTCACTACATTTGGTCAAAACGTGTGGACTGAAAATCTGAAATGGTCATCAGTTGGAGAATTTTCCAACCTGAGGGGGAGTATGAGGTTTGAAATTTCCAACACTATAGGAAAGCTTCAGTTGAGGCAGTCTAGATGCTAGGATTAGCGATTTTCTTGTATAGTTTTCAAAATTTTCTCACACCAGGCCGAACAACCATGGTCAGCCCGGTGTGTCCTGGTCTCTTGTCCGTAGCCGTGTACATTTGTCTGTAGTTAGACCACTATATGTTAGGAGTTATGCAATTTTTCAGCCGGGTTAAAATATCTGAATGTTCTCATACCGGGAATATAGAACAATGGTTTATGCATATATAGGATATTAGACCTGCGCACTGAGGTGCAAGAAGGGAATTATGAAAATTCAAGGGGGCGGGTGCGGTTGGAATTTCCCAAGGTGGACACCCCCCACCCCAACGGAGACCCTCTAGCCACGTCCCTGTTTGGAGTCGCTTCAGATGAATCAGATCAGCATTTATGGCACATCACACCGTTGTTGGGCAATGTCATTATTTAATAGTAGCCAGATTTAGCCACACTTACCTGTAACTCGTAACGTGGTTGTCATTGCAAACGAAAGTCATATGACTCACGTAACCATTCCGATTACACGCGTACCTAAATATTCACATAGGTTCGTATTGGACTTATTTGATTCTGATATCGTTGTTCCGTTGAATGGCGGCGCGCTAAAAACGCACTATAAAGAGCGGTAATCTGATCGGTCGTGCCGGTGAAAACGGGTAGATTAAATAATGCCAATATGGGCTTATTCTGACCCGTCAACAACTTCCAATCCTCGTTGTCGGAGAGTCGACATTTAAGCTTCCCAACCAGTGAAGTAGAGAACTTTCAACAGGCTAACACGGCATCGTTGCGAATTTATCTACATCATTAATGTCAAGCCCATGTAAGTGGAAACTGTGCTTATATTTGGTTGGTGTCACTTCACTCAAAAACCTTTCAAATAAGGCCCAGGTGTATATATTTGCGAACTTTTCGACATTTAAAATGGTTGATTTGTCAGTGAATCTATATCGGTGAAGTTGATAAACGAGAATTGAAATGATTGGCTGAGAACAGCACATTCCTTCAAAACATCGCACATATCATTGAAATTTACATTAATTTGTACGATGTAATTGCTTTATATACTCCTGTGGCCTTTGCACCGCCGTCCTCGAATCAGCTAGTATACCCCCTTCAATAAATGCCAATCCGGGCTTAATTATATTATTAACTATCATGTACCATATATTATATAGTTATCACGTACCATTTATAGTAAAGGTCGCAATTAGCAGATAAATAAGATAACGGAGTGCATGTGTCAAATAAATCCATGGTGTTCTTCCACCAAATTAAACCGTACTCATATAACCACAACACTTGATCTAACGCTGGTCATGCATGTAAACATGAATCTCCATAAATTGGTTCAGTAATGGCCTAAATAATCGACTCCTTAACCACAGGAGAATTATGGGTAATTATTCAGTATTTAGTCGGAAATATGGCGTAGGGTGCATTTACATTGCTATAGAAATGTACACAGATCTACACGCAGACATTGTAAACGGGTTGATATAGAAATGCACACAGAAAGAAAACGGTATTAGTTCGTGTGAGTAAAAATCGTGACCGCTACACGTCACGGTCAACGCCCATATATTGCGACAGGCAAATCAGTTTTGATTAATTGTTACTCGGGCTTGGCGAATGTTTTCGTTGTCATTTCAACCCGTGTATTTCGAATATTGAACACGGATAGGGACGTGGCAACTTGTTAAACGGTTGGATATTTCATACCTGACACAACATTAGTTATAATTTCCAAATCACCAATAGATTAAAAATGATCTTGTAGTTTGATTTTCAAACATATTATTTGGGGGGGGGGTTATTGTTTTCGGACCAATATTTGCATAATTTCCTACTTTTTATCAAAATTTTCGACTGGAATGGCCATCAGCTGGAAATTTTCCAACCTTATCATAGGGGCGGATGTAATGTTGGAAATGTCCAACACTTGGAAAGATTGTGTCCTGGTCCCTCCCCGTGGCCAGTCATCATCATCATATTTATTGTCTAACAGCTATATATAAAAACTGCATGTAATTTAAGAAAACAATATTGTCCTACATTGGTTAACATTGTCATTGGAATTGTCATCAGTTGAAAATTTTACTACATTTGGGCAAATAAAGGGTGTTGTATGGTAACTGCATGATTGTCATTCTTTCTTCGAACCATTATCAAGTGGTATAAGGATACACTTTAAATACATGCGGCACATACCAAATCGCTGTTATCTGCTGATAGTTGATACATTTGTATGTCTGGCCTAAACTGACACGACTCGCAGTGAATTGTCAATTACCAGAGTACTGATCAGCGCGCGTTCACTATTAGTAATCATGTTGTGATCACAGTAATGCGCGACACGTGACTTCATACAGATATGTATACATTTCTATAGCAATGTAAATGCACCCTTATGGCCATTCATATTTCTACTGTGGTTAAGGAGTCGATTATTTGGGACATTACTGTAGTTGGATAAATAATGTGGTTCTGTCAATCAGTCGAATATCCAATCGTTTTATTATTCCTTACCACACAGTGTACACTAATTCTTACCCATGCCAAACAGCTGATTCTACATATTACACCACCGGCACAGGTAACCCAACCATGGCGCCATGACACTCAACCGTAGACAATACCTTGACCATATTTTTTCGATCATTATTATACAATTGTCGCATTGTTTCGAGGTTGACACGATGAATTGTCAACCCGAGGAAGTCAATATTCACCAAGGCCGTATGCCGAGGTGAATATTGACTTCCAAGGGATGACAATTCCTCGTGTCAACCAAGAAACAATGCGATAATTGCTTTATTATATGAAACGCGCTTTCATTGGACAAGACGTTGTGACGTTGAACGTCGATGTGAAAACCAGATCTATGTTCAGGTCTGATAATAAGTTTTATTATATGACCATTACTTTCTACTCCAAATCCCATAGTAAATTGCCATGCCTAATTATGAATAATTCCCAATGTCCACTGCTCCTTTTATACCTTTTATAGCGCCACAGGTTAATATAACGCTCAGCAGGTTAATATAACATTCCGCTGACTCTTACTATAAATAGATCTGGGTTTTCCCTACGCGCTAAATGTGACAGCCAATGACGTTGCGTACATTACGAATGGGGAATCTTGAAACTAGGTAGCCTGGTACGCATACGACTGACTCGCTTCTCGTCAGAAATACACGGGTGAAGCTTACTTGGCTCGGGAACCAGTCTAGAAAACTGGGTCTAGAGAAACTACATTCACGTCTGTCAAATATAAACATGGCGACAGCCGACAGATTTGCTACGATAAACGAAGATGAATTGAGCAGAATCTTGACAGAAAAGGATTCTCTGAACACTAGGCGAGCGACAAAGAATGCGATAAAAACATTTCGGTCAGCTGCAATGATTAATGACTTGCAAGACATTGTTCCGTTGTCGACTACTAGTACCTGTTGTGAACATCGTATTAGTCCGTGTACCAGTAAAACAGTTAACCAAGTTGTTAACTACCAAAACAACCAAGGGAAAACCCCAATGCCAGTGTTCGTTAATTGCTCAAACATCACTATTAATTATAAGTAAAGATATGTTGATATATTTTAGGACTCTATATTGATTTCAAGTTAATTTTGTTAACGGTAAACAATATTGGTATGTTTCAGTGTTATATTGATTTGTGTTCATATGATATACCGATGATTTTGTTGAAAACAAATTGAAAATGAAAGAGAAGTGTTTATCATTTATCATATCTGAGTAGATTTCCCTTGCATTTGATATAATCGCCCGTCATATAATAAAACAGTTATTGCATTCCTCCTTGGTTAACATAAGGAATTATCAACCCTCGGAAGTTGATATTCACCGCGGCCTTCGGCCTTGGTGAATATCAACTTCCTCGGGTTGATAATTCCTTATGTTAACCTCGGAGGAATGCAATAATTGTATAATGTTAACTCCTGAAGTATCTGACGTCACTCCGAACTGTTATTAACCCGTTGTTTCATTAATGAGGTGAACATCGTTAGATATCTCAACCAATTCGTTTGGGTTTTAACATAAGAATTGGGGAAAGAAACTTATGATCATATAATAAACATTAATATCACATATTGTGTGACTAAGTCAGACACATTTCTCAAAAAGATAATCATAATCTTCAAGTGTCAAATAAACCCTATCGGTTGAATTCTGGTCTCTGGCCAAGACCATCCTAATAATCACGGTATTCCAAGTCAGGTCCTGGTCTCGCGAAACCACCTGGTCTCAAGCTCGGATGTCTCAACCCTTAATTTGATCACAATTTTCAACAGCTGGAAAAGTTCATGCGTGAACCAACAGGATTTGGAAAGTTCAGACCAACCATAGGCTTGGATTGTTCCAATAGTTTAAGTTTTGTTTTCAGACCATTAAGAACCAAATATTGTCCTATACTTTCAGTCAAATTTGGAAGATGTGCATCATATTTAGTGAATATGCACTTTCTATGACATTGGTGTAATCAATTCCTTCTTCAAACCTGCCACCTTCGTCGGGGGACATTTTGGTCACCGACCTTTTACTTTCGTATATTCTTCCACTCTAGTTTTAGTTCTCGAATTATCGCGTTCAGTGAAGATCTACAAAAGTGGAAATGGTAACGCATTAAAATGCCAATTAAGCATATACTTAGAGACTTTGAGAATATACAGGTCATTGGACTTTATTACGAAACTTTTTTTTAAAGAGAGGATCAGTATGACTGTTACATTTAGCTTTACGCGATATTCGTATATATATAGCTGTCTTTTGCAATACTATCAGTTTATTAAAAAATTTATAATTACCCCATATTTCAACGCCATGCATTAAGTGACTATGGACGAGCGCGTGATGCAGCATTTGCATAATTCTATGAAGAAGATATTTCTTAATTAGATTAATAGCATATACTCCTCTGAAAATCTTGATTGAGAGCATGGATGTTAAATTTCATCTATATATATCCAAAGGAATTAATATTCATTTTCGTTGCAGTTATTTCCTATTCTTTCGATGTTTATCAATGGCCATCAATTTGAACTTGACGATTATAGTAGTTTTGTTTGGCACATGTTTGTTGGATAATCATGTATTTTGTGTTCTTGTCATTTAGTGAAAGTTTGTTTGCCTTACACCAAGTACTAAGTTGATTTATTTGTTTATTGGCATGATAAAAGAGATAATTCCTGTTGTGGTGGGAAGAATATAGCCTGGAGTCATCAGCAAAATAAAGAATTGATATATCAGTACATTTATCATTAACATATATTAGAATCGGTCCAATTATAAAGCATTGGGATACACCGAATTTAAGAGTTGTTTGTGTTGAAGTATTGCCGCTTAGGTCCACATATTCTCTATTTTCTAAGTAGCCCCGAAACCAATTCACTATCGCTTAATTAATTATATTACACATTTCTGGGCCACAGATATCCTGGTGGAATATATATATTTTTAGTTTCATTTCATGTCAACAATAGTCAAACACTAACTGCATAGAAATAAAAGGGACTCAAACTTTAAGTGGGCTTTTAAAGATACAGACATTCAGTCAATTACTACTGTTTATCATACAGTCATTACCAATGAAGCCTAACACTTCTTCAAATATCTCCGTTATTTAGTCAATATTAATCCTCGATTAATTCTAAGATCAATCTTAAAAATACTTCTTATCCAATATTAATCCTATAATATATCTTGATTGATAGTGACCATGCACGTGTGTCCCCTGTGGTTGGGATTTGATATTAAACAATATCTGATCACCCCTCAGATTAAGTATTTATTTATATGTAATGCTATAAGAATGGTATGAAAAAGATCCAACGAAGTCCGAAAAATGTTTCGCTCAGAAGTGAGAATCAATTCATACCATATCAGGATAGAATAATTCTGCATGATGAAAAATCGGGACCCGATTATTTCTAAATTCTATGGCTTGTAAAAGTCTATCCGTGGCAAAAACAAGCCATATATAATTAATTCACGTATTATCGGGATTTTTTATCACCAGGGCAGGGAACAATTTGGGGCTTCAAACAACCATATGGCTGTATTACATACGGCCAGTATAACGTGGTGACAGGGGCCAGCGACTGAGGTGTCTCACTCCCCAACTTTGGTCAAAATGTTCAACATTTCTTACCTGACACATTAGTTGGAAGTTTAACACCAACAATAGGTTGACATTGTTCTCATAGTTGGACGTTGCAACCACTAATTAGTTGGGTATAATTTCGTACTGTTAATCAAAAGTTTGTACTGAAATATTCCAAAAAATTAAAAAAATTAGGTATCTGTTGGAAAATTCCAACAATATCGGGGAGGCGGTGCTATTGGAATTTCACGAATTTTGTATCCTGGTCTGGTTCAAGGGGTGCAGTTTTGAGATTTCAAGATGGACACTCCCCACCCATACTCAACAGAATACGCCCCTTTTTATTTTTCCGACAGCGAGTTGTCTCTTGTGAGCAGTACGCTGCCAGTCCGAGAGTCTCGTCGGTCGTCGAAGAGGAAATACTCAGACAGATCCAATTGTTATTCTGGTTTTGAATTAACCGGATTCTCACTCCTGTGTGAGAATTATTGAATTATAAGTGCCTTATTGTTACCCTGTGGAGATTTCGAATTACTTTTGGCAACAAACTTTGACAAGTCCCGCATGTGTTTGGTATTTTTTTGTTTGTTCGGAACGTGTTTTAGTTGCCTTCATGGGGAGCGTTGTATACTCGAACTATAAACGAACCTGACGAAGCAGACAGACAGACTCAGAGGACGTGGCGACGGTGGAGGTGTCTCATTATTTTGGTCAAGCTTTTCAACAGTTGGACATTTCTTGCCTTCCACAAATGTTACACCAGACATAGTCTGAAATAGCAATTACCGTATAGGGGTGTCAATTTTGAAATGTCCAAACAAGTGGACAGTTGAGGTACCAGTTGGAAATTGAGTCTACAAATGGAATATAATTTTTGGAACATCTACGATTGGCCTGGTTCTAGGGGGTTCAGTTGGGAATATCAAGTGGGCACCCCAACTAAGACACTCTAGCTACGTCACTGCAGACGGATATAATTATGACGTGTTAAACTAGCTCGTATGCCCAATTCGTCATCTCCAGTTTAAACGTCATGTACGGTTTAATGTCGAAATTAATTGCTCAGTTTGCTTTTCGGTCACAATAACACCCGTTATTATACCACCGCAACTGCTTGGATTAATTAAAGACTGTTGTCTGAATGAATTGTGACTGAAATAATTCGCCCCTGTGATCTTGAAATATTACTCTCAATTGCACCCTATTTAGCTTCAGTTGGCGCACTTACTATATACAGGGCCATACCCCAATCGTAAATCACCAACAATTCATATATTGAGAAAAAGTTACCCACCCCTGTGTAGGTGCACGTTATTGTTTGCTTTAAGCACAAGTCAGATTGACCTCAGGTGGATTAGATATCGCCACATGTTAATTGTAACATGCAGATAAACACAAAAGCCTTGATAATGATATACATGTACTGGTTCACATAACCATTGTATTGCAAAAATTAATCAGCTATATCAGTTTATATGCTGTCAAAAAATCAAATTTTCACTGCGATGCCCATTGTAAAACACCAAGAGTTCATTGCAGTAATGTGGTCACAGAGAGGCCCTTATTTGCAATGAGAAGCTGTCACTCGGTTTGATGATGATTGTAGTAATGGTGATGATGATGAGGGTGATAGTGACAATGGTTATGATTATTATTATGATTATTATTATTACTAATATATATATATATATATATATATATATATATATATATATATATATATTATACCGGGCTGTATGAGAACAAAAACCGGGGGTTGATGTATATATTGTATATATGTGATGTCCTTCTTTATTTACTGCTGTCTATCTGTCCATATACTATCTTGGATCAGAGAATAAAGCATATATATGGCAGGGTTGGGTACATGCGTGTATCAATTAGTACAACTGTACTAACAACCATACGTGATGAAATGTTGAATATGCTTATTGATCTGTCCCTATTTCGACTTATCTACACCTGTGCGTTCCGAGAGGTCGAGTACATCATCCACGAGTAAACAACATAATCCCCATTGATGATTCTACTGAAATTCCCGTCGTTCTATACAATCTGCCATACTGTCAAACGCCTCGCATGGTATCGACTTGCCTCGACCTAGAAATCTCAAGAATATAGCTTTACAATGACATCATCCAATTATCGACCTCACAATGGAAAACTAGAACCATGAGGATTTCCGGAGTGTTTGTACAAGGATTGTTTTTGCCGCAAGCTTTATTGGTGTTAACCATCGGAAGCGCTACTGTATGAACACGGAGGTTGGCAGGTCACAAATTACGCATGGTGAAAATAATAAATATTTTATTCCACACTTGTTGACGTGAGGCACATGTATTCAACGGAAACCCAGTCCTTGGATACATATTGTTGTTTTGCGCAAGTGGAATTATTTATTGTTGCCAAGCGCGTTTGCGTATACATGACGTCGAATATCCGCCTCGGGTGCATGATGCACAAATAATTACCGATTTTTCATCAGACTTAAACCACAACATATGCAGGTAGCTATATAGTCATCGGTTCAAGCTTCGTTTTTGTGAAATATATCCGTGCGCCGTTCACAACCCATTCGATACAAGATTATGTTCGCACTAGACGGTAGAAGCTAATCACTATACGGACATTTCTGAGAATAATACGATGTAAACGAAGTTTTGCTGTTATGGGTATACATGTACAGCGATCGGAGATATACTTTGCCAATGGCCGGTTCCACACGCATCGTAGCGTATATGCCAAAATAGGTATGATATGTTACTGTGATGAAGTTTTTTGACAGTTATTCGTCAAAATGACTGTGATATAGTTAGGATTGTCTGTCGTCGCTTCATTCGCCCTGTGTTTCTGCAGATTCTTTAACCTGTTACGTATCTCAACAGAGATCAACCGCCCGCGAGACGTAACGGGCTGGCGGATCCATGTAGACTAATTAGTAAAGCACAACTATTTGGACATCGTAACCGTAATATATAGGTAACGCACAGGCCAGTAGAAAATGTGAAAGTTTATACTTTTTTTTATCTTTAATTGGACGAGCTTTCCAACATGCAGTTAAGCAAAAAATACGAATGAGTTACATATACATATATCACGCATCTGCATGCAATGTAAACGTTGGTTTAAACATATTTGTTTTACTAAATGAACATGGTAACGGGATTGGGGGACTTGTGCCGCTACTTATATATACACATCCTCTCTCTCTGGTTCATGTGCAACAACACTCATGTAATTCAATACAATAGAATAGCAGCATCTAAAAGTGATCACAATCGTGCCTTAAAAATGATCCGGCCATAAATACGGGCTGTAGGGTGTGCGGTAGATTCCCATTTGAAATCCAATTAAGATGGCTGCTGGCGGCCATGTGTTTCATCGAAATTCGTGGGGGAAATAGATAGGTCACCCTGAAGCCACGTATGAAGTTTGGTGAAGATCGGATGAGGGCTTCGGCCTTTATGGCGTGCCGAAGGAACTTGTTTACGCACAGATGCACGGACGACGAACGTCAACCTATGGCAATATCTCCAACGTTACGTTGTAAAGTTGAGCTAAAAACAATTGAAATGCATTATATTCATGATATCCGCATATACACGCTTTAGTACCGACACTCGGCTATCATTTGTCATGCCAAAAAGAGGCGTACCGCAAAAGTAGTTTATTTTGTAAACTCTTGTCCTATACGTATCAGTTAATACACATCGACAGCCGCTATCAGTATGTAAATGCCAATGGGTACAAGTAATTTGTCCCATCTGGGCTTCATAAATAATTGATATGTTTTGGCATGTATGTAACAATTATGTTATGATATGTTATCGCCTTTCCTTGTTATGGATTTATGTGACAATTCGACGTGAACTCCCGTGACCGAGCGTGATACCACGTGTAAAAACTGGATCACCACAAATTAGCTAAATGAGCTGTTATTTGATCGACTAAAAGGAAATAATCACACACAGTATAACGTTAAATATTCAGAACGTACAAGGTGCCATACAAACTGCTGTCAGGGAGAAGGCAAACATCTATATTTCTTATCATGCGCGACGAAGACGATACACATTCTGGTTGAGTTCATATATATACACGCAGCTGAAGAAATAGATATATACATGATTGGTTCGTGCGGCCATAAATGTGATATATCTCTTCACGGTACACCTTCCAACAACGACAAAGTCTTTATCAAACTTCTTTTCTTTTTATTGCATTAATATTAACATCTCCTAAACCACGAGATAAATTTAACAAAAAACATATGCACATAACAGCTGACCAGTGCAATGTTCTAAACTTAAGTCGCTTTTTCAATTTCAGTTCGTGGAATAAATGGAAAAAACAATTATAACGATAGAAGCCCCTGTTTTGAACACCGATTCTATATGCAGGTATATATATAGTTCAGAGAAGATCTTTTAAAACTATTTTCCGCATGCAACTAACAACTATATCACTTGCTCCCGGACCCCCCCCCCCCCCCCCTACCACTTGAATAATATGTGTTAGCTCTTGACAAAATCCCCGTCCGCATAGTTCGAGAAATTAACAGATACCAGGAAAGTAATCTAAACGTCGCACGGCGGACGTCCTTGGAAGTCATCGAATTGTCGGTTTTGTCTTAATGTCGGGTGTCCGCAGGATTGTGCGCATTGCACCCGCTGTATTGTATTGTATTTCCATGAATAATTAATACTATTATTAATAATAGCATGTGCATCTCAACTGTCGGTATCATCTCCAGTGCGGTTTAACGTATAATCGGGCATTGTGTGTCACTACTCACGATGTATCCTCCTGTACCTTGTTGAATATGTACTTATATGTTACAAGGTTGCATTCGATAGAATCTAGCACAATGGGATTCGTGCACGTGCACTAGAATCTACATTCGAAATACTTGTTGTATTGTCGCCGAAAAAAACGATCCTGAAAATCATACACGTACCCCACATATATTTAATTATAATTCGGCATGTTTATATATTTAACCTTTGCTATACTAAATGGATTCTCCCTCAGTTATAAATGTATACATCGGAATGATTTACTAGTAATTTGGAGGGATATTCGGGTAATAAAAGCAGACGACAGACAGACAAAAAATAGTAAAACTACTGAAGAAATAATTCATTGATGGGAATTATTAAAAAAATAAGTTTAACAAACGTCTGTTAAACCTATTATTTGAACATTTCCTGAGGGAACTACTTAATGAGTATTTAATATAGAAAGGGTTAACAGTTACTCTGCGAATGTTCGAATTTGTGGGAGGGATGAACATAATACATCATCATATATCATCATATTTATTTAACCCTTTCAGTGCCAGGGGCCGATCTCATCGGCCCTAATTTACGGTCTGTGATATCGGCCCTAAAAAAATATAAAAAACTATCAGTAAGGTGGTATTGTTCAGTTTTCAGTGATTATTTTGAAATTAATTATGCTGTTATCAGTTGTGTCATAGTCATTGGTAGTTTTGGTGATCGCATGCAAAGCTCGCTAGAAATTAAGGCCACATGGCGATTACAATTTAACCCTTTAATGACGGGAGCTGCGCTGGCCAACATTAAAGACCCTGTGCCAATGCATTCTCTTATATATATAGGTCGCCTCGCATATATAAGAGAATGCATTGGCCTAACAATTTTTATCAATTTTACTTACATTCTTTAATAATTTTTATCATTTTTTCTTCCATTCTTTAACAATTTTTATCATTTTTTATTATTTTATCTTACATTCTACAAAGCAATTTATCATTTTGTATTATATTATGTAACAATTTTTCATTTTTATCATCTTTTCTTACATTCTTTAACAATTTTATCATTTTTTATCATTTTTTTCTTACATTCTGTATAAATTTTTACCAGTTGTTCTTACATTCTTTAACAATTGTTTTTAGGTTTTATCATTATTTCTTACATTCTTTACCAATTTTTTATCATTTTTTTCATTTTTTCTTACATTTTAAAAAAATTATAATAAAAATAATATAAAATTTGTTAGGCCGATGCATTCTCTTATATATGCGAGGCAACCTATGGTCGACTCGCATATGTAACAAAATGCACAGGGTTTCGGTAAAAATTCAGGAAGCTACGGTCATGAAAGGGTTAAGGACACAATTTTAGAGTCAACTCCCACATTGTAATCGCGGACCATATAAACGACCTTGAACGTATTATTGCGTGATGCATTTGTGAGGTTTGTTGAAAACTAGAGACAGTAATCGTAAATACGGAGATGGCGTGATGTGTTTGCTTGCATTGCCCAGATATGACTGAGATGAACACTGATAGGGGTTCACCGTTGCATCGAATCGTCAGCGAAAGTTAAACGGACATGGTTCATTTGGTCCTCCAAATTTCCTCTATGTTATTTGAAATATAGATGAGTCGGCAAATACACGAAAAGTCAATAAACAAGTTTTATATATACTCCGAACAAATGTGCCAAAGTCATCGCAATTTTTCAGCGTTTCAAATTTTTCGCAGAGATTTGAGACAAATCTTCGTTATTTTATGCATGCTAACCAGTGCCATACATATTCAGAATGCCATGCCACCACGTTCAAAGACCACGAATAGCTACATATGTCAACAGCGCACACTAAAAAGTTAGGATGTCATAGTCAAGCACACATATCTGTGTTTGATATGTAAGGCACAAAATAACACCAGACGCACGTAATCCCACTTGATTGTGGATCGATCAAGATAATTTTGTAAGAGCGTAGAGATATTTGATAGCGTAATCGGAGCAGGGGAGCGTGACCATTTGGCGTCATTCCGATTGCTCAATGTAATCTCCATATTATAAAGTTATAATGATCACACTATTATACAACTAGATTCCACCATCTGCATTAATTGGCAGCGTGTATACTTGAGACTGACCCAGAAATAACCAATATATCAGGGAGCTGATATTGTACCCATGCGCCCTCCAGGACTTAAAGTCAATTTTGTTCCTAATAGTCTTCCTCAATTTTTAAACGCTGTTTTAATACATTAGAAAGTTCAATTCAATTATTTATTCTTTCTTCGATGTCAAATGTTATAAAAACGAAATGGTCAAAACATACATAATGTAATTGCGAATGCCGTAATGTAACGATTGCCCTTGGTATACTAAATACTCAAGGACGATTAGATCACGATGGCCGTTTGTCAAACTTATTTTATGAACATTTCCATCCAATCAAAATCAATCTCCTGCCCTTTTGATGTGTTTTCGCCTGTCTGCTCAATTTTCACGAACACCGCTCCAGATGAATAATAAACCACTCCAACATATACTTTTATAACTGGGTGGGAGAATCCATTCAGGATAGAAAGGATTGAAGCGGCTCATAATATTCGGACCTCAAACTTGACATAGTTATTGTTCACTTTTGTCAGGTTCCGATGACCAACAACGGTCGATACAATACACGAAATACTGCAACGAAAGCCGCTATTTACTATGAATACATTTACCGAAGTCAAAGAAATTTTCAAACTGATTGAGTGACTATACTTTCAACTTTTCGCACGTGTGATACAAACGCTTTCTTCTTTTCCACAAAAAATGCCAGACAAAAAAGTTCACGTTCGTCACGGCGTGATCGGGAGTTTACTCGCGCATGACATGTAAACAAGAGAAATATTAATGTGAAGAGAGAGCTATAATGAATGATTCAAACTTATCTTTTGACAGATTCAATTTAAGATTCTCATTTGGGAACTGCAAATAACGTGCAGCATGGCATTTATTTTCAAATCAAATCAGATCAGCCGACAATATACTCAACCTATTCAAATGAAATGCACATAACTCGATTTAATCGCTGCAACGATCTCTCTGAAAAGCACAGCAATAAAATATTAACAAAGGATATCAAGTATCTGGAAGGGGAAGGCTTGGTTAAATGCCCCTCGAATATATGGGCGCACTGGTATAAATGGTCTGCATATGAATTAGAAAACGCTATAAACATAGGTGTGCGCAGTCGAGATAGGGACGCCAATTATAAACAAGTGCGTCTTTCAAGATTATCCTTTTATCTTCTTTCTGGGCCAACAGCAGGAAAGCCATAATAACTGATTGAGTTTTGAATGTGGACTTAGCTTCCCTATACACATCCAGCCGATTAAATAAGAAGGTAATCGTCGAATCAACCGCTCTTTTGCTTCCATTACTGCAAGTCGTTACTGAACCGAGTTAGATTTTTCGTCGTTGCATTGAGTAGAAGGGTGCATGACGTTCCGGCACCTGGACGTTTCGGCTCCTAGTTTTCAGATTGTTTCGGCACCTGGGTTTCGGCACTTGGTTGTTCCGGCCCAAGCACTTGGTCGCTTCGGCATTTCATCGAGGACGTTTCGGAACATTATTTATTTATTATATTTGACATGATTAGTATACAATCGAGTATGTTTAGATGTAGTACACTGTCTTCTGCCTTTACATGGTACAAATGAGAAGGAAATATATAGCGCATTTCGTTTGAATGATTGTTTTCGCAATGTTTTCACGTTGTATCTTATGAAAAGTGCGGCCAATTTCACTGTGCTGTATGTTGATTAAGCTCACAAATAATACGATATTTGTTTATATGCATGTATGCTTTAATTGTTAACGCTGCAAATTAATGCAGAACATGGATATGTACATATATACAATGGGGTCACTTACATCGTCATCATCATCACCATCGTCAACATCCTCCTCAACATCATCATCATCATTATTCATCTGCATCGTCCTCAGTCCGTCCTCAGTAAGTAAAAAGACCCTCAGTAAAACCATCATCAGTAAACTCAGTAAAACGAGTTATACTTGATTTTTGTTAACGTCTATTGAGGGGAATTTGAAGAGTCCAGCAGTTGGTGTTGGTATAGAACACAGTTAAGAAGTATGCATGCTACAAGTTCCAATTGTTCGGTGAAAACATAATAAGGTCCGCCCTATTTTCTCATGATCATAATTCACGTACTGGATGTACATCTACAGGGTGTTTCAGTGGTTATCACTTCTAGTCAGGTTATCTCTCTATCGATGATAGAATGACGCAGTTGAAATGTTTTTTTGAAGATTTTCAAATCTAGTGAGTCATATATGTTGGCGTATATGTAATTATCGCCTAAGGCGGACATTTTTCAAAGGTCAATTATATACATAAAATGGCAATATATCAGTGACTCCAACATTTCACATCATATCTCAATCACTCAACTTCAAATCTAATGGAATTTGGCAGCCAAATTTCCTGGATTAGAACACTGAATTATGGATTTGTTGGAATGTTGTATGATTTATGAGGTCTATGCCTTATTCTGACAAAATATAAACTGTCTGCATTAGGATGGTCTACAATGTATATACAAAAAGAAAATAAGCAGACACTAGATATTGATATATCTTATTTTTAGTATACTTTTAAATGGCTTCTAGTATGGCTTATTGGGTCTATATATTCGGTGTAAATATTTCTCTTTCTCCCACACTGTTTTAACGTAACAATCAATGACTAACGTAGCCGATGTTGGCCATTATGATTAATGCTCATTTAATCAAGTTGACTATAGCATCAATTCACCATGTCAAACAATACGTTAAATAAATATACATACCTGCATATTACTATTAACTAATGTTCTGGCAAACGATTGCCTAGCTTGAAAAGTGACGGCAGTTATGCTATATATTTACACTCATCTACATTCGAGTTGTGGAACTTGATGCAGGATTATGGTTGGTTGAAAACACGTCATGCGCGACCCAAACTTGTTTCCATATTCAACGCGACACCAGAATATCGTTGAAAATGGGCGAAATTGCTATTTTAATTTGGCAGTTTAAAGTTTCACATTGCGGTACTGATTTGAATACTCCACCACCCAAGGGTGCATGTGTACAAATGGAATTATCCGAATTCGGGTCTGGTTCAAAGGGGTGGGGTGATGTTGAAAGTTATAAGACGTCTATGTCTTTATACGCTGACAGGTTAGCATAAACCCAGAAACAGTTCCAGCAACGTTAGAGGCTTAGAGTAGGTCAATAGCTAAATTAAAATACAACGGCGGCTCAGTCTCACCATTTGACAATTGCCAGAGCAGCTGTTTGTTGATACATTTGTAGGAATATATGACCACTGTTTCCCCGATATTACATTAATTTAAGCCAGAGAAATTCGTGAATACCATGGTAACAGATGAGCAGATGTCCCAGTCGGAACACCACATATCCGGCTGGTCGGATATCATCATTCCCTGAGGTCGCACAAACATAATTGGTGTGATTTGTTCACAGGAAACACTACGACAAAGGCTAGAATTATTCATAAGGGACGTGCACATCGGTTAAATCTAAGTGGATGGGGGCCTATATATCAAAGAGACGGTAAAGCTTCTACGGATTGGAATCGATGCAACGTATAATTCTACTGATCGGCGAGCGATAATGCACTATGACCATCAATCCTGCGGTCAACACGACAAGATCTTTTACACGTTTAGCTCACCAGATAAACTGTCCAGTAATTTAATCGCACATGTCTTCTCTTGCGGTTCTCTCGTGTGCTGAGATTTTATTAAAACTATTAAAGATTGTGTGAAACAAAGGTGAGACAGACGAATAATGCGATGCAGGTTATACACCACTGGGTTAAAGTTGTTTTTTTATAATAACTGTATTTACATATTACTAATGATATTAACTTGCAAAGAGATACAAAAACATATAGTCATGAATATATAACGTATATTGACATACTATCCATATGATAACATGACATATCAATAAGAAATATCAATCATAAATATAGGAGGGGTGCTCATTTATTTACACGATAAATTCCCATACGTGGTATGATCTTTAACCGTTAACTTATTGGAGAATGTTCATGCGTGGTCTGTAATGACATAACATAGTAAGTTAATGCAAATATTATTACACGTTATGTTCTTGTTGTATTTCGAAAATCCAGCTGGAGACATTGGCTTATTCAGTACACTATATATGCACTTTTATACACTTTGTTGACTGAACTCATAACTGAATACCATTCATAATCGATTTCGTAGATGTGCGTGGTCATTGTTAAGAGCTATAACTGGTTAAATTCTACATCTATTTTTTTATTTCTATAATGAGTGACTTTAAAGACGTGACATCCGATGTGAAATTTGTTTTATAAATATAGTACTTCAAAGACGTGATCAATGTGGTAGTTCCATGTTTTTAGTTGTTGTTGCATCATATTAGTGGTAGGAGCACACTTTCCTTTACTTTAGAGATATATACATCGGATTTTGCGAACCAAGCTTCAACATCATTAAAATGACTTTACCATAGGACAATCGTAGAACATATGGATAATAGATTCGTCATTTGGCCGACACGTTTTGATGATCAATATGTTACTATGCGCATGTTTTCAGTTGTTTATTCGTTCCAACGATCCTAGTTATTATACGGTATGGGAACAAAGACATTTATTATCTGGTAGTAGTTTTAAAGGGTTCAATAGTATTTGCTCCATTGGCGGTTCGTGCTTAGATAGTTGTTCCATTCACGCATAAATGACGGCGGGGGGGGGTATATTTTCCATGACGAATTGGTCATAGAAGTACCTTCCTCTCCGGATTTGGCGAATCAGTAATTAAATATTGATTGGAATTATCGGGAGATGAAATTTTCCTAATGGCATATTTAAATCAGGAGAAAGACCCAACTTGTTTTCTAAGTCCTATAGTTGTGTAACAAACTACGCTGATACACCGAAATTCGCTCAACTGAATGAAATTTGTCATCATCTGCAAAGGTCGTTAATAAAATTGATCCCTTTCTGTCTCTGCTCGTTCACAGTTATCGTGTCTTCATTGGTTGTTAAATTTGTACTTTTCCATATAGTCTGAATCATACTGTCTATAGGCTCTTGTTTAGTAATTTAGAGAAACTTCAATCTTTGAAGTTCTCCTGTATTTGCACCGTTAACCGGTAAAACCGTCGAAACTTACTTAGGAGGATTATGTAAATATTGTCGTAAATACATATAGTCCAGTGCATTTATGGTTTTACCCAGAACTAATTGCATAAATTTTTTTTGCTGGAGTTGGTACATATACCCTCCATAAACAACATACTAAAAATCTGCAAAAATCGGAAAAGGGGAAATTAGTGAATTTCGTGAAAACAAATTGGGAAAATTTGGTCAAATCATCAATTTATGGATTTTCATTAATGTATTAAAAAAATTCAAATTTACAAGACCTACAAATATCATGCCTGTTTTGTCGACCACATCCAGAACTGGAAACCATTCCCAGATTCCTTAAGTATTTTTCTAGTTGTGTGCCTTCAAAAACGCGTGTTTACCTGTTTTCGGAGCCTTAATTTCGCAGAATGAGCCAAATGCCGTATTATATGGTTAATTATTTTAAAAAACTAGAGCAAAATTAATGACTTTTTCACTGTTTTAGTAATTTCCTCACTAGATAAAACACAAAATATGATTAATATGTGCATCTATGAATAAGGAGAATAAAATATTCTCAAACAAAATGTGTGTTCCATTGTAAGGACTTAGCCAAATTTGCCTTGACACAGAACTCGTGTGATGAAATGCCATATTTGAGGTCATGTAACTCAATACATTAATATCCATATGCTCAGCTTTTCTCATAACATTTTGAGAATACTAGATTGAACAAATAATGAAGGAATTTCCAAATACATTGGTGAAGAAGATAAAATTATGGTCCTATGAACTCTTAGGCTAGGCTCTTTTCTGAAAATGCTATTTTGGGGCGTTTTTGTCAATTTTTAAAGGTTTTTAGGTATATTCAGAAAATAGCATTTCAATGGTTATACCAATGAATGTCACTGGGTTTCACTCATCATTTTGGAAACTTACTCCAAATTTGAACGGCAGAAAAATGGGGTAGGGGAAAGCATATCAACAAAAACTTCAAAAGTATGCATCTTGAAGCATAAAACTTTATATTAACAGTTTCTGCTTACATTGTTTTTTCATACATAATTTCATATATCCTTTGTTTATGTTTATTGATAGAGCTGTAATATTTTTTGACAAAATTTGGCAGTGAAATGTCAAATTGGCATTTTGGGATTGTTTTTATACAACATAGCCATAAAATTATAAATCAACGTCCGATAACGTATTAATCAGTTTTATAATGCAACAGGAATGTACACAAACTGGAAGAAAACAACATTGTGTCTGAAATGGCTGTAATTTGGTGATAACATTACATTTTGTGATTTTTCCTACCCTATACCAACGTTAAAATTTGGAGTCAGTTTCCTGAAAAATTCAAGAAATCAAGTGACATACTATGGCATAACCAATGTAAGGCTAATTTTTTAACACTAAAGTGTTGTGGGAGGAAAGTTCAAATAATTTTACACAATAAAACACCCATTGTGTTTTGTGTTTATGGCCCAAAACCTTTTAGAATGGACAAAAATGCCTCAAACTGACATCTTTGGAAACAAGCTAAGACTATGTATTCAAAGGGCCATAAGTTGATTTTCTTAAATAATGTTCTATTATTACCTTTACAATTTGTTCAATCCAACATACTTAAAAGGTTATAAGAAAAGCATGGCATATGGGTATTAAATTATTGAGTTACATGACCTCAAATATTGCATTTCATCAAACAAGTTCAGTGTCAGAGGCAAAATTGGCTAAATCAATACAATTGAACGCACATTCTGTTTGAGAATATAATCTTCTTGTTAATTAGAGATGCAAATATTAATCATGTTTTGTGTTTAATCTAGTGGGGAAATTACTAAAACACTGAAAAAGCCCTTCAATTTGCTCTATTTTTTTTTAATAATTAACCACAAATAAGGCTTTTTGGCTCATTCTGCGAAATTGAGGCCCCGAAAATGGGCCGAAATCAGGTAAACTCACGTTTTTGAAGGCACACAACTCGAAAAATACTTAATGAATCTGGGACTGGTTTTCAGTACTGGGTTCAGGTCGACACAATACACATGCGATTTGTAGGATTTGTGAATTTGATTGTTTTATATACATCCATGAAAATCCATAAATTGATGATTTGACCAAATTTCCCCAAATTTATTTCACGAAATTCACCAATTTCCCTTTTTCCGATTTTTAGTATGTTGTTTATGGAGGGTTTATGTACTTCTGTTGCAATTAGTTCCGGGTTTGGCACTTTTCTCATAAATGCACAGGATTAATATAGCAGAAACAATTTCCATAGTGTTAGTTTATCTTCTGCTCATAACTTATAATACATGTGTGGGTGGACCAAGCGGTCCAGTCCGCATCTATACTTCATTCCATGTAGGAATAAACAATTCAATTAATGTAGCTCCGTTGTTGGTACAACAAAGCGACGTCGTAAAGAAAGACCATTGTGTTGTTTCCATAGAATTTTAAACCCAACGATTCACAATGTGACATATATCTACGGTATAAAGAGAATATATGAATTTTAAAATACTTTATTTGTGTTTTCTTGTTGATGTTATGCGAAATCATCATTATTATGCCATCCTGTTTTCGCAATAATCCGCACATTTATCTGCTTATAATATAACACGATTTAGGTAGATAATCTGCTGAGAATCGCCTCATTTTGAGTCTATATTGTAATGAAAATGAAAGAGTTTTAGTCACACTATCGATTCACAATGAGGCGATTCTAAGCAGATTATGTGCGACAAATTACACAAATAAGCCAACTCACGACTTTTCCAACATATGCTCGCGCAAACGCGCACATAGTGGACCTATGATGCGAAATAGGTACACACTGTGATTATTTGATTCTGACATAAGCCTATAGTGTACTCTTACCCGTTATTTAGTTTTATGGTGCGGGGCACAGTGAAAACAAATATTAAAGAGCGTACATCTGAAAAGTTGTGAGTTGGCGTACTTGTGTCATTGTCCGGACATAATCTGCTTTAAATTGTCTCGTTATGAGTCGATAACGCGACTAAAACGCTCTCATTTTCAGCACATTATCGACTCAAAATGAAGCGATTCTAAGCAGATTACCTATCTAAAACAAGTTCTACATGTATTATCTAAGCATATAATGCGCGGGTTTTCGAGAGAATAGGCTGACTTTTCAGGTAAACGCTCTTTAGCATGCGTTCCATTGTGTCCCGCGCCATAAAACGAAATAACTGATATGACTCCATTATCTGCTTATTTCAGAATAAAATAATAACATTATGTACCTCTTTCACATCATAGGTCGATTAAGTGCGGATTTGCGCGAGGATATGTTTGACTATGAAGTCATTAAAAACAATAAACTGACATGATTTTCAAGTTTGAAATTTTCGCTTTTGTAACGTTCCGTGGATTATATATAATACTAACAGGGTTACCCGGCGTTGCCCAGGTTAAAGTGATGTGAAACCCTATGTGGATATTTGGTGGGAATAGAGAATACTCTTGCTCTCAAAGTGTTACACGTATTCTTATAAATTGTATATCCAAATGGCATCACAAAACATGATTCTTACACATGGAATATAAGTATCGTGGCTCACCTTGTCAGGTCGGAGCGATTATCATTTTGTTTATCGCGTTTAATCCGGCTCACCAATAAAGAAGTATTTATTTATTTACAACTGCGTATACTTCAGACGTTATAGCATGAAACATGAACATCATAAACACATTAGTTCGAAAAAATAAAAGACGACAATTGTGTTTCACATATAGATGTATCAATCAATCAATCAATCTAGTTTATCATATCTTCATGAAGATACAGATGTTTTAAAGATATGTCCAGGTGCTCCTCTGTTCTGGTGCTATATACTGGCTAATCATTTTCAGTTTAAAAGAATTGATGTTATGCATGTATAGCAGCTGCATGTTCCCGACACAGCGATAATTTGAGTTGTTTATGTTAGGCGATGAGTCTGTTTTAAAAAATGAAAGAAATCCTCTGTATCGGGCAGATATACCCGTGTCAGATGTCAATATTGGAGGATCCTGAAAAGTCATGTGCTACGGTGTGCGTTTTTCTTTATCTCAGAAGTAACCATATATGACTGCACACTGTGACCACTATTTTTTAACAGGCCTGCTCTACATTTCCATATCGTGTTATAATATATACATGAGCCATTCTAATATGCTATCCTCTGACGATTCAAGGTCCCTCAGTTTGAATGAATATATGTATCTCTTAAATAGATTGATATAAGTATACTTATAATTCTTTCTTCTATGTATCTGTGTTGCTAGATCATTATAGGAATGCCCTGATTTCCATCCCCATATAAATATGACAGTTGAGAAGATAAAATTGTTCAAGTGACTTAATTCGGTCACCATTTGTCGAGATTGTGAAATTGGAACGCCAAAAACTCCTTAGAACGACATGGAGATGGCCTGGGAGATGACAATATATAACATTGTTGGATATCGGCGAATTGAACAATCTTATAAATGCTAGTGAATTTGTATCAACTTTGGTGCAACTCCCTCATGCATGACTTAAACCGCGCCACTTTTGTCATATTTAAACCACGTCTATTAGACTCATGCATGCATTATATAATGGAGATGATTATATATATGTTTGGTGGTAATCGGAAACTAAACAAATTCTTATCATATTTATTACCCCCATCTCTCACCCAAACGGCACCAATTTCGCGTCTTTAAACCACACGTTTATATTCCTCGTATCACGGAGAAGAAGAATATATCAATTTGGTCGAAATCTGTGCTAAAATTAGCCCCTCCCCTGACACCAACAATGTCACTTTAGAACATTTTAACCCTCACCATTATCTTACTCGTAAAAAGTTACCCCTGTTAGACCGCCTTGGTGCCATCTCGATTGTATCCTTAAAGATATAGACAGATATTCGCAAATATTTGATTCATTGTATCATTTGAGAAGAAAGTGTATGAGTTTGATGGTAATTGGCACAAAACATAAGTTTTTGGTGACCCTCCCGTCCCTGTTTCGGACTCAAGCGGCGCCACTTTTGACACCATTAAACCACACACTTAGACCCATTATAGAGATGAATATATATAAAATTTATGAAAATTGGCGAGTATACAAATTCGTATCAAATTTAGGGCCACTATTGCATATCTCTCACCCAAAAGGCACCAATTTGGCGTATTTAAACCACACGATTAGATTATTCGTATCACGGAGAAGAAAATGTATCAATCAGGTGGAAATCGGCGCTAAACATATTATTTATCAATGTGTGTGTCCCTCTCACCCTCTAGGCACCCCTGACTCGAATGGCCCCACTTTGACATCTTTAAAACACACAATTAGACTCCTGATATCATGGAGATTATTATTTGTAAGTTTAGTGCTAATCCGCGACTAAACAAATTTTTATCAAATTTATTGCCCACCCCAATCTCTCACCAAATCAGCACCAATATGACGTCTTAAAAATCACACGATTAGATTCCCCATATCATGGATAATAATGTGTATCAATTTGGTGGAAATTGACGCTAAAAATATTGTGTATCAATTTTGGTGCCCCTCTCCCTTTCAGTGCACCCCTGACTCGCATGACGCTACTTTTGACAGCTTTAAGCCACGCCATTAGACACCTCATGCCATGGGGATGAAGTTTCGTGGCAATCGGCGACTAAACCAATTCTTATCAGATTTAGTACCCACACACCCCCCCCCCCAAATCTCTCATCCCAACGACACCAATTTGGCGTCTTTAAATCACACAATAAGATTCCTTTTATCATGGAGACGATCTCAGAAGAATGTGCATCAATTTGGTGGAATTCGGCGCTAAAATTATTTTTGATCAATTTTGGTGCCCCTCTCCCCTTTCCTGACATCCCTGACGCGAAGGGCTCGACTTTTGACATATTTAAACCACACCATTAGATTCCTCACATTATGGGGATGATTATATATATGTTTGGTGGCAATCGGCGACAAATTTTGTTTCTGCCCCTCCCCCTTTTCTGCGCCTGACAATAACGGCGTCACTTTAGAAAATTCTAACCCTCGCCATTATCTTTTTCGTAAAAAGTTACCCCTATTAGACCCCTTTTGTGCCATCTAGGTGGTCCCCTGTGAATTTCTATAGAACACAGACAGACAGACATACATTCGCAAATATAAATATAGATGTAGGTAAACTCGTGAAATACTTCTGTTAACTGTACATATGATAGAAATTAAGAAGTTGTTTTCAACTTTCACATACAATTTATGGAGGAATTATTCAGAAAATAAGTTCAACAAGCGACAACATGTCGTTAGTCTATGGACCACATGTCGCTTACCTGAACTTTGTTTTGGCTATATGTATGTCCAATTAGCTTTATATAAAAATAATGGTGTTTTGGTCGTTGGGCATACCTTGTACTCCACAAAGGAAAGAATGTCGTTTATACTCAAATTACTATAAATATCAATCCTCTCCAAGATAACACCATTATTATTATTCAGTTCTTTCCGTCCATAGTTTCGGTCCATTATGATCCCGGAATCCCGTGAATCAAGTGACACCAGCGACCAATTACTTGGTTTAAGTTTAGGCTTGTAATAGCGCAACATACCCAGGTGGAGGAATGCGTCTGGTTGGTTTTATTACTGAGTTCCTTTACTTGCAATTATTTAATTTTCAAACACTATTAATGTCGGTTTGCTTCAGAAATGACTCATGTTTCCTGGGGGCGTTTCGTCTAAAATAGATACGGCTAATGGTACGGAGGGACAAGATTGTCGGCTATTGTGAACATTTTAATGCGTCAATCTCGTTCGCACTGATGTTACCGGAAAATAACATCCGATGTTATCCCTAATAACCGACTTATTACCGAAAGGCCGAAGTGCAGGTTCCTCAACCTGGCTCCAAGTACAAAAATGTGACGTAAATGATTTGCGGGTTTTCTATTGGTAGCGACTGCGAATTGTGACAATTCTGTGTTTAATTATTGCTTCAGCAATGTAATGCTGCCATGGTATTGTACAAAACATGTTCGGTCTGTCAAAAATCTACTTTAGACAACCGAATTATAGCATCTAAAGACTCAATTCCGATATTGTAGCAATAGATTTAAAGAAATGAGTGGAATTCAGTGATGGGAAAGAAATATTCGTGCCACATACGGAATTATTATCACAATTCAGGTTCATCCAAGATGGCTACCAAAATGGCAGTCAAAATACAAAAGTCAGTTTTCGTTAGAACCAGCCTTGTCATTCCATCATGGGGAATTAGGTTAATCTGCTAATGTTAAGTAAATGAGCATACCTTTAATTTCTTATACAAATTGGCGATATAGTTGTGGAGGGTGTTGAAGAGGCAATCCAACTATGTGAAATTAGAAAGTATCATAGACCGCCATCTTAGCTTGAGTGACAAGTATTACCATCCCAAAGTCTAGCCTTCTGTAAGACAGAGTACTAATTGAGAAATATTGGTGGTTACCATATCAAATGGCAACAGATGATGCAGATAAACATTGGTATTAATTCTTGTTATGACATATCAGAAAATGCATATAGTGTATCATATAAAGTAGCAATACACAATTGTTTATTGTGATAGCTATGAAGTGGGATTGTACTTCTCAGCTATACCGTGCATCTTGGCAAGCAAGAAACAACACCTTGTTTATCAACACAGTCAATAGTAAAACTAATTATAAGGCTGTCACTTTGCCTGGTTGTCTCGCTGTTAGTTGCACTGTAACCTTTAATTAAATTTGCATGTTAACACCATTTGAACCTCGTTTAGCTGAACTTAGCAGGTTTCAATAGTATTGATAACCACGGCAGATCAAAATATAATATACCCCCATATGTGGGTAATATATCCGTATAAGGGGTAGCGTCCCGAATAATGCTTAAAGTGATAAATTGTGAACAACAGGCTCTGAGATATGGATGATGGTATTCAACAAAGTAGCCCAAGTTCTGCCCAACCAATTTCATAGCATATGTGGAGTTTTGAGAAATTTCTATATATAAGTTATTGACCTCCCAGGACATGTTCATTCAGTTCAAGTGAACATTATCATACACCAGGCTAGATCCCCGAAAACAGGGGAAGTGGCGTGTCTGGTTCTTTGATTTCCTCTTGTTCAGTTAATTGGTGGTGGCCGCACAAAGTGATTCGCCTAATATACGAAAGGTGTCTTGGTATGAACACAGTAGGCTGGTATGGACCATTGATATTATAAAACAAACTAATAGCCCATATTGATTTCTATGATTTTGGCATGTCAATAGTTTAGTGAGGCAATGCATTGCTTTTGTATATGGAAGTGGTTCTTGGCAATAGTTATAATTGTGAGCCGGTTGCACGTGGTCAGTGATTATTTTGAAGTTTATCGAAATCAACAGGGAATGCGTAACTGCTCTGCATATCCAACCCTGCAGCTTAGATGACGAAAGAATGTGAATGGTAAACCAGCCAAAAATAGACAGGCAATACTTATTGTAATACTAATTCCCGCGTTTTGATGAACCCGTTTCCCACACGGTGAACAATACATTGGTAGTGATGTCGTCTGGTGTCATGTCATCAGTTTGATTCATTGTGTCCATATGCATTGTCCAATACACTCTGGAATCCAGGCTCTGAATACTGAATGAAATTATGGGGGAACGCAGTCCACTAACTTCTTACAACATGATGCGAAGTAATAGTTGGAGTTAATAACAGCTCGTGACGTGCAATGTTGATTTGGTTAGAACGTTATCGTGAACCACAGGAAATGCGGAAATGAAGGAAGTTGAATTAGCACGTGTAACTACGGATATGGCCATGGTTCACTATAATAATGGCAACTTTCAGATCATATTATATAGGCCGATCCATATATATCCTAATGCCTCAAACTGTTCTAATTCTATTCGACTAATAGTTATCACATAACTCGGGATATATCCCAGAAATTGTATATATCATCCTGCATTCGTGCATCATGATAATCTACACCAACTATGTGGCATATATAGATTAACTTCAGCAGAACACGGCCATGGTGAAGCTACGAAGAGCTCCATACATTTCCACGTGGTAAGCAATACAGTTTGATCAGATAGACCTTAGTTTATACAATATTTATTCCGTGAATAATACAACAACAATAAGTATACGTTTAATCGTGGATCGGATTCGACATCCACTGTGCAGGCTTATGTTAGTCATTTCCGGGAATCATTTATATTCACACCACCTAACGAGAGTGTTATGGTCCAAATACACATTAGCGCTACGTGTATATGAGACAAACTAATTTTTATACATAAATGTAGTGATACATAAATATGCTAATATCGCTGTAATACAGGTAAATGTATTGCTTGAGTTCTAGTTCAAATTTGTCACGATCCCATATTGTTTTCATATTATTGCAAATGTGGAAATGTACCGGTACTTAGTATGAACTGGTGATAAGAAGCAGTTTAAGCATGAGGCAATCGTCAACATTTCCTCCTTAGCATATGTATTTGTTAAAATGGTAGAAGGAAGTGTCTGATCATTTTGTGTCGATTTTCCATTCAAATCACCCATACAAGGATTAATTTTACGAAGACTTATGGATATTATGTCAGAAAACGTCCATGTAACTTCGACAGACTATCCAACCTCGTGGATCTACCTCGTGCATCTACCAAGTCTATACCGGCGGTATACATGTGCAATGGTGAAATGGAAAAGAATAAAGTATGGTTATAATTTCTGGACGAGGTCCCGGGCGATCTCCTGGTTTATATTTACAATTTCAGGCTTCAAAAGCCAGCCACTGTTAGCTATATACAGTAATCTGATTGGGTCCGTCGCTTGACCTTTAAGTATACAAGTAGATATAGTCAATCTTTATCGATATGCAATAACGTATGGCGACCACATGCACCATTTGAGCGTTGGTAGCTGACAGCGCCTGAATTTGGCAACTTCACAATTCTCTCCACATACCATGCATGTTGGTCTTTATGGAAATATTTATATATTGTTTAGCACAAGTCCATATACTTAACGTGCTCTAACATATATTTCAGTTTTATATAGTGAATGGTATGTTCTCATCGAAAGTTCATGTAGGATAATGATATGCATATATTTCATTCTTACACGTTGGGATATATTGCGGAAATATATGTATTTAATGTTACATTTCCGCCACATTGGCGGAAATTTCTACATTTCCGCCACATTGGCGGCCATATCGATTATAATAAGGTATTAATAACTCCGGATTATCTAAATCGGAGTCCATTCATTAATACATCTAACACCGAGATATCGTTCTCCTGTGATGGGCATGTTATTTGACGTATACTTTGTTTGGCGAATGTTCACGATGCTTATTTGGACAATAATTTTCATATGAACTCGCATTTTTAGTCATTTTGGTATGACAACTAATAGGAATGTGTCATAACATGGTGGTTATTTATCTGGAAGATGAAAATTAGTCTAATACATTCACCTTCTACATGACAAAAACGTAATTGGGTGAAAGAGGGTAAAATTTGCGTATTATCGTATTTTGGCCGCCATATTGGAAGCCATCTTAGAAAAAGTTGACAGTTTCTGGATCAAATTAGATGTAAATACGTTATGTAATGATGCTAGTCATTTCCATCAAAGATTAATTCAAATTTTCTATAAGGAAATAGTTAGAAAATAAAAAGGTATATTTTGGCGAAAATTCATACCACTTCCTTTAAATCATCGCATTTGGAGAAGAAAATCAAGGTTATGATCCAAGAAATCAACTAATATGATGCCTAAGTGGTTTGTTATCAAGATTGAAGAGAAGTATTTCCCCTAATCGTCACCAGTTCGATACAATCGGAAATAATGTAGGGGACATGTATGGAAAACCATCAATTTTCCCACTTGCGGTCGCCATTTTTTATACATAATTATAACATGGCGTCATGCCATACACTGTACAAAAGGATTGTCATATATTTTATATCACAATTATATTTTTATCATGAAATCCAATAATAGCGAACTTACGAAAATTAGCATGGCGGCCATCTTTGTGACGTCATCAGACCACCCAGTCGCGACCCCAGGGTGTCTAACAAATTTTTTTCTGAAGTAGAGACCATATACTGGCTCATGAACATGGTCTCTATATTTGTTCATGAATTTCCCACGGGAGCCCAAAATCGGACATAAGCGACTCTACTACAAGCTAATGTTCATGTTTCTAAATATAGTCTGCCCATCTGACAGCGACCATAGCTTGTTGACACTCCTGTACATTGTTGCGGTAAATGTCATCTTCTAGCAAACTTAATCAGAGATATTAGAAATTATTTGCATTGAGAAATGTTCCTGTTTGGATGGAGCTATCGACCAAGGGGCAAGTTCGGGTAACAAAGTCGCGGAGTTCTGCGACCAACTAATTTCAAGCGCAGAATTAAGCCTTACGATATCGTGTATGTACTTGTATCATAACATGTTCCGGGGATGAAAATAGGCAGACAAATACGTGAACAAATTACACACTTGATTTCCCCCATGATGACATACTCAAAGGGTAGAACTATAGTACACGTTTCCGACGTTCCACACATAAGGAATTATGTTTTATAAGAAAGAAACAAAGTACGGTTTGATGATTGATGCTTTATTCTCTGAATTACAAATGAATATTGAGAAATACAGAGAGATAATTCATTATTGATACATGCTGTAAATGCTGGAGAAAAGATGGACATGGACTTGTTTAAATTTGATCGCAGGAACGCGAGACGATTGTTCTGTTCAATTTGAGGGTTGAAGATTACTGAGTAGCTTCTATACTTGTGTGTATACAGTAATGCCCTAAGTAATCGACCTCTTAACCACAGCAGAATTATGGGTAACTTTTCAGGATTTAGTCGGAAATATGGCTTGTTGCCATTCATAGGAAAGCTCTCATCTCAGTTCAACACAAGGGAACGTTTTGATGTTCTGACGGGAATTTTTATAACCTAAAGATAATGCATGTAACATATTTGTTAGTCAATACATGTATCTGTTCCATAAAACTGTATTTCAAAGCAGGTGGAGTTCCAAGCTCGAGATTGCTTGATTTAGACTTTTGTTAGCCATTTTGGTTTTGTCGCTTACAATATAGAACTTCCACTGTGTAAACAAATTAATGTTTATCGCGAAATCGGCTCACAAAATTAGCCTAAATCATGTAATCTTGACCTTGGACCTTCAAGTACTGTTAACTACATTATTATGGACCAGTTATCAGCTAAGAAGTACATTCCCTGGGTTGTTTTTCAATCCTATAAAGTTCCCAGCCAGAGCATCAACAAGTCCCCATGTTTCAACTGAGTGGAATATAATCTCTACGCGGGCGTAACCAGATTAGATTCATGAAACAATCTAAAGTTATTAGCAGAAATATACACTGAGAATAGACTTTGTGATAATGGATGGCTCTCACTCTCCCAATTTCTTTTATTCGCAGGTGACACTGACCAAGTGACAAAATGACGTTGATCGAGACACAGAACACCTATATAGACAAGGTGATGGACTGGTGGCATAACGACAGAAATCAAACCGGGGTTGTCGACTATACCCTTCCGTTCGTCAGAAGATCATTGCGCTACGTCTACCCCATGTTCATTTTCCTCCATGCTATGGTTGGACTAATCGGCGTCGCAGGGAACACAGCGATGACCATCATCATAATGAGGAGACGTTTGTTTCATGACCAAACATTCGTGTTCATGTTAAACTTAGCATTTGCTGACATAGTCAAAGGTGTCTTCGTCTTGCCTATGACGCTAGCAAACTTGCTTGTCCAGAATTGGCTATTCGGTAGCTTTATGTGTTTTTTCTTGCCGATGATGCAGTCGTTTCCGATATATGTATCAATGTTGACGTTTCTTCTTATTGGTGTGGATCGATATAGACTCATAGTCAACCCTTTCCAGAACAGAGTGCCGGCGTGTTTGTGTGTTATCGCTATATGGGTCGCGGCTGTATGCGTTGTGTTACCGTTCGCAGTATATATCAGATACATTGATCTCGCCGCCTATCTTGGTGACGAATTCAAGGGAGTGGGCATCTGCTACGTCACAACAACCGGTAACCATATCGAGGAATACATTAGAGCATTGTTCGTCACGCTGTATGTGATGCCTTTGGCTGTCCTTGCGTTCCTATACGTTAAGGTATCTGCTGATCTTAAAACCCAAGAGAATTCACAGATGTCAGTTCATTACAATGTTCGAGCCGACAGGGACACATCGGAGGACGGCCAATCACGCCAACTTAATACCGCAATCACGTGGAATAACGGAAGAGCCGAGAACATATTGGAGTCAGACCCACACAGCTCAGAGTCGACCAATGTCAAATCGTGTAACGATTACTCTGCCCCGGGGAGCGATGACGACATTGACATTCCAAAGGAAAAGAACACACAAACATATCTGATTGCCATGACAACCGTGTTCGCGATATGCTTGTGCCCGCTTAACATTCTTATACTTGTTACATATTTCCTTCATGAGGACGAGAACAATCTGGGATATTATGACGTCATGTATATGACGTTCACGTGGTTCGGGTTTTTGACTACTTGCACAAACCCGATCATTTTTATCTTCTGGCGCATGTCAAGCTCAACCAAAGATAAGCTTAGAGGTTATTTCAGATTCAGCAACAGGAACAGAAAGAATAGAAATAGAATGGGCACGAAGTGATTTGACTGTTAAATGGCAATGTAGTGGATCTGAGTGTGGAATGTTATCTGGTGAAAGTCGCCTGCAACTGAGCTGCATATAAATGTGCTTGCATTCTGTCCCACCCTATTATACTCACAAAACTTCATTAGGGGCCATTCCGGCTATATGTATCCGAGTCGGTAAATATTTGTCGGGCGGTAAATAGTGGTCAGTATATATATATACGGGAATCGTCACTCAGTTGAACTCACTGACTTCTGCTACCCGCCGATTGAACACATATACCGACAACTATATACCGCCCACTACATAACATCCCATAGAGTATAGTCATGTACTTCACGTAGATTAAATGTTTCTGCAGAAAACCATAATTTTACCAGCGATTTGATCTTTAATGTCATGCAATATTGTTCTTGGGCGAGTGTTATTATGGGTGTATTTGATGCCGCTCTTCCGTTGCAATATAATTAATGCCCTAAGTAATCGACTCCTTAACCACAGCAGAATTATGGGTAACTTTTAAGGATTTAGTCGGAAATATGGCTTGTTGCTATTCACCGGAAAGCTCTCACTGAGAGCTTTCTGATGAATGGCAACAAGCCATATTTCCGACTAAATCCTGAAAAGTTACCCATAATTCTGATGTGGTTAAGGAGTCGATTATTTAGGGCATTACTGTAGTAATATGTGCGATCACATATTGTACTTTGAAACAAGAAATCGTGAAACAAGCAACAGTGATCCATGGAATTGCAAAATTAAGTGCTTCGATATATAGTATCAATTAGAAGTAAGTTTATTCAGAGTGTCCCCGTATGATGCCTTATTGAAGCTGATTCTATACATGTTACTAGCTTGGCGCTCATTCGATAGCTATGGCAGTCAGACAAAATGTCAGGTTACTACGAATAAGGCGACTGGTTCGAATGGGCAATCGTGGAACTAAAAGTACATTTGACTTTCATCTCAACGTTGACACGTATTCTTAGTGAATGGAAAACATTGCTATCTCTAGTTAATCAGTCGTCTGCCATTATTGTTGTGATTCTCGTGTCTGTATATTTGTGTTTATACATATTGTTCAATAGACTTGTACCTGGATCAAAACTGCGAATATCTCAAAACATAGTAACCTGACGTTCTTTGTGAGTCACTTTCCCGTTTATTTATAGGATGTTTATGTGATTACATGTGACATAGGTTCACCTTGTGTTCATCTGCATGTATATTTTCTTAACGAAACTTCTGAATCACCATAGCATCATACCATCATTCATATCAGACGTTTAAATGAGAATATAACGAAAGGTCTCGTGATGTTTATTCAAATAGTTTGGTCCGAAAATTATATACAAACGATAAATGTTCTTTTGAAGAGATACGCGATCTTTAACAATTTCTTCTATCACATTAACATCACTCAAAATGAATAAACTTGACATACATGCTGTAGAAGTGAGAAAAACTCATATACATTTGTACACGTCTAAAAATCACCCCATTGCACGCGATCCGTATGTATATATCGCGCCTTTTTCAAAATTAAGCGCGCTCAATCTCGCAATAATAAGACACGCCTCAATATACCACTTCTTCTGACTGGTAATGTAAGTAAGGCCGCTACTCGTGCGTAACCATTGACACTTGGTGATGTGTGGAGTTTATGAACAGAATATAGTTGTTCTAGTATGGGCCACGATCTACCACCACACATCGTGACAAATATTATACTCAGCCGAGAACTTTCAAAGACAATTATGATATAGAACCGTACCTCAGACACGTTCGATCGTCAGCGACAACAGAGATGTTCATTAGACCACGTATTAGCAATCATACTTTAGCTATAGAAAAGGGTCGACACACGCAACGAAAACGTCATTAAAAGATATAATTTGTCACATGTGATGAACATAAAGATGAAACAGAAAAGCATTTGCAGTGAGTACGCTGACTCTAGAAAAGACTTGTTAAATATTGCTGAAAATTATAGCATAGGTTTCATAAACATGAGTGATGATGATAAGTTCATCTTCATAATGAAAAACAAGGACAAACAAATAATCAAGTCTATATGATCCGGTTATTCTTTCTTAAACGGACATGGCTCATTCGAACCTCCAAATTTGTTTCTACGTAATTTGGAGCGACGGATACGATAGGTCGATAAATAAACGAATCATTGATATATCGGCCTCATATCAACACTTGCCAAAGTCACAGCCATTTTTCAGCCGTTTTCAACTTTTCACCAGAAGTCAGACAAACGCTCTTTATTGCTACCATATCAGGAATAGACTACCACATAACGCTCTTTTCTGTTCCATGTCGCGCAAATGGCGGTTTTTTTGTTTGGGACCCAAACACGGTATATTCACAGTTGTATTTTTCATTACTTCAATGCGCCTTTTTGTGTTACATAATGGTCGTAGACAGGTAGTTCAGATATTTATCGACCTATTTCGATACTGAGAAAAATTAAAAAGCGAATAATATTATGTGTATTTTGGACCGCAAACCGCCATGTGGCTTTAAAAAGACAGAATTTCAATATGGGGAAATAAACATTGAAAGTATTAATTTATAAAAACTAAGGATTATATATCGTGCATATACCTATTAGGTGTATTTCATTTTAATGTGTAACTTTTCATGTATTAACTGTTATTTGCAACTGCCTCCATTGGTGCATTGCAATAAATCATCTTATCTTATCCGAAGTTAGAGGTTTTCAGTGTAAACCTCCGAGTTAAGGAAAGGGATAAGAAATTATATTTGTTTGTGCGCGCTTGGAACGATGTGCTCCGCGAGCACATGTCATTGTATAAGCATGAGATTGATCAGGGCCAGGTCGAAATCCATTTAAAGGGAGATGGCTTTTAACGATTAGAAAGGATTGTACTTCGTTTTGACATTGAAGCGTGCTTTGGTTGCATGAATCGGTCACCAGGGACGAAATTGTTCTACTGCATAACATTAGTCGTTGATATGTTAATAACAAATTAGAGAATTCCGTCGCGAATACGATTTGTTACGGATATTGCCTTGACTTCATCATCCGCGTATTGCGTGTAATGGGTGATTTAAAACAAAAAATCAATGCCAACGTTTATTATTCCCGGAATGGATAGCTTTGTTATCTGACTGAAATTATAGAAGTATCATCTGTATCATACGCCCTTTTTATCATCGCGTGGTACGTGACATTGATCATGTCATGAATTCCCCTTTAATCGCAGTAAAATGAAAACTCCATGAATAGACTTACCATTAGTCTAAGTACGATTAGGTCGCAGAATATTATCCAGGTCACTGTCCAGCCTGTTTCCCCGAAAACCCGAACATTATCTGCTTATAATTTAACGTATTTTAGGTAGATAATCTGCTGAGAATCGCCTCATTTGAGTCTATTATAATATGCTGAAAATGAGAGCAATTTAGTCACATTATCGACATAATGAGCCGATTCTAAGCAGATTATGTGCGGACAATGACACAAATAAGCCAGCTCACGACTTTTCATGTGTACGCTCTTTAACATATGTTTTCAATGCTGTCCGCGCCATAAAACGAAATAACGTACATGACTCTATTATCTGCTTATTTCAGAAACAAATAGTCACATAATGTACCCATTTAACTTTATAGGTCTATTATGTGCGTATCTGTGCGAGTCTATGTTGCGCTATGGATGCAGTTCAAGTGAGTTTCTTAGGGATATTAATTAATCACAACAGTAAATTTTATTGATACGCCTTCTTCAAGGAATCTTGTGAATACATTGTACGGTAAATTGTTATAACTCCAAACTATGTTATTATGTTCATGAACTAGCAATAAAATAATGCGTGAAAATCCCAAACGTCTCCGATGCAATGACAAAGCCGTGCGGGTATACTAACTAATTGAAGCAATCGCCGTTTTGCTAAGTTAGTGGAATATCTATTCCTCAACCATAAAACTAATGACGTCGTGATATGGCATAGCGGCATAGCTCCCTATAAACTAAACTATTCATCTCGAAAAGCAATATTCTATGATAAAAGAAAAATATATTCACCAATCTAGTTGTCTTTCGTGGTGTCTGCTGATCAGGTACTCAAGGGAGTGGAGATGGTCTTCGTTGAGGGGTGGGGTGTCAAACTTAGAACTCCCAACTTTACCCCTCCTTGGACCAGACTCAGAACATATTAAACTTATATGTGGTCCGTAGTTTTCAACTGAAATTTCATTTCCAACTTTTTCCAAAATAAATAAATTTTGTTTTACCAAATTTGGGGTTGAAAATCATCCACCCCTGTCATCACAACCTTTCAGTTATGTCCAGTCACGAATTCTTATCTCCTGTGTTTAAACTAAGATATAGAGTTATTCCCCTTCCATTGAAAATAATAGACTTTGCAGTACAGACCAGATGATACTTAAGCACAGAAAACACGCCGGTACCTCAACAAAACAACATTTTCAGTTTAAAATAATAGACTTTGGAGTACAACGGATAAGTTGGTAATGTTTTGGAGCTTCCTCTTTCAAATGGTATACAATATGGCATATATTTTATATCATGTGAGCTGGGGGTTCGAAAATTAAGCGGGCTTTTCATGCAGCAACAGCGAAATATATTTGATCGGACAGTGGTTGTTTGTCGGCAGCACAGAAATCATGACAGTCATAATGAAATTTCCAGTGCTATATATCCAAGTCTTTGGATCCATAGTTCATGTCACATTTACATAGACAGAACCGCACATCCATGTGAATGTGGTGAACGTTGTCGCACCAGTGCGTGTGTAGCGAGAGCCGCCAGACTCGAATTGTAACACGCGGCACAAGAAACGAGTAAGATAACGTGCACCTCCTTCTTAGACACACCTGTGTGGTTCTGTGTTTATTACACACCAGCAGTCAATATTCTTTATTATCGAATAGTAACAGTTACTATTCGAGACTATTAAGAATATTAAAGGCACGGGTGGCATTCCTTGCATAAATATTCATATTTGTTCAAATCGCCATCAACAGACGGAATATTAAAATATATATAGTTTTGTTCTTATGCCAAACATAATCAGCGCGTAAATAGTATATTGTCCTCAGGGCGTACGATGGTGTACGTAAACAAGAGCCTGTTCGTGTTACAGAAGTTTTGCTTCTGTTTACATAACACAGCGCAATTATATTGGTTAATCACACACAAATGATATAAAACGCTATTTATTATTTCCATATCAGGAAAACAGTAACAAATAATGCTCTTTATATTTACCATATCCGGATCTAAACAAAGGCCAGGTTCTGTAACGTTTTTTGCTTTTGTTTACATAAAAAGGAAAAACATTTCACAATAACATACTGTTTAGGCCATATTTCTGATTGGTATAAGAACAAAGTCTGTCTATATTTTACTATTCTTTCTGTTTATGGCGGTTTTTGATGGAGGTTAATATTTTAACAGCATACCCACTGCCAACGCCGCCCGTATCTTTAACTAGCATGTATACCTAACCGAGACAACAGTTTTAAACTGTTGTCTATGTGAGGTTTACATGCTAGTTAGTTATCAATTCAACACAATACGATGTTGTCTAGGTGAGGTTTACATGCTAGTTAGTTATCAATTCAACACAATACGATGTTGTCTAGATGAGGTTTACATGCTAGTTAGTTCTCAATTCAACACAATACGATGTTGTCTAGGTGAGGTTTACATGCTAGCTAGTTAGTTATCAATTCAACACAATACGATGTTGAGTTATTGTTGTAGTACCGGTTGGGGTTTCGTGAATGA
This sequence comes from Siphonodentalium dalli, assembly GCA_032622095.1. Classification (NCBI taxonomy): domain Eukaryota; kingdom Metazoa; phylum Mollusca; class Scaphopoda; order Gadilida; family Siphonodentaliidae; genus Siphonodentalium; species Siphonodentalium dalli. Next base: position 138,670,098 of record CP136062.1, on the reverse strand, counting down.
CATCATTTACGTCACACACGTTATCAGATTGGATAAAATGTTCTATCTGGTGGGGGAACATTCTACATCCTCATCTCCTTGTTGGGCTGCAATTTTCAAACCGATATCCTAAAATTTCCAACTGCTGGAATTGTACGATCAGCTGTAACCAAGGAATATTATAGAATTCGTCTAAATTCCACATATTTTACACTAACTAAGCATGAAATTCGAACTGCCTGAACATGTAACCGATGCTTTCGGTGAACCAACCGCGACCACACCTGACTCCACGCCCAGTTATATTCTCAGATATGACATGTTTCCCTTTTCTCACAAAAATAGTATTGTGTTGCCCTGACAAAAATAATTTAAACATTTTCTTACCAATTTTGCTCACAACAGTGCTAATAATAATGGACTTTCCATAAGCTTTCCAACGGTATATCACGATAACTTATGTACGAATGTGCATGAAAATCTTTAAATGTGGCCCCTTTCTTCTATTCGCCGCTCACCTACATGCACAACCCACAACAACACTTTCTCGACCTTCCTAGTGCTTTTAGGTTGCTTCCATATGTCAAGTGCCGACAGCTAATACATTTAATTGCCTGGTTTATGAGAGTGATTTTCACTGGTTATGGCGACGTTTATTTATTGGGTCGATGCCTGAATGGTGGAAGCTGTAATAATTCCGTATATACTTAATATGTCGTTCGTATTTCTGAACAACTTTATGTTGTAGGAAATTGATTTTCATGTTTTTACGGTTGTTGTTTTGATGTCGTGAATACACAAATGGATGTTATTATATGCCAAAGTATTTTTTGCTATATGTCAACTGACTGTCAGTATTCATCAAACATATATATATATATATACCAAAAATAAACTATTATGTGGTGGCATACTTCTTATTTTACCAATCATCACGGACATAATAATATATTGGGGAATGCTTTGTCTTCATGCCTATAGGTGGGCTCCAATGGCTCAGTTAAGAGACAGTTTGCGCACAAAGTCGCTGTTTTGTGACACACCCATCGGGTTATGCTTGCGATGTCAAATGTAGCGGAAATGTCTTCATTAAATTATGAGTTATAAATTACAAGTTTGTTCAATTAATTAGAGCAATATCGATTTAAATTTCAGTGTACTACAAGCTGAAATCTTTAGAGTGTGCATTAAACAGAGAACATCACAGTTGTGTGAACATGTTAACGTTATCGCACTTGTTTCTCGCATGACGAGTTCAAACTCGAACCTACGGTTCTCGTTCTAATATCGCTAATATAATAGTTTTAATATCGTGCAATAACGTTAACCAGTTCACACACTTGAGTCGTTCTATCCATACTCTGCGCGGTGTAGTAAAGCTTGTCCGAATTACGACGGGCATTAAGTTTGTGTATATCCCAATATATGCAAGTATATCGTTCAAGTTATTGGAGTTTACAGACCTATTGTACGTTTAATACACATTACATTGTTTCAAATTGATACCTCAGTATCTATATCTATATTTGCGAATGTCTGTCTGTCTGTCTGTGTTCTATAGAAATTCACAGTGGACCACATATATGGCACAAAAAGGGTCTATTAGGGGTAACTTTTTACGAGAAAGATAATGGTGAGGGTTAGAATTTTGTAAAGTGACGCAGTTGTTGTCAGGGGTAGAAAATGGGGAGGGGCAGAAACAAAATTGTCGCCGATTGCCACCAAACTTATATATAATCATCCCCATAATATGAGGAATCTAATGGTGTAGTTTAAATTTGTCAAAAGTCGCGCCGTTCGCGTCAGGGATGCCCGGAAGGGGAGAGGGGCACCAAAATTGATCAAAAAGAATTCTAGCGCCGAATTCCACCAAATTGATGCACATTCTTCTGAGATATTCTCCATGATACAAGGAATCTTATTGTATGATTTAAAGACGCCAAATTGGTGTCGTTGGGGTGAGAGATTTGGGGTGCGGTTGGTGGGTACTAAATCTGATACAAATTGGTTTAGTCGCAGATTGCCACGAAACTTATACAAATTCATCCCCATGGTGTGATGTGTCTAATGGCGTGGCTTAAAGCTGACAAAAGTGGAGTCATCCGAGTCAGGGGTGCACTGAAAGGGAGAGGGCCACCAAAATTGGTACACAATATTTTTAGCGCCAAATTCCACCAAATTGATAAACATTCTTATCCATGATATGAGGAATCTAATCGTGTGATTTTAAAGACGTCATATTGGTGCTGCTTTGGTTAGATTAGCACCAAACTTACAAATAATAATCTCCATGATATCAGGAGTCTAATTGTGTGGTTTAAAGATGTCAAAAGTGGGGGCATTCGAGTCAGGGTTGCCTAGAGGGTGAGATGGACACACACTTTGATAAACAATATGTTTAGGGCCGATTTCCACCTGGTTGATACATATTCTTCTCCGTAATACGATTAATCGAATCGTGTGGTTTAAATGCGCCAAATTGGTGCCTTTATGTGTGAGAGATATGCAATGGTGGCCCTAAATTTGATACGAATTTGTATAATACTCGCCAGTTTTCATAAGTTTTATATATATTCATCTATATAATGAGTCTAAGTGTGTGGTTTAATGATGTCAAAAGTGGCGCCGCTTCAGTCCGAAATAGGGACGGGAGGGTCACCAAAAACTTATAAAAATATGTTTAGTGCCAATTACCATCAAACTCATACACGTTCTTCTCAAATAATACAATGAATCAAATATTCGCGAATATCTGTATGTGTTCTATATATAACTTTAAGGGTACAATCGAGATGGCACCAAGACGGTCTAACAGGGGTAACTTTTTACTAGTAAGATAATGGTGTGGGTTGAAATTTTCTAAAGTGACGTTGTTGGTGTCAGGGGAGGGGCTATTTTTAGCACAGATTTCGACCAAATTGATATATTATTCTTCTCCGTGATACGAGGAATATAAACGTGTGATTTAAATTGGTGTCGTTTTGGGTGGGTAAGAGATGGGGGGGGGTAATAACTATGATAAGAATTTGTTTAGTTGCCGATTACCACCAAACTTATATATAATCATCTCCATTATATAATGCATGCATGAGTCTAATAGACGTGGTCTATTAATGACAAACGTGGCGCGGTTCAAGTCATGCATGAGGGGAGTTGCACCACAGTTGATACAAATATATTTAGCACTTATTCCACCAAATTCATGCACGTTCTTCTCTAATGATACGATTAATTAAATCACATTTGGGGACGTTTTGGGTCAAGAATGGCGAGAGGAGATTCACTAGCATTTATAAGATTGTTTAATTCGCCGATATCCAACAACGTTATATATAGTTATCTCCCATGCCATCCCCATCTCGTTCTAAGGAGTTTCTGGCATTCCAATTTCACAATTTTGACGAATGGTGACCGAATTAAGTCACTTGAACAATTATATCTTCTCAAATGTCATATTTATATGGGGACGGAAATCAGGGCATTCCTATAATGATATAGCAACACAGATACATAGAAGAAAGCAATAAAAGTATATTTATATCAATCTATTTAAGAGATACATATATTCATTCAAACTGAGGGACATTGAATCGTCAGAGGATTGCATATTAGAATCGCTCATGTATATATTATAACACGATTGAGTCTGTCCCATTCAATATATTTTCCACAACAAAAGTTTCAGTTGCCAAGAGATATGGATATGTAGAGCAGGCCTGTTCAAAAATAGTGGTCACAGTGTGCAGTCAAATATGGTTACTTCTGAGATAAAGGAAAACGCAGTCCGTATATATAGCACATGACTTTTCAGGATCCTCCAAAAGTGACATATGACAAGGGTATATCTGCCCGATACAGAGGATTTCTTTCAATTTTTAGAACAGACTCATCGCTTAACATAAACAACTCAAAATCTCGCTGTGTCTGGCACAATGTAGCTTCTATACTTGCATAACATCATTTCTTTTAAACTCAAAATGATTAGCCAGTATATAGCACCAGAACAGCGGGGCACCTGGCCATATCTTTAAAACATCTGTATCTTCATGAAGACATGATAAACTAGATTGATTGGTTGATTGGTTGATTGATACATCTCTATGTAAAACACAATTGTCGTCTTTTATTTTTTCGAACTAATGTGTTTATGATGTTCATGTTTCATGATGTAACGTCTGAAGTATCGCAGTTGTAAATAAATAAATACTTCTTTATTGGTGGGACGGATTAAACGCGATAAAAATGATAATCGCTCCGACCTAACAAGGTGAGCCATTACTTATATTCCATGTAAGAATCATGTTTTGTGATGCCATTTGGATATACAATTTATGAGAATACGTGAGAGCAAGAGTATTCACCAACTATCCACAGAGGGTTTCACATCACTTTAACCTGAGCAACGCCGGGTAACCCTGCTAGTACTTGATAAAACCAATCATTAGTTGCATCAACGTAATCGGTGGTATTATATCAGAAAACCCAATATCAGTAAAAAGTTAATATTAACCCCTAAATATGACCAAACAAATCGATGAGAAGCATGCGGTAACTTATGACGCGAACATTGTGTTAAAACGCGATACCCCTCTGTCTAGAGCGCTGGAGGGGTATCAACCCCACTAGAAGTTTCAAGCTAATTACACTAACTGCCGCGTCGATTATGTTGTCAACGACGGGTTTGTTCGTAAATTCTATTGACTACAACACCGTGTGATAATTTGCGCATGAATTATATTATTATTTTTAATGTATTTTGAGTGTTTATTAAAATTTTTCATAATTGAATAATTCGCAAAAATCACTGCAAGTAATGTTATGCGATTATCTGTTGCTAATTTAATAAACCGCCTGTAAAAATACTACACCAGGAAGAATATTGACTTTGAATATACATGTATAAACACCCTGACTGCGTGTTTCAGATTATTTTTTAAAAGGACATGACATATGTGCACATTTGAACATACGGACGATACCTAAGTAATTTGGAAACATGGATAAGATAAGTCGGTACAAACGTGAATACATTGACTACAATTTTTGTTCGAATACCGAAATATCTCATGAGTGTCTGGAAATAAATATGGAATTTTCACGAGCGGCTGTAAGCTGTAAGCTGCGAGTAAAAATTCGATTTTTTCTTTGCAGGCACGAATGAGATGTTTCAGATATTCAAACAAAAAGATGTAGGTGTTCTTTGTATTATATGCGCGGTATTAAAGCTCAACGTTGCTAAATTATTTCTTCCTCAATTAATTATTAATTATACTTAATTAAAGAGCGCGTATCAGTGTTTACACACTGGAAGAGTCCGGTATGTATACTGGGGTATTGATTCGCGCTCGTGTAAACCACCGCCAAGCAACAGTGAAATAACGAGTTGCAGTGAAATAACGAAATCGAATTTCACTGTGGCTTCTAAGAGATACATACGACGATGTACATTTCGGTAATTTTCCGCTATTGTATTGGCAAGAATATAATAAATACCTATACAAACTTTATTATACTTAGAGGAAATAACTTGCCAATGTCATGTCAAATGTTCGGTATTCGTATTGGCGAGACAGAATTTTTAACATATCAATATTAGTCTTACAAGAAAACCTCCTTATTGTTCCATGGTGATTGAATATAGGACCCCGTTTTTTTCTAAATTCGGTAACATGAAAAAGTCTCTCTATGGAATCAGAAGTCCTCATACAAGTATTTAACGTATTCTATCGACAAATTTTAATATTCAATGTCATCACCATGAATAACAAAGGCGAGCATAGTTAAAGGTTTCAAGCCCCCCCCCCCATCGTGAAAATTTACCCATGCTGGTTGCATCGAATATTGGATACTGTATAATTAGTAAACCATGTCTGCGAAAAGACTTCATCCGCCGACAGATGGAAACTGGACACGAAATGCGCGAATATCTCTTGATTCTGGTGAGAAACGCGGGCTGACGTCACAGCGCACACTGATTTACGAATGACCTTTATACACACCGCTTCAAACTGGTGTTAAAGACATAGTATGTACTTGTTCGGTGCGTGAAACTCACAAGTTAGTATCCAGGCGCCATGCCAAATGGAGGAATGTAGCATTTTACTAACATCGCCGAAAATCTGAAGAATATCGACCGTACCACTCCATAGAAAACATCGTCCGATCGACGCTCAAATGTAAATATTTACTACTCGATTCGGGACGCATCTATCGGGATAAACTAACGAAAACGATTTCGCCATCGAGAGTCACTGCATTTAATTAATATATAAGAATGACGGTGTGTGTTGTCAATTTGGATATAATATTTGTAAAAATTACTACTTTGAACAAGATTATCCTCTATTTATAATTTATCACCCTACCGGTGTGTTTCATATCACTTTAACTGTTGAGTTTCTTGGAAATACCCACTTCAATTCGACCGAAAATTTATTTCATTATTTTTGTGTAGGAATTCCGACAATCGCCTGAATGGCTGCATAACTTTGCTCATAGGTGTTGTAATAGGCTGATACTGACATAATGCTGGTTGTTGGTTATGGAAAACATACCCATTTTCTTCAGACTTTATACTGCGAAGCTGGTTCGAGTTTCGTTTTAATCAGACTACCAATATATGAGCTGTAAGGACATACTTAAAGATGCCCTGTCAGACTGGACACCAAATTGGTCAGATTTTCCTGGGGTATAGATTTCAGCTTACTAGATAAAAGAGCAATACTTGCAATCACTAGAATTCGTACCCACACTATAATATTCAAGTGTTACGCTGAAAATGAGTACTAGCTCTCATAGCTGAGAACGCTACTTTGTTATATACTGCTTTTCGGGAAACGAAACCATGGACACTCTTTATCAGTGACTATTTTTGAAATTTTTATAGCCTGTCGAAAATTCGAAACTTGTTAAAACTACCTCTTATTACCCATTGCAATACTAAAACAGCGACGAGTAGTTACCCCATAGGAAATATTCCGATAATAAATTCCGGATGTTGGCGACCCGTATCAGGACGCAAAATAACATTATTTTGACTTTTCCAATGGTACCCATCAGGCAATTTTACATTTTAGAAGATCTATTCAACATGTTGCTTTCGTCGTGGCATGGTGTGGAAATTCGACCATTTTGACAGCCATTTCAAGGCCGCCATTGTATTATTTTCTGTCCATGTCTGCTCGGAGATTCAGGGAGCTCTCTAGTCTCTATTCAGGTGATGTATTAAAGGGGCAAGTATAATGAACATGAATTTATGGCTGGAGTCATAAATTGATGTTCATTATAATTACCATGTTATTTGCATCGTTCATAGAGCACACGCGTGTTTTTGCACTAATCCATGGCTCAAATTCATTCATTTGTTGCATATATACTGGTGTGTATAAAAGGAGATGATCACACAAATGGCCGGATTTAGTATACAGTCCCCCTTTAATGGCACGGGCGGCGTTCGTTGCAGAAATGTTCATATCTGTTAAAATCGCCATCAACAGGAGGAATATTAAAATATATATAGTTTTGTTCATATGCCAAACATAATCAGCGCGTAACTAGCATATTGTCGTCAAGACGTACGATGGTGTGCGTAAACAAGAACCTGCTCGTGTTACAGAAGTTTTGCTTCTGTTTACATAACAAAGCGCAATTCTATTGGTTAATCACACACAAATGATATAAACGCTCTTTATTATTTCCATATCAGGCAAACAGTAACAAGTAACGCTCTTTATGTTTACCATATCCGGATCTAAACAAAAGCCAGGTTCTGTAACGTTTGTGGCTTTTGTTTACACAACAAAAGAAAAATCATTTGACAATAACATATAGGCCTACTGTTTATGCCATATTTCTGATTGATATAAGAACAAGGTCTGTCTATATTTTACTATTTCCGTTTATGGCTGTTTTTGGTGGAGGTCAATATTTTAACAGCATACCCACCACCAGCGCCGCCCGCATCTTTAACCAAATACTAAACCTTTTGTTTGCATATTAAGGATTGAATTATATAATCGGAAACAAGTAATTTTCTTTATTTGGACTCGTAGGGACTATACATCTTTTAGTGGGCCCCATTTGCGAATCGTATCGGAATTCTATATTTTAAATATAGAGTTATCTTACTTTTTTTCAAGATGTCGTCTGCTGTAAATCTGAGACATATTTTATTTGCAAAACTAAACAAACTGAGATTGGAAAGACCGCGGAATTATGCGATTATAGCAAATATCATCAGAATGCGTGCTTTGAAGAGGTCGTTGTTGGTGTTGTTGTTACTTCTGCGAGCAAGTGTAAAGAAAAACAAGAGACGCTCTTGTAGACGTTTGGCTAGGAATCAAGGGTGGTTTGACATGGCCGAACATTTTGAAGATAAACACTTTAAAAAGACACTCCGTGTCAGTAAAGGGACATTTGAGTACATACTGTGCAGAATCAAACCACATCCCGAACGAGCAACGGTTACTGAATTTCCAATATCACCCAGAGAGAGATTGGCCATTTGCATATATAGGCTGGCAAGGGGTGATTACTATTATACCCTATCTCAAATGTCTGGATTAGGTTTGGCTACCATTCGAAATATAGTGACAGAAGTTTCGGAGGTCATTGTGCGTGTTATGTGAGATGAAGTTGAAAAGCATACACCAAATACCACAGCAGGAGTGGAATCAAAAATGATCGATATGGACCAAATGTGGCAATTTCCATATGCGTGGGCTGCTGTTGGTGGTTGCCATTTACCAATAAAGTGCCCACCGGGGGGTCAGGAAGCACAAAAGGAATATCACAATTTCAAAAATGTCTATTTTATTGTACTTATGGCCATGGTTGATGCGCGTTATCGATTTGTTTGGGCGTCATGTGGATTCCCGGGAAACTCGCACGACTCCGCAATTTTCCAGTCTACCAAAATGTGGGAAGATTTGGCGAACGGCAATCTTCTACCGAAAATAGTTGCGATTGAGGGATTGGCTGAAATTCCGCCACTTCTGTTAGAGGACTCAGCATTTCCATTGAGGAGTTGGATGATGAAGCCATTTACAAAGCAGTTCTGAGTGCTGATGAAAAGTATTATAATTACCGCCAAAGCAGAGGGCGAATGGTCGTTGAGGGGGCGTTTGGTCAACTGAAGGGAAGATGGCGAGTGTGTCAGAGGAAATGCGAATGTGATATAGCGCAAGTTAAAATGGCGACACTTGCATGCTTAGTATTGCATAACGTATGTATCGATCGAGGAGACTCTGTGTCAAAAAAGTTTGACCTGAGTTTGGATCCTGTAACACAGGAACGACGCCCACGAGAAGTTGTAGAAGAGCTTCTCCAAATGATACTATGAGCTGATATTATTGACGCTAGTGTTGCAGGTGTGGAAGTCAGAGATGCACTGAAAAGCAAGTTTGCGACAGAGAAATCGCGGTTGCCGTGACAATATTAAATTAACCATGCATTGTTATCGGAAAAATCAGTGTCTAATGTCTCGTAAACACTGTAAATGTTATTAAACTGACAACACGTTTCCATTCGGTGTTTCTTGTATATAACCTGCCAGCCCCTCTTCGAACGGTCCAGAATGTTTCCATGTTATTGGTATTGAGGTGTGATTTTGTTTTCAAATGTTTTTATGTGTTGTACCAACATGTCCATCCGTGAGTGAGAAAATATAATATGCCAGTTCTATGGGACTGGATCAACACATTGTGTGAAACACATTCATCATTAAATGTACAATATAAAGTAGATCACTACATTTAAGATATTATTTTCTGATCCTCAGAATGATATACATTGGGTTGGCCTGTTCTTCATTTGTAGTGATGTTCTGCTAATATGAGCAGACGATATGGCGATTTTTTTCTCGTGGATCCAATTCATTATTTGTAGGGATGTTCATAAATACTTTCAACACATGTGTAATAAAGTGCACAATTTTGGGTCAGGGTTGTGGCGGCTGTGGGGGGGGGGGGTCACCCCAAACTGTTATTAAACTGTATAACAGTTGGAAAGTTGACACTTCCAACATCAGGGGGGTGTCAATTTGGAATTGTCCAAACAGTTAGAATACTTGACCTAAGTTGGGGTGTGACACATGTTTTTCTATATCTCACTGGCTTACAAGGTCAATGTAACTATTGTTTACTTGGGGCAATGTATTCTCCTAAAATGCAAGGCTTGCTATATTCACCACCACTATTCGCGGCCATTTTGGATCCACCAGGTCCGGTTCCGATGTTTTACTTAACTTTCCATATATGGAAGTCTTGAATAATTCAAAAGCTCCATATGTGGAAATGATACTCCAAAACATATATATGATAATGCAATGCCACAGGGTTTTTCCCCCAAAATTTCAGGAAGCTTCAGTCATGATAGGGTTAAAAGGAACCAGGGTACTCAGTGGGGTAAATGTGGAAAAAACAAATATGCAAAAACATCACCATGCAAAAACATCACCAATAGGAAGAACATGGAGAAATAGATACTCTTTGTTCTTAAATTCATTATTGATAATTCGTAGATAACAAAATGTTACTGTTACAGTGATTTGTCAGCAAAAGTCGCTAATCATGTAGTAGTCCAACAAATTAGACTATTCGGATTAAGATATATTTTAATATTTGGACATTTACGATTATCTTAATCCTTCTAATGAGGAATTAAGGTAACATAAATGTCCAAATATTAAAATATACCTTAATCCGAATCGCCTAATTTGTTGGACTAATCAAAGATTTTATTCTTAATCCTCCTCCTCCTCCTCTAAGATTTTAGTCTAGATAAATTTTCAGAATAGTTCTTAATACTTTGACCTTTTCCAATGTTTGCCATCAAGACAGCGTTCATTACACTTCCTTACTAGTATCGTATTGGACTAATTGAAGTTTTATAGCTATTTTACATAAGAACGCATGGTCTTGACAAGCAAAATATAATTACTGGAGAGATATTAATTAATGAAATAAGGACAATAAAGTCAATCTATATTCATTTACTTTTTGGTGGTAGTGGCTTAACAGAAATATACATTAAAATGGTTTGCTATATACACAAGGGATGTCTCAAAAGAAGAGTAGAAGACGCGATTCGTGTTAAATTTGGAATTGGATGTACTTTATGGATTGGTGTGCATTATGTTTTAATTAGAATTTTTGACCGACTCGGAAAAATGAATATTCCCATTGATACGTTCATTGATGCACAGCCATGGAGGGTTTATATATTCCTCTATTTTTGCACACAAATTTCAATGGTAGGATAGGAATGCATGATAGCAGGTACAAACCTACTAGTTTTTATAATTAAACAAAATGCGACGAAAGTGATGCAAATGGTTACCTAATACCCAGTATGTTAATGTTTACAGGATAGATATATGCAGAAATTGAAGACATCACTTTCTGAGTTAAATGATAGTCCATGTATTTTCAGCCCCTCCCCACCACCAAGGGTCTCAATTAAATACACATATCAGACAGATTAATAATTGTTTTCACAAAAACATCTCAATTATTACATTTTTAAGTCACATGTTGTAATAACTCTGTCCAAACTTCAAAGTCCTGGAAAATATTACGGTCAGGGTCCACAGAAGACTGAGGCTGATTGTAAACTTGCTGCGGAGAGAAGTTTGATTGAGGTTGATCATAAACTTGCTGCTGAGATGTACTTTGGTTTTGAGCAGATGTACATGTACTACTGGAAGTAAGAAGCTGCAAAACACGGAGTTCATGCTGCCTTGACGTTTTAGCTTCGTCTTTCATGAAGTTTAATATGTCCTGCGACGAGTCATTTTCTAATGATGATTTCAATAGTTCAATGCATTCGTCAAGCTTGTCAGTCTTAGTTCTTTTATTTTTAACCTTCTTAATAGGTGTAAATATAACAGAATCATCCGAGATTTCCTGTGATTCTTGTATGTCAGCAGAATCAGCACTTGCACTAGTAGATGCGGTTGATGCTGATGGCTCAATTGCAAGCTCCGGTTGACATGAATCTCTGGTCCTCACAACTGGATAGAGTGCAGTGAACCATGTGCCATAGCTTTTTTCCTCCTGAAAGCACCTGATTCCCGATGATGTTTTTACTTTCAGAGCCGCTTCCTTACAAATTGATACTAATTTTTTTAATTTGTTCCGAACTTGTGTTACACTGAATGCTATTTCAGAGTTTCTTTCCCTCAATGCTGTGAGTACCGCATCATATGTTAAACTGTTTTGCTGTTTCTTATTATTTGTGAATATTAGTCTTTTTTTGAAGATAGGATTGTTAATAATAACATCAACCAGGTCGTGCTGGTAACTGTCGGTCCAGGTTGCTCTTGTTGCTTTCCTTCCAACAATATCACGGTTATCATCAGACTCCGAGCCATCGTCAAGCTCTGTAGACATTCTGAAATGACAAGTATGAATGCTTACAGGTGTTTGTGGTAATTTGTAATGTTTGGCCTAACTTAAAGGGAAGGCCAAGTGACCAATTTTGAATGGTGATTTTATACATATCTCCACAGCAAAAGTTAAATATGATTGAAGTAGTTGTCTGGGAACTAAAGTAGCCATATAATTAAACAGACATAGCATTTAACTGAACACTGCATGGGCTAGGAAAATTGTCAATCTCTGCTATAAATTTATTTTTGAAAATTATTTACCTGAATTACAACACTTGATTTACTAGTCGAACTAGTACTTTTGAAATATCAATATACATTTCAATAAAAGATCAGCAGACCACAGTCACAGTGTCCCCGAAAACGTGACAAGTCGATGCCGCTTTGTTAAAGAAATTAAAAAAAATGTTGAAATTGATAACTAATCATAACTCCATAAAAAATAATTTTCCCTCATCTATATACATGTTGCACAACGCCGATATGTAGGTAACAATATTCTGAAGTTTCAAATATCTACTGTCATAGGGTTACTATGGGTCCATTTATATTATTAAATGTCCTTGAGCCTTTGACATTAAATTTATATAGTTAGCCTTGGCAGTATGGGCTCCGTCAATTAATTCTCAGTCTTGGTGGGCAGGGTCTATGGAAAGTTCATATTACCTTTTGTAGTCTTCAATAGCATTTATTCATCTTAATAACACATCTTGATTATCATCATCATCACCACCAACACATACAATCAAACATCATCCACAGACTGGCATAGTCTGTTCACATAACACAGAGAGTGTTATCATACATCAGTATAGGCATAGAATAGGCCCTGCAACCAAATGCAAATATATTACCATTTGCATGATAAGCACGCATATGTGCATACACAAATATATGTTAAAGGAACTTGAGGAGTTCCTGAAAATACAAGAAATGCCAGATATCCAATCTATCTAATTGAGATATCTACAAACTGGCATCTCAGGTTATCGGGAGATAACCTCACAAAAGTAATCACATTAAAATATAATTAAAATAGGAAATATACTTTATGTCAAAATGGACAAACTCTATGGTGATTTACTTGAAGACAAAAGTATTAATAAAAACATGTTATAACGATAAAATATAGAAACTGTGAACATACCAGTTCAATGAGACATAGGCCACTATGTCAGGATCTGTATACAACGATAGTCTAAACAACTTGACGACATCTTGACGACAAAATAAACTAAGACTTTAAGACAATAACTTTCCGAAGACAACTTTACTTTCTGACAAACTAATCTAAAACCCCGCGAAACAAGATTGACCTTTGACAATTTACGCGCGACCATGTGTCATCCAATCAGCTGCGAGCTTACCTGTACTAGTTGATGTAGCGATACTAGAGCGTTTAGCATTGGGCTGAAGTGACAGTGATAAGACAGGGACGGATCGAATACAGCAAAGTTGAGAGGGTAAACGGGATGTCGTAAATACCGGTGATATGGATGAATATGTTAGCTGCTAGTTGTCAGTATTAACTTGTATTAGTTGTATATAAACTAGGGCTAAATTACACCGTCACACTCTCCCTCCTGTTGGCGAATGATCTCCGCATCATTCAACTGAAAGCTACAAAATATCAATAAACTCTCACACTCTGAAAAATAATAGTAGAGCACCATCTAAACCACGATGTAATAAATTCAGAGTTCAAAAACTGAATTCAGAACTAATCTCGAAACCGATTAGCTGAATGAGAAATGATATGAACACTATATATCACCAGAGTATATAAATAGAAACAAAATTTTCTTGGAGAACTGGAACCTCAAATAGTTAAACCACTGGATCGTCAGTCGAAAAATTTTCGTATATCTCTGCAATAATGAGATTATATGTAACACTATCATAACCTAAATATACTGAACATAGAATACTGTCACCGCTATTGATCCCTGCTAATAACTGAAACTATGCCATTAATAATTCAAGACAGCTGGTAAATAATCAGCTGAAAAGTCGTAATCTGCTTCACTATTTGAAGTAGACAAAATTCACACTGGTCCATCTGAAATTTCAATGAGTAAACAAAAACACAAATGTTAAAAACATAATCATAACTTGAAAGGAACATAATATCACCTCACAGAGCATATAAGAAAAAAAAGAATTCCTTGAAAACTGGTACCTCAAATGAGTCGTAGCTCTACACTGGATCGTCAGCTGGAAAACAAGTTATACCTCTGATCGTACGAAGATGATACATGATACCCAACAGTACACAATACTTATTAAAAGATAATCAATGGACACAACAATATCTGACATATGACACAACATATGTTCAAGGTACATCACAGATTGAATGCTCACATTACACGTGAGAGATATCCTAACAAGGCAGTGGATGCCATGTTACAGATAAAAGCACTGTAAAGATAGATAGTCACAGACACAACTGTAACTAACCGGAAATATTAATGTTCTGAAAATTGACTGTGAAATAAACACATGAGTAGACTGAATAAGGATACATCTTGCACAGATGAACTAATATCACCTGAAAACAAGAGTTCACTTAAGTATTGACTCAAATATTGACTGTAGTACATCAGGGGAAACTCTGGAAAATAACTGATTGTCCGTAAGTTTCTTAATTAACTCATTTTTGTCGATCATGCTACCTGAAATAGGTTGCAATTTATTGACAACAAAGTCTCCTTTCTGCATCCACGATGGCTTACTCCTTTCTCTTGTCGATCTCCTAGGCACTGGACTTGGCACACTGGTATCTATATGGGAAGAAATTTCCTCATTACCAGATCTACTAATCACTACATCTGAACGAACACCTGAGGCTACATCATCTGAAACAAAAGCTACAGTTCTATCACCATCTCCGCTAACTCGTTCTCCATCATCTGCAACAGCTGCAGAAGGAACAATATCATTAATCTCAACACTATTCTCAGCCTCTACATGTACACCTGTGGACCTAAGTTCTGTCTGAACGAACGGCTCATGTGTATCTGAAATAAATTCTATCACATTATCTTCACTAGGCTCCCTATTTGGAGTGCGGTCGTCACCACTGGAAGAAATACCAGGATCCATCCTCGAACGCCGATCGTCATCAGGACGAGGTGGACCTCCATTATCCGCATTACCTGAAACAAATGAGACACTTGGAACATTTTGCGGAATAAACATAATCACTGACTCCTCATCACTATCACTAACATGACCATTAAGTCTGTTCTCTTTATGAGATTTGTCAACAGTGCCTGGAATATAATCTTTCCTCACAGTTCTTGGTTTAGGGACAGGTCTGACAGGATCTTGTCCAGCTGGAACATCAACACCTTTAAAAGAATCGGGTTTAACTGTTGGATCATCAACTGGAAGATCAAAAGGAATTGAACCAATAGGTAATAAATGATTCCTATGTAAAGTTCTGGTTCTACCTGAGTCATCCTGCAACACAAAAACTGGAATATCACTATTCGGTTGCTCTTTCACAACATACACCTCCGGATCAAATTTATCCGCCAATTTATGCCTGCCATCAAAAGCTAAAGTTTTAACAAGTACACGATCGCCTACATGTATAGTAGCGCCTCTCACTTTCTTGTCATAATTCCTCTTATGACCTTCTTGAGACTTAGACATACCACTGGAAGCTAACCTGTAAGATTCTCTAAGTCTGTGCTTAAGGTCAGTAACATAATCACAATACGAACGATCATCATCAGATTCAGATTTATGCAAACCAAACATGACATCAATTGGTAACCTTGGTTCTCTGCCAAACATTAACAAATATGGTGCATAACCTGTAGTTTCGTGACGTGTGCAATTATATGCATGAACAAGTGGGCCAATAAAGGATTTCCAATCTTTCTTTTGGTCAGGATGAAGAGTACCTAACATTCCTATGAGTGTACGATTAAATCGTTCTGTAATGCCATTACCCATGGGGTGGTAAGGCGTAGTCCTAGACTTCTGTATACCACACAGCTGACAGAGTTCTGAAATGACTTGTGACTCAAAATTTGCACCTTGATCACTATGTATACGCTGTGGGTAGCCATAATGAATAAAGAAATTATTGAATAAGATATCGGCTGTAGTCTTGGCTGTCTGATTCTTGGTAGCAAAAGCTTGAGCATACTTTGTAAAGTGATCTGTAATAACAAGAACATTTTCATAACCACCTTTACAAGATTCTAAACACAAAAAATCAATACAAACTAACTCAAGTGGCTGTGAAGTAGAAACTGAAACTAAAGGAGCTCTAAAATTTGTAGAAGTCTTTCTCCTTATACATCTATGGCAATTCTTGATCCAGTTATCTACTATACTGTCAATGCTGGGGAAATAAAATCTTTCTTTCACCAGAGAAATAGTCCTATCCCGTCCGGGATGTCCAATGTCATTATGCAATGACTTCAATACAAGTCTAACATACGAAGAAGGTAATACAAGTTGAGATGTTGAACTACCATTAAAAGTTGACTCTCTATATAAAACACCTCTCTGCAACTTCAACTTCGAAAAATGCCTGAAAAAAGGAGAATGATCCTTTGAAGGAGGCAAAGACCTTCTATTCGGACATTTCTTCTGCCTAACTGCTGTCATCCAAAATGATAAAACATTATCTCGCTCCTGTGCTCTCCTCCAATCCTTGTAATTCATCTCATCAAGATCATAACCTAATTCATCAACTGGTTTCAATACATCAGAGTCAACACATAAACTCTCAACAAAAGGCTGCTGAACCTGTAAAGAGTTACAGATAGTCTTTACGGATTCAACTGGAATGAATTCATGATTAAAAGCTGAAGAAGGCTCATCCATCCTAGATAAAACATCTGCATCTGTATTGGTCTTACCAGGCTTATAGAGAATATCGAATTTAAAAGCACCAAGGGCTGACAACCACCTTTGTCCTGTAGCATCTAATTTAGCTGAAGTAAGTACATAAGTTAAAGGGTTATTGTCTGTATACACAACAAAATAATTTCCATATAAGTAATCATAAAACTTCTCAGTCACTGTCCATTTCAAAGCTAAAAATTCTAATTTGTGGGCGGGATAATTCTTCTCTGCGGCAGTAGTACCTCGGCTGCCATATGCTATCACCCGCATCACGCCATCGTCTTCCTGGAGAAGGACACAACCTAAACCATGCCGGGACGCATCAATATGAATTTCAAATGGTCTGCTATAGTCTGGGTAGCCTAAAATGGGGGGATTTGAAAGACGATCTTTCAAATAATCAAATGCAGACTGCTGCTCACTTTCCCATTTCCATTTACCTGTAAAAGATGATTTCTTCTTATTCTTTGACTTCTTAACATTAGTGGGTGGGAGTAAATCTGTAAGGGGTTTAGAAATTGCAGAAAAATTCTTGACAAATTTCCTATAAAAACCACAGAAACCTAAAAATTTCCTCAACTGATCTGGATTCTCCGGAGCTGGCCAATTGACAATTTTGTCAACTTTCTCAGGATCAGTTTCAATTCCATGCTCTGAAACTATAAAACCAACATAAGTACATTTACGTTGAAAGAATTTGCATTTTGAAGGGGCAAGCTTCAAATTACACTGCCTCAATCTGTCAAAAACAGCTTCAAGTCGCTCTATCATCTCTGGAACCGTCTGCGACCAAATAATGATGTCATCAATATAAATATTGCAGATATTATGGTTTAAACCTTCGAGACAATCCTCCATCATTCTCTGAAATGAACTTGGACTATTGTTAAGTCCAAATGCTAAACGATTGTACTCGTAAAATCCTAATCCTGAAACAGAAAAAGCAGTTCTCTCTTTGTGTTCCTCGGAGATCTCTAATTGATGAAAACCCATTTTCAAATCAAGCACAGAGAAGTACTTGGCACCTTTGAGAGAATCAAACAACATTTCAGGCCTAGGCAAAGCATAATTATCAGGTATAGTCTGTTTATTGAGTTGCCTGTAATCAACACAGAGTCTAAGAGCATTAGAACCGCGCTTCCTAACAAGCACACCATTAGAAGAGAATGGACTCCTGGATCTTCTAATAACTCCAGCTGAAAGCAACTGATGAAGATGATTTCTGACCTCTTCAATCATACTAGGTGGAATGTGTCTTGCACGCTGCTTAAATGGTGTACTGTCATACATATCAATCCGATGTTTAATCCTGTTATAAAAACCTAAGTCCAAGTCACTCTGAGAGAAAACATCTGAAAAACTTTTAATAAGTTTCATCCCAGCTTTAAATTCATCAGCTGTCAAAGAAGATAAGTCAAACTGAAGTTGATCTGTAAATGAAGAACTTGTTTCACCAGACTTAGACTCCTCTGTATCCTCTACTGAAACAGGTTGAATCTGGCATATTACAGAGTTAGGAGCAATGCTAATGGTTCTGGAAGAAATGTTGGACAGATGAACATCAATCGAATCATTACTCTTGCAATCATATTTAACAACGTACGGACATATTTCTAAAAAATCAAATCGACTATCATCTGGAAGTGGTTGCAAAATTGCACATGTAGGCTGATATGGCATCTTGTGATCAATAAATCCTGAAAGAACTTTCTTTGTGTTTGGATGAAGGATCACATGCTGATTCTCTGCAGATTTAACCTGCCCTAAAACAAAATTATTCTTTGCAAGGTTCCTTTCTCTGAATGTCATACAGCGAAATGACATATACCATGGAGAAGACAGATTAGATACCTGCAAAAATTTTGAACCATGCTGCTGCTTACAAATCTCCATGAAATCAGCTAACACATTTGTACCTAACAATACTGGAACTGAAAAGTTATAATTGCTATTTGGCACTACAAGAAAAATACAATCTCTTGTCGCATTCCGAGTAAACTCAGAAACTGTCACCGGACAGTGTATGTACCCTAGGTACGGAAGACTTTTACCATCTGCACACTCAATGTTCAGGATCTGGTTTAGAGGCTGAAGTGGGGACTTCGATAAAAATGAAGTATAAAACCGCTCTGAAATAGTACTCACTGTGCTCCCTGTATCAAGAAGTGCTTTTGTAGTAAAGCCAGCTACCTGAACTTCAGTCTCTGTGGGACTTCCACTTAAACCAGAAGGATCCTGTAAATTAAGATTCATGGACTGCTGCTGAGGTCTGGAAGAATGACTATTATAAGTCTGTTTGGCTCTGCCCCTATTCCAGTACCTGAAATTCCTACAACCTCTAGAAAAATGTGAGTCCTCTCCACATTTATAACAACCTACAAATTGTCTGGAACAATTTATATCATCTTGCAACCTGTCATTAGAAGGATGATTAAAATCATTCACTTCATGAGCATCTCTCTGTGAACCGTTATGGTTCTGTGACCTCTTCTGCTTATACCGTCTACGCCTAGAATAAGTGTTATTATAATCATAACCATTATTATAATAATTGGTGTAATAGGCATTCTCATTCTGCATTTCCATCTCCTGCTCCTCCTGGAGTCTTTCAATCTGTTTCCTTAATTTACCAATCTGAGCTGTAATCTTATCTAATAACTCATCGTTCCGCTCCATTGACTGTAAGTCATCAACACCGGCCATCATGATTCAATTTAATGAACAATATGGAAATAATAATACAAATAAACACAATTATTCAAATGAATCAGCAAGTTGTGGTTAAAGTAATGTATTAACCGATAATTTATTCAGAAGAATATCTGAAAAATATTTCAAGATCAGCTATCTAATAACTATCGACTATCGTAACCTGTGAAAAAAATATTCAAGTCCAATTGCTAATTGAAATCTGAAAAAAATATTCAAGTCCTAAGTTCACTGTAAATAAATTACGGCTTTAGCATAAAAAGAAGAAATAAATCTCTATGTATGATAACGCAGAAATATCTGGAAAAAATTTCTAAGTCCGATGAAGTCACCTAATGTCGATGTAAATCGGCTACCGTCTACAAAAAAAAATTCAAAGTACAACCATGTCACCTAATTTCAATGCAAAAACAGCTGAAAAAAATCTAAGTCGGGACAAGTCACCTAACTTCAATAATGTCTGACGACGAGCTGAAAAAATTCAAAGTCGAAACTAATCACCTATATCCGAACTAAAATGCGAACAAACTGAAAATAAATTCTAAGTGTCCTATTTTCAATGTACTGCGTCCACCGTCTTCGGAAAATCTGAAAAAAATTTACAAGACGGGCGAAGTTACCTAATTTCACTAATCTGACGTAGACATAATAATATAATTAGCTTAGTTAATTAATTATACCATTATTAATTTGAATTATTTAATTCATGCTATGATATGAAATGATGCGAGCGCACGGTATTGTACGACAAAAAGATTGAAATGTCAAGCGACAAGTGGGCAAGTCAGAATGTAGGTCGGGTCAAGACGG
This sequence comes from Siphonodentalium dalli, assembly GCA_032622095.1. Taxonomy (NCBI): domain Eukaryota; kingdom Metazoa; phylum Mollusca; class Scaphopoda; order Gadilida; family Siphonodentaliidae; genus Siphonodentalium; species Siphonodentalium dalli. The sequence goes on along the minus strand of CP136062.1, from coordinate 138,649,343 downwards.
GTATGGGCAAGATACTGTGACCAATATTATTGGCCAACTGACTGGACGACACTAAACTTACCGTCTTATGTTATCTGCGACTACTGAACATAACACAAAAACACCGAAGCAGAATGAAGAATATCGAACAACAACGCTGATGGAAAACAAGCTGAAACTACCATTTTCACAAATGCCAGCTTAAACACTACCGGGATGATGCAAAAATTATTTGCATCCAAAATGCCAACACGAATGATGCACTAAGTTAAGTATGCATCCGCAGAAAGCGATTAAATTTACACAACCAGAAAACACGGAATGTTTGGAAAAATTCAAATATTTTCCAACAAGTCCGGCTTTGGAAAAATATCACTTAATCAGCAGTGTGATTCTGGCACATGAGAAATTTGACAAAGTGGCCTGACAAATTTTGTTGTCAATTTTGGATACTCAATCAAATACAACATTTTGAACATGCTATGAGCCTCAAAATAAATTACCAGTATATTAACTAGTCTATAGTTTGCATGAAAACAACTTACACTTACAAAAATACTGGCACTGATGAAAAACAATGACAAAATCGTCCGGATCTGCTCACGTTGACATGTCAACAAAAAGCCATGTGTCAATGTTTACAACGCAAAACCGGAAGTTCTATTTATGTGTCGGGTTTACCAAACAGAGCACTTTATTGAGCGTTGAAGAAAAACAGACAATACTTTGAATAAGAAATAGAACGCTCTTTATACACGACACGTTAGTTATAAGATTATCCAGGCACATTTGACAGCATGACCGGGGTCACGTCACCAAAGTTGCATACACAAGCTCACAACCGTAAATAAACTAATTTAGTTATTGAGGATGCATGGTTCAAATCAGAATGAACAGAAGTGCATATAAACAAAACAAGTGTGCATATAAATAAACAATGGGCATTTTGAGAATAATTGACATCAGATCCCAATTGAATGTGAATTGTTTACAATTTAGCACGTCACAGTTTGTGATTCTACACACTGTGGTATTTGTCTACGAATCTAGGTCATCACTCCATCGATGCGCGACTTGGTCGAGCGATAATTGAATAGCACAATAGTTTGCCTACACACTGCACTGGATCAAACAATCACTGAACGAATAGATCACACGGGCGAAACATTGTTGTTACTGCGTGCGCGTCCTCAGTTGACAGGTTGGGATTTCCCAGTTTCCAGCAACAGTTATCTTTGGGCTGGTTTACCAGTTTCACTTAAAGAAACACAACTTCTTCGAATTTCCAAAAGTTCTGGAAGCCACTGCCATTACCACGGTGAGCGCCAAATGTCATAGGGTTACTATGGGTCCATTTATATTATTAAATGTCCTTGAGCCTTTGACATTAAATTTATATAGTTAGCCTTGGCAGTATGGGCTCCGTCAATTAATTCTCAGTCTTGGTGGGCAGGGTCTATGGAAAGTTCATATTACCTTTTGTAGTCTTCAATAGCATTTATTCATCTTAATAACACATCTTGATTATCATCATCATCACCACCAACACATACAATCAAACATCATCCACAGACTGGCATAGTCTGTTCACATAACACAGAGAGTGTTATCATACATCAGTATAGGCATAGAATAGGCCCTGCAACCAAATGCAAATATATTACCATTTGCATGATAAGCACGCATATGTGCATACACAAATATATGTTAAAGGAACTTGAGGAGTTCCTGAAAATACAAGAAATGCCAGATATCCAATCTATCTAATTGAGATATCTACAAACTGGCATCTCAGGTTATCGGGAGATAACCTCACAAAAGTAATCACATTAAAATATAATTAAAATAGGAAATATACTTTATGTCAAAATGGACAAACTCTATGGTGATTTACTTGAAGACAAAAGTATTAATAAAAACATGTTATAACGATAAAATATAGAAACTGTGAACATACCAGTTCAATGAGACATAGGCCACTATGTCAGGATCTGTATACAACGATAGTCTAAACAACTTGACGACATCTTGACGACAAAATAAACTAAGACTTTAAGACAATAACTTTCCGAAGACAACTTTACTTTCTGACAAACTAATCTAAAACCCCGCGAAACAAGATTGACCTTTGACAATTTACGCGCGACCATGTGTCATCCAATCAGCTGCGAGCTTACCTGTACTAGTTGATGTAGCGATACTAGAGCGTTTAGCATTGGGCTGAAGTGACAGTGATAAGACAGGGACGGATCGAATACAGCAAAGTTGAGAGGGTAAACGGGATGTCGTAAATACCGGTGATATGGATGAATATGTTAGCTGCTAGTTGTCAGTATTAACTTGTATTAGTTGTATATAAACTAGGGCTAAATTACACCGTCACACTACGATAAAAAATGTAGGAGTTTATTACACCATGAAGGTACCCTCAGGCCTCACCCTGGTACAGAAAATTATAAAGAAAATGTTGAAAAAGGTCAATAACTCCGTAAAATTTTTCCGTCATCTATATACATGTTGCACATCTCCAATATGTGGGTAACAACAATCTGAAGTTTCAAATATGTACGATCAAAACTGTAGGAGGAGTTGATTACACCATGAAGGTACCCTCATACATAAAATTATAAAAAATGTTGAAAAGGTTTAATAACTTTGTCAAAAAAATTTCCGTTATCTATATACATGTTGCACATCTTCAATGTATTGGCAACAATATTCTGAAGTTTCAATGCAGTGAATTAGATCATGCCCGGTAGCCAGAGAAGAGATTCGTGGCATGATCTAGCAGTGAATCTGACAGTCACATTGTGATTGTCTATTAAAACTTAAATTCAAAATTGGTCACCTGTGTGACTTTATCTTTTAATACTATGTACAACGCAAACGGAATACTTTATATGTACAATTGTAATCTACAACCATCAGCATTTATATAGATGCGATTCGCCCAAATCATAGTGATACAAGTTATACAAACTCGGAATAGACGAGTTAGTTTTCAGCTATTAACACTGGTATGCACCTATTGAGAAAAAAATAAAATAATAACCATATTAAATAAATAAAGGAAATAAAATATATACCGGTATATATATAATGTTAATACCATCAGGTAAATTCTTATTTGGTTTTACTGGATATATTCTCCAAACGAAAAACTGTGTATTGTTCTGCCACCATACTAGAACTACTATAGGGCAATTCGACGTGACTGACATTACATTCAAAGAACTTTTCAAGATTCAATGTGATGATACGAGCAACATAAATAACTATAAAATCTTACTTCAATGTGTGATTCTGGCTTGTGCCAGGGTGCACCCAACATAGGTGCATTATTCTGAATTTAGTCAAGCGATGATAACATGGCATCATTCAATGTTAGCGTGACTGACACTACATGAAAATATCAAGGCAATGTTCCAACTTGTTTTTAAATTAAATTTGTCTTAAATTTAAAGAAACTCACTTGATTCTCTTTGTTAAATTTTCATGGTCGATATTTCAAGATCATGTAAAAGCAAAATTTGAGCTTGGAACCAAAATGAAATATTGTTTGTTGACCAAAGTATGCATGACTGACATTACACTAATTTCGTTTAGTCAATATGCAAGATTAATTTTTTTTCACATATTTCTTTCTGCGTCGTGGAATTGCCCTATACATGTATGTGTCTTAAGACCATTATTCGAGTCAATTGCATGGTGGCCCTACTCTCAATATATTATTATATGCTTCCTTATTTTGAATTTATATGTTACAAATGATGTGATACAAACTAATTATGTATCTATAGATGTATGGGTGAGTACCGTAACAGCAGGCACAAAATCCTCAACCCGGTTAAGGTACATGTACAGGTAGTAAATTTGACAACATGAATGTAGCATGTATCCAGCACAATCAAATGTGTGTCTACTTAAATGACGGATCGCACAACTTTAGAAAGTAGAAATATTAGCATTGCCTAATTGGTATGCACATATTAAATAAAAAAAAAAAAATTAAAAATAGATAAAATAAAAAAAATATATATATATATATATATAAATAAATAAATAAATAAAATTAATAATAATTAACAAATAAAATAAATAAAATAAATAAATAACAAATTCGATAGCATACACGTACAGTATGCTGATTTGGTTCTACTGGATACATTCTCCAAACAGAAAACTGTGTATTGTTCTGCCGCCATTCTAGAACTGCTACATGTGTTTAAGACCTTAATAAGGTGGCTGGGGGCAGAAACCGCAACATATTTCGGTGCAAATAAGATTATGACTCATGGGAAAAGATTTAAAAACAAAAAACCAAAAAACATTGGAGTAATTAATCGAAACCTAAATTAGTATCATATAGGATACCGGTACAGCTCAACTACTATACACTTGAATGAAGTTTAAAACACCTGAGCTAGCGTAAATAATTCCCAGCCACCAGTGTAAGGGATAGATCATGGTTATTGCATTACCACCGGGGAGGTGGAAATGAAATAACTATACACCCAAGAAAATTTTCGACACAGTGAACTGGTACCTGTTAGTGTGACTGAGGCCTGAATACATTTACCAAGTATACACATGCCTGTCTACCTACTCACCTACATGTATCTACTGATATATAATTTCAATGCAAAAATACCTAAGTATTATTATATATACTAAATTACTTCAACATGCAAGTTGACAACCTCACTTCCCCAGTCCCAGATATATGCACTGCACAGTCTTATGATATGAAATACACCTAGTACTTTTTCTTTTAGTTTGTACTTTTTACCACAAATGATAAGTAATTAGTTTAAGCACAGTTACCGGACATAAAGTCCCAAAAATAAGGTTTTAATCGAGTTAGTTCAGAAATCGGTATCTTATATAAGACGAAGTCAAGTAATGCATGAATTGATTTTTGAAAATACACCTCCGAGAAACATGTCTCAAATAAAAGCACTAAACGCAAAATACCGGCCATAAAGTCGCTTGTTTCCTATAAATAACATACGCACCTACAACTATGCAGCGATAAAATTTACAACGAATTATTCAAAAGTTGTAGTTAATTGGTTTAATAGGTGTTTAATGGTTACATCTGCATGTCGGTTTAATAATATAATAATAATATAGAGTATTTGTATAGCGCCATATCCCGTATGGCTCATGGCGCTGAACAATTCACACAAACGCAGTCACACACATTCACACTATAACATATACGCAATAAATAATATGCATGTATTTCAATAATTAAGTCTCCTCAACGTTTTCTGATGTTATTTGTCCGAAATGGGAGATGAATAGGTGAGTTTTTAGGGCCGATTTGAATGTTTCCAAACAGTCAGACTGTTTCACCTCTTTGGGAAGGTTGTTCCAAATGGTCGGCCCGTAGACCTCGAAAGAACGGCGACCAAAGTACATCAGATCTCGTTTAGGTACAACCATCGCATTCGCATCCTGTGATCGAAGTGGTCGAGCAGGTACATATTTGACCAACAATGTATCAATATATGGTGGCAAAGCATTATCAATATCCGACTTTCTATAACACAAAGTAGCATGTTTGTACACAATTCGTTCAAATATGGGAAGCCAATGTAATTTATACAACAGTGGGGTAACATGATCAAATTTGCCTGCACGGCACACAATTTTTGCAGCAATATTAACAATTTTTTGAAGTTTGTGAAGTTGATAATCTGGGAGTCCTGCTAAAATAGAATTACAGTAATCGATTTTGGATAACACAAATGAGGACATCAATATTTGTGTGGATTGTTCGGAGATATATGGACGTACATGCGAAATGCGCCGGAGCTCCATATATAAGGACCTGCATAGGTTGCTGATGTGAGATGACATTGAGAAGTTTTTGTCGATGGTCACACCGAGGTTTTTAATAACATCAGAAAATTCAATTACCTAAACCAACAAACCAAGCAAGCTGAGGAAAGACAAAAAGGTCGACCACATCGCGTATAATATTAATAGGCCTAAAATGGGGATTTGTTAACGCGTTATTTGACGATGACCATGCATAATCTCATCTAATTCTATAGCCAACACCTATTAAACCAATTAACTACAACTTTTGAATAATTCGTTGTAATAATTCACAAACTGACCGGCCTCCGATAAAGATATAGGCCTATAGCAGATTAACTTTTCCTTCCGACGTCCAAAACGAAAAATTGCGATCTCTCAATTGTTCCGTTTTAGTGGGTTGGCATTTTTTATTCGCCAGTTTATTTCCGCATTGGATTAGTTTCGGTTTTGAAATCAATGATGGTGTCGAGTCACTGGACGATCACGGCGAAAAATGTTTAAAACTCCGTTAATTGTCGTCCGGAATGATTTTATCGCTGCATAGTTGTAGGTGCGTATGTTATTTATAGGAAACAAGCGACTTTATGGCCGGTATTTTGCGTTTAGTGCTTTTATTTGAGACATGTTTCTCGGAGGTGTATTTTCAAAAATCAATTCATGCATTACTTGACTTCGTCTTATATAAGATACCGATTTCTGAACTCGATTAAAACCTTATTTTTGGGACTTTATGTCCGGTAACTGTGATTACATTGTCCTCAAAAATCAACATCACGTGAAAACTCGGCCGGTTGTTTTAAAAAAAATTCTGTACCATTTCAAACAAACGACTAATTAAAACAGGACAAACACATGTTACAAATAATAAAACCACCAGTACCTGTCAATATATGTTATGCATGCAAAGCGCAAACTAATTACACACATTTCCAGGTTTTAGTTGCAAGCAATCCGAAAAAGCATGTTGCCGAAGAGAAAGCAAACTACGTCACGCCTGAATGATATGAATACAGAATATTGAAGAAATGTATGACAACCCGTAGAGACAAAAATTACATATATCGAACATCTTTTGGGAACCCCGGTCCACTTAATTTGATTTAAATGCGGAAAAATATCAACTACGCTCATATGAACCGTATTACTCTTTATAGTCCTGCACTGCTAAGATAATACATGTATGTATAACTAGACCATATAGGCCTACTGGCTACGGGCCCAAATGAACGTATATACGCGTAGATCTCAAGCAAGGTCGCCCATATGCACAATCGTAAGACTACATGAAATATGCGCAATAAAGATAAACTGATATTTGCCTCACGATATTTCACGATATCATAACTAAATTGTGTTATTACAACCATATACCCAGGTATAAACCTTACTAGGTCCGGATCTGAGCGAGCCTTATTAAATCTTAATGGCTACAAATTGAATAGTGACTATAAAATCCGATTAAAATTCATTTTAACTCAGAAACTTAAGGTCCGGACCATACATCCTGTCTATCATCCCCGTCCCAAACAAAAACAAAAGCACACGTCAGTCGAAAAATGATGGAACCTCACCGCAATCGCACCATCCTGCACCATAACTATCACCACACACTTGTTATTTTCATTTACATATATGTTTGTGTAGTTATAACCTTTCATGTTGTTTCCATGTTTTGTACATATCAGAGGTTCCAAAACCTATTCACACATACATCTCCGATACACTGTCTGTCTCACAACTGTGCAAAGTCTAAGTGTCAGGTGCCAACGTTGAAATTGACAAGCACAATGTCCTCTTCTCCAGTCACAAAGCCCATTTGCTGCTCATTACTCATTTCGAATCACCGACTAAAATATAATGACCTGTTCGATACAGCAGTATAGAGCAGCAATTGGACTTTTTGACTCGAAGAAGAAGACACCCAAGATCCTTGTGGCTAACGGCAAATCTCTGAAATATACTTTCCGGACACAAAATTTTAAATTATTATTCATTTCAACCTTTCTCATCTTGATACTATCAGGTGACATTGAGATTAACCCCGGACCTGCCAATAATCAAATCAATCACACAATTTCAATTTTCCAGTATAATATCAGAAGTATTCGAAATAAACTAGAAAAAATTGTTCATATGATCAATGATTTCGATGTTCTGTGTTTCAGCGAAACTCACCTGGACCCATCTTTCTCTTCAGAAAAAATAAAAAATCCTGGTTACCAAGATCCTGTTCGAAAGGATCGCGACTCTCGCGGTGGAGGAATATGTGTAATGTTCGCGACACACATCATATATAGGCGTAGATATGAACTAGAATTTGACTCATCAATATTATGGTTTGAAATATTCTCTAAGAAAAGTCATATCCTACTGGGAATGTCATATAGATCAGACCAGTACTGTGATCCAAACTATTGGGTGTACTTAGAATCATCGATATCAGACGCACTTGATATAACCGAAAATATTATTATCACGGGTGACTACAATTCCAACCTTCTAGACAATTCATCGAAGTTGAAGGAAATAATAGACCGCTATAGCATCAAAAACGTTATAACTTCCCCTACAAGAGTGGCAAAATCATCGAGTACATTATTAGACCCAATTATTATCGGCAATTCCCTTCGTGTACTAGAAGCTGAAGTAATAAACCCGGGAGTCTCTGACCACTTAGGTTATATGTGTCACTAGCTTATGATTATTCACAAGTAACTTCGTTCCAGAGAGTAGTATGGAACTACTCCAGAGCAAATTTTGAAAGAGCCAACGAAATACTCGGTAACACGAACTGGGATGATCTCCTTGAGTGCCTTGACACCGATTCAGCTACCATACTTTTCCAAAATAAATTTATGTCAGTAATGAACGATACAATTCCCCAATCCACTGTTACGGTTCGGCCCAAGGATAAAATCTGGTTTAACTCAGAAATCCGAAGAGAAATTCGCAAACGCGAAAGGCTACGTACAAAAGCCATAAAAAATAATAATCCCAACACATGGCAAAAATATAAGCAATGTCGAAATAAAGTAAATAACATGAAAAAGTTCGCGAAATCGAAATTTGATGAAAAATTGGAAGACCGCATGAAAGAATCATCATCTCCCCGCGAATTCTGGCAACTAATGAATTACCTACTATGTAAAAAGAAAACAACGAATGTTCCACCCCTATACTGCTCGAATGCCCATATAAATACCATAAACGAAAATGGAACCGTGTACGCGACTGATGATCTTGACAAGGCTAACATATTAAACCAGAGCTTCATTTCTAACTCATCAATAAATGACTCAAACCACAGTTTACCTGTGTTCAATTCTCGTTGTAAAAACACGATGGAGGACTTTGAGTTCACCGAAGATGAAATAATTTTGGCAATTAAATCACTTAAATTAAACAAAGCCCATGGCTACGATGGAATTAGTGCAAAAATGCTCCTAGCTACCGCAGAATCAATTGCTCGTCCATTAGTTTTAATCTTCAGAAAATCTCTTGATAGCATGACATTTCCATCTGTATGGAAAAAGGCTAATGTTGTCCCATCTTTAAAAAAGACGACCCCGCTGATAGCAAGAACTATCGTCCTATTTCCCTTCTACCCTGCTTGGGAAAAATATTTGAGAAAGTTGTACTAAAACAGATCAGGGATTTCTTTAAAAAAAAAGAACTACTATTCTTACGTCAATCGGGCTTCATGCCAGGGCAAAGCACTTCTCATCAACTCATAGATCTATACAATCACCTGTGTCAATCTCTCGACAATGGACTGTATACATGTTCTATTTTTTGTGATATATCAAAGGCATTCGAGAGAGTTTGGCACAGGGGACTAATACATAAACTTTCAAGTTATGGAGTTCGTGGTAAATCTTTGAAATGGCTAGGAGACTATTTAAATAACCGACAGCAGCGCGTATTAGTTAACAACAGCTTTTCTAGCTATAAGATCATCCCAGCGGGCGTGCCACAAGGTTAATTCTTAGGCCCTTTTCTATTTTTGGTTTACATCAATGATTTAGCAGACAACATCTGTTCTGTTACGAGAATGTACGCTGACGACACTTGCATTACTAACGAGCACCACGACCTAAATGAATTGGCGCAAACCATGAACAAGGATCTTGAAAACATATCAAGATGGTCAAACAATTGGCTAGTCAAATTTAATCCCTCAAAAACGATGGGCATGTCGTACTCTTTGACTGGGACATCCGGCGATACTCCTAATTTAACCTTTAATAATGATACTATATCCTTTGTTGAGACACATAAACACCTCGGTCTTGAACTCCAATCAAATATATCATGGAACAATCATATCAATGAAACTATTAAAAGAATAGCCTCGCGTTTATCACAACTAAGAAGATTTAAATACCAGCTCGATAGGAAGACCCTAGAAAACATATATAAAACGTATATTTTACCATTATACGATTATGCCGATGTAGTATGGGCAAATGCACCTAAATATCAAATGGATAAACTTGAACGGTTACACATTGATGCAGCCAGAATAGTCAGTGGACTCACACGATCAGTCTCTGATATAAACACAATGAAAGAAGTAGGCTGGCCCCCACTGAGAAGGAGGCGTGAATTACACAAATTACAAACTATGTACAACATTATCAATCGGAATGCCCCTATTTATCTCACAAACATATTACCACCCAGAATAGCTGACATATCAGAGTATGAATTCAGATATCCCGAAAAATTCTACACATATTTCAGTAACACTGAGAATTACAAAAAGTCATTTTTCCCTTCAACCATAAAAGCGTGGAATGACATGCCGTTCGTAATAACGGATGCCCCCACAATTTCAGATTTCAAAACGTATCTTAGAATAATTGACCCCGTCACTAGACCCCCGAGGTATTTCTACACGGGACGCAGGCAATGTAACGTACTTCACGCAAAATTACGGAACTATTGCAGTGATCTAAAGTCTGATAAATTCCAAAACTACATATCTGACAGCCCACGTTGCGCATGCGGCAACCAATGCGAAGATGCATATCATTACCTTTTCATGTGTTCCCTGTACCAATCAGAACGAATAGAAATGTATCATTCGCTACACAGAGAAGGACTCAAATTAACACATATGAATGATTTACTTTCTGGCATCCAAAACATAGATATAAAACAAAATGTGAAATTGTTCAAAATAGTACAACATTTTATTACGGAAACTAAACGTTTCTGACAAATGATATTAACTTAATTAATAAGTAGGACATAAATATGTTTATTGTTGTTTATTGCTTTTTTCGACCTGGTACTTGCTCGGCCATAACAATGTTTTAAATAAACACAATCGACGTTGGCACCCCCACCACCTTACATCATCCTTTCCTAACGATCCGCAAGATCATCATTCACCAGTCACCATTCTCTCACATTCCACACAGCTGTAAATAAGTTACTTATTGTGCCACTTTGTCAATTATGTAATTTTGTAACAATGTATACTGGAGAGGGGCTCATTAAGTTATGTAACTTGTGCCCCGATCCACTTTGTATTATTACAAATAAAATATGTTTAAAGTATACAAACTCGGCTTCAACTGATATCTCTGCAGGAACTTCTGACATTTTCGCCAAATAATGTTCGATGATTCGTGTCAACAAGTCAAAAATGATGACGAAATCGCGTGCAGACAGTCAAAGTGCGCATGCGCTTCGCCGATGATGTCACAAACGGGGAGCGATTTCGTGGGGAAACTGGTTAGCGCGACGCGTGTCTAGCTCGTCGCATAAAACGGTGTCGAGCCACGTCGGGGCCAGACGTGTAGCACGTCGGGTCGTGCTAGAGAATTTTTGACGAGCCAGATGGTTTTATACGTCGAGCCCCAGTCTCGCTTGTGTGGACTTAGTTGATTTACCACCAAAAAGCCTGGCGCGACCCGTGTCTAGCTCGACGTATAAAACGGGCCTAAGTATCAGTACCTCCATTTGTAGACTCATTTGCACGCTAATTATTTTCCTGGTGTAGAACACGTACCAATTATGGTGTAAAATCAGATGGGGCCTCTGTACAGTATTTCCATTGGATATAATATGGAAGTGATACACGCAAAGCGCCAATGTTCTCCTGATCCAAGAAAAAGCGCGTGCTCCTCCATCGGTCAACGCAGGTCATTTAGAATCAACCTGACACATTTATTCCATCGATGTTTGAGACAGAGAGATTGTCAATATATGAGACGTGTGGAAATATTTGAACAGTGGATGGCATAGGCCCGTTCGATTGATCCCCGCTCCCTGCATTCCGTCTGTTTGTTCATAACCAGCAAATCGATTAAGGATCATTCGTGTTGCATTAACCGTCGGAAGTTTTAACTCCCATGTATCAAGCTGATTGTTAGCAGAAACTCTACGCCAGCTAGAACTTGACGTTATCCACATTTTGGAAGATTTGTTCATCTCGGTACAATCAGGGTGCGCGCTGGTTCAAAATTTACTTTTCTCAATGTTAAATTAATGTCAAATTAAGGCTTTGTGAAAAATTAATTCCATTAACCGTCGGAAGTTTTAACTCCCATGTATCAAGCTGATTGTTAGCAGAAACTCTACGCCAGCTAGAACTTGAGGTTGTCCACATTTGTTCATCTTGGTACAATCAGGGTCCACACTAGGTCAAAATTTACTTTTGTCAATGTTATGCTAAATTTACCCTTTCATGACATGAGCTGCGCTAGCGCAAAATTGAAGACCGTGTACCAATGCATTCTCTTATATATGCGAGTCGACCATAGGTCGCCTCGCATATATAAGAGAATGCATTGGCCTAACAATTTTTATCTTTTTTTTTCTTACATTCTTTATCAATTATTATCATTTTTTTCCTACATTTTTTAACAATTTTTTTTTTCATTTTTTTATCATTGTTTTTTACATTCTTTAACAATTTATTATAATTATTTTCATTTTTCTTACATTTGTTTTAACAATTATAAAAAATAATATAAAATGTGTTAGGCCAATGCATTCTCTTATATATGCGAGGCGACCTATGGTCGACTCGCATATATGAGAAAATGCATTGGCACAGGGTTTTGGACATGAGCTGAAAACAGGTATTAGAAAGACTTTCGTAGTTGTATAGTTTATAGCCTCACCTGCATTGTGACCAAATGCAATTTGTCGACTTCGATTATCGAGATGCTATCTTTTTTTTCCCTCACAATTGCTATCTATTTACATACTCTGCCAAGTTGCCAAAAATGAAAAAGAACCAATGTCGACAACAGCTACTTTTTTCTTAAATCATTGACCATCAGGGGTCTGTCATTACAAATGGTTTCTACTTTATTGTGGAATCGAGATCTCACTTGCCATTGCCTCTTTCGCCAAATGAAACTCTTGTCTGCCAAACCTGAATTATGTTTTGCAAAAAGGTCCGGACATTTTTAATGCTAATTTTTCCAAAAACAAGTATTCATCCTTCTAAGATATACCGATATACTATACTTGCCGTTCGTGCGTGCACCAAACCTCTATAAAGAATTAAAAACACACACACACCCACACACTAATACACTCTTTAGAGTTGGTATTGCTAAATGTGTTTCAAGGTTGCACCGTAAAAGCACACAGCAAATGTCGCATCACACATCCCCTTATTCACTGCATTGTTAAATTTGTAATCACGTTATGCCCTGTAATATCTACATGTTGAATGTCATAATTGAATTTAATTGAACTGGCAGCCTGGACCCTGTCGTCAAGTGTTGAATGGACTCGTAGTCTTCCAGTCTCAAATTAAACGTAATTTTGAAAGTGTAATGAGAGACACGTACAATGAGTATACATATACATGTCTTATGGTCTCACAAACGCTCTTTTTTATGCCATGCAATTCAATGACTTGATAAGTCTGTGTGATGTAAAGCCGGTGTGAGAACACGTATCGCACGTGTCGACATGTTTTGATTGTAGGCACCGAACAGAGATCAGTCAACTTACAGCTGCTTCTAATTTGTTTCCGTGTACTATTTTGGGATTAAATTGTTTCTGGATTTCATTTTTCCGGAATCATATCGAAATGAGTATTTCCAATTTAACCCTTTACCCAACAAACCGGCCAAAACCGGCCAAATAAAGCATCAACAGCCTAAAATATCTTCGGTCTGTCTCAATAGAACCATACAAATATGGATATCATTGGAACCGACTCCTTGACCACATTGTGATAGTTACAGTTATGCCCTGTGCCAATGCATTCTCTTATATATGCGAGTCGACCATAGGTCGCCTCGCATATATAAGAGAATGCATTGGCCTAAAAAAAATCTTTTTTTAACACTTTTTACCATTTTTTCTTACATTCTTTAACAATTTTACAATTTTTAATGTGTTAAGCCAATGCATTCTCTTATATATGCGAGGCGACCTATGGTCGACTCGCATATATAAGAGAATGCATTGGCACAGGGCCCTTCTGTTGGGTAAAGGGTTAAAGAGCGTATAGTATTTAAACATTTTTAAAAGTGCTCACGGTGAAATGTTTCTTTTGATTGATCTAACATATAGTATACATGTTAAATTGGGATTTTCATCGTATTTAATATTACAAAGCTTTTTCAAGAAAAACATGCCTGCATGCAGCTACAAGACGTAATGATACTGGTCTACCTTAGATAATAAAATTTAACACTGAACCCAGTGGGGGATTATTGCAGCCCAGATACACAATGATAGCTAATTCTCCACCGACTGACGCCGAATAGGTCATTGTCGCATGGTTTCGTGCACAAAGACACACATAATCCCATATATATGCAACCAGGATCTCCTAAATATGCAAAAAGACACCCACCCATGATCTCACAAAATGTGCAAAGTCACCCAGCATCTCAAAATCTCATTACATAATCGATGTTTGTAGTAGTTCCATGTTAATTAATATTCCAGTAATTTGTGATATTAGAGTGAAATTTCAAAGGAATTAAATGGGTATTCCAATCACGTTGAGATTAACTGTCGCATACGAACGATACTTTGAAATACTGTGTGTTTTTTGCATGTGTGAGATCCTGGGTGTCTTTGCATGTGTTGTGTGAGATCATGTGTGTCTTTTTGCATTGTGAGATCCTGTGTGTCTTTTTGCATGTTTGAGATCCTGTGTGTCGTTTTGCATGTCTTAGATCCTGTGTGTCTTTTTGCATGTGTGAGATCTTGTGTGTCTTTTTGCATGTGTGAGATCCTGTGTGTCGTTGACTTGACTTGAAACGTATTGTATTTGCATATAATACAAAAGGGATCGGGGCACAAGTTTTTTCAACTTATGAAGCCCCTCTCCCAATACAATCGATTTAGATACAAAATGTTTACAAGATGACAGCTGAACATATTTACATGCAAGATTTTGTGATTTTATGGTGATTGGTGTAGTGCCTTCCAGAGCATATTGCTATATATGGGTTATGGATGATTTGATAGCTATAACATTTTGTGGGGTTTATGTGATTTTTCGTTCGTCTTAACTGATGTTGGAGCAGGGTTTTGTCAAAGGGGTATTTTCTTCATATATAAATAAATATACATATACATACACACATACATATACACATACATACATACATATATATATATATATATATATATATATATATATATATATATATATATATATATATATATATATACACATATATATACACACATACATACATACACATACACGCACATACATATATACAAACACATATACATATATATACACATACACACCCTCATACATATACACATATATATACATATGTTAATCAAGTGTTGATCAGCTACTCTGGAAGACAGTACATACGGTAGATCAAAATTACAGAGAACTGGTGATTGAGTGGGGGAGTAGGTCCATAAGTGGGAAGCCAGTAGATTACTAAACTGCGTAGTTCATATATTTACCGGTGTATATACTAAGGCAATTTGAAGTCCTTCCATTGAGGATATATTTTGTTTTAAATTCAGTTATCGAAACGCTTTGTTGCTACAATATATTGCTGAATTATATCGAACAGTTTCTTATTACTTTTGGACGAGATATATGGTATTCCGAACAGAACTTCGTTAATGTCGAGAATTTGAAGGCTCTCGCGGGTCAATTTATCAGCGAGGACGGCTCGCTCAGATTGATACAAGGGGCAACTAAAGAAATAATGAAAGGCGTCTTCGGATGGATTTCCACAGAAGCACACAGGGCTGTCGGATATATAATTATTAAACATATCAGAGCGGAGTTCACTACATCTATTTCGGATGCGACAGTGTAGGATACTGTTTTTTCGTTGTCCTGTGTAGAAGTACAAAGGAGGGGCAGGTGAGGGGTCCAATAGTTGCAAATTAGTTTTAAATATAGAGAATTGGCCAACGTCAGTGATTATTTTGGGAAGTTTATTCCACTCAGTGGTTGCCGACGGGAAAAAAGACTTTTTGTAATGTTCTGTATTACAGAAATGTGAATAAAATTTGCCGGGTCGCCTCAAGTTGTAACCCGACATGTCGTTTTGCATGTGTGAGATCCTGTGTGTCGTTTTGCATGTCTTATATCCTGTGTGTCTTTTTGCATGTGTGAGATCCTGGGTGTCTTTTTGCATGTGTGAGATCCTGGGTGTCTTTTTGCATGTGTGAGATCCTGGGTGTCTTTTTGCATGTGTGAGATCCTGGGTGTCTTTTTGCATGTGTGAGATCCTGTGTGTCTTTTTGCATGTGTGAGATCCTGTGTGTCTTTTTGCATGTGTGAGATCTTGTGTGTCTTTTTGCATGTGTGAGATCCTGTGTGTCTTTTTGCATGTGTGAGATCCTGGGTGTCTTTTTGCATGTGTGAGATCCTGGGCGTCTTTTTGCATTGTGAGATCCTGTGTGTCTTTTTGCATTGTGAGATCCTGGGTGTCGTTTTGCATGTGTGAGATCCTGGGTGTTTTTTTGCATTGTGAGATCCTGGGTGTCTTTGCATGTGTTGTGTGATATCCTGGGTGTCTTTGCATGTGTGAGATCCTGGGTGTCTTTTGCATGTGTGAGATCCTGGGTGTCTGTTTGCATGTGTGAGATCATGTGTGTCTTTTTGCATGTGTGAGATCCTGTGTGTCTTTTCGCATGTGTGAGATCCTGGGTGTCTTTGCATGTGTGAGATCCTGGGTGTCTTTGCATGTGTGAGATCCTGTGTGTCTTTTTGCATGTGTGAGATCCTGTGTGTCTTTTTGTGTGTGTGAGATCCTGGGTGTCTTATTGTATGTGTGAGTTCCTGTGTGTCTTTTTGCATGTGTGAGATCTTGTGTGTCTTTTTGCACGATACCATGCGACAATGACCAATTCAGCCCGACTGACAAGGTATCCGATACAATTGTTCCTGGTATGAAACACTCCGGTAGGGTGATTAAATAATCTTGCTCAAAGTAGTGATTTTACAAATATATCCAAATTGACAACACACAGTCATTCTTATATATTAATTATATGCAATGACTCTTGATGGCAAAATCGTTTTCGTTCGTTTGTCGTCGATATTTGCTTCCCGAACAGAGTAGTAAATATTGATAATTGAGCGAAGTTCAGATCATGTTTTTTATGGAGTGGCACGGTCGATTTGCTTGGGTTTCCGGCGATGTTAGTAGAACGCTATATTCATCTAGTTGGCATAGCGCCTGAGTACTAACTTATCAGTTTCACACAACAGATCAAGTCCATAATATGTCTTTAACAACTTATATTTTCAGGGAATATATAATTTCATAGAAAACACATGCAAAGCGAAAATTCTTATAAATTACTTAGTCCATATATCTCTGACATGAAATACAAAAGTGTTGCGCATATGGGCGTGCAGCTGCGAGCTTCACAATTAGTTCCAATATTAAAGATGTGCTTTGCTAATACTTTCATTTTAAATGAGGGTTTACTCAACACACGCTTCATAGTTCATGTTGTCTTCCTTCAGTTATCGGAGCCATAGTTATCAACATTTTGTGAGTTTGTTTCTCACAGCTGTCATCTCCAGAGTATTATTACACATTTCAGTGAAGTAGAATGCATATATCAAAAACTTTACTGACAAATGGGGATACTTTGAACACGTTCCGTATGCTTAGTATCATACCGATAAAACATGGGCCGTGTGTTGTTTTCATTGAGAGACAATTTTCGGGCTGTCTTGGGATAGATTGTAAATTGAAACTTGCACAAGAATAATGTGTATGTGCCCTAATATTTGTGTACCCACATCATTTATATGTTCAAAGTTTTACCACATTGTGGGTAATTTGAACACATAATTATATGTTCGTATTGGAATGAAGCGCGATGTACAACAAATAAGGACACGTCGATATGAGACTGGAACTTACCAAACAGTCTTGAATATATACCACATTCAGTATATAAGAAATCTAGGTAAATAACATAGTTGACCCCCCCCCCCTAGCCACGACAGCACACCCAAACCAGTATCAACCGTACCCTAACTATGAGGACCAAACAAGCCATAATTGTTTCTGTGTCCGTTTATCAATATTCCCCATTTAGTTCCATTTTGGTGAATCTGTCGGAATTTAATTATAATTGTACAATTTAATCACATTTTAAGGCTAGTAGCCTAGAATGAAAAAAATGTTGATAACGACAATATTTCCTCGCGGAAATACGCACATAATCGACCTATAATGTGAAATAGGTACATAATGTGATAGCTAGTACTTCATTCTGAAATAAGCAGAAGCTTACCCGTCATTTCGCTTTACGACGCGAGCCACAATGAAAACACATGTTAAAGAGCATACACCTGATCAGTCGTGAGTTGGCTTATTTGATTAATTGTCCACATATATAATCTGCTTAGAATCGCCTCATTACGTTATATTAAAAGCAGATGTGTTGCTTTTCGGGGGAACCTGTTTAGACTTGCTAAGTGTGCATTATTAATTTTAATGATGGGGTCTTCTTAAAGATGTAGTCCGTGTTTGAACAAAATATCTCGATACCTAATATTTTTATTTAAAAGTTTCAAGGACCTACGATATAGAGTCGAGTATATTTCAAACCGACATCGGTAAATCCTTCATATGTTGACGTTATCATCAGACCAGTGATGTATAAATTTTAAAGATTACAAGTAAGCATTACACCGATAAAATATATTAGTGTTTGAATAAAAAATTGTGACCCAGACTCTTTCACTGCGCACCATCCTTTTATAGCCTCCATTCAAATTGGAGAGTACTTTCTTGGACGATGCGTGGCAAATGAGATGGAATCCAGTCTAGAGAAAAATTTGTCAATATTGTATTATTATTATTCTAGTAAATACCAAATTAAAAATGCTATCTTAAAGCCACATGGCTATTTCCGCTCCAAAAAACACCTAATAATATTTGCTTTTGAATTGTCCCGGTATCGATATAGGTCAATAAGTATTTAAACTACCGTTCAGTTGGCATTATATGTCACAGAAAGACTCATTGAAGTCTTAAAAATACAACGCTGAACACGGTGTTTGGGACCCAAACAAGCAAAAACCATTGCTGGGCATGAAACAGAAAAGAGCGTTTTTTCATTCCTGATGTGGTAGGAATAAAGAGCGTTTGTTTCACGTCTGCGACCATGACAAGTATTTTTCAGAGCACATAAAGCCGGTGTAGCAATAGTTCGTGTATTTTTCAACCTATCTTATACCTCTTTACAATATTTGGGAGCTCGAAAGAGCCATTTCCGTTTAAATGATTATTAACTTTCCAACCAGCCTGTTCTCGTGAAATAAGCACAATACGGACTTATTTTGAACATCGCGTTTTGAGAAAAATACGCTCTATATGGGCGTAAAACGCGTGATGATATGCCCCCCAGTTGGTGGCAGTCTAGACAGTTTGACCTACATTCTCAGCAGTACTCCTGTTGGTGTTAGTCTAGACAGTTTGACCTATATTCTCCGCCCACGCATTGCATCATGGTCTATTTGTATACCGGTTGGGCATGTCCAAAAAAATTCAAAAAATTCCAAAACTTCCAAAATTTCAAAAATTTCAAAAACTTTCAAAAACTTTCAAAAAATTTCAAAAATTTCAAAAATTTCAAAAACTTCAAAAATTTCAAAAACTTCAAAAATTTCAAAAATTTCAAAAACTTCAAAAACATCACAAATTTCACAAATTTCAAAAGATAGGTAAAAAATTGGCGCGCGTGCGACCCCCTCATCCCCTCACTGCCGCCGCGCCAATTTTTTACCTATACAATAGAGTGTGCATATTGAAATCACTCATAATTGCATTGACATTTGTATCAACAACAACAACTACAACAACAACAACAGCCGCCGCCGCCGCAAACGCCGCCGCCGCCGCATACGCCGGCGGCGGCGTTGACGTGCGCGTTACTAGGACTGACCCGCAGTTTATAAGGGTATACGTCTTGGATGGTATTTTGGCGTATATAAAAATTACTACTTCAGAGTACACTTTGAACTTTAGCCGGAATGGGGACTCCGCACTATTATGACTTTGATCTTAATAAATATGTACCCTACGATGACTCGAAGGACCTACCCAAGACTGAAGCGAAACCTGAAAAACTTATAAGGAAACCCGGAGCTAAGAAGATAAAAGTTAAAGAGATAAAAGGAGGAAGAGCGAAGAAGACAAACATTGGAAACGTTAAAAAGGAAACTCCAAACGACATATTCACTGAACTAAAATGAGTAATTTACCTAAATTTTCGAAGGCTATTGAAAGACCGGTGGAACAAACGCAGCCGCCGTCAATACAGGACAGATTTGAGGTTATAAGGAACATTTGTATAAAGGAAAGCCATATACCCCCGAGATATTTTAGTCAAGTATAAATGAAGCACCAGTGTTCACCAGTGTTCAATTTGCTCTAGTGAGTATGTGCGGAACCATGATTTGATAAGACATGTACAATCTAAGCACACTGAGTTTGTTAACCGACACCCACAGCAGCACCAAGCAGCAGCAACAAACAGCAGCAGCAGCATCATCAGCCACAACAACAGCCATTACAGCAACACCAGATACTACAACACCAGCAGGGGAAACAGCAACAAAGCGACATAACATCCTGCTTTGATGATCCAATGGCCAATGTCCAAGAAGATTTTATTTTCAAGCATCCATTCACGGCATGTGTAAGTGGACCGACATCTAGTGGGAAGACGTACTTCGTGAAAACCTTGCTACAAAAGTCTGCCTCAAAAATATCACCCGCACCTGACAGAATAATATGGTTTTATAAATATTGGCAGCCCCTATATGATGACATAAAGTATACCATCACCCCTCAGGTCAACTTTATACGGGGAATACCAGCAAACTTGGATTCTCTTATCAACCCCCAGTATCAAAATCTAGTTGTACTCGATGACTTGATGCAAACTTCATCAAAAGACCAGAGAGTTAATGATTTACATTCCGAAGGAAGTCACCATTTGAACTTATCTTTGATAAGTTTGAACCAGAATTTCTACCACAACAAAGATCCGACGCAACGACGAAATTGTCAATATTTGGTATTGTTCAATAATCCAATTGACAAGGGTTTAATTTCAACATTATCAAGACAGATGTATCCTGAATGCCCTCAACGTATGATGCGAGAGTTTTCGGAAGCGACGAGTGAACCGTACGGTTACCTACTAGTGGATTTAAAAGCCGCAACCCCGGACACATTACGGCTGCGACAGAATGTGCTAAAAGAGGACACGAACCAACATATGGGTGAATGGAATGGCATGAAATATAATCTCCATAAGGACAGCGAGCACCCAGATGAACAGAATGTGGTGAAATGTGTTGACAACAATACCCCGGATCAACGGAATGAGATGAAATATGATGACAGAGATATCCCTGGCCAACGGGAGGGCATGACATATAATTACATTGTGCCCCAGGGTCAACATAATGGCTATACTAAGGACATAAGGACACCTGGTGAGATCAATGAAATTAATAAAGAAAACCATAAAAACATAGGCATTCGAGAAGACATGTCGTACCCTTGCAATGACTGTGGGCTTTTGTTCGAAGATCAGCATGATGTCCAGAGACACGTAAAAAACTGGTGCCAAGAAAATAAGTTAAAACGAAAATTAACTGAGGACATGGATGATAGTCAGAATAAGAAAATTAAATCGAATGAAGATGAATACTTCAAAAGTTTGTGTGATGAGAGTAGAGATAAAGCACAAGAAGCATGGAGTGATAACGTGGAAACGTATCTGGAAAATGGCTCGACAGAAAAAGAGGCAAAATTACAAGCTGACAAGGACCTTAAAAGTACAGATCTTAAAACTGAAGGCATGAGTCTATCTATGAATGTTTATGCTTGGACAATAATAAAGAACATGTGGCTGCGCAATGGGACTCTGCACAACAGTGTCATGGATAAAGTGGACAAATATATGAAGAATGGTTTTGAAGATCGTGATGCAGTGAAAATGTCAATATTAAAGTACAGACCATTGCTAGAAAAGTTCATGGACGAAACAAATGACACATCTGACGAAAGTGATGACAATTCGGACGAAAGTGACAGTGAATAGTTAATATAATAAATTGTAGTATGTACCATATGTCATGTTATTTTTCTCTTTTTTCCCTCGCTCACTTGCTTTTTTCGGTGGCGCTCACCACCGTACCCCCAGAGCTTTCCGATGAATGGCAACAAGCCATATTTTTGACTAAATCCTGAATTTTGTTTAATTTTTTAAGTTTTTGGAAAATTTGATTTTTTTAAAAGTTTTTTGAAATTTGTGAAATTTGTGATGATTTTGAAATTTTTGAAGTTTTGGAAATTTTGGAAATTTTTGGAAATTTTTGAAATGTTTGAAGTTTTTGAAATTTTTAAAAAATTTGAAATTTTTTGAAATTTTTGAAATTTTTGAAGTTTTTGAAGTTTTTGAAGTTTTTGAAATTTTTTGGACATGCCCAACCGGTATACAAATAGACCATGATGCAATGCGTGGGCGGAGAATATAGGTCAAACTGTCTAGACTAACACCAACAGGAGTACTGCTGAGAATGTAGGTCAAACTGTCTAGACTGCCACCAACTGGGGGGCATATCATCAAACGCGGCGTTCAAACAAAGACCTTGTAGTGCTTATTTCAATATGAAATAAGCTCATACTGGCACTATTTAAGCTACTTTTTTCATGGACACGACATACAGGAATCACGCTCTTTATAATCTGTGCTTGCTGAGGTCCGCGCCATTTAACGAAATAACGGATATACGCTCAATATGGACTTATTGCATCAAAAGATAGTCAAACAAGAACCTATGACAACATTTAGGCCCCATATGAACCTATTTCCATGAGGATATGTTGTTCCAACATACATGCAACAAGTTGACATCTTTCCCAAAAAACAATAATATAATAATAATACTTTCCAAAGATAATATTGACATCGGTCATTTCATATACACCCTCCTCCGCACCAGTGCTACTCTCAACATCACTAATATTGGTATTCTTGTCGCCAATCACTATACTATTCCTACAATCGCAACTCAACACAGATGGACCAGCACAATTACGTTCAGTGTGATTTGAGTGATATTTTCCAGGGAAATACTTTTTCCAGGTCCCACAACAATATTTGACCTCAGATTGACCAAAGCTGCAGAAGCAACATGGAATTCACTGTCATCGTTATGTGTGTGCCTCTGCAGTACAATCTGGCAACCTCTGGATAACCTGCAGTCTGATAACAATTTAGACTCCATCTCATTTATATCAACTACGTGTGTTGATTGTAAGGAAACATTGGTCAAGTTTCAACGAGACTGGATAACCCGCGGATGCGCAAGCGGGAATATACAACACTTTTTGTTTTAATCGGCAACAACATTTATGAGTCTTTTTTTCTGGACAGACGGAATCTACAAGCGACTTTAAGGCCGGATTCGTCATCTCAGGTTTAAATCTGCATGGTCTACGTAAACCTCTAGCTTTAAGTGCCACCGCACACGCTTCGGTTAAAATCGTAAGTGGGGGAAATCGCAGGTGGAGCATCCAATGCGCATGCCCACGACAATATCGTAGCCAAATCGTAGCGATCAAGCACTGTTGGATTTTTACCAGGAAAATCGTGGCGTGACCTTGGCAACGCGCGCGATCGTAGCTGTCAAATGACCATTGTCGCACTGGTCATGTTGTAAATACCACGAAAAGAAAAAATTCAAAAATGGCGCAAAGTTCACAAACTTCTTGGACTTACAAAAACGAGGCCACATTGGTGGAAATGTGGCACGGCAGGGAGTGCCTATACCACATATCAACCATCTGCTATGCAGACAAGGAGAAGAGGGCTGCCGCAATTGTTGAAATTGGGGCAGTTGTGGAGTTGACAGGAACAAAAATGTCAAAATAAAAATTATTCAATTTCAACTTGTTAGTTTAGAAAATTGAGATACACGCCATGTATATGTATATAATTGCATAATGCGGAGAATGTGATATAACATTTTGCTATCATGTGATCGAGCACGTGGATAAAATCGTAGCTGCATACCGTAGCGTCTGCGGGCAAGTCACTTTTCTCCACCTGCGATTGTCCCCACTTGCGATTTTAATCGCAGCGTGTGCTGTGGCACTAAACCGCCATGAGTCAGCTAAATACGTGATTTAAACCCAAAACCGCAGGTTTAAGTGACGTATTCGTCATCTTTGGTTTAAACCTGGTCCAGTCAGACCAGTGGTTTAGCAGTAGTGTCTCTGTATCGTCGATAATTAATCATACTTTCCTAATGCTGACCGCCTCGTTTTATTGATTGCGTAAATCAATAATTACTACAGCGAGCATATTTTGATTGGAAATTTATATGCGTGAAAAAGCACTCACACCAAAAAAGCGTAAGGGGATAAGTTTTTGTCAATTTCGATATTTTTTTGCGTTTTATAAGCTTAAACCGGCAACTAAACCATCCAATTCGGCGGTCCAGCTAAACCAGTTTTACCGAGGTTAAACTTGAGATGACGAATCCCTCTTTTCTTCATCGCGGTTTAGAATTGTCAAACAATCAGTCAAAGGGCGGAGC
The DNA here is from genome assembly GCA_032622095.1 of Siphonodentalium dalli. Classification (NCBI taxonomy): domain Eukaryota; kingdom Metazoa; phylum Mollusca; class Scaphopoda; order Gadilida; family Siphonodentaliidae; genus Siphonodentalium; species Siphonodentalium dalli. Next base: position 138,624,472 of record CP136062.1, on the reverse strand, counting down.
TGTAAATAATCTCGAGTGAGGGCGTGTCTAAGTGGCGACTGCCGATTAGTGTTATTATGTCATAGTTGATTAATTTGCAAGTGAGCTTTGCTCAGATATGGACATGTTCCTTCACTGTGATTTTGTTTGGCTTGTGGCAATCACAAATACTTGTGTTTTCTACGAATTCATGTGAAGGGTTCAACATTTTTATTTTGACACCAAAAGGGTGCACTGCATGACCAGATATGCTATACACATGTCCATAGTCTGCAATCCTAAACTTATATTGCTATATGAGTCAAATTTTATAACTTGTTTTGATGTAGATCATGCCACAAAGCTCTAATCTGGCTTTGCCCATAAATTCCTATAATATATCCCACCAGTTCAAAACCTGGGAACTGTTTGACGGGCAATTTGTGACATTGAAAAAAAGTAACGCATATAATCTATTTCTTTATTAAAAGCTATCCTTTTGAATGGTAGCCCACTTCCAACAGTTCAGGTGTCGCTTCTGGTGTGCACTCATAGGCAAATTATATTTACTTGACTGACCTCTTGGACCAGGATTGACTCAATTATGGAGCTATTATTCAGATAGGGGCCTGCGACACATTTGCGCACATTATCATTTGAACATTTTAATTAAAAAACGAAATTAATTTTAAATTTTGTTTCTTGTTAGATTCAACTCATTACTCAATTTAACCACACCATTTTTCATTTTTGTTTTTAAATTAAAGTTTTTTAAACTAACGCCGTTATACCATCCGAGTCACCACATCTAATTTGGTTGAAATCGGTCCAGGGGTATGGGAGAACAGTTGCGAACAGACAAACGGACATTCAGATAGACAGCTCCTATACCGTTTAATATATACAGATATACATGTAAATACACTACATTTTGTCTTTGCGTCTTGCAAAAAATATATCACAGTGATGAACAGCGCAAGAAACTCGTGTTGAGAGACATGCCCTTTGTCAGATTGATTTAAACCCAGAATGAGATCGGATTAATGGTCCATGAGCGATACTTGTTTCTCAATGAATAAATCCATTGAGCGTGCACGTGTTCGAGGTAATTTATGACGTGTCAATAACCATTATATCTTTTGGTCCAATTGGTAAGAGGGTAGTTTGACTGCATGCTCATATCACCGAAGCGAATTGTCAATTAGCTGGAAACTGAACGACAAAAACGCCCCATTAGACCCGGTTTGGCTGGACCCCAATGAGGTTTAAACCAGGTTTAGACTCTGAGGTTTAAACATGAGATGACGAATCCGGTCTAATAATTTCGAAAATTGATCCTTCGATATTGTCTGTAACTCCTTTTATGCTTGTGATTTCCACGCGTCTAATGTGGATTTCCACTTTCTCGTAATCATCGATAAGAGGCAACAGCTAGTGGTTGAATGATGTGTGTAGGTAAATAACATGTTAAATTTATGATAAATCAGTTGCGTTCAGCGTGAAATGGCTGCTCAGGTTGTCCCCTGTTATCAGCTTGCTCCTTGGATCCTTAGCTGCAAACATTTTCGATTCAATCTGCAAAGGTTATTTCATCAAACCACCCATTCCTTGTTCTGTTATACCCGGTAAGTTGTTTATCTTCCTCTGAATCCATGTCGACCTTAGACTTTCTGCCTTATACACAACATACACTTGGATTTGTGTTTCACTTGTTCTGGGTACCTACAGTTATTGGTGGGTTGCGCTCCAAATAATATTAGCTTTTGAATTGTTCCCGGTATCGAAATAGGTCGATAAATACTTAAACTACCTTTCTAACTGCATTATATGTCACAGAAAGACGCATTGAAGTCATAAAAACAAACTTTGACCACGATGTTTTCACGGCATGGAACGGAAGAGCTATCCGCGTTAATATGTCCGATATGGTAGAAATAACGAGCGTTTGTTTCACTTATGTGCAAAAAATGAAAACAGCTGGAAAATGGCTGTAACCATGGACAGTAAATATCTAGAATTGCCACTAGATATATGCTATTTTGTTTTATATTGGAATTTCGACGCATCTATTTCATATAGTTTTGGATGTTTTAGAGGGCAGCAAGAATTATTTAGTCAATATAAGTACATTGTATTATTTTGTTTCATACATCTAGTTTATGCTACAGCCTGTTCTCTCGAAAACCCGCACCTTATTTGCTTACAACAGAATTTGCTTTTGGTCGATAATCTGCTTAGAATCGATAATGAACTGAAGATGAGAGCGTTTTAGTCTCATTATAGGTTTCATTACAGGCTATGTGCGGACAATGACACAAATAAACCAACTGAAGACTTACCAGGTGTACACTCTTAAACATGTGTTTTCATTGTGGTCCTCATTATATGTCGATTATGTGCATATTTGCGCGAGGATAAGTTGCATACTATTTTCTAGTTTTCAGTAACAAAACAAACGATGTTAAATGACTGGTGTTATGTTGCTGTTGTAACTGGATGTCTGACACCATGAATGCATCTTTAAGGATTGGATCAACTTTGAACAATTAAAGAGTAGAAATGCTTTGAGTAGAATCACAACACTTGTGATTTTTAATTGCACACAATAACGATATCAAGACCACATCCGTATATACTCGAACAAGTTTTGTCAGAAAATTTCCATTTGTTCTGGGTTTCACAAAACGCTCTAGATTCATATCGCTATTACCAGCGGATTTTCTAGATTTAATTACTTGAATAAGATTTCCACTTTAAGTCCATATAAAATGGTTCACGTATTTTACGACCTATATGTTGTTTGATCCCCAGAACCGAAGCAGGATGTAAAATGCGAGTATTACAACATTCATTATGCTGCTTTAAACCGTTAAATGCCCGTAATGTGATGTGATCATTTTGATGCATGTTGAGTATTCGGGATTAACCGATTTCGTTACCTCGAACATCAAGCTCAAAGGAACCATCATATACGGTTATCATTTATGTGGGCTCTTAAGTGCGCAAGTAACAGTCCCTACATAATAAACATTAGGTTATTAGACGCACAGATAATCTTATCTGTCGTTACTCTGCTGGTAATACGGTCTTTTGATTTGGCTTCACTGGGCTTGCATTTATAGTGCTTACTTGGAGCTGATTATGTTTTCTGTGTGTTGCGTCATAAATCAGCTATTACGGAATGTTCTTTCCTCCAACACGTGATAGTGAAGAGCGATCGCTGGTAGTTATGTCCAGGGAGGAATGTCTGCATGAGCATGGCATTTGGTTTCCAGCTTTATCTACTTTGAATTTATAGACACGAACGACCCATTGCCGATTGTGCATCGAGAGTTTGAGCATTTGTGGAGCATAACACCATGCACATCATTTCCTTACTCTTGCCATACTATTGGGCAACACAGAGCACCACAAACGGGATGGTATAAATGTTGTCAGTGGTCGTATCATGTACTCGACATTCCGATTCGGTTGAAGGCCAGAACATATCTGTTACAGAGAACATTTTCAAACAACTCAGGAGAGATAGCTATATCGCGGTTTCTCAACACAACCCTGCTACTTGTCAAGGTCACACGATGATTGAACACTAATGCTTGTGCATGATATGTTAGCTGCAGAAGAGCGTCAAAAAAACTTTCTTTGAACATTCTAAACAACACAAAATTTAGGTTTCCTGTGATATTTCCGAGGATATCTTCAGATGTGGCAGTCATAATGTGATTAAACTTTTGGAAAACAATATTTTATTTGTGACCAACATATCTTATGACCGATGATATGTTATTTTGTTGCATGGTTGAATGAGCATGAATTAGTTAGGGGGCGCCAACTTTCCAAAATGCACTTATGTGCAACATGTTAAGGTATGTTGATTATTTTGTTATGTTAACATGTCAGAATACCTGGTTAGGTGAACCTCCCCTTGGTGCCTGGGTCAAAATGGATCGAGTGAGCAGTTTAACAAAACTGGATGACACTGCACGTCATTATAGTAGTCATCTACAATGTACTACAATATTAATTGGCAGCCATATGTCTAGTATCTTCATTGTAATGTGGACATGGTCCCTCCGAGTCTTGATTTTGGCTTGCGGTTATATTCAGAGCTAACTTGGCGTGACATAGGTTACATGCAACACAAAGTTGTTCTCCACACGAGTCTTTAATTGAGTTGTGTACCGTCATACCCATAACGGTTTTATGACTTTTCATCTCGGCTCAATATTTGCACACATACATCTGCCTAGCAATTATTGAGATACAATGCATTATGTAGGGGAACTTACTCATTTTGAGGCTCTTAGATGGAGAGGCAATTTACTGACAAAGTCCTGATTGGCTTGACATTTTAATTATCCAGCAATATCTTGAATCTCCTTAATCAATGAAAACTATAGATGGCCTTTTAAAACTAGGATCGAAGTTTTTAATTAAGAATCAAGTACTGAGGGTATACTTCAGCATCATAGAGATAGAGCGAATCGTCATTTTAATATACTTTGGATTGAGTTGACATGTGCCAATTCTTTGACAACTAGTTCTCCTGAAAACCCGCACATTATCTACATATAATAAATTTTGTTTTTGGTCGATAATCTGCTTAGAATCGCCTTTTAATAAGACAACTCACGACTTATCAGGAATAAGCTTTTTAGCGTATGTTTTCATTGTAGCCCGCGCCATAACACGGAATAAGGGATATGAGTCGATTATCTGATTATTTCAAGAATAAGATTATCACATTATGAACCTATTTCACACTATAGGTCTAGTATGGGCGTATTTGCGCGAGGATATGTTGAGCAGTCGCCTCGGCATACACTTAAACTATTAGTCGGACGAAAGGTCGATACATAGCTGAAGTGATAACCAATATAGCCACTGCATATATAAGCTACCGTACCTCCTAGCCGATTGAGTTGGTTAAACTCGACCACCTACCTTGAAGCGACGTGGGTCAGAAGTGGACCACGACATAAACAATATCACATGTCGTCCATGCGATGTATCATACGACCGTCCTCAAATGACCAGGAATCATACACCGCTAGCACCTCACCGGCGAACCCCACGACAAAAGGGGGTGCCGAATTGGCGGATTCTTACTCCTCGCAGTGGGTTGGTGAACAAATTCGACCCCAGTCCACACTGGGAAATAAAAACAACAGATAGAGCGCGGCATGTTTTATCAATCAATCAATTTATTTAAGAACGAACCATACGGCTCTTAGTTCCCGTATTACACAATGGAAATTGTTATTTTAAACATCACAATCTTATTTTTAGTTCACAAGTCAATGTAAAGTCCATTCATTGTTCCACTGTTTCTAAATTATGGATGCGGAAGTTTTTGTTTTTATATTTTTCTCTTTGTTTTCTTCGTTCTATCTAAAGTTTGTACGAGTCATTAAGTTCTATTCTTGAGCATTCTTTGTTGAAATACTTTGTTATGTCCATCACTTTTAGTTTATCCTCTGTTAAATTGAATTGCCCATTTTATAGTTATATCCCTATAACGTTGTTCAGTGAGCTTACTGTGTACTGGTCGATGTTTGTTTTCTGTTAAGAATCCAATTCTCTTAAATGACGAACATATCACATTTCGTTATCCTTTTTGTCGTGTTTTCTATTTCTGTCATGTCTTCCGTTTGCTTATCTGGTATGTTTAATGCTACCATGTTGTTGTTTATATTGTTTCCTATTTTGGTCTTATTTTGTGTTAGTTCCTGTAAGTTCTAGTTTTATCCCTATAACGTTGTTCAGTGAGCTTAATGTGTACTGGTCGATGTTTGTTTTCTGTTAAGAATCCAATTCTCTTAAATGACGAACATATCACATTTCGTTATCCTTTTTGTCGTGTTTTCTATTTCTGTCTTGTCTTCCGTTTGCTTATCTGGTATGTTTAATGCTATTACGTTGTTGTTTATACTGTTTCCTATTTTGGTCTCATTTTGTGTTAGTTCCTGTAAGTTCTAGTTGATGTTTTCTTCTAGTCTTCTCTGCAAATCTTTCTCTTGTTTTTCGAACACATTCGTCTGCTGGTCATCGAAGTTATCTATTTTATTATCCATTCTTCGCTTCAAAGAGTCTGCTGTTGTTTGAGATTCTCCTCTCTATGTGACGTGTTTTTCGTCTAATTTTGTTATTCTACTTTGTAAACTTGACATGGCATTTTTCGCATCTTATTTTTTATTTCAGCAGTATATCTATCGATCTTCGCTTTTTTCCCCCTGACGAATGAATCAAATCTAATGTCAATTTGTGTGTTATGTTTTTCCTCATATTTTTAAAAAATCAACACAAACTCATCTAATTGTCTTTCTATGCTCAGCATACATTCTTGAATCATTCCAATATGTAGTGTTTTAGCGTTACATGTATTAGTCGACTTTAGATTCATTTCCTTTGAAGCTCTCGTGATTCTCTACAATGTCGGCATGACCAACGTATTGCGCTCGAACCCTTTACCCAACAGAAGGGCCCTGTGCCAATGCATTCTCTTATATATGCGAGTCGACCATAGGTCGCCTCGCATATATAAGAGAATGCATTGGCTTAACACATTAAAAATTATAAAATTGTTAAAGAATGTAAGGCCAAGGCATTCTCTTATATATGCGAGGCGACCTATGGTCGACTCGCATATATAAGAGAATGCATTGGCACAGGGCATAACTGTAACTATCACAATGTGGTCAAGGAGCCGGTTCGAATGATATCCATATTTGTATGGTTCTATTGAGACAGACCGAAGATATTTTAGGCTGTTTGGGAAAGGTTGTATTCTGCGTCCTGAGATGCCAATTCTTGGCAGCTGAAATGGAACGATCTCTTATGTGCTTTATTTCGGAATTTTCCACTGCAAGCATAGCACTTCTGTGCAATAACGTTCGACCGACGATCATGTTTGTTTTCCATGTTTTCGTCTCTGGCGAATAGTAATAATTAACTTTAGTTCTCCGTTGCTAAGGTCTCATTGTTCTTCAAAATGCGACGAACGTAGTGAAACTTCTAATGGAAGTATTCTCAAGAATTTTGCAACTATACTCCTGAATATCACACATTGAACATCCTTCCCATCTAGCGAATATCATGTGAGATATTTGTTCACGTCTTTAATCTTTTTGTTTTACGTTATTGTTTAAGGAGCTTTCTATTTATGGTCGGCTGTCAATTTTTATATGGGCACATTGGGTACATTCTTTCGAATTTTATTCAGAAACTATCTGAACACTTTTGGCTATTACCTTATCAGGAATCAATAAAAGAAGCGTTCAGTATGGAAGGAAAACAAATGGACCCATGAACGGATTCTTTTGAAGATACAGATATTGGTCATTTCGGTAAGCTGGAGAGGGTATAAACCCGTCAATGATTATGATATACACTTGGAAGCCTAATTGTACCTGGGAAACGCGATATGAGTAAATAATTAATAGGCTAACCATGATGATTACAGACAAGTATCGTGTACACACATTGATTGTTAAGCGCGTTGTTGTAATTATAGATCATGCACCACGTGGTATTTGTACAAAAATTATGCAAAGATGCACCAAACTATAGACCACCAGTTCGTTGATATTAAGTGTGGTATGAGGTCATAAAACCCGCGTCTTCTGCCGCAAAATTTCCGATGTAGTTTTCGAATTGGAAGATGTAACTTTCATTTTCCATTCCTAGATTCATTTGAAAAGACTGACAAGGGTCATTGGACGCAATTTGAAGGCTTTTGAATAACTTCATTATCAAAATTGTGTTATCAGCATACAGTAGTTATCTCCCATTGTGTTGATAATTCTTTCCGTTTATAAAGTCGCACCCCGTGTCTAGTGTGACTCATGACAAATAAGATGGAATATGTCACCTGCTCTGTGAGGCACACAAAGGGATGAGCAGTCAACAAACGATTGGATAATGGCACTAAACAATATGACATTCCTCATCTCACTGTGTAAGAACTGTTACATGTTATTCTGTTGTCGGTTTTTGTGATGGTTGGGGAATTACTTTTTACGGTTCCTTATGATTATAAATAATCATTTTCTGGACAAAATCACTCACAATTATTGAATACATTGAATACATTAAACTTTCCTGAACGAAAAGAGGCTGGAGAAGTGCCGTTTTGCCGAAAACTGAATTGTAGATTACAATTAACTCGGAAATAACGAGTTAACGTGTTATTATCAACATGTAATCACTGACAGTGAAGCGATGTAAACGTATTTCCTTTGTTTTCGGTAGCATATCGAGTATGAAACGCATTCTGAAAACGAACATTTGGACTAAAGTATACCTGTGTTATCCTTTTGTAAGATAGCTGAGAAAATATCGCAATATGGGTCTAATAATTTGGAGCATTAGTCTCCTAAGCACAACTGATGTGTTTTACGGTTTTATTTCAAGCCAGTCACGGTTTTATACAATAAATTCATTTATAACGATTATCACGTTCTTTTGGGACAGTATATCGTGAGTGGAATGGAAAAATTAATCGAATTATCTCCTGGATGATTCAAAAATTGAGTTTTCCTCGTCAAGAGCTCCCGAAATGTTTTATTTTGAATCACAAGGAACCATCACAAATCATCACTGAACCATCACACGCCGGCAATAGAATGTCTTCCGATGTAACATTCACTACACAGTGCCTCAGCACCTGCAAGAGGAATTGTCAGCCTCATGGCAGTATTGAATCGAGTGGCTACTCATTACAGCGAAGGCACACTGCCTTTTCCTGATTACACGATGATCTTAGCAGTTCTTCTCATAAATCTTTAAATGAGTTTTCTACCCGCGTAGCGGTTTTATGACTTTTGAATTGAGAACTGCATTAGCACAAACGGCACTCAACGAAACATGCAAACACTCAGAGGGTCGACATTAGCTCACGTAATCAATCTCAATTCACAGCCACATGGGATGAACCCTCCACCATAGCTCCGAAACGTCTCTGTATTGTTTCTATGGGTTGGGGTGAACTTCCCAGATGTCTGTGTCCTAATCTACCGAATATACAAAATGTCCAAACATCGGCCTCAGGACCCTTGATATACTGTGCAATGTACCAAGGGGAATTTACTTATTTTAGGTGTTTAGCAAGCACGGTTAATGTTCATCCAGACGCACACAAAATTCATATTTCCACGTGCCGATTCCATTACATCACAGGCCTGCAGGATCATATGATTTTTTTCCGGATATAGTAACAAAGCCACTTCGATATTGTTTAAGAGTCAGTGGAATATGTCGGTGCTTGCTTGTATTAGAGACCACGAGAGTTACGGTCCATCAATTTGACAAAAGGATTGCTTTCATATTATGCCACATTGTATATGATTGGTATCTTGACGTAACATGCATATTCCCCCTATTTGATGACACAGTTCATGAATAAAGCTGTATATTGAGGGCTCGGGAAAGAAATAACCGGCACTCGGGCACTATGTGGTGCCTTTAATTATACCCAACTAAATGAGCCTTAACAGGCCAGTTATAAGTACAATCTTTTTTTACGCCGAGATAAACAAATGCTGCCGATGATTCGATTTCTTTTATATATATAGAGCTGCATCGCTTATTTCAAGACAATGTTCGTCATTGCTGGCACAATCAGATTATTAATTATGCACGCGGTACCGATTTTAACTGCAATGTATTTACCGATCTTATAGATACTTACTTCGATTTTATCTATATATATATATATATAGCGTATGTTTACTATTAAAAGGATGGCTATGCTGCATGCACATTTCAAATAGATTCCGAAGTATAAATGTGGCACGGATACGGCTAATTTCAGCTTTTATAGCCATATACATGTTCCACAAACTAGATAGTCTGTAAACAGACACATCTTCAAACTGGTGAATTCATTGAAAGGCAAACAAAACAACCACATATTTCCTACCAAAATAGATATGATGGAACTCATAATAGACCAGTGCGTGCACTAGATAGACCTAACTGCGGCTTTTGACTGAATACCATTATTATATTGAGTGGGTACAGGGCCTGCTTTCCGATAGTGGAAAATCGGTATTTGCTTGAACCCACGAATGATAAATCTCGTCAACATATCCTCGCGCAAATGCGCACATAATCGATATATAATGTGAAATATGTATATAAATATAAATGTGATTATTTGATTCTGAAATAAGCAGATAATGGATCATATCGAATTAATATGGCGCGGGCCACAGTGAAATACATGTTAAAGAGCGTACACATGAAATATCGTGAGTTGGCTTATTTGTGTCATTGTCCGCACACCATCTGCTTTGAATCGCCTCATTATGAGTCGATAATGTGACTAAAATGTTCACATTTCCAGCGCATTATCGACTCAACATGAGACGATTCTAAGTAGATTATTTTCATAAACAAGTTCTATTATAAGCAGATAATGTGCGGGTATTCTGTGGAACAGGCTGTTCTCGTAGTCAGTGAAAGCCATAGATTTCCTTTTTACTATATGCGTTTACGTTATTACAATTTACCATTACTTCTCTCGGTTTTGCTAAATTAAATGTAGACGAAAACGAAACAGCTGATTGCCAAAAGACTACCTTCAATGCCGAAAGCTGCGCTTACACATAATAAAATATCCCCCTTTTCCCTTCCCATTAATGTTCGCCAAAAGTGTCTAAATATGCAAATTTAATATAATACCAACACAGAGATTACACTTCCATTATCAGTCCCAGCAATAATTTTTAAATACATTTCTTTGTTTGATTTTTTCGTTCCGTTTTCAGTTTTGAAATTGAAAAAATCCAATGTCAACAAATAAGGACTGTAACCCAATTTAACCTCCTCGCGCTCTGAAATAGTTCGATGCTTCAAGGCGAATTCGACCCGTGTAAGCCTGGTTATAGTAGGCCTGCCGCCCCAATGCTAGGGGTAAGAATCCCCTAATGTGGCACCCTGTTTGCCGTCTGTATGTGTCACTGATAAGATACTTCAAATTATTGCTAGAAAATTGAAATCTGCCAACTGATCAGGACCGGGCTATAGTGACTGGCTCTCTTGATTCAATGTTCAAAGATGCTTCGTTGCAGTTAACAGCTATTGCTGAAACACCAGTCACGGTTGCTCGTCACAAAACATTAATTAGTAGCAACAGTTTGGAGACATTGGCTGAGGTTGTACCACAGGGAGTTACTGATATGCGCAGATTTTCTAAAACAGTTGATGGATGGACTAAAAGTTGCATAGTTATCTGTTGACTTTCAATCCGTGCGAACAACCGTCAGCGTTGAATGTTGGATATATGAAGATCGATTTGTCTACATATGTTCCAAATCCCGTGCGATGTCTTAAATTTCAGGGGTATGGTCATGAACATTGTAAAAGTACAGAAACATTATATACACGCTGTTCTGTTTCTGGTCGTGGTCATAATGATTGCACTAAACCAAAAAAGTTTTCAAATTGTCAATGTTCACATGCTCAATGGATCGTTTATGTCGCATATGGGACTATTAATTCACAATTCAACGGTGTAAGGCAGAGAAACATCGACCATATTTCGATGCAAAGAAATTAGTTGGTGCTCGACCATCAATTCAAAAAGTCATACTTTGCTGTCGTTTCTCCAAACAAAGTGTGCTGATGCCAGCACTCAGACATACAACACTATTCGTGTATCACAAGCGACACAATTTGACGTAGCTATATAACTCATGTCCCAGAACCTGTACCACAGGCCATGGAAACATACATTGAAGATGCAGCCGTTTTTTTTACAGACAATCCACTCAAGTTGAACCATTTACTGCAACACAGTCTATTCGTGTTGATGCTATTGCTCCACAACACAAATCGCCTGTTACTTCGAAATAAAAATCGCCAAAGTCTCTCCAACCTTTAGACTATCAGAAAGAGACGTTCATATTAAAGACATATTATGGACTTGTTCGGGTACGTGAAACTGATAAGTTAGTATTCATGCACCATGGAAGCTGGAGGAATGTAGCATTCTACTATCATAGCCGAAAATCTGAACCAAATCGACCGTACCACTTCAAAGAAACATCATCCGATCGACGCTCATATGTAAATATTTACTTCTAGATTCGGGACGCAACTATCGGCGATAATCTTACGAAAATGATTTCGCCATCGAAAGTCACTGCATTTCATTCATATATAAGAATGATAGTGCGTGTTGTCAATTTGGAAATAATATTTGTAAAATATAACGACTTTGAGGAAGATTATTCACCATTTCTATTTGATCACCATATTGGAGTGTTTCACATCACTTTAACTATCAACGTTTAACACTACAAGGCACCAAACAGTATTTGTGGATTGAGGCTGTCGGTTGGGTGAAAGTTGACATTCTTCTATCTCACCCACCCGAGTTAGTTTGACGCATTGATAAAGGTTCATGAGCGATTCATCAAATAGTATTAATACCGTATCAATGCAAAATCTTATGTTAAAAGGATGTCGGTTGGGTGAATGATGACATTCTGTCTCACCCACCAGACCACCAGCTCGACCCATTGATAAAGGTTCATGTGCGATTCATCATATAGTATTAATACCGTATCAATGCAAAATCTGATGTTAAAAGGATGTCGGTTGGGTGAATGATGACATTCTGTCTCACCCACCAGACCACCAGCTCGACCCATTGATAAAGGTTCGTGTGCGATTCGTCATATATTAAATACCTTATCAATTCAAAATCTGATTAAAAAACTACTCTCCATATTTTGATGTGGATCCTTGGTAATTTCGTGTTATTTATTTGCTATTTATAATCTATTCTTGTACTACCTACTTTTATAAGTTTTATGGTATGATTGCACACTAGTCAGTTCTTGAATTTATATTTCTGACACCAAGTGGAAAAATTATCTTGGGTGCTTTTATTTGTACATAGATCATTACATTGTTTTAATCTAATCCGCTGTCTGCTTTATCTACACAGTTGCTTCGCTACGCTCTTTTTTTATACCTGATTCCGTTCTTTGTCGTGGTATGGCCTTGCGGCTAAAACGACGTTAAGCTATCAATCAGTCAGTCTGATGTTAAAAACTTCTTTAAATATTTCGATGTGAAGTGTTGGTCATGTCATGTTATTTCTTTGCTATCTATTCTACTGTTATACGTGTTATAGTATGCTTGCACACTAGTCAGGTCTTGAACTTATATTCCTGACTTAAAGTGGAAACATTTCTCTTGGGTGCTTTTACTTGTACCTAGCTAATTGTTTTAATCTAATCCACTGTCTGGTTTATCTACACAGTTGCTTCTTTATGATCTCTTTTGATACCTGATTCAGTTCTTGGTCGTGATATGGCCTTGCGGCTAAACCGACGTTAAACCCTCAATCCATCAGTCATGATGTATTCGTTCAGTTAGAGCGCCCAACCGTGATTCGCTGGTAGTAACGACGTGAAGGCTATACGAAAAGCAAATGAGATTTTGGTATTAGCCATTTGGACAAGCGATTGATCAACATATCCTCGTTGAAATACGCACATAATCGACCTACAATGTAAAATAGGTACATAGTGTGATTATTTGATTCTGAAATAAGCAGATAATGGACTCTTACCCGTTATTTCGTTTTATGGTGCAGGCCACAGTGAATACACATGTGAGTTGCTTGTTTGTGTTATTGTCCGCATATAATCAGATTAGAATCGCCTCCTTATGAGTCAATTCAGCACGTAATCGACTCAAAATAAGGCGATTATAAGCAGATTTTAAATAAGTTACATCATAGGCAGATAATGTGCTGGTTTTCGACAGAACATGCTGGATTGATACGCCGTTGATTTCCCGGCCGTTTAGAGCTATTTCACGGTACAGCATACAATATATAACAATATCAGCTTTCAGTTTGTGATTTTTGTAAGCATTCAACTCACGTTCTATTTAATTTTCTATTTAGAAGTATGTTTTCTGCTGAAAAACATGTCACCTATTTCTGAACCATGAATTACCATAACAGTATTATTTCAACAGTACCATTAGTTCAGAAGACATGTCTAGTTACTATGAATGCGATTAATTAACAGCAAGTATTTTGAATTTCCTGCTGTGAACAAACATGAGATTTCTATGAATGTAGATACTATGGTCATATTAAAATTCCAAATCGAAGACTACGGTCCAGTAAAGAGAAGCTTCTGTACAACTAGCAATCGATTCTTTCATATTTTCAGAAATAACGACAATTGTTCGGTACTGATATGTGCGATGTTTATTTTGTTTTTTAACTGAAAAACTATCTTCATCATGTAATATGGTTCAGCTGTTGCCTGATGTTTCTGTATTATTTCGGTGGTATCAAATTACATAGAATCAGATAGACCATCTCAATCTATATAGCAACATTTCATTTAAACTAAGTATAATTAGCCAGTATAACACCATGAACAGAGGACATTTCTTAAAAACATCTGTATCTTCAAGGAGATAAAATAACCAGGTGTCCTCAAAATGTTAGTTTAACCCACCATATTGATTTATACATCTTTATGTAAAACTCAATTGTTTTGTTTTATTTTTGTTAACTAATAATGTGTTTATGATGTTCATGTTTTGATCCCAATAAAAATATTGCAGGAAAATACCATTTTAGAACATGCTCAGTCGTGGTGTGTCTATGTTGTATTTCAGCTTTTATCTTTTAACATAATTTGGAGTGAAATATGTGCAACACTACCAGTGGTATTCACAAGTTAGATCTATGTTATAAACCAGCGGATTTATTTCTTACAGGTATTATGGTCACGGATATGAGGTCCACGATAACCGTGATGTCGACAAATCTGATCTCACACATTATGCATGAACGGATAAGATTAGCGAACACAAGAAGTTGCCCTGTCTGGTGAGTCACTTGGTATTAAACGATTGTATTATAGTATATTCCCTATATAGTCTCTACTGGTGAATATGGCTGCTTTTGTTTCTCGTATTCGTTTTGGGAATAACAATACAAGTGTGTCATAAAGAATAAGTTCCATAATCATTTATTGTTGATGGAAGTGCTGTCTCGAAGATACAGAACACTAATTATATTTACCATATATATCAACGCTAATACACTACGTCAAATATGTGTGATACCAAATGCTTTTAGTCTTTTTCGAATTTATATCACATAAAGACTTATTCAAATTAAAGAATATAGAAACAAGTGGCTCCTTACATTTCTTCCAAAGGAACAATATAGAGCTTCCATTGTTAATATATGGAAAAATAAAGAGAGTTTGTCTCACTGCTTTCTGAAAAATTGAATAGTCAGAAAAGCACTGAATTCAGTGTAGTATATATACGCATATTGCGTATTTTCTCTGACCAAATTACGAACACTATTCAGAGGTTCCATTTCGGCTAGAATATTCATATACAGCTTAAAATCGTTTTAACATGTTTAAACCTACATCGACGGTGCGTACACACCTGGATTAAGGGGGACTGTGGTCGTTCGGTGTCTAGCTGATTGGCAACTCTATTGTGGTGAAGTGAGCTTGAAATCATAACTACCAGGCGGGCCACGGTGAGGCGGTTGAATGGTTATTGGCACGACCACGGATAATGACAACCATGAGAATGAATCAATTGTGACACATCACCAAGCCGCAGCTCTCGCCTTACAAACAGACGAGAAACAAAACTAGTCAGAAATGGTAATGCTCTCAAAATCATATTATTAGGCATATATATAAATTATAATGTAAAATATATTGGCTTCATTAATTCACCACCTCAGAATTCCGTTAAAATGCGGACCAAAGATCTACTAATCGGATTAAATACATCCGATACTTCGCAATACGACCTTTAATGCATATTCCAACTGAGGCATGCCCCATCAGCAATGTTAGCTGTTATATTATACATTGTGTTCCCGAAATAAAATCTTCAAGAGTGGCGCAGCCATTGTTCACACCTAAATACCGAAAGCAATTAACGCGGTCATAAACGTTACATACTGCAACAATGAGACATCCGCGAATACATACATCCTGCAAAAAGTTAACCGATATGCAATATACCTAGTACATTTTAAACCATATTTCCTGTGAAACCCGAGATGTGTTCTGCGAAATATCCCCATCGCTCTGTTGACACGGCCTGATCATCGAAGCAGTAAACACTCATGGGGCGTAATTACTTACAGCTCCACCATTGAACTGATAATGTAACATTTGTAAATCGCGGTCGAAGAAAGACGGAATCGTCTCTGGTCTAGATAACAGGGATATAGCAATAAACTTATATTTCCTGCTGTATATTTTGCAATAGGATAGCGCCAATGTTTGTTCAAAATTACGCAAAGTTTGTAGCGATATTGCCATTTGGGTTCACGCCGGATCTACCATTGGAACATTATTTGCTGAATAATTACATGTCAAACTTAATTTTCTCTAGTATTTTGCCACTGCTTTTCAAAATGCTAATGTATTTAAATAGGATAATTATAATTAGGGTGGAAGTGAGCGTTCGGTGCACGAATTTCTCCATGGCAACACGACACAACAGCGACATCGCGGCAACATAACTATTTCCAACTAAAATAATTTCAACACAAAATGCATTATCACGTTGATATTTTTCTTTGAGCTGTAAATGTAAGTGATAATGTCAGTTCCTAACATAATTACACACACATCGTGTCGACTCGCAAACTGGTTTGAACAATAAGTTTGTATATATGTATATTCAAAATAAACGCTCTTCACTTTTCAACATCTGAAAATGGCGATTGCTAACAAACAAACATACACATTATTATTGAAGTGATGTGAAACACCCTGATCAAATATAATTTGGAGAATAATCTTGTTCAAAGCAGTTATTTCTACAAATATTATATCTAAATTGACAACACATCGTCATTCTTATATATTAATTAAATGCAGTGACTGTCGATGGCGAAATCGTTTTCGTTAGTTTATCGCCGATAGAAGCGTCCCGAATCGAGTAGTAAATATCTACAATTTAGCGCAGTTCAGACAATGTTTTCGAATCAATTCGACCGTACCACCCCATAGAAAACATCGTACGCTCATTTCGCCATCTAGATAGCATTTAATTAATATATGAGAATAACGGTATGGGTTGTCAATTTGGGTACAATAATTATAAAAATAACTATTTTGAGCAAGATTATTCTACATTTGATAATTGGTCAGGATATACCGGAGTGTTTCACATTACTTTGACCACATGTATCGATGTTCTTGAATGTTCCATGCAGGTAATGGTCTTTTCTCGAACCATTGCGATTTGCCATGTGCATGTACCTCGGGAAAATGAAATAAAAGGCACTTTGTTTTAAAAGACATGTATCGGTTTGCACCACCAACGCTAATATACGCAGCAACATCAGGGTATTGCATCAAGACCATTTGGCCAGGCTTTGTATACGCCATTTGAAGCATTTGGTACAAATATTTGAAAATTCAGGAAAGAACTTAAACTGTCTATTTCGCAATGAGTTGATGTTTTCCAACCTATGTGTTCTTCGGATATCAATATTACATTTCTGCACACTCCTTCATAAAAAAACAGTCTTCGCTTGCTGCGGTTGTCCCGCAAAAGTGGTATATTGGTACATCTGGTACATGTTGTGGCTATTTTGCATCTTGAATAAAACTGGTAAAAAAAATTATATAATGTACATCGTTCAGATTCACTACCATATACCGCAACAATGCATCTCCATCTGCAACGCGTTTGCGAACAGACCAAAACATGTACTTCGAGTTATTTTTTTCTCTTCTTGACTGCTGGCATGTTAGAATGATTATCGTGAATGTGACGTCACAGTGCTTCTGGTCTGTTATTGTCCTGTTCTCCTCTGTTTAGCCGTTGAGCGCGGATTGCTCCTGACCTTTTAAATGAAGAGCAAGCAACGCGTCGCGAGCTCGCAAGAAAACCTATTTGAATTAACCCATTATATATGTATGCCATTGTATAACGATGCGAATGTCGACGAGCCTAAGACGAGTGAATAAGATATGTCGGATAACAAGTATATATATGCATCTAACAACTAAACGAGTTGAACAATAATTAATTATTAATTTGTTTTTCTGGTCTTTAGCAAAAACAGTTCGATAATAGCGGGGGTTCTTGCTGGCGTGTTAGCATTGACATCCAAGAGCGCCATGGATTAACTACTATGACTTCGGTACATATACTGTAGCTTAGGTACACGTGTCATCATTAGAGAGGTTGCTCAATACTCAGGGATACCAATTACGATATCGGTTGTGGTACTACGTCACCAAGTTACGTGCACGTTCTAATTGTAACCGTATGATCATAGCGGATAGGGCTGTGATTTTTTCGGTTTGTACCAAAATCTTCTTTTAACCCTTTACCCAACAAACCGGCCAAAACCGGCCAAATAAAGCTTCAACAGCCTAAATTATCTTAGGGTCTGTCTCAATAGAACCATACACATATGGATATCATTGGAACCGGCTCCTTGACCACATTGTGATAGTTACAGTTATGCCCTGTGCCAATGCATTCTCTTATATATGCGAGTCGACCATAGGTCGCCTCGCATATATAAGAGAATGCATTGGCCTAAATTTTTTTTTTAATTTTTAATGTGTTAAGCCAATGCATTCTCTTATATATGCGAGGCGACCTATGGTCGACTCGCATATATAAGAGAATGCATTGCCACAGGGCCGTTCTGTTGGGTAAAGGGTTAAATATACATACACTCAGTCGACTATGGTTTGATCTACCATACAACAATCAAATATGAACATGACAACTGTCATTACTTGCAGAATAGAATAGTGTGAACGTTATGCTCAATCTGATAGATCGTGAAAAGCGAAAATCTCACTTCGCCATGCGTCGTCCAGTTCAATAATTCTACACTTCAGTTTAATACATGTATTTTGTTTTCACAAAATGGTGGCAGTCTAAAAAGGGACATAACTCCATCAAAAAGCATCGGACCGTGACAAAATTCGAACTTGACCTGCGTCTTCTCATATGTGAACTCCGTAACAAACATCAATACATTATGTTAAACATTACTCATGTTACCATTCCGACAACCAGAAAACAGATATAATGCGTCTTCTCACATGTGAATCACGTACCAAATATCAAGAAATTATGTTTAATATTGCTCAAGTTAACGTCCGGACAAGGAAATGGGACGGACGCACGGAATAATTACAATTCCTGCGAATTTTTTGGGGGGACAATGACGATTGTTTTTGGCTCTACGTGAAATTTACGCGACGATGAATAGCTAAACGTATAGTCGTTACTGTCATGCGCGAACCGCGAGTTTACGAGAACTCTCTATTGAAAGTAATGCGATGAAAATAGACATGTTATCGTCAGTATGGTCATGTTCGATACACCTATTGTCGAACGAACCTGCATGGATAGATATTACACCACAAATTTGTATATATATAATTATACATGTACATATACTTGTATAGACGTTTCTGTATCACAAATAATATCGAGCCTTAGAGCAATTCATCGGATGCTATGCTGTTCTGCATGATAAATTACTCTCAAACGGTCATGTTGTGCCAGGTCGTGACATTTGGTCGGGCGTCCAAACATTGCCTATGGTAAAGAGATTATAAAACGTCCATTGCTCACTAGCAGCAATTCGTAAAGAGCGTTTCGCCTGAACAATATATGTTACGCCTATATATTCTCATACATGTAGTGTTAGTAGTGTTAGTATGGATGTTTTGTTATGTATTCGTGACTTCTGTATATTAGAAAAAATAATTTTTATTGCAATAAGTGCTCATGTTTTATTCGTCTGGTACAAATTGGATCATGAAATTTCGAAACGTATAGTGCAAACATATTGTTTTGGATCATGCAATTTCGACAATTTTTTTGTCATATTGGACATGCCGTACCCCTGTATGTCGACACGTCAAACTGCATTAGTTAACTGTTATCGATCCAATGATGCGACACTAGCTTGAGTTATTGTGTGCAAACTCGCCAGAGACCAATCCGACATCTGATACTTGTCAAAGTAACTTGAAAATATAAATTATACATTCACCAGTAATTAAGGGAGTTCGATAACCGAACTGCTGGGTCTTTATTGTGTATTTGAGCGCAAAATCTTGGACACGTATTTTATAATATGCTGATCTCCATGCCTGATCGATTATTATGAATCGAAATTGAACCAGTTAACGGACTAGTGTACATATATTTTAAACGATTTATAATTCAACATATGACGTATACGAATATATCTGTAATCACCATACGAAACATGTCGAGATCGTGAAGATATGGGCGAGGTCAGGCATATATTGACAGCCTGCGTGACATAATCCAAGTCATATCACAACTGTTGGTCGAGGACGAATCGTACTGCTGAACCTACAAAACAATCGATCGGACAACCAGACCTACATCAACATGATTGTGAGCCGTGTCATATAGTCAGTTCTGACAATATCTTGTTATTGCCAAAATTTTAATTAATTCTGCTTAGAGCGTTAGTTATATGACTTATATGTATATTGCAATATTATTGCTAGTATTGTTTTCAACATATTCGCCTATCCGACATAGTTTATTTGTGCGACAATGACGTGTTGGTTTGGTAATTGAGGACGTGCATCATTCAATTGTTCTAGTTAATCACGTTGGTGCATCTTCAACTCTTAGTTGTCAGTAAAAAGGCATTTAGGTGGTGCTGATATCGAACGACCATAAAACATTTCGTCAAGTGCAATGCTGGACAATTTCTGGACAATTTGGCAACTAACGTTCAAGACTACTAGCGTGTAGGATACTTGGTGTTGAACTCAATTCACCACTACATTCTAATTGAAGCTCCCACTTTGCTTCCTCTGTCGTATTCACAACACAAACGTTAGTGCAATGTGGTGGATTTATTAACTTCCACTACTGGAAATAGCCTACAAACTTGGGATCATATGCGATATCATGCTGATGGCGTGTTTTGTGGTAGAAATAATGAGAACAAATAATGGCGTGGTGCCGACAATCCCGAATTAAATTCAGTAACACTCTCTACAATGTCCTAATCGGTGATTATTCATTTATGACTGGATGCTTGGTTGAGATATCAAGGATATGCGTGCAAAACGACAACTAATATATAATATGTAACTTCTCACAAAAATAGTAATTCCGATCAACAGCACCAGTGTTCTATCGACGGTGACGCCGTTGAATGCTGAACAAATAATTCCAGTGAATTTGCCAGACGCTCAGCGAACACGACTATCAGACCACCCTTTGGCAATCTGCAGACAAAATATCGACACATTTCGAAGAGCTCCATTAACTACAAACGAATATAATGTCGGTACCAGTTTGTTACGGTGTGCGTACTTCCGGGAAGGTTTGGTCGCGTTTCAGATGAAATTTTGATAATTCCGATAAGCCGCCAAGGAAGGAGCGTAAGTGCGACCGCAGATTTTAAATCGCATGTGGGGAAATCACTGGTGGAGCACCCACTGTGCTTGGTCGCGGCAAGACCACAGGCATATCGTAGCGATCAAGTAATGTTTTATTTTTACCAGGAAAATCGTGGCGTGTCCTTGACAATACATGCAAACAACAAATTCAACCCATTGGACTTCTTCAAATGACACTTTTAATTGAGGCAGGAAACTGTTTATAATATGATAATAACGGACTACATTATTCGAAAACATACTCCTTCCAAGTGCAAACTACATGGTTTCGGTAACAGGGCGTGACGCATACATTGAATACATTGTATACATACGTCCATGAAATCTAAACATCTATACAGTACCAATGATTTAAAAAGGTATATTAATTAATGCTACTTGTGAATATACTTCAAATTTTCAAGCTGTGGGTCTAATTACCATTCACCTAATTCAATTGTGTATCTACATATCATGGCCCTTGCGGGTTAAATATACGGACGGCCTTGGTGGGAAAATCTGTTAAAATAGTCGCATCCATAGTCGCCATAAACAGAAAGAATATTATATACTAGACAGATGTTCTTATAAAAATGATAAATATTGCGTAGACTGAATGCTATTGTCACGTGTGTGTGTTTGTTATGTAAACAAACATCAAAAACTTTACAGAACCATCTGTTTATAGACAAACACTCGGAACTACCATATCGTCCAACGAAAATATTCCGTTGCCCTGTGAAAGGCCAATGTAAAATTATTGGTGCAATCAAAAATCGCATTCAAGCGCGCCATATTTTATTTTAATCGACCCATTTTACCTGCTGTAAGTTCAAAATCAAGCTAATCCACGTTACTTCGTGATTGGGAAATCATCAGACAGAAAACGCGTACATAATATAATTCTTCTTGCAAAGAGATGTATACTTTTCAATCCAGTTAGTATTTTCTCCTAACCTATATATATGGTAATACATACAAAATAAGGAATTTACTATTGTGAGTTGTAAGTTGTAGATGCACCAAATTAGGGTTTTACAACCGACGTATAGTGCGCGCGAATCCAATTAAGGAGACGACGCAATATCGTGACTGCTTATAAACAATTCACTGCGCTTTTTGCGAGAAATTAAACAACACTCTAAATCAAAGTGTGTTCTGCGAATAATATCGCATTCATGTCATCATTATGCTATACTATTAGTATATTCTTGGGGAAATTATCATAATTTGAAAAATGTTATTTCTAAATTATAACCCACAACGAATGTCGCCCGTCCATTTAAACGCATGGATACAAATGTTTTATGGAATGTTTTATGGAATATGTGTGACTTAGAAATGCACGGAGTTTCCCACTTATATGTACTGTGTACCTATTTTACCACAGAGTTTCTGAAATACACTTCAGTGTATCAATATGTGTGAATCCAACTGCTATTTGCCTAACTATATCTTTGCCAATCGTGGCCTTGGCTGGCCAAAAGCATGGATATAAAACATGTTTATGACATTTTTACTCAGAAATAGTATTTAATACAATTGTTATTTATTTAAATCCAACATTTATGTTCACTGTTAAGTGCCTGAGCATATCTGGTGGGCTAAGTCCTCATTTTGGAAGATTCTTCAGAAGAACGATATAGGACCCTATATGGCAGCCATTTATTAACTCTGAAATGTTTGTAAAAGTAAAACACAAAGTGATCCAGACAGACTGATGGACAAAACCAAAGCACTGATAGTTATTTAGACACAATTTCCTTCTACCACCATTAGCCAGGAATCTGAACCAAATATGTAGCATGCAAATTCCCATTGCGAGCTGTGAAGACTGAATAGAACATAGTGTGGAATCGACTACAATGATGGTTACGAGCGAACTTTACCCATTCACAATATTAACCGTTCATAACACCATGCATACATGGCATCAATAGGTCGAAAAAGAGTGTGACTCGCCACAGTAGTGTTTCAACCAGGATCTGCTCATGATTCAACCCATGAACAGGATATTACATACTAACTCCGACTAGGTTATGATAGGTAGCGCTATTTGTGCTGATGATAGGATATCATATGTATATCGCGATTCAATTTATACTTGAACAATTATTGAAATTTCAACATGCAGTGACTGATATTGGCCTGGTATAATGATAATTTTGTTTCTCATTTCTAAAATAGCCACGCTATAACAATTGAATTTGGCATCCCAAGAAGTCGGCCCCATTATTAGCAGAATATTCATTGCATGAATGCAGCATATTACATTTAATAACGTACATAAGTACAGGTATAATTTGGACATACATGTGAAAATTACATTACCTTTGCACAACCTTCTCCGAATCACCATGCGGTTTGCCGGGAAGTTCCACCAATTCGGCCAAAAATTGCCCAATTTATATGCCCCCTCAGTCACAACAAACACTTCACTCAATATAAAGTGGTTATACTAGGCCAATGGCATTTCGGGGACGACAGTGAACTGCGTATATATCATCGGAATTCAATTCGAACTAACATATATTAATATTAAAACAAATAATATTAACAAAAAATGTACAATTTTATCATACTCTGCTACATGAGCCGGGACAAATGGGCTAGCCGGGACAACTCAGTTTGCCGGGACGACTCGTTTATTCGGGACAACTCGGATTGGCTGCACACAACTACATGTAGCTATCCATATAGCTGTCAATCACGTGTCACGGTGTCAGCACCTAATGTCGGCGCGCCCACAAGTGAGTGGCTTGGGCTGTCACTAAACGTCACTCACATGACGCGAGCATCCAATTGGCTAACGCCATGTCAAGTCACAATGCACCGTATTACGTTCGAGACTTTCATTCTGTTTTTAGAATGGCCGGGTTCACAGAAATGGGCTTGTTACATGAGCGGGACAACTCGGTTAGCCGGGACAACCCGGTCTACCGGGTGCCTCGGTCCTCTGTGCTTTCCCACTAAAATAATGGAGTGCTGTTACATGAGCCGGCTCAACTCGGAAAACCGAGTTGTCCCGTCCCGCCTAACCTGGACAATTCGGTTAGCCGGGACAGCTCGGCTCACGTAACAGCTAGTCATCCCGGCTAGCCGGGATGAAAGTCTGAAACGTAACACCATTTGTTGTAACTTGACATGACGTTAGCCAATACAATTCTCGCGTCGTGTGAGTGACGTTTAGTGACAACCCAAGCCACTCAGTTATGGGCGTGCCGACATTATGGACCGACGTCGTGACGCGTGATTGACAGCTGGGTGGATAGCTAGTTGCGTGAACGTCAACAGAGTTGTCCCGGCTAACCGAGTTGTCTCGGCTCACATAACAGCGTGATCGAGTTGTCCCGACAGACCGGGTTGTCCCAGCTAACCGAGTTGTCCCGGCTCATGTAACAAGCCCCTAACTGCACATGTGCAAAAACGTTGCTCGTAATTGTTCCCCGACATGAGACGTATTGACCAATATAGAGTGCCGGTGATGAGTGGTAGGATTTACATGTCATCGTGACAAAACAAAATCAGCATCCATGGATGCTTTCACTTACACATTAGGTAATCACAAATATAAACTTAGCAATACACGGCAATATTTTTCAATAAATTAATAATTCAACATTACTATTAGTATATCTTTGACTGGTCAAGTCCAAGAGTCATCTTACTTTCACAAAACTAGGAGTATTAACATTCAAGATAAACTAAGCTAAATGTATACATACTCATTGAATTCACGATGTGCCAAACGTGATCACCGGTAATCTGATAATTAGAATCAGATAATTTTTAACTAACCTCTGTTGAAAAGACGAAGTTGAATAATTCTTCATGCCCGATTTGAAGCCTAATTTAATAACTGGCACTATACTGCTAAAACTTATATTGTTGTTGAATCATATACATGCTGCCGTCATGAAAATCATCCTCTTTTCAATTCAAGTTCAATGATTTTCTTCATTGTTTTTGTAAATTGTCCGGACCTTGGCGGTATAATCGGAAATGTGCTTAATTTGGATAATTTGTATGCAACGTCAAATCAGTTTGTTTAAGATAGACAGTTTTATTGCGCTTTTTCCCAACAAGAGGGCCACTTTACGTTACGTTAAGCAGTACTATGCTCTGGTACTATTCCAGGTGACTTGATCTATATATCGAACACGTCATAGGTATACGGATCTCATGCACGTTACCTGTGTGAAAAGATAATCTGATTAAGTTTTCAGTAATGTTGCTGCCGTTGCTACGCCGACAGAGAGGGCATTGGTCCCGGCCACCGCAATTAATGGCATTGCGACAACGGTGCAGAAATTTACGGGTACAAAATAAAATATAAATGTATTGTTAAAGTTCAAATAACAAAATAGCCTAGTGTTTAGTTTAGAAACTTGAGATACATGCCATATATCTATAACTAGCTTGGGAACGCAGCGTTGCTCTGGTGAAGAATGCGTAATTCATAGTGGCCGTTCAAATTATTTCAAATAATTATTAGTAATCTGGGGTGTGACAACACCTATTGCATGACTCTCGTGATAAAGTTACATTCATATGTTAAGTTGATAATAAACGCTGTTTATTGCTAATTATTGGTGCCACTTTAAGTCATTTGAGGTCAATAGTATCTATCCCCGGACAGTCCCGTGTCATTTTATTTTGTGCTCCAATTTTTCCATATTGTCTTGGCTGATAATAAACGCTCTGTATTGATCATATGATTTATTAGTCCCTCATTAAGTCACCTGGTGTCATATGCGCCTGTCCCATGACAATCCCCTGGCCAGGTGACCCATAACATGTATATAGCAATATTCCTTCAAAACTGCTAAACTGATAAGGAACGCTCTTTATTGCTCATATTTGCCCATTTAAGTCGTCTGAGGTCAACGGCATATATATCATGACACGCTTCGGGTCAACTAATTCCCTTGTTTCAATCTTCTCCGATTGCAACAATTTTGGGTATATAATTAATTAATTAGTTAAATTAATTATTAGTGCCTTTTTAAGACACCTGATGTCAACGGGACGTATCTAATAATATTTCCCGGATCAAATTACTGAAATGTCAAAACATTCAGCTCCGATGATCAAACAGTTTGGTCGCCTCTGACCAATATATATATAATTATTATCATCTGAGGTGAATGGAACCTATCTAATAATGTTCCCCGAGTCAAATTAACCCTATATACATGTTTTCAGCTCCGATGGTCCAGTCGTTATGCCTATAAGCGGACAAACGAACAAACAAACACAATTTAGATCTATTAGTATAGATTGCATGAGAACAATGAAATATAACACTTTGCCGTTTTGGCTTTGTTTCCGTACTAAAGACATATACAGCACTTCCAACTATTAGAAGGGTCTAATATCTGTAGGCTTTTCTGACTTTCTCCACCTGCGATTTCCCCCATCTGTGATAAAATAATGCGGTGCGGTGGCACTAAACGTTTGCTTTCAAAGGTCGCGACCAAAATGCTCAGAAACCATAGGATATCGGGTTTGCCTGACGCATGTCAATTTATTGGAACAAGAAGTTCTGCTAGTTGCCCGGTAACGAAGACATGTGATCAAAGCGGAAGCCAACATAATACCCTTGCGCGGATAACTCTGAGGATTCAAACAGAGTAGAATTTGATTGAAACACAAAACAGTCTCGCATAATTGTTGGTCGCGGCAATTATAAATTAATTACAATCCTGATGCTGAAATATTCAATGTTGTGTCTCAGCGTGTTCTACGAATTCAAGTCGTTTAATTATTTATACGATTTCCACACCGTAACACGGCGGATAAAAACGTAAACGACCATTTCAATTTCTATCTCAAACACTGAGTTAATAATCGAGATGACGAATTGGGCCTATATGTTGCAATAATAGTTCGTGACAAGGTCGCGTTCTAACGCTGGTCGGAGAGAACAAATTAGTGGGCGGCGCATGGACAATGGTGCTCACAACTCATAACCTTGGTGATCGGAAGCTCGAGTGAAACAAGACCCGTAAGAGTGTTTGCCTGTTTCCGGCCATTTTCTATCTAAACATGCCATTAACTGGGAAACCACATTCCACAAGAAAACGAGATAACTATTACAACTGCTGCACAGTCTAAGAGGTGTTCCCGGCTGAAAGTAATAGCAATATTGTATCCAATTATAATTCGCAGTCACAGATTACGCGCCTGTTCAAGAAAGTGACAGATTGACTAACTTACAATACAGTATTTCACATGTGGGACTCGTTCAGAATATTGCATGTCTGGAATAAAGGACGCATGGGAGGTGAAAACGTACAATTAATAACTGTGAGTGTTATGATAGGTCATGTTGGTTGATTTTTTTCGGCTTTAACCAGACCAGTCGAGAAAACGAGAAGCAACTGAGTCAATTCCAGGATGGGAACAGGGACATACCGCCGATAGATACGCAGCAGCCCATCCACGAACAACCTGACCCGGGATCCAAACTAAGACTATGTTTCTTAGTTTTGTTTAAAAGCATAACATCTTAAACAACGTGGATAACACCTGCAGATATATAACAGTTGCTGTGGGATATAAAATAAACGGAATTATTTTTTTTGGTGTCAAGTTGTGTGTTCTGTTTTTCATGTATGTAATTTCTTTCGTGTCATGTCTCTTTGCTTTTCGTCTTCATGGATGTTAAATGTTTCAGTCTTGTATTTCTCACGCCTGTCTCACTGTGGGGAGGTACCCGGTGATGTTGTATGCAATGGATAAATAGGTGCCAGTCTTTGGCCCAAACCTAATTCGAAGGGTTGTCCACGGCGGCTTCTGGGCTAGTTGCCATTTTTATTTTGCTTTTCGTATGGCAACTCAGATAAAAAAAAAACGTAATAATGATGACTCGCCAAGTTCCAATAATGCTGTGGTATTCCCTTAGTACTTGGTTCTTGGCTTTGGCTCTGATGTGAAAAGACCTATCTTTGTCATTGATAAAACACTGCAAACCATTGCTGGACAATTGAAATCTGTTAAACCAATCAGGACTGTGACAATCAGTGACTCTGTCTTGATTGAATGTTCAACGATGCTCTGCTGCAGTTAATAACTATTACACATGCACCACTGTTGGTTACTCCTCACAAGACACTGAATAGTAGCAGAGCTGTGTTGCGACCCCGCGGTATAGCTGATTCTTCGGAGTCAGATATGTTGGCGGAGTTGGCACCACAGGGAGTTGCAGAAGTCCGTAGATTTACAAAGAATGTTGATGGACTAAAAGTTCCTCTGAAGTTATCTTCTGAGCTTCCTTCAGCCGTTGCGAACATCCACCGACATTGAAGTTTGGGTGTATGAAGATGGATTTAAGCACATTTGTTCCAATCCCTTTGCGATGTTTTAAATGTCAGGGGTATGGACATGGCCAGGAACATTGCAAACGTAAAGAAACGAGATGTGCACGATGTTCTATATCTGGTCGTGCTCTTAAGGATGGTACGAATCTTTAAAACTTTTCAAACTGCCAAGGTTCACATGCTAAATTGATCGCTCATTTCCCATGTGGATCATATATAGATGCTAAGAAAATAGTTGGTCTTCGACCATCCATTCCACATGTCACATACTCGGCAATCGTGTCTACAAAAAAGTGTGTTTAATCCAGCACTCAGACACAGTCAAACCAAACTCGCCAGTATATCACCAGCAACACAAGTTGAGGCGACTTATAGTATTTATGTTTCAGAACATGAAGTGCCGGTTATGGTTACAGCTTCTGCCATTGAGACATTTCCTCAGCAACAATCTATACAAGTTGATCCTATTGTCCCAAAAGAAAAATCGCATGTTACTTCGAAAGAAAGAAAGTCCCTCAAACGTTTCTACTCTCAGAAAGAGAGGTACATCTTTGAGCTTTCAAACTTTGACCACACGATTGGTGAGAAATGTTAATTCTCAATGACATGAAACAGTATTTGTGGATCGAGGCTGTCGGTTGGGTTAATAAAGACTTTCTGTCTCACCCACCGACCATCAGCTTCACGCATTGATAAAGATTCATGCACGATTCATCAAATATTATAAATACCTTATCACTGCGAACTCTTATTTTAAACGCTACTTTACATATTTAGAGGTGGCTCCTTCGTAATTTCGTTGTTATTTATTTGCTATTTATGATCTATTCTTGTGCTACTTTTATGCGTTTTATAATGTGATTGCACACTTGTCAGTTTTTTTATTTATATTCTTGACTCCAAGTGGAAACATTCCTCTTGGTCATACTATGGCCTAGCGGTTAAAATGCGTTAAACCCTAAATCAATCAATCATGTAGTACTCGATGATAAATTAGACTTGAGATCTCTGATGTTGATTAATATAGCAGACATTCTGGTTAGAGACACGACAAGACATACACTCAAGCAAGCAACGTCCAAAACAACATGCAGATACATATCAAACCATACAGTATCATGAAACTCATATACAAGAGGAAATCAACAATCACAAATTCAAAATTTAGCAAGACACTTACATACCACGCATAAACAATATAGCAAACAAAAGTAGGATTTTGAATATATCTAGTTGATCAAATAGATGTATTTAATATGAGACCAGATAAAAGAAGTATTTTCCATTATTTGAGATCAATTTTCAATCGGACTGTTTGATAGATAAATGACCGACAAGACGACGATGTTGAAGATGCAGTGAACTTGGGGCACTGTGGATAACCGTAAATTTAGGGGAGGCGTTTTAAATTCATAGATATCGCCTTGTCTGTGTAGCGACAAAAATCAAGGTGCCTAAAATTCAAATATTTACCGCAATTTGAACGCTGTTGCTCGACCAATGAAATTCCTAGCAAATTACTCACTGCGCTTGATCGTGTGTCGATATAAGATTGATTGGTCTGATGGATATGTAGCTTGTAATGCAATGATTGTGAAATGTTGATATATATTGATTAATTGTTGCTGCATGCTTACCACCTCAGAAATGGTTTTGTTTGTAAACGGACATTGACAATTAGCCTGAGGGCGCCGGGAACAGTTGTAGTACTTGATGAGAAATTAGACTTGAGTTATCTGATTGTCTATTAATTTGCAGACATTCTGGTTAGACACAATACAAGAAAGACACTCAGGCAAACAGAAACTAAAACAACTTACAAAACATATATCAAACCATACATGATCATGAAATCATATACAACAAACAAACAGAAATCAACAATCACAAATTCAACATTTAGCAAGACACTGGCATAACATGGATAAACATTACAGCAAACACACATAGGATTTAGATTTGAGATCAATTTGCAACAATCGGATTGTTTGATAAATGGCCGACAAGACGAACATGTTGAAGATGCAGTGAACCTGGGGCACTGTGAATAACCGTAAATTAGGGTAGGCATTTTAAATTCATAGATATCGTCTTGTCTATGTAGCGACAACAATTAAAGTGCATAAAATTTAATTGCGTACCGCCATTGGAACGACTGTTGCTCGATCAATAAAACTTTTAACAAATTACTCACTTCGCTTGCTCGTGAGGTCGATGTGAGATGATTGGTGTAATGGATATGTAGCTTATAAGACAATGGTTGTGGTATGTTGATATATATTTATTAATTGTTGCTGCATGCTTACCACCTGAGAATTAGTTTATTTGTAAACAAACATTATACATTTATTGCATGGTTTCGATGTTGACATGAGGATTTATCAACCCGAGGAAGTTAATATTCACCAAGGCCGCAGGCCGAGGTGAATTTAACTTTCAAGGGATGGTAAATACTCATGTCAACATAGAAACCATGCAATAAGTGTTTTATTATATGATCCACCAATGGTATCAAGCTCATTAGGCCTGAATTGCCTAACTGACCCATATATATAAATCCATAAAATGCACAACAATGTTTTTCAACAAGTCAAAATTTAATAAACAATACGGTACATCATCTACATGTATGATGAAACATATTACCGAACGTCACCACATTGTCATGAACATCCGCAACTCACTTGTAGTTAATTGAACATCCGAAAGTCAATTGTAATAAATTAATTACATTGTAATTAATTGTTAAGTTTGGACAATTAATGAAAACTGGAGCTTGTCGATTGTTATTTTGCATTTTACGCATTGGAACGTTGCTTGATTTTGACATTGACTGAACTGCAAGCAAACTAGTACTACCGTGTGTAGTAATTTCATCAAGTCCAATAATGTCATTCACTTCAGAAAAGATGTAACTGAGTTGACTACTGGAAAACGGCTCAAGGTCATCTGTCTCAATTTAAAAATTTCCTTCAGCCGGTTCATTTTCTTTATTGGCGACAATAAGAGTGTTGCTGGGGCGTACAGATTCTGCGACAACAAGAGCATTGTTTGGGCGTAAAGATCCCGATATTGAGTCAGACATCTTTTTATTTAATGTTAGGCGCAGTGTAGCCAGTGTAAGTTTTCAACGACGTCTCACAGCGGTGTCCATTTACACTCATAATGTGTCTGCCTGAAAATTCATTGCTATCAAGCTGATGAACAGATGTCGCTCTTAAGGAATGATTTGTATATTTCCTGGAAAGTCCAGCGCTCTCACTGATAACACTAATCATTTTACCAATGCTGTTATGACCAAGAGGTGTTTTGACATACCAGCTGTTTGGGCTCTGATAGCGGTTGGGACGTTGGAACAACCTATCACACTGCGGATTCAGTCTGCTTTTGTAGATATCAAATGACTTGACGGGATACACTGGATCGCCCGATAATGCATAGATCCTACCATCATCCGTATTTGTGTCCTGGTGATTTTTTGTCATTTCATCTTTGTCCAGAAACAGATAGGTGTTATCGTCAGAGTCTTTCTTTTGGACAATGTCCGAAATTTTCAGCTCATGAATGTTTTCACGACCACGTCGCTCGAGATACAACACAAGGTCAAAAAACACTTTCTGTTATAGTCGAATGTTGCTGTTGTCCTCCATGAAATACTGGTACCGGTACATCCGTTCCATGTCGGTTTTCTCAAGTGGTGGGTGATGCTGTATCGATCCATTTCCTTGTTTCTTTAAATCTTTTGTTACAGCTGAGAACATGTTCCGAGAACGTGTGAAATCCATTCCATTCACGATATCAATACGTCTGTTGGAGAGCTGCAAATGCCTATTAATACCGTAGCGAATTGACGACATAGTAGATTTTGTATACAGCTCCCCTATCTCATTTCGAACCTCTGCGTAAAATTTCTCAAGAACTAAGTCCAAATCGTCAGCCAAGTACTTCTCAAAATCTGCACTCGGATTTCTTGAAGATAGGTACGATCGAAATACCCCGACAGCATTATTGGTGGCCCGCCTGGTGTTTTCCGCATCCTTTTCATATAATAATCTTGCCAACTCACGCTCGTTGATAGTGGGAAAGATATTAGGAATTTTCAGTCGCAGCCATTCTCATTGGAAATTCACAAGAAATGTTGTTATTGACTACTGCAAAGCACTCCGAACTAATAATGTATGAGTGACAGCGATTGGTGAGCTGCTCAGATACGCGCAATTTGATTGGATAATACACACGGCCTTAGCAATGGGAAAATCCAGGGAATTATACTTCCTATTAATAACTCATGACGTCGCGTGATCTTGTTATTAACCTGTCTGGCCGATTTATAGAACAACCAGGTATATATAGTGATTTATCAACTTCTTTTGCCCATCATTCAGTATGGGACTTTTAGAAGAAAGTTTATTATCATTTAATAATGACAATTAGCCGGAGGGCGCAGGGAAGAGTTGTAGTACTCAATGAGATATTAGACTTGAGATCTTATTGTTTATTAATTAAGCAGACATCCTGGTTAGCCACAAGACTAGAAGTTGTACACGAAGCAGCTTCATACAGATACAAAAAGAACCGTAGTTGGAGTGTGATCCGCTGGGGGGGGGGGGATCTCTCTCCACAGAACAGCAAGCGCAATGCCCTGCTCGACAATAGATTCCCTGTAAATGTATGCACCAACAAATAAAGATTTATATGATAATCTTGTCCAGTGAAACCTTTCTGATATTTTATATTAATTCTGAATGTTTGTATAAGCCTTTTCGTTTGGTGTCCTCAATGTTAATCGTGCCCACGTGAATTATGATATGAGATAAGTGTACAAACGTTAAGCCACACTCCCTTTAATACACCTGTAGCTACCGATAATTACTACATCATTATTGCCTATTGTACCCTCTAAATGCCCTAACCTCTAAGAAGTCAACATTTGAGACATACCTCCCGACAGGCCTCTTCATAAGAGGCAAGCAATTGCTCGCGCGCACCTCGTTCGCACCTAAAATTTTAAAATGTGAGCTCCTAAATTGAAAAGGTGGGCTCCTACCCACTCGTCCCCTTCAGGTAATATTCCTCGGGAATCGGTGGTCACGGTGACTCGACATACACTTAATATATCTAATACTGTACCAATATTTGGGCAAGTGTGATAGCAAAAACCATCTTAAATTATTGATGACTATTGACTACCCACAAATGCGGTCGTGCGGCTTTCGATTGGGGAAATTAGATCATCACACGGTCATTGAGTTCGAGCGGCAATACTACTCAAGAGGCATAACTCTAAATTGTCAAGTCACTCAAAACTGAAACACATCCGGGTCTAATAATTATAATAGTCAAATTACCCCTATATACAAATTTTCAGCTCTGATGGTCGAGCCGTTTTGGTAGCCTATAAGCGGACAAACGAACAAACAAAATTGAGTTTTAGTATAGTTGGCCTATAGATTATGGCATTTATGGGATGTGGTGCGAATACAGAACTGTCATTTTATAGATCAGCCTTCAATGCATATGGGTTTTGACACCGAATGAAGGTAAAGGCATAGCCGTTCTGTTTTACCATTAACAGTTTTTTGATAATCTGTAAAAATCCCTCATACCTTTGCCAATATTTTTAACGCTGGTATCTCAAGTCCCTGGTTCTTAGCACAGATCTATGATTCAAACACTTGTGGTGGGCAACCAACAGAGGTGTCCCTGCTATCGAAGTTATCCATGCATGACGCCAGCCAGCCTGAATGTTCTTCAATCATTATATCGGGAGGAAGCCATTAATTCCCCTCAGCCTGTACTCACATTATCTGCTTACAGTAGAACTTGTTTTAGGTTGATAATCTGCTGAGAATCGCCTCATATTGAGTCGCCAATGTGATGAACATGAGAGCATTTTAGTCACATTATCGACTCATAATGGAGCGATTCTAAGCAGATAATGTGACCACAATAACACCTATATAAGCCAACTAACGACTTTTCGTGTGAACGCTCTTTAACGTGTTATTCTCAGTGGCCCGCGCGATAAAACGAAATAACGGACTCCGTTTTCTGCTTATTTCAGAAGCAAATAATCACATTATGTACATATTTCACTTTATAGGTCGATTATGTGCGTATTTACGTTGGGATGTTGGCCCCCATGTTCGAACTGGGTGATAGTACTTTTCCAGTTTTACCCTGCCAGACTGTTCTCCCAAAACCCAGCACATTATCAGCTTATAATATAATTGGTTTCAGGTCTATAATCTGCTTAGGATCGCCTCGTTTTGAGTCTACTTGACTGAAAATGAGAGCATTTTAGTCACATTATCGACTCATAAAAACTTCGTTATTGGTTCATTATGTGTGGGCAATGTCACAAATAAGCCAAATCACGACGTATCGGGCGTATGCTCTTTACTGTACTGTGGTCCGCATCATAAAACGGATGAGTCCTCTGATTATTCTTATGCTTATTCTGAATCAAATAATCCGATATGATCTCATGCGCACATTAAATCGATTATGTGCGTATTTGTGCGAAGACATGCTGACCCTGCAGTAACACAATTGACATACGTGTGAATGTGCCCATACTACCAAAGTATCGGTGCGCGGACTGGTCTACACTTCAGTGTGTCTCCACTCCTCATACTAGTCTGGTATGTTTATCTCCACCTGCTCTCATTATGATCGATATGACCAGAGACATTCGCGGAAATAATTATTTTACTTGACATTCTGATCGTGTCTATTCGTGCTATAACCTTTGTGTGTCGTCAACAAAAAATCACATATCGTGACTCAATAAATATTTTTTATGCGACGATGTTACCAAATTGGTTGCTATTTTAATCCCATTCATCTGTTTGTGTACATTTTCTCATGAAAGGATATTTCTGAGCGAGGAAAACATAGACAGATGACGCCCAGAGTAGCAAAATCATGCATAATATATATTACTCTATATAACTAAACTAAATATACCATTTCGCAGATTCGTTTTTACTTGTATTCCCTTTACGATAATTTGATATTAGATGTCCAAAATACAAGAAACGTGTCCCATGATGGTTTTGATAAGCACATGATTGTTACTTCCAGTTTCGAAGTGGGTTGCTTTACCTCCACTGAGGTACATGCAGATCCATACGATTCGATGGTACCATCAGTGGCCTCCGCCCTTGTCTTTTCCTTGAAATACCGAACTTACCTTACTCGTATTTAAATTCGCGCAGTACTATTTTTCGCTCAGTTTTGATTTCGCGCACTTTAAATTCGCGCACCTATCTGCGCGAATTCAAAACTGACAGAAATATGTATGTAAAAGTCGTCGATCTGATGACAGTTTCAGTTCCTATTCGTATCTGAAGATACATGTCTATATTAAACACGATCATTGCGGGTTTACATCATGTTGACCATAACTGCATCGTAATTTTGTTGAGACGATGGGTGTGTATATGCTCCAAATAACTATTATGTTATGGAACTGCAATCTAGAATATGTTTATTTCTTACGTTACCATGATGTGTACGTCGCTTGGTATTGTGGTAATGGTTTTGAATTTGTTATATTTGTTGACCGAATGTCAATATACACGTAGACCTACACGTATATATGCGTAATTGTCTATTCAGTGTCCGACCTTTCGTAATGTGTGTAACTCATCGACATAACACTCGGTCTTGTTTTCCCTGTGGTTAATTAGTTTATAGTCAGGAGCCGTACTATTTTTCGCTCAGTCTTACATTCGCGCATTGACGGATGCGCGAAAAATAGTACTGCGCGAATTTAAATACGAGTAAGGTACTATAATTTTCTGTGTATCTGAATGTTCTTTTGTAAGAGCGAATGGCTGCAGATCTGTGCCTGGTCATTTCTGCAACTAACTGTTCATCCATGTTTCTTAGTATATTCCAGTTGCCGACGAAGTGGAATTACAATTGAGACAGCCAATGCGATACATATTGGCGACAACCTTTCCTAACACGCAAGGTGCTCACATTTCTTGTTGTGTCAGCAGCAAGTTTTTTCCTGTTTCGCACCAGTTCTCATATAGTTTGACTGTTATTTTCACGTGTGCTAATAGAGAGATGTTCATCTGTGAGTTGCTCTATCTCACTATCCGTTATTTAGTGTAAACATATTTTTATTTCCAACTCCAAATAAATAACATAATATAAAATTGACACATAAAAAATTCAAATATAAGTGATAGTATATGGAAACCGGGATCAGACAACAAGCCCGACGGCTTACATGAAGCATTCTCCCATTTGGTTACATGCCGCGTCCCCAATAAGTGAGGGTGTAGTTCAGACTGGAATTATTGGAAACGATGGATTCTGAGAATTCGATATATATTTTTATATCCCATCTCCGTGGATACCTTTTGTGGGCTAAATAATTCAAGACTAAGGCATATTTGCGAAATGGCAATTCTTTTATTGAATTACCGACCAGTAATTTATTAATAATAACACAACAACACAACCTTCGGTATTAGTCTGGTCGATAAACTCAAATTTTAGGGTCAACCTAGAATAAATTCGAACTAAGTTGGTTTATATATCATTTTGAAGAGGAAGATATCCTCTATGACATATCGAAAATCGGCTAAAATCCGATTTGATAATTTTCTGTAATTCAAGATGGCGTCCAATATGGCTGCCATTTTCCGTTAAGTCAGTTTGTTGCAATTTGATGCAATTATAGAGATAATATCTTGTCACATGTATACATATTTATACAAATTTGTAAAGCTAAGACATAACGCCACCTTTTTATGTCAACATTTGAACTCACCGCCCAAGATGGTAGCCAAAATGGCGACCGAAAGTAGAAAATGTTACGTTTTTTTACTGATATCTTTAAGATAAGTTTCTGCTGTTTGGAACTGGTTGAGAATTGTGACTTTATGTTGTATTTACCATCTTGACTGGCTATTGGGAAATAAAATATGCCATCAGTGGGGTCTCCACCCCATCCGATCATTCATAAAATCGAGTTTACAGAACGCGGTATAACATTTCACCAAAAAAAATCACCATTGGGATTATAGTCATATTTCATCAAGAAATTGGAAGGACTAGATATTACGACTGAATGGTATCAAAATTGTCATTTTGGCTCAAAATGGCTGCCAAAATGGCGGCCAAAATATGAAAAATGGTAAA
The DNA here is from genome assembly GCA_032622095.1 of Siphonodentalium dalli. NCBI lineage: Eukaryota > Metazoa > Mollusca > Scaphopoda > Gadilida > Siphonodentaliidae > Siphonodentalium > Siphonodentalium dalli. The sequence continues at coordinate 138,586,587 of CP136062.1, read as the reverse complement.
TATTGCACCAGCGTGCCGTGCAACCGTTTATAAATTGTGGTTGTTGAATAAATGTGACTATTCTGTCTTATATACATTGAATACTAACATTTGTGATGCACCTTGATTAATTTTTACTATTTCAACCACCGAAATTACCAGAATCATGGGATTTTTTGATCAAAATCAGCACACACAACAATCACATTTCAGGTTTGCACCATTTTGTCAAGTAAAATGGAACTATCTTTGGTATCAAATGTGCTTTTTATTTTGGTCTATCTTAAATGTGTGACACTGAGGTGTTTTAGACAAAATTACTCAAGATGGCTTGCAAAATGGCAATCAAATTTGGTAAAAAGTTGATTTGTCACATTTATTCAGAACATTATTCTAAGCTGTTCCGAAAAGGTTGCAAATTGTGACTCACTTGATTATTAAACATGCTACTGAATCAACTGACAATTAAATGCTATATTCTGCTTGTCCCAGTACATTATGAGGCATGACAAATCATTTTAAGGGATGCAGTATGGATTTTTGCCGCAAACTTCTTTTGGGATTCTGTCTGTTTTTGAACGGAAATGGGCAGAACGTTGAAACGGAAATGACAGGGATCCTATTATGTGGCTACTCTGGCCCTTTAGCAACAAAATTTATTAACTTATAAACTATTGTCATGAAAACCGTTTCCTTCTTATTGCATACCAAACGCAAGGTGGAGATACTGTGATATTATCTCTCTATCGGTTAACATACCCTTGAGTTATAACGATGGGAAATCTATAGTCACCAAAGGTACACCAGTGCAGTTCACACATGATCATGCAGTCCCTCCATATATACACGAACACCACATAAATGAACTTATCATGTCACCTGGTTGGATCGACCAATGAGGACGCTCCGTTGGTAGAGGCATATCAGGAGACATCGGGTCATCTTTGTAGCCCGTCCCATATGGAATCCATATCCCCCCTCAGGGTTCCCATATGGGGTCGATGTCCGCCATTTTGTTTTTCATGGAACTCTGCCGCCTCGGGTATATTTTCGGTGTATTTTGGCGCCAAGAAAAGGGATATCTGTCGGAAATCAAGTTCTGTTAATTTAAAGACATAGTACCATTTACCAAAACCTGCATGTGATATATTTGAGAAATTCTAAACACTCATAAATTAACTATCAAACTCAAGTTTGTTGTCCTGCTTCTGGTGATTAGCCATTGACTCAATGCATTGACGTTCAACCCCTATGACGCGTCACTGTGACTTTACATAAGTCAATAGCCATAGACAACAAATTTACTTACTGTCAGGTAATGAACTTCGTATAAGTAATTCAAATTCTCACACGGAAAACATGATATGTGGGTGACATGATAAAATCGTTACAGGGCTCGTTGTTGCCGGCTACGGTGACATTTGAGGCTCAGCGAGATTAATATCGGGCTCGGCTGGAGACTCGCCCGATATTAATCTCACTTCGCCTCATATGACACCGTATCCGGCAACAACTCGCCCTGTAACTTATAATATGGCACTCGCTTTATACACATACACCTCACCCACTTCTATACAGCCACACATTGGTATGCACATACACCCAGCACATGGCCATATAGCCGTGAGTAAACACGCAGGCACACCAGGTATACTCATACACCTAACCCATGACCATATATTCACGACATGTATACATACTCACAACATTCATGAACATACAGTAACATCTTGCATACCTATTCGCCTCACCATTGGCAATACAGTCACTCCATGGATATGTATATATTTGCCACATAGTCATTCTCGGTATATATTTGCGCCACATTCATGGTCATACATCACTTCTTGTATACATATTTGCCTCACCAGGGGGGGGGGTCATACAGTCAATCCATGTATATATGTTGCCTCACCAGGGGTCATACAGTCACTCCCTGTATATATATATATATATATATATATATATATATATATATATATATATATATATGCGACAACCATGGCCATATAGCCACTCAAGATATACATATACACCCAACCCAAAACCATTGAGTCACTACCGGTATATATAGTATACATATAAACCTCACCAATGGCGTTACAGTCCTTCTAGATATACTAATGTCCCGCAGCGCGCACACGGCCATTCATACACTCCAAACGTGCATATAGACCGCACCATGACAATTCAGCCTCTCGATGTATACTCATAAACCACACTCGTGATCATACAGTCACTCCTTGTATACCAATTCATCTCACCATTAATTGTACCACACTGGCACTCCCTATATACATATTGGCCACATCATGGCCATATATACGAGGGCTCGCGTCTTGCAGGTAATGAGTCGAAACGTAATGTGATATTTGCTTAATATAGCATATAGTCAGCGAACTGCAACTGATGATGATATTATCCAAACATTTTTGGCATCTTTTCAACTCATTGGGAGTATTTCCAAAAATGTCTAAACTCTACTTTTGGCATAAAATAAAATCTTGTTGTTGTGGGTACGTTCTAAAACATTTCAAAATTCCATTAAACTGTTCCAAGACCCAGCTTCCACCTCAATATTCATGTCATTAAAACGGGGATCAATTTGTCTACGAGAAATTGGTCCCTTGGCCATTATATCTTTAGCCTCGAGTATTCTGTAATATGCCTAACAGACATCCTCCCCTTTCTTTTGACATCCATACATTTATGTACCACCTTCATTGTGTGGGGAAATTATATGACGGGTAGGATGTATGACATTATTTATTTCACTGTACTTATGTTGACAAACGGAAAGCCTTATGGTCCGTCAGTCAGTGCTCCATTCTGACTTGTTATTGTCATTCCGGAGGACTAGGTGCGATTTTCGTTGAGGCGGACATATGTATCACCTTGTCAGACACCAATTACATGTATCTGTTAGCCTGTACTTACCTGTATTAGTTGGTTTTCTGTATTGGTTAACCCATGACCATAGTCACTCCATGTTCATACCTCATAAATTACCATACAGTCCTTCTATATATACCTATACCCCGCAGACTCGGCCATTCGTACACTTCAGATTAGCAAATACAGCTCAACCATTACAATTCAGCCACTCGCTGTATTCGTACACACCCCATCCACGAGCAGCATTTAGCTATTCACTGTATACCGGTACACACACCAATGGCAATACAGCCATAGCAGATAAACATATACATCCCACCCATAACCATGTTGTCACTCTATATACACAAGCCCGCCAATTACCATCAAACTATACTTCATGTATGCATATACACTTCAACAACATTGACCCTGCAGACATTCCATGTACACATATACACATTGCCCATAACAACACAACCACTCCATATGTATCCATACACCCCATCCATTACCATACAGCCAACCCGTATATACATATACACCCACCCATGACAATACAGCCACCCAATGTACACATGTACATCCAACCCATGACCACACAGTCACTCCATGTATACATGCATGTTCACCTCTCACATGACAAAACGCTACTCCTTATATACCAATGGACACCCATATACATGACCATATAATCACACATTGTATAACTATTCATATCATTCGTGAATACAATAACAGTATATGTACTCACATCACATGTAGCCATACACTCAACAGACACACACACTGTATTAAGTTGATCAATGTTGATTATAATGGGCCAGAGTAGCCACATACTAAGATCCCTCTCAGTTCCGCTTCAACGTTCTGCCCATTTCAGTTTTAAAAAACATGGACAGAATCTGTTTTTCGGCAAAATCCATACTGCATCCCTTAAATTAACTTTTCATGCCCCTTAAGGTACTGGGACAACCAGAGTAGAACATTAAGTTGACTATAAAGTAGCATGTTTAATAACCAACTGAGTCACAATCTGCTACCTTTTCTGGACAACAGTGAATAATGTTCGGAATATATGTGACAAATCAACATTTTACCAAATTTGGTTGCCATTTTGCAAGCCATCTTCAGCAATATTGTCTAAAATACCTCAGTGTGACACAGTTAGCACATATCAAAACAATAAACGCAGTTGATACCAAAGATAGTTCCATTTTACTTATAAAAAATGGTTCAAACCTGAATAGTGAATTTTTGCCGATTTTGATGTCAAGTTTGTGACATAAAAATTCGATTAATTAAGGTGATTTCAGTGGTTAATATAGTAACAATTAACAAATATGCATCAGAACTGTTAGTATTCAATACTTATAAGACAGAATAGTCAATTGTGTGTGTAAACCATAACTTGTAAGCAGTTGCATAGTACGCTGGGGCAATATTTACCATTTTTCATATATTGGTTGCCATTTTGGCAGCCATTTTGAGCCAAAGTGACAATTTTTGTAAATTTGAGTTGGAATATCCATAACAATAGAAAGCTTCATTTACATTGCGCAGTTCTTCCAATTTCGTGATGAAATATGACTAGAATCCCAATGGTGATATTTTGTGATATGTTATACCGCGTTCTGTAAAAATCGAATTTTTTAGTGATCGGAAGGGGTTGGGACCCCATGGATGGCAGAAACTTATCTTAAAAATACTAGTAAAAAACGTAAAAACAATTCACTTCCGGCCGCCATTTTGGTTGCCATCTTGGACGGGGAATTCCAATTTTGGCACAGAAAAGGTGGCGTTATGTCTTAGCTTTACAAATATATATACATGTGTATATATATGACAAGATTTTCTCACTATAATTGCATCAAACTAACTTAACGGAAATGGCAGCCATCTTGGACGCCATCTTGAATTACAAACAATGCTCAAGGTGGATTTTAGCCGATTTTGGATATGTTATAGAGGATATATTCCTCTTCAAACCGGTATACAAACCAACTTAGTTTAAATTTCTTCTATGTCAAACCTTTTATCGACCAGACTATATGTGGCGCGGCCCCAATTAAACCAAATCTAACATGGGTGTACCACGCCACACACCGAGACAAAATACCTGTACGGCCTGCTCCTGGTCGTGCCATACCAAGCTAACTAATCAGTCACTGAAGGGAGTGGTGGGCCAGAGGCCCAAAATTAAGGGTGTGTGGTGGCGGTAAAAATGTATTCTTGCCTTGTTGCCGCTGTGAAATTTGTTTGAATGGACAGTCGGGTATCGACAACGTCACCACGAGGACAATCAATCAAGTGAGATACCCGCCCTCCTCGTGCCCGGCGCTCGACCTCGAAATTTCTAACATGCTGACCCGGTCGCAGGTCAATACAATATTAATGTCGACCGTCTATAAAAATCTTTCCTTCGTAAAATTTATTATATAACATACTGAGTAAGGCACGGAAGAAGGACAATAGTGTTCGGGATAACAGGAGACAAAGAAAGAAGAGAAAGAGGATAAGCTAGAAGACAACAGTGGGACATATATATGAAGTGGCGAGAGGGTGCAAGTGATGGGGTGTTTTGTTTTCAATAAGATTGAGTTGTTGTGTGAGTAATAATGAAGCTGATATATAGTAGTCACCATGCGTCAGATTCCATGGGAAGAGGTCGATAACAATCGCTGTAAGTCGGTTATATACGCCAAAAAGTAAATAAAACGCACAAAGATACGCGTTTTCATAATCCAACGTACCGTATTCCTCCTCCATATCTAACATGTCATCCAGTTCATTAGAGTAATCATGTTTTTTTTAAAGATTCGTATGAGGGCCAGCTTAGTTGCCCACGTTGACATGGTAATATTTGGAGCCACCGTACCATTACTGTATTGAATTCATTGTGGATTGGATCCATTACTGCTCTCTCTTGCAGTAGCATGTCACAAAGTGCAGTATCCCGATTCACCCTTTTGTAGATCACTCACTTAACTATTTCTTAACGTATTTTACTGCTCAGTTATATAAATATATATTGGAATGTTCCATTATTCATTTGGAGCGGTTTTCGGAAATTATAAGCAGACGACAGTCAGTCATACATCTATTTCAAGTGCAGAATGATTATTATACATTCGTGGAAAATGTTCAGATAACAGGCCGGTTGTTGAACTTATTATCTGGACATTTCCTAAGGGAACTACTCGTCAATGAGTGCTAAATAAACAGATGGGTAAGTTGGTCACATATGAGGCAAAACACAAAGGATGTAGCATGTAGTTTCCCGGGTATTCAGGCATCGATAGACACCACCAGACGAGCAACTTCCTGTCGGGGAAAACTGTTTATCCTAAAATTATCTGCCAGACGAGTTATTTCAATCCCCAAATTTAGAGTTCACTCACTCATTCAGCGATAACTCGTTTTCAGAATGATTTAACCTAGCCATTTGATCCATATGTGTCGAATAGCGTCGACTTAATTAGAGGCAAATGAAACTTGCTTCAATTGATCAATGTTTTTGAAATCATGTCGTGTTTGTCGGGCACAGTCTGTTATTAGATTTATATCTGAAGGTTGTCAGTAGCAACCCACGAATCGCAGCTATATTATATGCCTTTGGTATACGTGCTCACGCATGGGAGATCAGAGCGGAATGAGATCTAAACCAATACACATTGACATAACATGACTACTAATATCTGAGATAACATTCGAATAGTCTAGATTACGACGTTGGGAGACACCATGAGTTAGATCTGCAGTGCTCCCTGGCGACTCCCGCCAATCCTATGTCTCAGCGACAGACAAACTACGTGTTATGCTGCAACTTGAGAATTCGTGGTGTCACATGCGAAGAAATGTCAGAATCTATTATTCAAGGAAATTACATTAAGCTCTATTATATGTCCCTCCCATGGCACCTGTATGCCTTTGTCCTCCAGCACACGCATGCGCTGTCAATAATTTAGCTATCGAAACGGCATAGACGTTATCCTGATTAAGTTAGATTGACTATTGTCGTGGCGTTCCAATACTATATACCAACGCTATTGCTTTGACTAAATCTTACTCGTTGGTTGCCACTTAAGTAGGTCTTTACCTATTTACCTATTGTTATATCACCGATTTTCATAGAATCATAATTGTTGAAACAGAATCATCTGATCGGAAATATATATATCGTATTAATACACTGATTAATAGATATAATACCAAATTGTTTCAAGTTTTAGCCAGGGCAGTGTGAAGCTTATACCTATCTGATACAGCGTATCGGTATGAAAGTAGGCACCTTTCTGGAGACGATGGCAACGGCTGCTGAGAGTGTTGCAGAAACGCAATCAACAATCCAAGCAACCATATTTATTTCCTTTTTAATTCAACATGGCCACAAAAGCCAAACGATAATACAAACTGTACGATGAGTTCTTTATGGTATAACCACTGCCAAGAAATACAAAATGCTAACAAAATATTTATCGCTGCTCGATTTCGGTGGGTCACAACTAATTCTGTATATTCTAAAAAAACTCATATTAGATCAAAAAGGGACTTGATCATATATATGGCCATTGTATTCGAACAATATCCGATACACCTGTCGTGAATATATCCATCAGTGCTGTACTAAAATTGAACACTCTTAAATAATTCAGACGTCCCATAGCTATTACACCGATGCATGATGTCTCTAATCGAGGTATATAAACTGTTGAATGGTCATTACAATATAAATGCCTGTGACCTATTAGAAAGACATTCATCAGGAAGAACAAGAGAACATAACAAAAAGCTACAGATGCCCATTGTTAACATGGCCATAAGAAAATATTTCTTCACGCAGAGGGTGGTAAATAGCTAGAATTCTCTGCCAGACTTCGCTGTTGGGGCTCCAACACTCGATCAATTCAAAATATACATATAGACTCATTCTTCTATTATATAAAATACGAGTTCGACGACAAGAATTAGTTAGTAAATGTTCAAGTGACTCACAAGTAAATATCGAATGACGATACATATATTTGTAAACAAACATTGCAAATAATGTTATTGGACGAAATGTCGCAAGACTTGTTCCGTATTATGATGATGATGATGATGATGATGATATGATTGATAGAACAAACCACCATTATGATGATCGTGTCGTTATTTGTTTAAAATACGCATCAATTGGCATATACGCACCCGTTCCCTCATTAAAATCAACATATTTCGACCATTTTAGGGGAACTCCGCGAACTCGGGGACCTCCGCAAATAGGGACCTACTGCAAATTGTCACACCGATCAGCACCAATTAACGAACCGTGGCGGACTCGGCTATATCCGACTAACCTCTTTAAAATACGTATCAATTGAGATATATACGCACCCGTTCCCTCATTAAAATCAACATATTTCGACCATTTTAGGGGACCTCCGCGAATTCAGGGACTTTCGCAAATATCTCCGCAAATAAGGGACCTACTGCAAACTGTCACGCCGATCAGCACCTAATTACCGAACCGGTTGTTGACTCGGCTGTTTCAGACTACACTCAGACAACGCGTATCAATTGACATACGCATTTTACAAATTAAATTTTTCATTTCTTCTATTTGTAATTGGCATAGCTTATCACAAACCAAAATCATCGACAATAAATAAACGAAATTGAAATTCCAACTACAGCTTTTACCGGACTCGGGGTCGCAGTACAACTTTAATGCATCCCAAAATAACCGGAAAAAAACAATTATCTATTTATAAAATGCCCACCGGACCACAGCTTTCTAAAATTTGTAGAACAGTATACACCGGGGGCGTTAATAACCAACTTAATTTAAATGTATACATTCCCTGAGAACAAGAACAGGCCAATTGCATGCGTGATGCGTTGTTTGGCGGGTGGAATCTCGAAGATAATGAATCTTCAGCACAACTTAGTACTACTCCGTCTTCTGTTTCAAAAGTGCATGTCGCCAACTCTGTCGACCCAATCGGGATAACTGTTTGGTTTTTCTTCCCCATTGGACTGTTTCTGGTAATAACAAAAACAAACTGCGAGGTTAACTTCAGTTCCTCCTATAAATATCTGGGTCACATGATTCTCGACGATCTCTCTGACGACGATGACATTCAACGTCAATATCGTGCCATATGTATTCGAGCGAATGTAATAATCCGGAAATTCTCTTTTTGTTCTTTTGATGTCAAGAGATTCTTATTTCTTCGTTATATTTCGCCATTATTTTGTGCCCATTTGTGGGCTAATTACTCACAGAAAACGTACAACAAATTGTCTATCTGTTATAATATTCATATAGGATGTTGATGCGATATTTTAAATATTGTAGTGCTAGCTCTGTATGTTAACGATTGTATGTTATCATTTCCTATGTTGCTTCGCAAGTTTGTGTATAACTTCAGAGAGCGAAAGAGAGAGAGAGAGAGAGAGAGAGAGAGAGAGAGAGAGAGAGAGAGAGAGATAGAGAGAGAGAGGAGAGAGAGAAAAGACTATTTTTAAATTGGAATTCTATATTATACACATAATGCAAATCAAAATACGTTATTGCTAAAATTTGTGATTCATTGTTGTTATTTATTATATTGTATACATACATATGGGCAACATTGCTTGAAATAAACTATTTTAATGCAACCCTCGCCATTTGCGAGAAGGGCCAACATGTCCAACGTATCGTATCCCTCCTCCATATCTAACATTTCATCCAGTTCATTAGAGTAATCATGTTGTTTTTTACCAAGATTCGTATGAGGGCCGACTTTGTTGCCATGGTAATATTTGGAGCCACCGTACCATTACTGTATTGAATTCATGGTGGATTGGATCCATTCTGCTCACTCCTCTTGCAGTAGCATGTCACAAAGTGCAGTATCCCGATTCACCCTTTGTAGACCACTCACTTAACTATTTCTTTACCAAACGTATTTTACTGCTCAGTTATAGAAATATATATTGGAATGTTCCATTATTCATTTGGAGCGGTTTTCGGAAATTATAAGCAGACGACAGTCAGTCATACATCTACTTCAAGTGCAGAATGATTCTTATACATTCGTGGAAAATGTTCAGATAACATGGCTGTTTGTTGAACTTATTATCTGAACATTTACCAAGGGAACAACTCGTCAATGAGTGCTAAATAAACAGATGGGTAATTTGGTCCCATAAGAGGCAAAGCACAAAAGATGTAGCATGTAGTTACGTGTGCTCGCGCAACAGTATGGCGATCAGTCAGATTCGTAGGTACGTACGTTGGTGTAACCCTACCGATTTCACTCCATGACGTCACCCTTACGCAGTACATGCCAGCGACGTTACGGAGTAGAATATAGAGTTGACGCCCTTGGCACTGACTTCCGTTACTAGCTCGTTGCTATGTAAACAAACCAGCAATAAGAGCGATGGTAATAGGGGGACTATATTTTATCTAGCCCATTAAATTTAAAATAAAAAGTCGTGAATTGGCTGAGTGTTTTCTATGGCCGCACATTTCGTTGATAATTACGAGCCATTTGTTTGTCTAAATAACATTTTTAAGTTCGAAGAGCATTAGAATGGGGATAACAGTGTGGTGTTTTGTTATTTCGGAAAGGTACATGGCGAATATACTGTGGAAAATACCCGTTAATGGGCTCCGGCTCCGCCGTCGCCCATTAACTAAATTTGCCACAGTATATTCGCCATGTACCTTTCCGAAATCACAAAACACCACACTGTTATCCCCTAAATAAAATTATTGAAGATTGTAATTGTCTTTTTTTGCTAACATTAAATTAAATTAAATTAAATAAATTAAGTAAAATACAGTGAAATTATTTTATTAATTATTTTTTATTACATTTTTGCGCACGTTGGCATCTCTCTTAGTGCATTCTAGTTTCCCTGGTATTCAGGCATCGACAGACACCACCAGACGAGCAACTTCCTGTCGGGGAAAACTGTTTATCCTAAAATTATCTGCCAGACGAGTTATTTCAATCCCCAATTTTAGAGTTCACTCACTCCTTCAGCGATAACTCGTTTTCAGAATTATTTAACCTAGCCATTTGATCCATATGTGTCGAATAGCGTCGACTTAATTAGAGGCAAATGAAACTTGCTTCAATTGATCAATGTTTTTGAAATCATGTCGTGTTTGTCAGGCACCGTCTGTTATTAGATTTATATCTCAGGGTTGTCAGTAGCAAACCACGAACCGCGGCTATATTATATGCCTTTGGGATACGTGCTCACGCATGGGAGATCAGAGCGGAATGAGATCTAAACCAATACACATTGACATAACATGACTACTAATATCTGAGATAACATTCGAATAGTCTAGATTACGACGTTGGGAGACACCATGAGTTAGATCTGCTGTGCTCCCTGGCGACTCCCGCCAATCCTATGTCTCAGCGACAGACAAACTACGTGTTATGCTGCAACTTGAGAATTCGTGGTGTCACATGCGAAGAAATGTCAGAATCTATTATTCAAGGAAATTACATTAAGCTCTATTATATGTCCCTCCTATGGCACCTGTATGCCTTTGTCATCCAGCACACGCATGCGCTGTCAATAATTTAGCTATCGAAACGGCATAGACGTTATCCTGATTAAGTTAGATTGACTATTGTCGTGGCGTTCCAATACTATATACCAACGCTATTGCTTTGACTAAATCTTTCTCGTTGGTTGCCAATTAAGTAGGTCTTTACCGATTTACCTATTGTTATATCACCGATTTTCATAGAATCATAATTGTTGAAACAGAATCATCTGATCGGAAATATATATATCGTATTAATACACTGATTAATAGATACAATACCAAATTGTTTCAGGTTTTAGCCAGGGCAGTGTGAAGCCTATACCTATCTGATACAGCGTATCGGTGTGAAAGTAGGCACCTTTCTGGAGACGATGGCAACGGCTGCTGAGAGTGTTGCAGAAACACAATCAACAATCCAAGCAACCATATTTCTTTCCTTTTTAATTCAGCATGGCCACACAAGCCAAACGATTATATAAACTGTACGATGACTTCTTTCCCGTCGCCATGCTGGTATAACCACTGCCAAGACATACAAAATGCTAACAAAATATTTATCGCTGCTCGTTTTCTGTGGGTCACAACTTATTCTGTATATTATAACAAACTCATATTAGATGAAAAAGGGACTTGATCATACATATGGCCATTGTATTCGAACAATATCCGATACACCTGTCGTGAATATATCCATCAGTGCTGTACTAAAATTGAACACTCTTAAATAATTCAGATGTTCCATAGATATTACACCCATGCACATGACCCTTTCTTTGAATTTACTATTTCTATGTAGTGTTCTAATTTTCTTTGAACTTCGAAACTGAAATACTAGTGATCTTAAAATATAGACTTCTTTTTAAAAAGATTCGTGCAAAATGTCCACGCGACACAAAACTTCAGGTTGACTTCTTTTGTCACAAAGTTTTGTGTTCAAAATTAATGTCTGTCACTATAGTTGACAATGGTTTGCGGCAAATGTTCCATGCTTGTTCAGTCCAAATGTCACTGCCATTGTTCGTCCATACTGACCTCCATTGCGGGTTTGTATTTGAACTGGCTTAATTCTTCGCTCGGAAATAGACAAGGGCAAACCAATTGTAATGTGGTAATCTTCTAGTATATTTTTGTATTTGAATAATGATGAAAGATTGAGAAAATCGTCCGACTGGCGTGTTCGACATGCATTCCGATTAAGAAATAATTGTCTCAGAAGAGCCTCGCGACATAGACAGTCGACGGCCAATTGTTTTGAGTGAAATCACAATTGACGCCGCAGATTAGGTAAGACGAGTATACATAAACGATGAAAAGACCGGATGCACCCAGTCACCGAAACATGCACCCACCCATCCGCCGATAGACATGGACGGATTCCAGCGTCTCGTCTAGAATGAACACAACTCGCTGTGGATTACCGTACTATAGCTAATCCATACCCAAACCGTGCGCCCTTAAATTCATCGCGGCCTAGAATTGGATCACACACATGCTAATCCTTGCATGTTTGTTCAAGAGGAATGAAAAAACAAATATGTTACATGTCAGTATCGGAAACAAGGATGAAGAGATAGCCGTCTGAGATGGCCGAACAGTGAAATCTTTGTTTTAGATCTCGCCAAAACTTCCTATTGTTTGTCAAAAGGATTTCAAGGATTAAGAAAAGAGAAACAAGGCTCGACCTGTGTGGCATTTAATACAATCCATATGACCCGCATGATGTTCGCGTGACCATCTCCATATATTCTCGAACCTTAAAAATATGTAGTTAGAACTTTGTTCACGTCGTCAATTGTGAAAGCATATATCAATACATCATGGCGGCAATTGTAGGATTATTACTTATTATCTTTCCTGGAATTTTGTACAGGACATGCTTTGCTCAATCTGCAAATTTGACAGGTATTTAATATTAATAAATCCTATTTCCTTGTTAATATTTATCCACCAAAAGTGATGTGCAGTGATTGTGAACAATATGACATACCTTAGGGTAGAGTTTTTTCATAATGGCTGGGTTTCTCGACTGGAATCCATATAAACATGGATGGCGAAGAGTCAAGAGTCGCTACTCGTTAATACCATTGGGATAATGATCACACCCCGATCCCATTCGATCGTATCGTCCGCGTTTTCCCCGCGGAGTTATGAACTCGCTCTCATTTGCCAGGGTCTCTTCTTCTAGGTCTTCTGTGTTCAGCATGGCGTGTCTCAGGTCTTTCTGTATGAGTAATGCAACACCTCCCCTTTGTGTCGTATCATATACGTGTAGCTACACACATATAAGACGTCTACCTGTATACGTCAGATGTACATGTATATGTAATTACAATCCAGCCGATATAACTCATGTGAGAATATCAGGCTCGTGGGAATCATTGTACTGAATAAAAAATTTCGCACAAACACATCGAAAACTGGTGGAGTGTATCCGAATATAAAAAACGAGGTTAGACAGCCATTCATATTTATTAAGCTCATACAAGGCAATACAACGGGGGGACGAATTGTTTAACCCTTCCTTTACTAAATACTGAATAACGAGTAGTTCCTTTAGGACATGTTCAGATAACATATTATCTAGTAAAATATGACGAAGCGCCGAATAATAATTGTTTATGCTCACACCATATGTACCTGGGTTAAACAATTACAATATAAATGCAACTAGTACCCAATAAATAACATGAGCACGATATAGACGCGCATATAACAGATCATAACAGGACAATCATTCAAATGCGTGCTGTGTGTGATAGATTAATGGAAAATGAATCGCGTTATATTTTTCGATATTCGGGCTATATATGGCCATAGAACAAAGAGGATAATATTTAGTTTTCTATGAACTACATCGATATAACGAAGGCAATGGTCCGAAAGCTCTGCTCAATGGCGGTTGTTGTTACTAGCTTGACACGTATCTCACTTTGGACAATCAACTCAACAGAATAAATTAGAATCATCGGACTTTTGGAATCACATTGGAAACAAGACACTGATATGAGCCTGTCCTATGTCGCTCTTGAGACCTAATAGTCTTAATAACTTACATAATATATAACCTCGACATGTTTCCCATTTCTTACAGCTTTATGTGAAGAATGTGACATGACGACGGGGTCCGGCTATATACACCACCCAATGTATTGTCAGCTCTTCCTGCATTGCACATTTGGGGAAGCTGGTAGTCTGCTGGCCACGGTGAAAGAATGCCCAAGAGGACTGTTGTGGTCACAGAAGGACATGCAATGCGTATGGCCAAGTGATAGTGATTGTAGATATAGTAAGTATAAATTGACTGGTATTAACCTGATTGATAGCCACACTGTCATGCACCCATGTCACGCGTTAGATATATGTACGGATCAGACTTTCCGATTGTATTTCGAAGATCGATGATTGAAAGTGTGCGTATTTTTATAGTAAGCTCATGTTTAGCTTCTTTTTTTTAAGTTATTGATTTCCAGTTGCCTGTTAATGGTTTTTGAAGATAATACTGTGTGTCCTCACGGTTGTTCACATTCCTGAATATGTCATATTAACCGGAGTGTTTGACCAGTACACACAACACGTACTATGTGATTTTAATTTAAGGCTAGACTTACATGTACATGTATGAACGAAAGGAGTGAAACTGAACTTGGCTTATCACGCTCCCAGTTATGACGTAGGAAACAGCACATTTAAAGATGCATCCACCTACGTTTTCTATACCATAACATAATAAGAGTTGGCTTGTCGCCCGGTGCGTACCCCCCATGTGGCATACCACCTAGTTTGATCATACCTATATCCTATACTCAGGTAGACGGACCCAAAAATCAACATACTCCGATAAACAAAGATGGATATATCGAGAACAGAACACCTGAACAAAAACAATTGAACACTCCATTGGATGTACTTATAGTGGTGAACATCCATAGCAAATGTCATTAAGATCCGACTACCTATAGTATAAATAGAGAATCTCCAACGAGTTATATTGGGATATAACATAACGAGTTGAAGATCTTGTATATCACATGAAAAAACTAGAGCTTTATGCCTTTTTAACAAAACAAAATCCGAAAGGAACTTTTAAAGAAACTTTAAAATGCATGCATTTACATCGTTGTCTGAGAAGCTTCGCAACCGTATACGACAGTGTTGCGCACTCAGGATTGCAACGAAAAATATAGTCCTCCAATTTGCCTCTTTGTTTTTGTGTCTATTTTCGATAGTGCAACGAAGTTGGACAAGAATTTTACTTTGATGAACAAATCAATCATTTTGTATTGTCTGGTTTTAATTGTCATGCGCGGCTTTTCAAAATAGTATAAATCCACCTAATCAATGTAAAGTAATTGTATTGGCGCGCTGCCAAATTGGCGAGAAGCACGCGCTTATTATTCACTAGGGCTTAATACACTATGTGATATAAGGAAATATGTAATGGTTATTTAAGGATACAATAGGGGTTTCATGTGATATATAGATATCTGCTCGAACGGACAAAACAAACCAACATTTCCAGATAAACAACCCGAACAAAACTATTGAACACGTATGCTTAACCATCCTATGTTTAATTGCCAATGCTGCAAATTAATGCTGAACATGGATATATACATTGTATATAATGGGTCACGTACATGCCATCATTCGCCGTCATCGTCATCATCATCTCCATTGAATGACCTCAAAGAAGTGAACATCTATAATAAAAAAAAACTTGAGATCCGACAACCGGTGGTTGAGATATTTGCTCGCGCGAGCGGACGGAGGATCGGACGCATGCGAGTACATAAATTCCAATTATTTTCTCTGATAAAGAGCGCCCGTGCTTTCCGTTTCCCCAAAGTCGTCCATAATAATAGCATTCTCAATTGTGATTTGTGTACTCATTTTCAAAGAATTACTGATAAATGTCTTCTTCTTTTTTTTGGTTAAATATGTGTCATAAAATTTAAATTCAAATCTGACTGGGCATCTTTAATTAGAACAATCTGGCCTATAGCATCAGGAATATGAAGGCATGGTATACTGAGTCGAGAAAATGTATATAGGTTGCTTTATCTATGGGAGTAAGTGACATTAAGACAATTATCACGACTAATGTCACTGGCCGTAACATATATCAGCATATTCTCCCGAAAATCAGCACGTTATCGACAGTAAAAAAATACTTTAACTTAATATAAAAGCGTACATCTGGTAATTCGTGAATTGGTTTAATCGTGATATTGTTCGCCCCTAATGTGCTGATTTTCTGGAGAATACGCTGAGAATATTCTTATGATATTTGATGAATTTATCGTGAATATTAAATTCAGTTGTCAGTTCATTGGGGTCATTTTGGGAAGTCGTTTGTTGCACCACCCCGCTATTAATTTCTACTCACATATTACGCATTTTATCATCGCGTAGAATGTAGGCCCTTTCTTCTGTTTCCACAGCCTGCTATCCCGAAAATCTGCGTGTTATGGGTTTATAATAGGATTTGTTTTAGGTTTATAATCGGCGTAGAATTGCCTCAATATATGTTGAGTCCATAACGAACTGAAAATTTGCCACCGTATAATCATTCAATAATCGGTCATTTCCGTGACGTCATTGGTCTCAATTACCTGCATTACCATGTCCGTGTTATTGTCAAAAACATTTTGTATTGCTATTAGGCTTATTATTTGTTATATTTGAATTTCATATAAATAAACATGGAATTCATTGTGAATGAACATTTGCACGAAAAGAAGCACATGTTTGCGTTGTCGATGGGACGGGTCGGCATCTGACAGAAACGTGGCATTCACACTGTTATTGACATCACTCGATTTCCAGAAACGTGGGCAGATAACTGTGCACTTCGATCAGAATGTTATATTATCCAGAGTATAAATCATCTATTATATCCATGTCATTATCACAAAATATGTATAGGTACTGTGACGTACATAAAAGAGTAAATGGTCAATAATCGACGTGAGTTTGGAATCACAATTCGAAATTTGCGGTCAATTCCTCAATTCCTTGATTGGAATACGCCGTCACTAACTCGCGCCCATATTGGATCCACCAGGCCCGCTTCCGTGGTTTTAGTGCTACAGGTCAAAATTTTGGAGTAGCATTTCCATATATGGAAGATATGATTCAAAAGCTCCATATATGAAAATGCTACTCCATAATTTTGACCATCGAACCATCGACGTATATTGTAAAATATAGATCGATGTATACGTCGATGCTTTGACCTGTAGCACTAAAACCACGGAATAGGCTGCATGGATTAATCTCTGAAACCACGGAACGGAGCTGGATTGAATCCAATCCAACTCAGCGATGTCTCAGTGAAGACATCGAAATAGCATCGCTAAACATGACACATAATTATAGCTTCAGAAGTCAAGGATAACTATTTAGTTGTTTTGTTTTCATTTATTCGAAAATCAGTAAACATATTTGAACATATTTACACAATTCCTCATACTTTATGTGGTGTTTTATATGGTAAGGTTGTGATTCGTCTCTATTATGCACATGCTGAGTTGGTGACGTTACTCAGTTTTTTAGTTGTAAGTTGTCCATCGTGTTTTGAATTGCCTTAAATGGACATGGCTCGTTCTATCCCCAAAGTTATGTACACATGATTTGTTAAAAGGTATCTCAAAACATACATATTACGCGAAAGATTTCCGAACAAATTCGTCGGTATAGAGCTGAAAATACGTGTTTTGTGTATTTTGATAACGGTGTTGGGTTTGGTATTTTGTAGGCTGATGTTGCAAATTGAGTGGTCAGGACCGATTAATGTTTAATTGCCACATTATAATCAGCCTAAAAAACCTTTCCAAAATCACCAAACACAACATTGTTTATCCCCTTTATAATTCTGTGTACACGAACCATCCATTTGACCACATCAAATCATTCAAATAGAACGGTAAAGAACTATTGTGTTGGCTAGTTGGCATGGGTGTACACGATTCAATTCAATTCTTTAATCTCGATAAACCAATATGCATGGCATTTGAGATACATAAATATAAATACAAATAAATGACAAAAGCACATTTAACAGGTACATAATTATATTGTAGTATATGTAATATTAATGTATTGATTGAAGGCACATCCACCCAACTTATGTCATGAAACCTTTAAGTGCGATTGGGACTCTTCCTTATTCGGCAGTACTGTGAATATCGCAACGTTGTTGATATGGAATCATTGGACAAACTAGCAGAAATAGAAAAAATTGAATAAAAAGATAAAGACTAAGTCAGGGTGGATGTGCCCGTTACTATATACAGACTATCTATTTATTTGACACACTCGCGTCATTCACACAGAATTTACTGTCATAGCGACATCCAATGCATATATATAAATGTATAAATGTTGACTTGAGACGATGGGGCACATGAGCTACAGACATAAGTTTGAATTTTTGTTTAAATATATCGTATGGATAAAGTCTGGTATGTTTTAATCATCCTATAACTCGAAGTTGTGTGTGTGTGTTCGAATGGTGATGTTTAGGATAAAGCGTGGCTACAAATAAACTTACAAAGACATCGTTGCTAATAAGCCCCATCGCATCAAGTGCATGTCCACATCAAGTAAATCCTGCGTACTCAGTGAGGATCAGGCGAACCCTGTCATTGCAATGAATCGAATGTAGGTTGCCTTATTATATATACTTTCTTGTGTTTTGGAGCACAGACACAAACTGAAATTCAACCAGATCCTAGCAGTTGTCTACGTAATTGTTCATGTGCACACCTTCACGGTATTATTAAATAATAATTATTATTATTAAACAGAAAATTATTAACCCACTGTAGAATCCGAGATAAATTAACCATACATGCAAAAACATCTGTCCCTTGGGTCAAAATTCGACCGCAGCGCGGAATCAATGTGCTATATATATATACGCTTGTCGGGGGCTAATAAATATAGATCCCACCTTGATTATTGAGGAGCCATGTGGCGCCGGTTGTCGTTCAACTCTCTTAGAAATGTCACCGGAAACGCGATACGACCAGGAAGGGAAAGCCTGTGTTAATTATAGACAACAAAAATGTCGGATAAATAGAAGCTTAGCATGTCGATATGACCTGGTGGGTGAGTCGGTGAATGCCGACGTATGTGAATACAAGGTCTTCGCTGGATGCGGACATCCGTCTCCCTTTTATAATTTCCAACAGACAAACTCAACTCTTAACATGTAGTCTGGTCAATAAACTAAAATTTTAGGGTCAACCTAGAATAAATTTGGACTAAGTTGGTTTCTATTCCATTTTGAAAAGGAATATATCCTCTATAACATATCCAAAATCCGCTAAAATCCGCTTTGAGCATTTTCTGTAATCCAAGATGGCGTTCATTATGGCAGTTGGTATCGAAAAATTCTTAATTTTGGTGGTAGGTGCGCCAACTAATACCAAATTAGTAATAAAATAAAATACACACAAACAATGCTTAGTCGTAAACCATATCGGTAGAATGTCTGTCCCAATATGGCCGCCAAAATGGAAAAATTCGATTGAAATTTACAATTTGTGGAAAATTGAACAGCTAGTCATACAAGAACGAATAAGACCTCGAATTATACGAGGAAGAATGATTTCAGAGTATAAGGTGAGCTTTTAATAATAGATGTGAGAATTGTCTCTAATGTATCTCGCGAGAGAGCAAACGAAAGCCAGGTCTCATATAACGATTAAATATGGACTTTTTGGGCGCCAAGAAACAGAAGAATAACGCAGTTTTATCTGTACTGTTTATCTTGAATCGTGAAATATATGTGTAATTAAACAGTTAAATGGGATCTAATAGGGATGTATTGATTATGTGACCTTTTCTAGAAGCAGAAATGTATGTAATGAAAGCAGTCTCACGAATGTTACCGATAATCATTTATTGTTTTTATCTACAACACCAAACTTGATCTGTAAAAATTCACTACTATACAACAGTATGGGAGCTATCCATATGCTACTAGGTAAACTGTGTAGATCCTATTGCCCGTGTCTCAAAATAGTAATCATCATCATCTTTATTTTGAAACAAGTCATTCGACTCATAGTTCCACTGAGTTACGTCAATAATTTACACAATAACAATTTAAAACAATTTGAAATTATAACGCCGCAATAGTTCAATCATCGTAAAGGTATTTTAAATCGTATCGGTATGCGTCGAGTAATGTTTTGAATTCTGTCAAGGTTTGCGCTCCCACTACCATATCAGGTAATTTGTTCCATTCTTTCAACAATTCTGTTAGTAAAAAAGAATTTGCGAATGTCTTTTTTCGGTCCAGGCATCTGAAGTTTTTGGTTGTTCCCTCTGGTTGCTGAATATATTGCTCTCTGAACAAACTGCTGTGGAATAATATTGTAGAAATTGTTCGTAATATTGTATGTCTCAATCATATCTCCACGGTATCGCCTATATTTCATTGACATCAAACTGAGGTGAATGAGTCTGTCGGTGTATGACATTTTCCTGAGTTGTGGAACATATTTGTGGCTCTGCGCTGTACGCTTTAGATAGATTTACACTGGTTCTTAAGATGTGGATTCCATGTAATGTTACTATATATAACAGGCCTCATCATGCTGATATAGAGTTTTCAAAACATGTCTTTATCCAAATTTGTGAACGTTCTTTTAATTATTCCGAGAGTTCTGTATGTTTTGGTACATATAGTATTTATGTGTACGTCAAACATGAGTTTTTCATCAATGTATACTCCAAGGTCCTTTTCACATGTGCTAACTAATATCGGCGGATTACTGGCCACGTCGTCCATAATATATGGTTTACCAGGATTATTATGTCCGAAGTGTACGACGTGTATTTTCTCACAATTAAATCGCAACTGCCAATCTAACGACCACTGACATACGGCACTGATGTCCCGTTGTATGTTTTCTTTTTGTGGATTCCCCATCAATTTGGTATCATCGGCGAATATTTTGCAGATTCAGTGAACACAATCGGGTAGGTCATTGATATGCATGATACACAGGGTAGGCCCGAGAACATCTCCTTGTGGTACTCCGCTAGTAACTGAGGTCCATTCTGAGTATGATGAATTTACACGAACCCGTTGTTGTCTGTTGTTCAAGAAATCACTGATCCAATTCAGAACGTTTCCCGTTATTCCATAGGAGTGTATTTTATTTAGGAGTCTGACGTGTGGAACAGAGTCAAAAGCTTTCCTGAAATCTAAGTACACCACATCCACTGGTTCGTTATTATCCAAGGATGTGACAACATATGAAAGATATTCTAGAAGTTATGTTGCACATGATCTGCCACTTCTGAAGCCGTTTTGACAATATGTTAATAGATTATGTTGTTCCATATGTGACATAACAGCATCGGTAATAAAAGATTCCATTATTTTACACAAAACGCACGTTAAACTAACGGGCCGATAGTTACTGGGATTGGATTTCGAACCTTTTTTGAAAATACTGGTTACTGTAGCTGTCTTCCAAACTTCAGAATTCTCTCCCTCTGAGAGTGATTTGTTGAATAGAAGTGTAAGAGGTTGGCCGATTTCGCGCGCCGACTCTTTCAATAATTTGGAGTGTATTCCGTCTGGTCCACAGCTCTTGAAAGGGTTCAGATTTAGTAATTTATTTTCAACGGCTTCTGGCGTAACTTGATTGTCGGAAAGAAATTTGCCGTCAGAATGTTCAGGAGTATCCGGTATATTGTTAAGGCTTTCCTTTGTGAAAACAGATGAGAAGAAAGTATTCAAGATATCGGCTTTTTCGCAATTGTCTGTGATGAGCGCCCCATTTTCCTCTTTCTTCAAATCTCCAACACTAGTTTTGGCAACAGTTTTGCTTTGGACATAATTCCAGAAAGACTTTGGATTTGTCTTACATTCATCGGTAATTTTTCTCTCAACTGTTATCTTCGCCTTTATTACCGCGAGATTTGCTTCTTCTCGACACCGTTTGTATTTCAGGTAGTCGGCTGATTCGTGTGATCGACGATATACATCTTATAAGCTGCTCCTTTCTCTCTAACATGGGACAATATATCCTTATTTGCCCACAAATTTTTCCGTTTTGTACATGTATGAGATTTTGGAACCTACTCTTTAGTCGTTTCTTGGAGGGTGGTGTTGAATATATCCCATGCTTGGTCCAGGTCCACGCTGTGTCGCTCACTCCAGTCTTTTTCGTGTGATACTTTTCGCATATGTCTTCACGCTGTGTCTGTGGCAGTGTGAACAGTGAACAACTGAGGCTGATTTCCAAAACATCGTGGTCGCTTTTTCCGAGAGAGTGTTCGTGTTCTAAATATATATTGTAGTAATTAGTTCAGGATTATTTGTTATAACGAGATCCAGAATGTTTTCTTTCTGATTTCCTCTGTGACGAGTAGGTTCAGTTACCAGTTATACAACATGTGTCTTTTAAACATTCAATAAACGAAAAGCCGCCTGTGGATTCTGGAGTTTGTCCCGTTTCCCAAGATATTTCTGGGTAATTAAAATCACCGATAATTATGACGTGTTTCTTGTTCAATCATAGTTGCCTCCGGTCAAGTGATTAAACACGAATATTTTGCTTTTATCACACAAATGCATTGTGGTATACAATGAACGCAATTTATCAAAATACAAAGGAGTACAATAGACTATCTTCAATACATTCTCAACATAACCAAATTTGCTTACATACACTGTGGCAGAGACTGTCTTTATACCTGGAAATTATATGTGCTTAAATGCACTAAGGCCACATATACGCGAAACATGTTACCTTTTCTGCAACCACATCGCCGCGTTTACCAATTCTCCCTAATGTTACACATATCTGCTGCATACAAAACCACAAATAGCCAGATTGAGTGAATGGTAAACGCAGAACTAATAACTTTAAACGCCGATAACCTGATATTTAGCGCAATTGTGTGGGTGGCAATGGTAATATAATATCAAACATCAAGATACTGAAAACTAATAGTGTGCATTGCGTGGTACATATTCCCGCTGTAAAGTGCCGATTGAAGTAAATTGAACAAAATTGTCTACAAAGAAACCGGTTTGGAAGCAGCATGAAAATTGGTATTAAATAAAATATACTATGTACAGTCTCTTCGATCTAGTGAGATAGGGTACCATTCTGTTGAAGAGATGAGTGTTTCTTTACAGTATAATCAGCATTACGACATACGTGTATGGTTTATTATCACGGAGAGTGTTGAAAAGTCTGGAAATGTAACTAGTATTTACACAGCAAGGGTGTGCACTTCAGTTTCTGCGTTACATTCAATAATTAATCATCATACCAAATGAAACTACCACGCACTGTGTGACGAAATATTACTTCGTGTGTTGCATGCCCGAAATAACTGTTTTTGGTCCGACTGTTGGATGCATTATAAGCAGTAACCCCGAACGTAAATCATTGGGTTAACGCGCGTTGCAGTGATCGATAAATCATTCAGATAGATCTGTTTTTTATTATATGTGTACCTTTAAAGATATATAACAGCATACTTGTAAATTACGAATGTGTATTTTCGCTTATCGGTGGTTATCCAATATGTTGCTTTCGTCATAGCATGGATTGGAGTTGCGGCCATTCTGACAGCCATTTCATCGCCGCGATTGCATTATTTTCTGTCCTTGTCACTATATTCGTACCCGATACTCTAATTTCTCACAAACTGGTATATATCGGATGGAGGATTAATGCGCTCTGGTGTCGCCGATGAGGGATATTTTAGAAAAACCTACTTCACAAGGTCGAAAAATGGGCATTTTTTAAATCTCTGTAAAAAAGTTTGCTCAAAGCGGATTTTGGATATGTTGTAGAGGATATATTCCTCTTCAAAATGGAATAACAACCAACTTAGTCCAAATTTATTCTAGGTCAAACCTTTTATCGACCAGACTAATGGAAATGATATCCATGGAACGTTATTGTATTGTTAGTTATATAGAAATGGGGATCAAGTTAACTGTTAACTACATGTAATACATGTAGTTAACAGTTAACTTGATCCCCATTTCTATATAACTAACAATACAATAACGTTCCATGGATATCATTCATGTATATACCTGTTTTATCTATGATGCAATAATTTATATTTATTTACAGATACAATATTCCGCGAATATATTGACATACTTTGATTCCCCGAAATCTGACGCCAAAAAAATGTACAACAGAAATCGCGCAGATGTGGGACAAACGCTCTTTAAGATCCGGAATAGGCCTACACCAACAAGGAACGATCTATATTTTTCAATTGAGAAATTTTTAATTTCAAAATTATAGGACGAAAACGCCTTTCGGTGGCATATATAGTATAGAAATATTGTTTCGCGTATTTATCGATCTATATATGTTGATGTTGGAAACAGGAATGTAACAAACTTGTGAATTTCCTATATCACAAAACAACAATAGCAGCACCTACATAAAAAACAAAAATAGCACCACCACGGTGGCTTGTTTCAAATTGCATTTCAGAAAGATTCCACAAATTCTGAGTTATAAACCGAAATCAAAACATCTACGCCTGAAAGGCTCATCAGTCTGGTGAGATTCACTGGACAAATACCCGATTCAAGTGCAGCTTGTATTTGGAGCCACATTCCAAGTTACGTGGTGATAAACCTATTACTCTAACTGTTGTTATCAACAGGAAACCAAGAAAACACGAATATCAAAGTCGAAAAAGGTCCGTAACTCTGGTCAAAATGAGCAGGCGGGGCCGAAGATCGAACTTGACATACACGTGTATTATGGTTTCAAACTTATGTACTAAATTGCATTAATTCAGTCAACATTACATGTATCTGAATTTATCTGGTAACCAAGGAAACCCCTATTTCATAAGTCAAAAAGACTCGTAAAATTGTCTGACGAAACGAAAATAGAACTTGATTCGTAGTTTATGTTTGTTACCATTAACTCACGCCCTGTAATCGGATGCGGGATGCGGGATGACAAACTCATGACAAATCCCATTTTTATAACAAAAAGCTGCTGATGAAGATATGAGCTGATTTTACACCGATGTAACAATGCATATTCTCTGATTTTGAATTTGGTGGTTATACTTAGCATATTTAATATACTTGCGATTGGCAGTATATACTTAAAATATTCGTGAAGAATCGACCAAAACTTCTGTGTTATCCACTTCACGCTGCTTCACGACCCAAGTCCAGTGAATATATAGCCCATTTAATGTTCCCGTGTAATCTATTTATTAATAATTGTTTGTTGGTGCTTCTGCATATCGTATCATGAATTAACATAAATTTTATATAGTTGACTTATAACATAAAGACAATTACATAGAAAACGGGATTTTACAGAAAGTATCACGTTTAAATGTCAGCCGTTAGAGGTGTCCACGTGTGAATGTGCAACTATACACCCCCTTGAACAATACCGAATATCCAAGTCTGTTAAATTCCATTTGCACCCCATCGCACTTGGTTTGGAAATGTCCAACTGGTTTCTCAAACTGTCCAAATGTTTTTAATTTACAAATTGTTACCATCCCAATGGTTGGAAATTTTCCAATTGATAACCGGAAGTCGGCGAAAGTAGGAAAATGTTGGACTTTTGACCTAAAACAACGAATTTCAATTCAAATATACCGGTCTGGCTATCAGTGTATCATGCGAAATTCAATACAACTTTGGTAATATTTATCTAGGCATGAAATTTCCATCTATTGGAAATATTGACCAAATTTGGATGGGGAGAGACACATCCAACCCACCCACCCCTGTTAGTTAACACGCCCATGTGTAGTCTACACCGAATACTAGTTGTCTGTGCACACTACCACTGTTTGTGCTTTGTACTCCAGATAATTCGATTTGTACAAATTCATCGCCAATTTAACGTGACATTTTTGGTGATATTTGACATGATGGGAACTCTTTATAAACACGCGATACATCGACGTTTTTTCATGGATAACATGATATTTTCATATTAATATCACAATTTTTGGTGATATTTGACAACTTGGAACTATGTGTAAAACACACGATCTTGTATATATGGTATATTGTACTCCGTAATGACTGTTAGCTTGGAAAAATAATGTTCCGTACTATCATTGTCATATATTTTCGCAGCTGCTCGATAAAACCTGCCTGTTAACCATACACGATTGCAGATCTGTGGATTCTTTCCCCACGTATTTAGTAAATGTTATATTACATAGATATCAATCAGTTGCGCTAGGTTGCTCGAAAATATTGCCTATGGTGCTCGTGAAACTGGAAATTTACAAAACACGCCGACGTCATGGTCATATAAATGGTTAAAATAAAATAAAAATAAAATGATAAATAGAAGTAGAATACTATTGTGTCTTCGAAGCCATATCGACAGCGTAATTGTCCTTCGCGGGGAAAGAAGTTTTTTGTGACAAAAGTAGCAATTATAGTCAGGAGGCTGACTGCAATGTTGAAGCTTTTTCTCTTCCGAACTGAGTTTATCCTCCTGACTGTCGGAAGTCGATTACAGGGGCTCGTTAACTTTAAACGTATAATCCGAGAACGCAATTTACGCAAATTTTGCTCAAATTCAACAAACGGCCATAACTAAATGGGCGGCCGGAACCAAAAATCTAAATTGACCTGTATTTTGTGGTAGGCCTACTGAGCATTCAAACCAAATCTCATACCATTGAGTTCAGTAAAATTCACTAAATGATCAAACGGGCGGAAACGAAACGCGAACAGACGGACCAACACATTCCTGCAACACAGAATATTAATATAAAGAGCATTATTATAACTTGTTCCTATAAATGTGGAAAAAATACAGAGCGTTCGGTACAGTGCTGTGTGTTTAGTAGAGCAATTTATATGATGTGTTATTCCCTTGTAAAACTTTCCAAGGCAAATATAGACGGGTATAACTATCACATGTAACATGTCTATAGATAAGAGAGTAGGATATGTCTGTCTGTCTGTCTGTTCGGATTTTTCTCCCTGACCCCTAGGCCGATGTCAACCAAATTTGGTGTGGTAACTCGGGGTACCCTGGCGGAGGTTATAACGGCGTTAGTTTAAAAACATTTGATTTATAAAAATTCAAAAAATTAAGTAAAAAAATGTATATTTGTTAATTTGAGCAAGGAGCTCAATCTAAAACAAAATATATTTAAATTGTTTTTTAATCAAACTGTTTAAATTTAGCCATCTTTGACTAAGGCCAAATATGCGCAAAGCGCAATCAGGCCCCTAACGCAATTTGTGCAGGGGCCACAAGACCCTCCGAAGCTAAATGAAGGCTCCCAGAGAGAGCCTGTTTCAGCTATAGTATCATTTATTTTCGGAACAAGTCTGGTCAACTCATAGTTCCGGTGCTTATACTCATTGTAAAATTATATAAACACTAACATGTTATGGGGAGTCTGTTTGGTACTGTATAGCAACATAGTTGTAGTCCGACAATTCCTTGAACTGATTTAATGTTTCAGCGCTATGATGTATTGCATATCAGGATTTCCTTTCCAGACCCATGTGATAGGCCCGGGATAAAAGTTATGGACCAGCGGGTGTGTAACGGCTTCTTCAGCTGTCCAGAGGGGACGAAAATAAAATATTACTGCTGTGAATCCAACCAAAGATTTGATGAGCAGGGACAGATGTGTGTGGATGATCTGGGGTGCAACGCTCCATGTAAACCTGGATCGTGGAAGGATGACTTCGCCGGACCACCAGGTAAAGTTACATATAAGGGTCACACTCTTAGAACAAATGTGCATACATTCTACACAATATGTTTTAATTTTAATCTTAAACAAAAGTGTGGAAAAATGACACATGGCATATGTGCCAGTGGAAATTATCTCAACACTGTATGTGAGTGAATGTTTGAGTATATTATAGTTAATAGATGAGATACGTTATATTTGAGACAAAAACCTCGTTGAAGCTACCATATAAAAAATTTGGCAGCAGCTTTAAAACTTTCGTTTTCAGTTTTGACATAAATACAGTGTATAACAAATTTACAACTGCTGCCAATGTTTTGTTGTGTGGTAGCCTTTGCGAGTTGTGTCTCCGATAGAACACATCTCATCTAATAACTATGATACTGCTATACTCACTCATATTCAATGTTGAGAAAATTCCACCGACGCAAATGGCATTTGTCATTTCTACGCAATGTTGTTTAATATCAAAAGTAAAACATATTGCGTCGAATTTATACACATTTGTTCTGAGAGTGCACCATATGTACGTTTTCTATACCAGAAAATATTTAGACCCATAAGACCGTTAACAGAAGGTTTTGATGGCCAAATATCGACGTTTTAAACGGACATGGTTCATACGAGCTTCCAAATTTGTTCTACGTACTTTTGAAAGAGGCATAATATATAGGTTGACAAATACGATACATGAAATATTGATATTCCTGCTTTTTATGTTCTGAAAAATACTTGCAATGGTCACAACCATTTTCCATTAGATAGAACCAGCTAATTTAAGTGAAAGCATATTGAAATTTAAATCACAGTGTCTGTTCTGCAGTATTTGCATTCTTATATAAGATCATATAATGCAGAAGTATCACAATCTGTCTGACAGTTTAGTAAGTGAGACCGCACTGCCACACAGTCTGGATTTTGAAAAATCTTAGTCTAGACTAAACTGAACGTTCTCTTCTGATGAGACCACATCGAACAATCCCCCGTCATCAACCTCAAAAACTTTCAAATATGATATAACACATGATCACGAATTCTTGACAGTCTGTCACACACCAAAAGAAAATTACACAGAGTTTCAGTTTCTTTACAGCACAATTTCCACAAACCACTATCAGCACAACGAAAACGTCATTCGTCATCCTCAACGCGATATGCTGCCGTAACCAGACGCATTCTGACAATCATCTGTTGCAACTGACGTATGGGGTTTCCACGTGATTGTATAACGTTGTGAATCTGACAAAATTAAAATACAGAAATTTCAATGTTGGATATAAGGCACATGGTCTCCTCTCCCTTTATTGTTATTTCTACACCAAAGAAACTAGTGTTTTATGACTTAATGCATGGAAGTGATTGAACGAATGATGATTTTATCTCAGCCATTTTATTTCGCATAAAATCTTTACACTGTTAGCTCACAGAAAAAAATATACAGTGAGGGTGAACACACTACCTTACAATCATACCTTGCCTAAACATCATCATGACTAAACTGAACTGAACACACATTAGATAGCACACTGAAGATATGCAACACGTGATCATACGGTAATGCTCAAAGTAATCGACTTCTTAACCACAGCAGAATTATGGGTACTTTTCAGGATTTAGTCGGAAATATGGCTTGGCATCAAGCCCTATTTCCGACTAAATCCTGAAAAGTTACCCATAATTATGCTGTGGTTAAGAAGTCGATTACTTAGAGCATTACTGTACGGTAAAGCTACATATACGAATACATGCAGTAAGTCTATTAGTCTTTTAACTGGTATGTTCACCCATAACAATAAATATATCTTCCTTATTTCCGGCATATAGAATATGATACATTAAAGATACGGGCGGGGTTGGCGGTGGGTATGCTGTTAAAATATTCACCTCCGTCAAATACCGCCATAAACAGAAAGAATAGTAAAATATAGACAAACTTTGTTCTTATAACAATCAGAAATATGGCATAACAGTACGTTATTGTCAATTCCCCCCCCCCCCTTGTTATGTAAACAAAAGCCTGGAGTTTGTTTAGATCCGGATATGGGAAACATAAAGAGCGTTATTTGTTACTGTTTTCCTGATATGGAAATAATAAAGAGCGTTTATATCAGATGTGTGTGATTAAAGACATATTATGGACTTGTTCGGGTGCATGAAACTGATAAATTAGTGCTTCGGCACTATGCTAACTGGAGGAATGTAGCATTCCACTAAGGATGCCTAAAATCTCAAACAAATCGACCATACCACTTCATAGAAAACATCGTCTGAAGTTCGGTCGATTGTAAATATTTACTGCTCGATTCGGGACGCAACTATCGGCGGTAACCTAACGATAACGATTTTGCCATCGGGGGTCACTGAATTTAATTCATATATAAGAATGACGGTGTGTGTTGTCAATTTGAATATAATATTTTTTTTAAATAACTACTTTGAGCAAGATTATTCTCCAGTTCTCTTTTATCACCCTACCGGAGTGTTTCACATCACTTTAACCAATAGAATTGCGCTGTGTTATGTAAACAGAAGCACAGCAGGCTATTGTACGAGCAGGCTATTGTTTACGTACACCAACGTACGTCTTGACGACAATATACTATTTACGCGCTGATTATGTTTGGCATATGAACAAAACTATATATTTTTTAATATTCCTTCTGTTGATGGCGATTTGAACAAATATGAATATTTCTGCAACGAACGCCGCCCGTGCTTTTAAAGGCACGGCTTTCAGGAGGCTGATATTTTGAATGGATGGGAGACCATGTAATTTCCCTCTCGAAGGGTTCTTCCAAATTTGTTCGGGTAGAAATTGTTGAAAATGACTGCAAATGACAACAAAATTATATTCGTCTCCGAAAGAGTGTGTCGTGAGATTACTTCAGGATATATTCCCTCAAGTGTTCGATTTTCGGACAGAACGTTATAAAATGTAATTACTCATATATGACAGTATTGCAAAGTGCGTATGGACTGTCTTGTTTATTTTCTGAACGTTGAACATCATGCCAAATGGCTTGTTCATAAAACTGCTAGATGTAATTTCAGATGTTTATAGAACTTCCTTCTCTCTGGGAAACGAACTTCGTTTCGTTACTGATTTCTAAACTAGTAATTCATTAAAGCTTCTTCACAGGAGTTTGGGTTAAACGAACATTGCTCATTCGAGCTTCCATATTATGTCTACGTAATTTGGAAGGAAGTAAAAGATAAGTTGACAAATCGGCCCGTTATCGTTGTTGGCTGTTGTTGTTCGTGATGATGGTGACGGCGATCGTGATGGTGACAACTATACCGCGAGATATGACGATAACTATGATGATGATGTGGCGACGATGATGAAGCCGATGCTCATGTTGACGATAATAATGATTACGATGAGGATGATGATATGATGATGATTATGATAACGACGATCATTATGTTGATGATGTTGACGAGAATGACGATCTAGGTATAATGACAACTATTTTGTAAACAGTGTATATATGTTCGTAAACTCTTATATCATGATTGAGTCTTTGAAGCATTCATACGAAATATCGGATTATCGGCCCGCGCGCGGTGTGATGAAGGACCTCCTTTGCTTATATATGCTATGTGACTTTATCTTTTTTTCGCTTCCAACTGGTGTATTAAATTGAAAAGTTGTTTATCTTCGGGAATAATCTAATTTAACAGTAAACAGCCAGCTGAAATAAACTTGATCAGTACTTGACCGCGTCCCGTTGAAGGTCCGTTTTCTAATAGGTCTACCAACGAACCTGGCGAAAATTACGGAATTGACAGAAGTATAGATTTTCTGTTCAAATTTGTCTTTTTAATACCATAGAGTGCCAGTAAATATATATTTGGTTAGTGGCAACATTAGCATAAAACAATGATGCCCATTGCTCACGCACAAACATAAAAGTGTCAATGACACTGTAGCTCAACTTGTGGAGGCATTAATAAGTTTATGCCAAGCAGTCAATATAATGATAAAGAAGGAAAGTCAGTTAATGGATTGTATTGTGTAAATGGAATAAATTTCACTGCAAACGTGTCTCCACTAAATGGGGGCTACAGCGTGTGCCGATGGATTCAAATGTAAAATCCAAGATGTCCGCTGGCAGCCAAGTTTTTCAAGGAATTTCAGAAAACATCGATGGGCACCACCCAGAGGTCACCCATGAAAATGCACACACGCATATATATATACAGTTTGGTGATGATCGGGCGAGGGATCTGGTCTGTAGAATGTGCCAAAGGATTTAATCATGCAAAGAGTAAAATACAAGATGGCTGTCGGAGAGACAGTTCGTATACATATACTAGAAACATACATGACATTTTAGGCTTTATTCTGGTACCGCAATATTAAAGTGACATCAACTTCGACTCCATATATATATATTAGAGCTTGGTGGTATTTGGGCATAACAATACTGCGGTAATACTAAAATCACACCGTGGTATACCGATTGTTTCAACTATTCCCTTAAACCCCCGTTGAGTAGCAGGCCTTAAAATCCATAACATGTTGCGGGAATCAAAATATAACATTTCTACAGCGAACAAAAAAAAAAACAGCCGAGGGCTCCGTCGACATGTCCGTCCGAACATATGACATTGTAACTCGGGTGTATTTATTGTCCTTTTGGCATAGTGACAGCACATGTTAGGGGAATGTATACTCACATACTACGGGTTTCGTTCATTAATTTGTTACTAGAGTTAAAAGCCCTTGTTTGACTTCGAAATTTGTGAATAATGTGTCCAAAATAACATTTCAGCTTGTAACTCGCGCATGGATCGTCAAATACGGTTGTGCATGGTATGGTGACAGCCAGCATGCGGTAATGGATACACACGTACATGTATACTGCGGGTTTCGTCCATTCATGGTTAGCTCAGCTTGGCAAGTTTGAGCTATTTCCATGGGTTGGCGTCCGTCCGTCAACAATTTCCTTTGGCACACCCTACAGGGCACATCCCTCATCCAGTCATCACCAAACTTCAAATGGATCTTCTGTGTGCCCACTAGATGGGAGATATTAATCTTTTCCAGAATTTAGTTTAAATACATGGCCGCCAGCGGTCATCTTGGATTTTACTCATTTGGTGATAAAACCCTTCAGCACATCCTATATGCAACACCCCTCACCATTTGATTCTTCGGGTTGGCCGCTAGATGGGAGCTATCCGATTTGTTCCGAAATTCGTTAAAAACATGTCCATCAGCAGGATTTTTGGATTTCACCCATTCAGCCCACAATTATTGGTCAAATTTTTTAAATGAAAATAATTTCATCTACACAATATAAGTCCATTACTGACACTTTTTGACTTTACTTCTTTATAATTATATTGACTGTTCAGCATAAAACTAACGCCTCCCCAAGAGCTACAGTGTCACTGACACTTTCATTCCCAGAGTTACAGCGCTTGTTTAACTTTGGAATTTCTTACTTTGGTGTCTTTTAGCTTGCAACTTGGGCATGGATTATCGAATCTCGGTTTTCTTTAATGTGCTGGTAGCTCAATTTAGGGGGGAAGGATAGCCACTTCTTAGATTTAGAAAATTAAAAAAATTCCATCCGTACACTGATCCATACAGATATTTAGTATTGTCCACTCTCTAAACTGAGCGACGGCGGCATATGCCACATTTGACGTTGCACTTGTGCATAAAGTACTGATGTGATATACCCATACATACATGTCAACTGTTGAAAGGGCAGCGTCAGTAGTCATTTATTCGTTAATATTGAATTCGCGTATCTGTCGAAGACCGGGCGTTGAAGACGCCTGACCAACGACGTCTTATTCTGCTAAAAAAAAAAAAAACACTTTTATTTTTCGCTCACGTCATCCGTCGAAGCCGGTGTGCAATAATGTCGCACCTTTTGCGTCACTCGACAGTTTTAAAGAGGGATTGATGTCATCTCAATTAAGACTGCCTGTTGAAGACTAATTCGTTGGGTACTTCAAAGAGCAATTTAATGTCGATTCTACATAATCGATCACATCGCATTAGATGAAGTGACAGAACATATCCGCTTTTAGGAGCGCACCGAATCCTCTCGTGGAGCACCCCTAGCGGAATTTACTGTAGTAGCTCTGGGAGATAATTAACTCACATTAGAAAACGCGTGAACATAAGACAGCACACTGCTTTTCTCGAGGGAGAATTCTTTTTCCTAATTGGACAAGTAATTGGACTATACAAATAGACATTCCGTTTTCTCTGTCATACCAATTTATGTCTGAAAATGATAGACCATGTCCAGTTGAAGTACAGATGTCCACACGATGGATAAGATATAATTTGTCTATGTTTGATGTGGCTCGTATGTTGTGAGCCATGTTTGGTTCCAGGCAGATATGCTGATCGATTAATCGCCAGGTCGTTGTTATCAATACTGGGTGTTTTATATACAAAAAGTGAATTAATAAAAAATGTATTGTTAATCATTCAAAGTGTATGAATAGTCAGAATTTGTCAAAAACATTTCATTTGGCAAACATTTTGGCAAGAGAAAATTGTGATCGAGCTCCAATCCTGTGGGTTTGGACACCATATTTCAAGTTACTGACGAACTCCCCGATTTGTGTAAAGGGGCTAGTTTTAAATTCGCATTAGTTTGAGTAGAGTACAGAAACTCAACACCAGCTGTGTGTTTTCTTTTGTTTTTTTGTGGCGCTCACCTCATCTATATTGGAAGATATCTTTGTACCTGCTCTACCTTGATCCCATGTGGCTGAAATTTAGAAAATATATGTATACATTAAAAACATTTCATCGCCTCAATAGTTCAACTAGTGCACTCATGTAATACCATTTGACGTTTAACCAGAAAGGTCACTCCGAAAATTCATTTGAAGTTTTGTAGCAATTGGATTGGGCAT
The DNA here is from genome assembly GCA_032622095.1 of Siphonodentalium dalli. Lineage (NCBI taxonomy): Eukaryota > Metazoa > Mollusca > Scaphopoda > Gadilida > Siphonodentaliidae > Siphonodentalium > Siphonodentalium dalli. The sequence goes on along the minus strand of CP136062.1, from coordinate 138,551,573 downwards.
GCTGCACACAGTGCCCTCATACGTGGCGTGGAGAACTGAACTCTGCCTTGCAGTTTGGGACGAGGGATGTGGCCCTTAGTCAAGTTGAGCTAATAAAAGGGTGGAGTTTTGTCTAAACAAGTTAACAACCTGCCCGTCCCAAGATTTTAATGAGAACCATTTGAAAATGTGTCTTGGTTCATTGCCTTCCTGTACCAGTCACGAGACATTATTATTTTATTTTTTTCGGAGGCTGATATCAATGAGTCTTGTACACAAATCATGCAGATGGAACTACGTTCATCGAATTATTTTCCTCATTAAAATCCACCACTGCAAATCGTGACATGTAATCAATAAAGATATATGATCGGTATATATAAATGCACTCATAAGGTGATTATAATACAAGCTCTAATAAAACAATCAATGCATGATCATTAGTCGTCGCTCTCACAATTTGGCTCTTTAGGGAAGATCCAACCAATGTCTGAAGGTCCCCGAAAAAACATATTTCGGGGGACTATTAAATTAGTTGATGTCAATCCAGCCGTGCGTCCGGATGAGAACTTTATGTTGGGCTATCGGATCGGAACCATGTGAGTTTATCAACTCAAAACACAGGTCAAGTTCGAATATTGTCCGCCAATTTTGCCGGAGTTATGGCCCTTTTTCGACTTAGAATGTGTACGTTCGGAAAGTTTCCGGATGATTACCTTACTTTGGGTTATCGGATCGAAATAAAATTATGCATGTGAGTTTATGAGACTACAATACAGGTCAAGTTCGATTATGGGTACGGTTCGCCCATTTTTTGCCGGAGTTATGGTCCCTTTTCGACTTATAATTTTGTCGTTTTGAGGTTACCGGATAACATTAGTTTTTGTGATACGATCTGAACCAGATTTGCTATGTGATGTTATCATCTCCAAATACAGGTAAAGTTCGAATATGGGTTCGCTCCGCCCATTTTTGCCGGAGTTATGGTTTTTGTCGACTTAGAATATGCCGATTATTTTGGTTTCATATAATAATATAGAAAATCTTAGAAATGATATCTGCATGTGGCATTCGTGCATGTAGTTCAATCAAATTTTAATTAGGGCTCAACTTTTAGAAAAAAAAGCCTGAACCACAAACAAATCCTTCAAATAGATATTAAACACTTGAGCGCAATATTAATATGGTTGTTGTTCATTCAGTGGCACAAAGTTAAGGGTAATAACGGATAGGGAACATGCGGAACGAATCGTCTGTCAAATTTTTAGGTATCCATATAGATGAAAACCTGACCTTTAATAACCACATTTCTATTGTATGCTCAAAAATGGCACATGCAATTTATTGCATTAATAAAGTTAAACATTTTCTCCCGAGCAAGGCTCTCAAAACATTATACTTCGCCCTAATTCAAAGCCACTTAGTTTATGGCATCCAAATATGGGGACATGTATCGGCAATGAAGAAACTATATTTATTACAAAAACGAGCCATCAGAATTATATGTAACAAAAAATATAGAAGTCACACCGATCCTCTTTTCAAACAAGTAAACATTTTAAAAATAGATGATTTACATAAATTACATGCATCCATTTTCATGCATGATTGGTACTACGATCGCTTACCGGTGTCTTTTTCTGGTATGTATGACAAGAGAGCAGAACCAAATAGACGACAACCTAATCCTATAGTACAAAAAAAATTCAGGACCATCTCTTTTTCTAAAGTTCTCCCATACCATTCATTCCCCTTTATGTGGAATTCCCTAGAAAGTAAATATACCTCTAAACAATCAAGACATGTGTTCCGAAAACGTTTGAAAACGGATATCATTAATACCTATTCAGCGAGCGTGCGATGCAAAAACCGAAGATGCCCTGATTGCACAAACGATACATAATTTTCTGATAACAAAATAAACAAAACAAACAAACAATACAAAACAAAATTCACTCTAGTATGCATGTTAATTGAGAAAAAAAGAAGAAAGTAAAACAATTCCCAAAACCTCACTCACATTATTCCTACTCGGTTCCACTCACACATGTATATTCATAGTAATCATTCATTATATCGACCAAGTAGGTACCCATACATACATATGAACCACTTTTCGTACCATCGCCCTAACAACGCCTATATATTAAAAACCCAGTCTGCACACGATAAACGTAACCTGAAAACAATCAAGTTAATTCGGCCATCTTCATCATATAATCTGTCACTACATCCAGGGGTGATAGGAAAACAGTCAGCCATGACTATATCACCCCTAGCAATATACATGTATAGTCTATTAATATTATATTTATTTGTAATTGTACTTTCCATGTATGTGTATTGTAAATAAAATTATCCTATCCTATCCTATAACCTCACATTCTCACTGCACTATATAAGTTCAGCTGAAGTGAATGTCAGATAAACAATTCTCTCTTCCTCGTATCACCGGAACAGATATTTACATGTAATCCTTAATTGAGAACAGCGACTGGGACTTCCATTGCTGGCTACCACAACCCACAAGTCGTCTATACACTCCACACCATAGCCAACTAAGTATTACATAGAATGAATGTTTGAAGCGCTAATTGGTTATCTTGTGTATAGAATGTAGAATTTTATTCAGAATACCGAAGTCAATTTTCCAACTCACCATGCGAAATTATATGTTGTATTATAGAACATGGAAATTACTCACATTCAACATCATCCGTAACACATACACATGTCTATAAAGCATCACATTGGATATAATTAACTGTCTTAAAATCTATTCACGTTATAACCCATCAAACAACATATCATCGCACAAATACGCACATAATCGACCTATAATATGAAATAGGTACATAATGCGATCATTTGATTCTCAAATAAGCAGACATTGGACTCATACCCGCTATTTCGTTTTGTGGCACGGGCCAAAGTGAAAACACATGTGTAAGAGCGTATACCTGAAATGTCTTGATGTGGCTTATTTGATTCACTGTCCGAACATAATCTGCTCAGAATCGCCTCATTGTGAGTCGATATGTGACTAAACCGCTCTCATTTTCAGCATATTATCGACTCAAAATGAGGCAATTCTAAGCAGATTATCTAGCTACAACAAGTTGTATTATAAGCAGATAATGTGCGGGGTTTCACGAGAATAGGCTGCATCACAGGTTTTTGGCATTCGTTGAATAATCTTTGGATAAATCCTGATTGAGACTTGGACCAAGATGTCTATGTTAAACTTTACCTGTTGATTGAATCTGACCCAGTGTTACTACAGTAACTGTTGGTGAAAAATCCAGCTATTACATTCTCAAGTCATACTCTGGAAAATTGGATTAGATACGTTTTGGAATAATACAATGTGGATTTCTCACCAGAACATTTCTTATAGAGTTCTCCTGAATCAAGATATACTTTCATTTGTGGAAATTATAACTGTTGTCTGTCACAACAAAGTTAGAATTTGGTTGGTAAATAAGTGCCACATATTTTTTGTACCCGTTTGTAGCAAAAATCGGGACGTGTTATGTTTTCTGTCTCGTTTCTGGATAATAGCTTCAGTAAGTCTGAATAGAATTAAATTTGGTATGTGAATTTACTAGCCCAACATACAGGTCAAGTTTGAATTTGGGTTCCAATCGCCATTTTTTACCAGAGGAATTTGTACATGCGTCCCAGTTTAACCTGAAATCAGTGTGGTTTTATTGACCATGTGGTATATTTGTGTTTGTTTGTGTGTGTGAAGTTTTGATACTCCAATTTAAAAATTTGATTAACATGCCCCTGGAGCCATTATTATATTGGACTAGTTTGGTTACACCTTAAATTATGCTAAGTTCAAGGTGAGTGGAACTTCTTTCATTTTCAATGTTTGGATTTGCCAACAAAATGGACTGAGTTATTAGGTTCATCTATGTTTTAGCTGCTAGGCCAGAAACAAATCCTACCTCAACATTGTTACCTGTAAATGTAGATCTGAATGCTTAAAAGTATGGGTTTGGCACTCGACGAAACCCACATTCAGCTGAAGCAATTCATATTTATCGATATTTACCTTGCATGCAAGTGTGCTGGTGTTTTTTCTTTAATTTCTTCGTTGTTTTGAATATTACTGTTGAATCTAATTTCAAAAATGCATGCATTTGAGTGAGCTATTCATTAGACGGCACGGTACCGAGATCTTGTAAACATATTACCATTTTAGAATATTGGGTATCATCTTTCTCAGTGGGCGGAACAACCAAAAAGCTTACAGCTTACTGTCGTCTTCGTTTCCAACCGATATAAGATGCCTGCAAATATCCGATAACGTAGAGCATCAATTGTATGTCAACTATACTTTGTCTCAATATGTTATGTTTTATGTATCTGTATGTATTGTCTTTGTGTTAGAATAAAGTATGTCTAAACAAAAAATGCCTGAACAATTTAAAGTTATGTGAAACACTCCCGTATGGTGATCAAATAGAAATGGAGAATAATCTTGTTCAAAGAAGTAATTTTTACAAATAGTATATCCAAATTGAAAATACAAACCGCCATTCGTATATCTGAATTATATGCAGTGACTCTCGATGACGAAATCGTTTTCGTTAGTTTATCGGCAATAGATGCGTCCCGAATCGAGTAGTAAATATTTACAATTGAGCGTAGATCAACGATGTTTTCTATGGAGTGGTATGGTCGATGTGCTGCAAATTTTCGGCGATGTTAGTAGAATGTTACAGTCATCCAGTTGTCATAGCGTCTGAATACTAACTTATCAGTTTCACACACCCGAACAAGTCCATAATACGTCTTTAAACACCAACATTTATTGTTGAGTTGTTTTAATTTCGAGGTTAATGGTGGTGACAACTGCGCCATGCATACTCTGTCGGGCAATGACGAATCTCTTTCTAGTGCTGATGATCAGCGCGGATTTATGATCCACGTATAGTGTACATGGGAAGGTAACCTGATGGGTGTATCTGGACAAGTTTGTCAATTGCTTTCCGGGTTCCGTGGTTTCTACGAGCAGTGAAGTGATGTTAACCATATGCGCGATCGTTCCTTCTAACCGAACAAACGTAATATGGCCTAGCGACTGGAAAGACGATACACAGCAATAGAACAAACTTATCATAATTGCAATGGGAGCCCTGACAACTATTAAGGTACCTTCATACGCTGGCAAGTTTACACAGTGTATTTTTCAGGCATTTTCTCATAGAAACCCCTTTGGTGCCAGAACATGAATGCATATTTACCAGAGCTAACGCCATGGAAAGTAAACGTTCGGTAGTTCCACATGTAATATAAGCTTTTTTCGCATTCGGTTCCTGGCGCATTGTAGCTGTCTATACCGAAATGCCTGCAAAAAATGCCAGGCAGATTTGCGAGTTTATGAACGTACCATTAGGAATCATGTTGTTTGGTGATTGTGATTAGTAATAAGTTTCAATTAATGCGGGGTAATCAAACGACGGTCGATATGAGTAGATGCACGAGGTGATTCCCTCCTCACAGCATCCTTTGTTATGTCCCCAACCGGAAATTTGGCGAGATTGGAGCGCGACGAAGAAATTATATGAGCCTTATCGTGTTCCGTGGATCATTAGGAACGCTGTTCGAAATGAAATTCGATCACGATACGGATATATACGGCCACCAAATTACCTTATATGCGGTAATGTATAGCAGGCCCGGTCGTAATGATATACCCAAGTGAAACCCGAACAGCGCAGTATTGGTAATATCGAAATTTACATTCCCATTTTTTAATCAAAGCGAAACCTTAAACTAATTGAACTGTTAGAAACCTAACATGAGTTCTCTGTGAGTTTTAATGATTTTGCCTGTGTCATCTGATGTCCTGGTGTTTATTATGGCATTCAGCTGCTACCTAACCGTGAAAAAAGGCAAGACTTAGTGTCGGGTAACATGAAGTGCGAAGCAAACATTTGAAGAAATAATTTCACGGTTTGTTTTCTGTCCAGTAATGACATATATGTGTTGTAAATTCAGAGTAGCATAGAAACATGCAGCAAGCCAGCAACATCAGTATTATCTTTAGTATCTAGGGTCACATAAATATGAATTTGAAGTTGACGTGGATTTACAGCAAGTGTAATTATTAGTTTGTCATAAAGACATATTATGTACGAATTTCAGTGAATCAAACTGATATACGAGTACCAATGCACTTTTCTCACTGAATATAACATTCAATTAAAGGTACTCAATCCGATCAGACGGTCCCCATATCATCAAGATACAAAAACAACAACAACAACATTTCTTCAAAATACGCCTTAATTATCAGAATAAAATAATTGCAACAAAATAATAGTAACCACTATTTACTATGGCATCAAATTTCCCAAAACGTGTTATTTATCAACATTTTGTTGAACGAAATATGGCCGTATTATCACTTGAATGTCACGAAATTTGGCCGCATTACTACTTGATTTTAGAGTTATCCATCTTCATCCTCAATTTTATCCGACACCGTCGGTTTGACGAATTTGTCCGGACAACAAATAATTGCACATCTCGAGAAATAACAAACTTCAAAAATCGATATCTTAGTACACAATAAACACGGATACACATTTAGGAACATACTCTCCGTACATTCACTAGAAGCGGATTCGCTCTGCTATACAGGTTACGTAGCGTTTTTCCGAAGACCCATAACTCCGAAGGTCCGATTCTCCGAAGGTCAGATTCTCCGACGCCCCGATTCTCCGAAAGCCCATAACTCCGAAGTTCCGATTCTCCGAAATCCCATAACTCCGAAGACCCATAACTCCGAAAGCCCATAACTCCGAAGGCCTATAACTCCGAACGCCCATAACTCCGAAGGTCTATAACTCCGAAGGGCCTATTCTCCGAAGGGCCGATTCTCCGAAGATCATGTTTTATCGCTTATTAAATAGTGTACAGTCCAGTGGCGGGGTCAATGGGGCCCTCGGGAAGACCGTCCCCAAAAAACATGTCAAATGTCATGTAAACGTCAGGAAATCCCCCCTAGGCATTCAAATATTCACAGTGTTCCTGCCCAGGGGAGCCCCCGGACCAACGATTGGGGGCGACCCCTCCCATGTATGCGCTCCCCAATCAGGCCTTCGTGATATGCTTTCGGCATATCATATGCATGATATATCCCCCACATATGCTAATTAATGTGCACCCCTAAATGGGAACCCTGGCTCCGCCACTGGTGTGCACCGGGTATATTATAACTAAACGCTGCAAGAATGTCAGAGTAGCCTAACATGCACAGGGGCGACAAGTTCTTCCCCGTTCACCCCTGTACATTTTACTCTGGCATCTCATGGGCCAACGTAACGTTATAGTATCTGGTGTATAGTCAGTGGCGGGCCAGAATTCCCATTTAGGTGGGGGCAGTAGAAAAAGTTTGAATATTTTGATGCCCCATGAACGATTTCCGGGCGTTTACATGACATTGGACATGTTTTGGTAGGGGCCCATATTGTCTGAAATAGCAAGTAGAGGTTTAATGGGGGCAGTGGGAATTTTGGGACCCCTTGGCTTCGCCACTGGACTGTACACTATTTAGTAAACGATAATACCCCGATAAAACAAAATCTTCGGAGAATCGGACCTTCGGAGTTATGGGCCGTCGGAGAATCGGGCCTTCGGAGTTATAGGTCTTCGGAGTTATAGGTCTTCGGAGAATCGGCCCTTCGGAGTTATGGGCTTTCGGAGAATCGGATCTTCGGAGTTATGGGCCGTCGGAGAATCGGGTCTTCGGAGTTATGGGCCGTCGGAGAATCGGGTCTTCTGAGTTGTGGGCCGTCGGAGAATCGGGTCTTCGGAGTTGTGGGCCTTCGTAGTAATAGGTCTTCGGAAAACCGGTATGACACCGCTATACATGTATGATTATGCTTATAAAAGTATACTGTTAGACGGAAAATCGTGCATATGTGTGCTGATGTTTTATATCAGATGGGCAGTTGCACTCCTAGAAACATTTAGGAGGGCATTTCTGTGCTGGCCTGGAATTTGCAGAATGCAAAGTATGTGCAGCCAATGTTTCCATATGGCGAGACAGTCACTGAACGGTGGGTCATTGTGGTCGATAATGTCGGGAGGGATGAGTAACATATCCTCCTGAAGTCTGAAAATCTACCTGACGTCTATATCCCGGCTCAGCTGCTTGGTGGCGGAACAAAAACATGCGTAACTTTGTTGTTCAAAGCAACGTATTGACCCGATTCGTCATGCCATGTTTAATCCCCAGGGTTTAAGAAAATCTCTATCAGTGGTGTCTCTTACCGATAACGAGAGAGAGGTTAGCGACGGTCGCTATGAAAGCTCGGGTTAAAGTCGATATTGGAATTTGCTCTTTGCCTTCTTGACTTACTAACATCCGCTGGTAGACGCCCGACGCCACATGGAAAAAAGACTATTGTCTGAATGAACTGTATCATTCTTTGTGCTTGTCACTTGATAACCGCACAGACACTTGTGCCGTGTTCTGTGACATTTCTATAGCGTTTTGAAAGGGTTTGGCACAGAGGCCTTTTGGCGAAGTTAGAATCTTATGGAGTTGTGGGTGAATGTTTGACTTGGTTATCTGATTATATAAGCAATGGCAGACAACGTGTCCTCGGGGGGACACCTTTTCCGAAAACAAGCCTATTCATGCTGGAGTCCCCCAGGGGTCTGTTCTGGAACATTTCCTATTCCTTGTATACATCAATTATTTGGCAATAACTTACACTCTCTGGTGAGATTATATGCTGATGACACTTGCTTAACTGTTAATCACAAAGAGCATGACGAATTATTGTATACGGTAAATAAAGATCTCAGTATAATACATAACTGGCCCTGCGCGTGGCTTGTCAGCTTCAATCCTTTAAAAACAAACGTTTTACAGTTTTCGGTCTCATCCAAAGCAATTAAACATGACTTAGAAAAAAATATCGAATTTGGTACCACATTCCTCCCAATATCTGAATCACAAAAACATCTGGGGCTACAAATCCAATCGAATTTGGGCTGGGATCTTCAAATAAACGATATCGCACAAAGAGTTGCTGCACGCTTAGTTCCATATTCCCGATTTTCTGTCCCGAATTAGTATATTCGGCAAAATTCGGGACCAGACCAAATCGGCAGCATTCGAGAGAATTCTGGACGAGTTTTATTCCAAAAACCGCCGAACTGATGACAAAACTTAATCGTCCCAAACATTGCCGAGTATTCCAGAATGCTTCCGAATTTCTTCCCGAATGATAAAGAATTATCCCGATCTGATACCGAAATTTCGTGCGAGTAGCTGCTGAATTGCCCAGATTACTACCGACTTACACCGAGTTGTTGCCGAATCAATGCCGAACTGGTACCGAATTGATGCCGAATAAATACCGAATTGGTATTCAATTGCTGCCGAACGTCCCGAATCGATGCCGAATTTTGCAGATACACCGGATCTCAGTATAAAAGCAGCCACACGTGACGAATTCGGGAATAACCTACGGAATACTGCCGACTACTCCAGAATATTCACCCGAATATTGCCGAATACTGCCGACTACTCCCGAATAGGTGCCGAATTGCTCCCGAATTTATCCCGATGATTGACAAATCGGGAGCGATTCGGCTTGGTTCCCGATAGTTTTGAACATTTCAAAACTGTCGGGAGCGAGTCCAGAATCGTCCCGAATCGACCCCGATAGCACCGATATCCCAGATCATGTTCGGGGGTAAAAATTCACTGTCCCGACTCGTCCCGAACTTACTCCACGATTTTTGCAAATTTATGATTCGGGAGTCATTCGGGAACATTCGGGGTGGAAAATCGGGGATATGGAACCGGGGCATTATCAGCATTAAGAACGCTTAAATTTAGACTGTCAAGGAAAACATTGTTGCTAATATACAATGCATATATATACTACCGCTCTTCGATTACGGTGATGTTATTTGGGATTGTGCACCAAACAACCTCCTCGACACTCTTGATAAACTTCAGTTTGAAGCTGCTAGAATAATCAGTGGGTTAACACGTTCTGCTTCAAATAAACGACTTCTGATAGAAATGGGTTGGATATCACTCACAGAGAGGAGACACACACACAAGTGGGTGCTTTTAACTAAAATTCTAAGTCAGAAAGTCCCTTCGTACTTGACTAATATTTTGCCTCAACGTGTAGGGGATAATAAATCTCATAAGCTCAAATATCCTGAGAAATTTAAGTCTTTGGGAGGGAACACTAATTATTACCAGGATTCATTTTTCCCCGCTATGGTAAAACAGTGGAATTCGCTTCCAGACGAAACGAGGAAACTTGAAACAACTAATCAGCTCATGTCAAAGGTTTGCGAGAAAATCTTAGTTATTAAACCACCGGAATGGTTTAACGTGGGAGATCGAAAATCCAACATAATTCATTGTAGACTGCGAAATAATTCTAGTAACCTAAACTTTGATAAATTTCATAATTATATTCACACATCCCCTATGTGTACTTGTGGATACCACGAAGAAACCGCATTCCATTTCATTTTCATGTGTCCTCTGTACCCATTAGAAAGACAAATCATGCTTGACCGTTTTAATCGGCTTGGTATAAGAGTTTTAACAACAGAAAAAGTACTTTTCGGTGACCCAAGCGTCTCTTGTGAAACTAATACTGAATTATTCAAGATAGTACAGTCATATATCAATGCTACCAAGAGATTCGAAGAATGACCTTAATCGTATATTAAAACCTCAAACAGTGCTCTTACAATTCAGATGGATATGTGGTAGAGAGTCCCTTCCTGTCGCCAGTGGATCACGGATGACGGTTTTTCTCCAAATTTACTTGCTTTGATTGTTTTTGTATCGTGCTGTAATTGTCGTCTTTTGTATGTATATCTATTATTTGTAACATTTGTAGGGAGAGGAGCAACCGTAAGTTTTGTAACTTGTGCTCCGATCACTTAAGCTGAGTTTAGCTTAATAAATATGTTTAAACTAAAATGAATCGCGCCGAATTTATTCGCATGAGTGATCTTAGAAATATGGGATCTTATTATGCCTCCGACCCCCGGGATGTTCGGGGCATATAGCCACCCGTCCGTCTGCCCGTCTAGCGTTCGTCCGTCCGACCATATGACCTTGTAACTCGGGTGTTAATTAACGGATTGTGTTGTCCTTTGGTATGGTCATAGCACAGCTTGGTGGAAATGATATTCGAACACTACGGGTTTCATCCATTTTACCAGAGTTGCAATTGCGGACCATGATTGACTTGGAAATTTGTGAATTGTGTGTCCGTGTATACGAACATTTCAGTTTGTAACTACGATGTTCTTTGGCATGGTTGAGGGTAGAGGATTCCCACATACTACGGGTTTTGACTATTAATTTTTACCAGAGTTACGACCCTTGTTTGACTTGCAAATTTGTTAATTTGTAAAAGAGATTGAAATCGTGCATTATATGTACTGCTCAGGGTGTGTGTCTATTGCTTGGAGTTATGTATACTAGTATACGTGCTTTTCTGTGTTGTGTGTTATTTTTGTATTCTTATCTACACATGCTGGGTCGTTTTGTAGTTTAAATACGTACACTTTGATTTGAGCAGTTATATAGGTTTTCAAATGAAGGACAAGAAAGAGAGTGTTCATGCACCAATGCTTAATATAAGCATTTCCATTCATAAATATTGCCAATAGTTGCACGATAAGCAAGAACAATGGACCATGAACCCACATTGATATATGCATGTACATGCATAGACATTGACAACGCAAATAGTTAAGACAGTTACAGTAACCTCATAGTGACTCATCAACGTGCCTTCAAGTCGTACGTCCTTAACTTTGGTTTATTTCGGTTTATTTCTATTTTTAGAAGCGCGATAATTGTCCCATCTAATATGCATGAATTATGAACACAGTCAAACCCAATCAGACTTTCTGTGATATATATATATAGCTAGCTTAGTGTTTGCACCAAAATTGTACAGTTTTAAGTGCTCTCATTGACATGAATAATTCATGCTTTACACCATGTCTCACTATAGAACTGTGATAGCTCTAGGTTTCTTGTTTGTGTTACGCATCACAAGTCGATGGGTTTGTCCAATACCAATATGTTCAACATGCATCTTAAGCACATTACTCTGCCGCTCTACATGTCAAACCGGAAGTAACTGACTCACAAAGCGGCATGGGTATCTAACACGAAGCATCATTAATTCCAGAGTGCGACAAGTCGGCCCATCCCAATGACAAGAGGAGATATATCTGGAGAGTAAATGAAAGGCAGATCATCATGCTGTGTGCGGCGGGCACCGTGTACTCCAATGTGATGTGTGGGTGTAAGGAAGCAGAGAAGACTGAGCTAGATAACTCAGGTAAAGTCCAATCATATCAACTAATCAAATTAATTCAGGCATCGGCGCACATTTCGTATAAACACAGGCAAGAACTATACAAGACAGTTTCAATAATGAATTTCTGTGGATCTATCCAGTGGAAACTCTTGAATTCCATATATCATCTGCATTGCATAATTAAATGGACGGGCGGCCTTCGTTGTAGGTTATAATTTAGAAATAACATTTATTAAATTATGATAATTTCCTCAAGAATATACAGGAGGGAGGGAGAGGGGGGGTCAGAGGGTCTTGATCTGGTGAAAATAAAGAATGTTTGTGAGACAAGTTACGAGAATATGAGATGAACACCTGAACAATTATTTTTATACCCCCTTTTTTGAAGGGGGTATACTGTTTCGCACCTGTCCGTGCGTCGGGGCGTGTGTGCATCCGTCCGTCCGATGTCTGTTCATGTCATAACTTGAGTAGAGGTGCTCGGATCTCTATGTAATTTGGTATGGATGTTCACAACTATGATAACATATTTTATTTGTCAATTAATTTAAAGGGTAAAAATTCTTAAAGTACATGTATATCGTCACGTATTTACAACTATCAGCATAGGTCTATATTTTAATTATTCGTAGTGGAAAGTCAAAACTGCTATTACTTCTCTGCTCATTGATATGTCCTATCAAATACAAACTACTACGTGGCTAGGGTTAAAATGCCCAACCCGATCTGACACCATGACATTGATATGTATAGATCAGCAAATAATGATTTCGAGCCTATATATGAACACATTCGTTGGTATTGCACAGTGTGATATCGACTTTCAGACGGAAAAGTTCTGATATCTTTGGATTTTATGACCCCATTATACAGTTCTGATTATCACATCGCACTGATAATTCGATGATGACCTATGAGTTTTGGGGATTATTTTGCCCACTAAAGGAATAGACATTAATGGCAAGATCCAAAGGGTTGGTATAACTTAGTTTAGCCCATATTAATATGCCCCCATAATGCTTCGGGTCATATGGTCCAGGGCATGCGTACGAACATTTAATCTTGTAACTCGGTGTACAGTATCGGCGTCGGTTGTCCGTTGCCGGCTTGGTGTTAGTCCAACTTGGGAAATTATATCGGTATATTATGGTGTTCGTCCTTCAATTATTGCAGGAGTTATCGCACTTGCTGGACTTGAGGTTAGTTAATTGTTACTCTCTACAACCACTCCGATATCAATGGGCGGCTTTGCATGCTATTTGGAATGCTAATAGAAAATCATTAGGGGAAGAATATGCATTTGCATTCGGTCCCAAAATCCGTCGCTGTCCTAATCGAATTAACAAACAATCTACATATAATTTAAAGATGAAAACCGGATACGATATGTATCGCGTGACTCATTAACAATACGTGTATATCAAGAGACGGTTTATCGCGATTTCCACATTGATAGTCAATGCCAGCACAATAATACTTATGTTGCTTTCACATTTATATATGATCTTGACTTCAGTTTCAAATGAGTGACTTGATGTGGAACGAAGCGATCGGTTGATACTCAAAGAAGCACAAATATATTAGTGTTATCATTTATATAACCGATTGATATTATAACACAATATCAATAACTATATAGTGCAAGGTGTTGCTTGCTTAAACTGCCATGATGAGAGTTTAGTCCATTGATTGAGTTATTGGCTACACTTGTCGAACTTAAAATAGAATATAACAAGAGACCGGCCAAAAGTTTACACATGTGTAATACAATTAGTATTGCCACTCCAGTGGTAACATGGTGCAGTTGGATTTTATTATATGATAGGCTAATATGAGGGAAAGTATACCGCACGTGCACAATTGGTTTGTTCTGTTTATGTTCACCAGAATTACGCACCGTTTTCGACTTAGACAATAGCAAAATTGTCCATCCATGTATACAAACACTTGGTACTCTCTAACCCATAAGTTGTGGGGGCAATATTCAACCCTTGTCGTTATAGTCTGTGGTTGGTAATAGAGATATACTGCTGTGAGGCCTGTTGAATCACATCGTGAGTGACATCCACCTCTTTGTTGCCGGAAGAGCACTTACTTAGCCCAGGATATATTCGACGCTTAATATAACCTTTGCGTGATGAATGATAGTTTAGAAGGTTTTACACCCATTGACGCGAGGCACATGTATTCAATGGAATCCCAGCCATTGAATACATATTAGTGCATATATACCTCTAGTGGAATACAAGCCGGAACTATTCTTGTTGACGTTGTCGCCAAGAAAGATGACGTACATTACGTCGATCATCCGCTTCCGGTGATCCCCCCATAATTACTGGTTATTTGCAGGGGGGGGGGTCTGCAAAAAATAATCCGTATATAGGTCCGGGTGGGTTGGTGGTCCAGAGGCGGAAAAATGGTGCTTGTAAATCTTTTCCAAACTCGTTTTTGTTTTCAAACAATTTACAAGTACTGACCATGTAATGTTGTTTGTAAGCATGTTAGTACCATGCTTGTTGGTATAGGGCTATATAGGCAGCTAAAGTGACTCTTTAGCCTCAGATTTAGCAACATTCTGGATTTCACAGTATCCCGGACCACTTCATAGTGGACCACCGTATTAAAGACACGGTTGGCCTTGGCGGTGGGTATCCTGTGAAAATATGTCCACCCGTCAAATACCGCCACAAACAGAAAGAACATCAAAATGTAGATAGACTTTGTCCGTATACAAATAAGAAATATCGCATAAACGGTATGTTATAGTCATATGTTTGACCATTGTTATGTAAACAAATGCGTAAAAAGTTACTTTTCTGGTGTTTGTTTATATTATGATGGTAAACATAAAGAGCGTTCTTTGTCGGTGAATACCTGGTATGGAACTAATAAAGAGCGTTTATGCCAGTTGTGTGTGATTAGCCAGTATCATTATGCTGTCTTCTGTAACACAATCAGGCTCCTTCTTAGGTAAAATATAGTATGTCTTTATGATAACATGCTGTTTACGCGATGGTCGTGGTATATATGAACGGAACTGTATGCGTTTTACTGTTTTTCTGTTTACGGTGTTTGGAACAAATATGAATATTTTCCACAATTAAGGCCGCACGTGCCTTTAACGTTCAGGAAACTTATGATCAACGGAAGAAATATTTAGTAACAAAATTAATACATGTATATTACCCAGTTGTATTATCTGAATAAAAGTAATAAAACCAAAAAACTCTATCACAAATTGGATACTACATGGTGAATACTCAATGATGACTACTAGTAGATATAATTAACCTGATTGTTGCATAACATGAAATTGAAAAGGGTGTCTCATAAATTTCTAATGTCTGAAATAATGTCTTGTTCTGGCATGTAATCAAATTCATTCCTTCTGGTTATTTCTCATCTTGAATGATTGCAAGTAATGTTAATTTGCAACAATTATCCAAATAAAACTGAAATGGTTATGATGAATGACATTACTGTTTAATGCTCAGACAATCCCAAATGAAGGTGACGCTATTCTCATTGAATTTCCGAACTTCATCTGTGAGCTTTACTGCTCAACAAGACAAAACTAAAATACTAATTGTATACTGTTATCACTTACAAATAGATGAACTGAAATAATGTGATGCATTCAGATGCATTGAGAAATGAGATTCAATTCTTCATTCTGGTCTATCACCATACCAAACCACATCAAAATTTGACAACCGACACTTAACTTATATTGCAAAAACTTTGTATGGACTGAATTTCATAACGTCGAACAGGGCCCATAACTCTGGTAGGCATTGGTGGTCACAACCCGCGATATTATGCATATTCGTCCCCCATTTCTGGTCCGTCACCATGCCATAGGGCATCAAATATGACAACTGACTCTTGAGTTAAAATTCAAAATGTTTGTACGGACAGACGGCTCGAGACGTCAACTATATACCCGCCGACTAATATCGGGCAGTATAATAACCATATATCTATGTGTATACCTAACCAAAAAAACAATTCCCCTCCCCACTCCTATCCCGTTGGATAAGACTAAAGAGTTCTTTGATCATGCACATATAATTGTGGAACCCCTGACCTGTTTACCACTATTTACACTGGCCAGTGTTCTCTGTCAGACACAACACACTCGATATATTAAGGCTATAATGGGGTCTAGGGCAATTTGTGACATATAGTGTACCTACACAATGCTTAATTAATAGTGTTGTTAGATACTGAAAACACATGGAAATACAGTATATTTTTCGTTTTTCTGATGTGTTTACCAATTAGTAAGGCAGTTAACACAGTTATTGAAGAACGGCTAAAAAAAACCTCTGAAATTTTGATAAAAACATGAGAAACGGGGGTGGGTCCCCAAAATTTTGGAGGAAAAAAATATTTTTTTTGCAAAAATGCGGTGGTGGGTCCCTCGAGGTCGGAAAAAAACTTTTTGGGCCCTATATGTGCAATTTTTTTCCAGACCCCCCCCTGGTTATTTGTCAGACTTAAATCACACAATAAAAGTAGCTATAGTAACAATGGAGGTGGCATTCATGGATTTATCTTATCTGACTGAACGGTGTAGAATAAATACAGAACATAACTTGCATCATAATCTCGAAAAAATCATACCAAAAGAATGACACCACAAAGAGACACGTTTCAAAAACACTATAGGAAAAATCACTTTTAGGGTGGGTGGGCTTGGGGGAGGCGGACGGCACTGTCTAACTGTTATTGAAGCGCCGCAGGCGCGTTAAGCAACGTCACCCCTTTTTCAAATTGATATCGAGGCAGTCAGGTCGCGCCAGCTCTATATATAAGCGCCCGCGGCTACCACTTTATAGCATCAAGGGTAGACTGAGCAAATCGAGACGGGATGCTGGTCCCGCCAAACTCTCCAGACGGCATCGACATATCAAAACGCATGCGATTCTCGCCTATCGTATCCGTATTTGGACGAGATTGTAAGACCATAGCCTGAACCGCCGATCAACAACAGCGATAGTGGTCAATTGCTCACTGGATTTCGCGTGCTGGTTCGTTGCAGTGACGATTTTTGTTGACGCCTTTGGAAGAAAACACTAGTGGTAGCTGCTGGAAGTATGATGACTGTTTCGAAAATATATATATATTTTTTTATTTATGCATAGGTCGTTTCTTGAACATACTATATGAAAATATCCCGACAATAAATAGGATTCCTTCTGTACTTTTGTTATCTGCCGTCTATCTGTTATCTGCTTATTTTTCATGAAAACCCCTCCAAATGAATATACATGTACTAGACTATTCCAATGTATACTTTTATAACTGAGTGGGAAAATCCATTTAGAATAGAAAGGGTTAAGTAACATAATTGAGTACAGTGAACATCGAAACTACTCAGTCTGCCTCGAATGGGGCGAACACGAGCACGGTATATTCGTGTATCTCGTCACCGTTGTCAGTTGTTTTTTCGGTCGCCTGTGATATCTACGAGCAGTTGAGTGATTCCAGGTAAAAATGCCCTGCTCGGTCTTTCCTCCCCAGTAAAACTGACAACTTCGTAGTATAGCGTAGCGGCTGAAGCTATACGGTAAACCCCAATAAATCAAACAAATTAACCATGTCATGGGATACCCCCTCCCATAGATAGGCGTGGGCTAGTTCATTTGCCTCTCCGTGTAGTTATGTATCTGATTCCAGATTGATCCCCGGAGTTTATATGCATGTGGGTATGTAGTTAACGTAGACCGGTAACAATCATGGTGAGTAATCCAATGCTGGTTTCACCTGAAGCTGATCGGCAAATTAGCAGGACCACTTTACCGTCATGTTTCTTAACTTAAATTTGCAGGAGTATGTAAAGCATACCTGTATCTTCCGCTTGACACGGATAAGGAGGATGTGATGGGGATATCCGCGACGGGAGGTAACAATGAATGGATCCAGCAAGGGGTACCAGGAGCGACCGGATCGGGGGCTTTGTTACTACATGGGAAGGAGAACTTGATAGTCTGGGCGCTCAACAACATGGAGTTCGGATCTCAGTTCGTTCTTACATTCAGGTACATACAAGATCTTTAGCAAGCTGCAAAACAGAGTTCATTCGCCTCGCGACGCGATGTCTGAACGCTGCCGGTATGTGTATTTTCTTAATTAAATTTAAAAAAAAATGTTCTGTCAGTTACAATTCATTCTGACTTGATCTAGACAATTTTCGAATATGGGCAGATCAGTTTCTCAGAATAATGCAGAATTAATTGTTACCTACAAAAGTCTCATACATGTATAAATGAATGTTAAATTTCTTCACATTGCGTGTAGGTTCTGGCAGAGGTAAGTCCTGTGTAGGGGACTGAACTCTGCATGGAGCTTGGGTCTTCAGAGTTTAGACATATGTACGTATGATGCTCATCTTCCACATTTAAAGTGGCACATAACATTCAAACCTATATTTAAATATGGTATAATTATTTGCTTTCTCACGTTCAGGGAATCGAAATCTTTCTATAAGGCGGCCATAATATTTGTCACAATCTATCGTTGTTGTGTAAGTATATATTTCATTTTCGTTGAACTATTTTGATCCTAAGAAAAGGTAAGTAATTGCTTGTTTTAATTTGATGATCAGAGATTACATTCAGCTTCATTAAATCAGAATCAAAGTCTGATCTGACATTTACTTGTTATATATTACGGGAAATCGCATTGGTTATACCCACATAACACAGTGGTGTGCGAGCCGATGTCAGTGCCACTTAACACATTCCGTCATGAAATTTGACATAATGTTTACCACAAATGAGCTCCCATTACTAATTAAGAGTGAGAAGTTAAACGCAGTTAATAAATTGCTATTGCCACAAAAGCAAGCAATTGGTACGTTTATTAGCTTGAGTCTGCCGTGAGGATGCTATGTCGTTTCAAAGGTTCATGAGACATTAACGAAACTCTCTCTTCACATTGACTGCATGACTTGTCAATGGACATGTTTATTAGATTGAGTCTGCCTTGAGTCTGCCATGTCGCTTCAAAGGGTCGTGATACATTAAACTCTTCCTTTACTAGACTGATTTCATTTATTATTTAAAGACTGCAATTAATATTATGCACCATCTAACGGTGCAGCTTTTGTCGCTGAAGGCACAGCAAACAATATTCTTGAAACTTCTAAAGGCTGTTCATTAATCTTTCAGATTCAAGGCCTTCCTGCCAGACGATAATGAGGATGATAGATTTGCCATCATTGACAACAGCGACTGTGACAAGGAGGCCACATTCGGAGTAGCAATGCTCAGAACTGGCAAGAATAGGGCTTCTCTGTTCGGCGGGTTTAAACTCATGAGTGATGTGTTTGTCACAACGAAAATACCAGATGTGGTAAGATAACTCATTGTATTACCCGCCTGTTACTGAACCGTCTCTGACCGTGTCATCCTTTTCAGCTTACCATTCTGTGCACAGACGACTAAGTGAACAGAAAGTTTATAATAAAAGCATCATTACATAATTATGTGACCAGATCGGGGAATAGCATGTAATAATTCTATGGAAAAAACATCAGAAATGATTAAATAGAAGAAGTC
This sequence comes from Siphonodentalium dalli, assembly GCA_032622095.1. Classification (NCBI taxonomy): domain Eukaryota; kingdom Metazoa; phylum Mollusca; class Scaphopoda; order Gadilida; family Siphonodentaliidae; genus Siphonodentalium; species Siphonodentalium dalli. The sequence continues at coordinate 138,531,679 of CP136062.1, read as the reverse complement.
GATCGGGCGTGTACACAGAATCGAACATGTTTGTTACTTGTCAATAGATCTTGCACTCGCCAAGTATATTACACTCGAGACCTTCGACCTCTCGTGTTATCCTTACGCCATCGATCTCGTGTGTCACACACTAACGGACAGGAACGCATATGTGCGGTTATGTGTATACAATATATCCACCAATGTCCGTAAATATTGTGTGTCCCTTTCCAGCAATTTGTATATAGATTCCAGGGCAAAAAATAATATATATGAATCGAGGACAACTGTCCTGAAAAAGCTACCATCAATTACAATACATTTTATTTAGAATTTCTTATGACAACCGTGGGACAGTTATAGGGACTATTTTTAGAAAAAAAATCTGACCGAAACCGTTCCAAGAGAAAGCACTCTATCTTGTTAACACCCTCAATCAAGGCAAATGGCAGCTAATTATATAAGAGATTTACTGGGATACCACTTTATTATATGACTATTCTTCCCTAAATACCACTATTGTTTGAGGATCAAATCCAAATCATCGGATCACACTGAGTGAGATTTCCCCAGATCAAATCAGATCACACTCCTACGGAAATTCCCGAGATCTGCCGAATTAAAGTCGACGAACTATTTATCCTTTAAAGTAGACTCTGGTAAAAATATAGAACTGCTGAAGTGAAAAAAATCGGTAATTAACTGGTTATTATAGTAAACTGGGCGTCATATAATAAACCTTTTATCACAGCAGTGAGTTGATCCGTGTGGTCGCATCACGTCTCGTTGAGGTGGGCAGATTGCCGATCAAACTTGTTGCCTGCGGCAACTCGTTTGATCCGGCAATCTGCCCACCTCAACTTGATGTGATACCATGACACGGATCAACACACTGTTGTGATAATATGTATTTATTATATATAGATCTTTAATTCCTCCATATAAATGAAGATATGATATACACATGTAATACAAGAACATACAAAAACAATAGAACATAGGAACGAGAACATAACATATATACATGTACACACTTTATGTATGTGCAAAGCAAAACGAATATAGATGGAAACAGATCGGCCGGGCACACGAACAAGACAGAGAGAGATAGAGAGAGAGAGAGACAGAGCGCCGGATACAGATAGAGACAGTATGGGAAAATAGAATGAAATGAGTTAAGTTAGAGAAAAGTGGGGAGAAACAGAGAGGGGTTAATTGAAGCTGGATAATCCTAAATTCATGGAGAACTGTAGCACCCAGCCGACCACACGACCAGATGTTCACTCACATCACAGTTGTCAGACACCGTTGTTGGACATTACAAACAAATAGTAGACCCAACACAACACCATTGTATATAAGAGGGCTACCAATTATTTATATTTGCCAACAATGGTGACTTTCTTCTCCCACTGACTACATGTATATAAGTGACAAACAATTATGACGCCAATGACGAACGATGGTTCCATTCGCACCACAGCGCCCTAGTCGCCTTCAAGAAGTATCTCAATATGGTTTGAGGTGGAATGCATGCAATGTCCAAAAGTTCAATAGGCAAATAGCCTAGAAAGAGGGCAATAAGTCTCTGCTGATCAAAAGAATCCACAAGTTGAAATGCCCCTAAAGGCAACATATCTATAAAGTGATACCAAAAATGATTACGCGACGCTGCAAGTTCTGGGCAAACCGCTATAATGTGTTGCGGTAGGTCTATATAACTTCGCGCACATAACAGGCACTGAGTTTCGCCAGCAAAATTTCGGTAACACAGTAGCTGTGTCGCGATGAAAAATGACTCCTTCTCATCTGGGTACTTTTGGCAGACTTTCCATAAAAACGATAATTCTGGACTGCTGTGAACCAAACGAAATCTATCAAAGGTGGGTTCCGTGTGCACCCTGTGAGACCATTCAGATTTCCAAACATGACTGCCCTGTTTCGATAGGGTTTTCCAAACTGTTTTCTCTGGAAACAGAGCTGTTGATATGTATTGAGACATATAGGAGGACAAACTCCAGTTATCAAGAATACTGGATAGGTCCTGAAAAAACACATTCTTCGATGCAGTGTTGGATTCATATGAAAAGCTCAGTAATCTGATAATAAATACATCTTTAACAGTTTTTTTAGACTCGAGTAAACAAAATGACGAAAACAAGGACACTTTTCTACAATTAATGAATGTGATTAAAGGAGAAATACCAAGCAGACCCAAGACCATGTCTGTGCTAGTCCTAGTTTTGAGGCCTTGTATAAGTTTGAGGCACATACGATGTGCTTTCTCTAGTTGAACAGTGTCCGATTGAGAGAGACCACACAAAAATTCACTACCGTATAGGCCTCGCGGTAAGACCACGGACTTGTAAATCTTGAGAGAGCTCGCTGGGGTAATACCGCCTGCATGCAGGCCAGCATTAGCCAAAGAGAAGAAAGCATTCTTCGTTTTTGTACAAATATTGTCAACAAGTTTTGAGCGAAAATTATATTTCTCAAGCGGAATACCTAAATGAGTAACACTGTCGGTTTCTGTTAGGCCATGAGAAGACATGTGCCAGTTCTTATGACGTTTAAGTGCTGCGTTAGCACTTTCATTGAAAACAATGACATGGGTTTTGTTTGGGTTGTATCTATAACGCCATTTCAAGCTATATTCGACACAAATATCGACAAGAGACTGAAGTCCATATGCAGTTAAAGAGAAAAGTGCCATGTCATCGGCATGCGTTGGACACGTGCAATTTGCACCTTGCATCGAAAGGCCATATCCCGATGACTTTAGATTTGACAAAAGATCATTGATATATATAATATAAAAGAGGGGAGATAATGTACCTCCCTGCCTTGTTCCTTGCAGCATTGGGATCCACCTAGAGCAACCACCTTGGTATTTAATGCAGCAGCTAATATTGTTCAACAAGTGGTAAAATAGCCTCCAAATTTTTCCCTGTAATTGCCTCTTATGCAGTTTATACAATAAACCGTTTATCCAAACACTATCGAAAGCTTTCCATACATCCAAGAAACAGGCAAACAGTTTGCTCTGTCTCTCGGATGTATACGCTATACTTTCTGTTACAAGAAAAGAAGACATGTTGCAACTTATGCCCCGCTGGAACCCATTCTGCAAGGAATCAACTTCAATTGCAAAGGCAGTATACTTCTCCATTCTCGATAATAAAAGTTTCTCAAAAAGTTTATATATTGCTGGTAGCAGAGTAATTGCTCTGTAACTATCAAAGGAATCTTTTGGTTTAGGATGTCCCTTATATAGAGATATTATACAACCACGCTTAGCACCAAGTGGTATATGTTCAAATTGGAAGAAATAGTTGTACAAGGTAGCAATGCAGCGGGCAAGAGCCTCACCACCAAAAATAATATGCTCATAATTTACACCATCTGTACCAGCTGCTTTGTTGAGGTTTAAAGTGCGACAAAGAGATGTGATTTCCTTCATATTAGTTGGAAAAGTTAACAATCCGTCTAATGGGCATGTTGAATTTTTCATCGATTCGGTCTCTACAAATTGGTTGACATGGTTAAAATGTGATTCGTCAAACTTGGGATCCGTTAGCGGTGTGGAAAAAATGTTATAATAGTACTCAGCCCAAGCTTCAAGAATATCTGGGGTTTCTCGTACTATCGAATTTTGAAAGGAGAAGTGTGTGCTACCAAGTGTCCCTAATGATTTGCGTTTCGCGTTGAAGAGTCTGAAGAAAGTATCTTGATCACACTCAGCGCTTTTATCTATGTCATCGTTAAAAGAGCGAAGAAAATTAGTTGATGCCCTCCGGTATTCGCGCCTGAAAGAGCATTTGGCATCTTTATAACAGCGATATAAACCAGTTGCATCATTAATTGGCCTACCAACCGAAATCCAAACAGATCTGTGATATCGCATACTCTTGTGAAGTAAGCTTAATTCTTTCGACCAGTAAGGTTTAAGAAACTTCTTAAAACGTTTCTTTGGGATATTATTCTGAGCAGAAACTGTGATAGAGTTAACTATGTTTTCATAAAATGTATCCAACTCAGATTTGTTATTTACGTCATCGCGTGGTAACGATGTAGCTAAATCTGACTGATACGACAATTGCATTACAGTGTCTAGCTTAAACTTCTTCCAACTGAACTTACATGTACTATGGCTTGGAATTGTACTACTTCGAGGTGTATATGTATAGTCATCGTACTTCATCATGACGTAAATGGGCCTATGGTTGGACACATTGATTGCATCATCGTCCAGAATTTCGCAATGAAAAATAAGATCAGTGTCGTCTTTGTTGACGACAATGTGATCGATCACTGAACCAGGATAACCCATGGCAGGAACGTGTGTTGCAGGTATATTCAGGGGAAAAGACACGACATTGACAGAGATAAACTTATTGTCTAAAAACTTCTTAAATGATTTGGCACGCGCATCATCACGCTGAAGGCTTGCATTGAAGTCGCCCATAAAAACCACTTTGCCGAGAACACTATATGTATCGCGGAGGTCAATCAACTTCTGGATGTACTCCCGGAAAAATGCTACAGTATAGTTCGTAGACGGAAGATAAACTTGGAATATGAAAATATATCTCCTTCCCATGTTTACTTGTATGCCGATAATGCGATCATCATTTATATCAAGAGGGTTTACTCTGCTCCCGAGCCTATCGCGATTCCACATGAGGCATACGCCACCAGAGTAACGCCCGCGTTTCCAAGGGAGGCGTTGAGAAAAATCGCTAACAGCAAAAAAGTCATATTTTGAGTTAATGTGGCGAAAGTAAGGTAAATCTGCATCACATAACCAATGCTCGCTGATGCCACAGATATCCAGGTTCAGTTTGTCAAGAAAATTACTGAGATAACACGCAGACGAAAGAATACCAGTCGCGTTCCATGTGCCAAAGGAAAGCATTTTGTGGATCAAGATACTTTGCACCAGTGGAAAATCATACATTTGAGCCACCGCAGGAAGCTCATCCTTCTTTGATAAATACTGAAAATGTGAGACACAGAATAATAGCGACAAAATACATATCAAATACATTAACAAAGTAACAATTCTGCACTTATTTGCCTTCATGTCTCGCTGAGGAATGCGAAACTGTTAAAAGAGAGATAACTCCATTCTGTAAATGAGTTAACTAGAGTACTGTCCCTTTTGTGTTGTAGATTTATAAACTTTGTGTTCGACCCACTCTTTGCATTGAACGTCGTTGGGCCAAAAGTGAGGTTCCAGAACGTCACATACGTTATCTACACACACATTTATTCTTGCCGATGTGTAACTAGAACGTCGTGTCCTGAAAATTCTGATGATGGTGTACGGAATGTCATACTTTTCCAAATAGGAATTCAAAACATTAGCATCACAATTTAATGGCAGGTTAGTAACAAAGAGACGAGCTGTCTTCATGGGATTATCATGTTTTTGATGCATAAATTTCCGATAGCGTTGATTATGAGAATAATGAGAACGATCACTGCTGTCAGATGCACGTCGTCGTCGATCAAAGTTTTCCTCAGGTTTACTTGTATTGCTGTGGCGATATTTTGTGGCAGCACCCCTTGATTCACCAGGGGAATCTTCAACAGTGATGTCTTCCAAGTACGATTCCTTACGATAAGCTGTCTGAGAGGCTGTTTCCTTTACCGAGATAGGCGATGATTTCGGGGATTGCCGAGAAGTAGGTGATTTGAAATCTGGATTTATAAATATTATGTTGTTGTACAAGTTTGTGGCGTGGGAGCTAGATGGACTCTCTTTAAATATGAATTTCAACTGTTTCAGTCAGACCAATATCATGATAGCGTGTATACAAACACTTCTATATCTTAACACTAACGTGTTTTGTCTCACTTCTGTAGAAAAAGTTAGAAACAGCTGAGACATTTCTCAGCTTTAAAGATACGGGCGGCGTTGGCGGTGGGTATGCTGTTAAAATATTCACCTCCGTCAAAAACCGCCATAAACAGAAATAATAATAAAATATAGAGAGACTTTGTTCTTATACCAATCAGAAATATGCATAAACAGTATGTTATTGTCAAATGTTTTTCCTTTGTTATGTAAACAAAAGCAAAAAACGTTACAGAACCTGGCTTTTGTTTAGATCCGGATATGGTAAACATAAAGAGCGTTGTTTTTTACTGTTTTCCTGATATGGAAATAATAAAGAGCGTTTATATCAGATGTGTGTGATTAACCAATAGAATTGAGCTGTGTTATGTAAACAGAAGCAAAACTTCTGTAACACGAGCAGGCTCTTGTTTACGTACACCATCGTAGGTCTTGATGACAATATACTATTTACGCGCTGATTATGTTTGGCATATGAACAAAATTATATATATTTTAATATTCCTTCTGTTGACGGCGATTTAAACAAATATGAATATTTCTGCAACGAACGCCACCTGTGTCTTTAAGAAAGTTTTATTTTTTACAGTGTATAAAGCCTGAATACTGGTATTTTGCGTTTGTATCGAATTATGTTCATCCCTCCTATCAAACTATGTATATATCATTTGAAGGGTCAAATGAGCCATGTCGATTTAAATAGTCTCATTACTCACTTAGTCGTGATTTATAAGGATTTATTGGTGAATTAAAAGTGACGTCACATGCACCTGTGAATTACGTCCTTGGTGATCCAGCTGATATGGGACTATTTTGTCACATATTATCGTTGGAATTAGTGCATTTTAGTGGTGGACAGTGTGTAATAAACAGCATAATCAATTCTTATCGATGGTTACATGACATAATTTTAATATACTCGGGGAGCAGGTTCTATTCGTCCGCTTACTCAGGTTTTAACAGACCCATTTCCCCTCGTGAATTATTTCATGTAATCATCGAAACCAATTTAATAATCCCTATTTAAAAGGGGACTGTACACTAAATCCAGCCATTTATGGGTCCTATCTCATTTTATACTCAAAAGAATATATGCAACAAATGAATTAATTTGAGCCATGAATTAGTACCAGATATACTCATGCGCTCTATAAATGATGCAAACAACATAGAAATTATAATGAAAATGAGTTGATGACTCGGGTCATTAATTCATTTTCATTATAATTACCATGTTGTTTGGATAATTTGTAGAGCACATGGGTGTATTTTGCTCTAATCCATGGTTCAAATTCATTCATTTGTTGCATATATTCTGTTGAGTGTAATAAGAGATGGTCACATAAATGGCCGGATTAAGTGTAAAGTAACCCTTTAATCACATTAATATGAATTGTCTTATTCCGTTTTGGGGTATCCCCATGGAACCATAAGCAAAGAGAAGTATCAAGGGATTAGGAGGGGGAATGACGCATGACATGGTTCAATACTCCCCCACACCTCCGCTATAATGGTCCCATAGCATCATTGAGAATACACTTCCAATTAGTTCAGGGCATTATTGGACTCAACATAATACTGGTAGTAATACTTCTTGATACTCTAGGAAATGCCTCATTTTCATCAACTATGTGGTTTAATATAGGCATCTCTTCATTACAGTCCATGGGGGGATGGCATGATGTTGTCTTACTAAAGGATGGAATAAGAGCAGAGCTTCATTTGGATGGCAATTCTTATGCTATGGAAGGATCAGGTATTGTACAAAGCAGGGACGTGACTACATGGGGGAAGGGCAAATAGTTTCAACAGTTGGAAATTTCCGACCAAATATAGGTTGAAATGTAGTAATGCCCTAAATAATCGACTCCTTAACCACAGCAGAACGATGGCACAGAGCTTTCCGATGAATGGCAACAAGCCATATTTCCGACTAAATCCTGAAAAGTTACCCATAATTCTGCTGTGGTTAAGGAGTCGATTATTTAGGGCATTACTGTAACTGTTCTGTTGGTTTAATTTTCCTACCAGTATTTGGTGTGAAATTTGTTATTTTAAAACCAAAAGTCATATATTTTCCTACGTTCGGTCGATTTTTTGGACTAAAATGACTAACAGTTGGGAAAATTTCCAACCTTGGGGGTGGGGGTCAGGGTGTTAGCTTGGAATTTCCAATAGGTGGGAAGCTTGCTCATCAGTTGAAATATTCCAACCCAAGGAGGGGGTGTAAATTAAAATCTGCATACTTTGAAGTGGGGCGCAGTTGGATATTCCAAGATGGACACCCCCCAACAGACACTTTCTAGCCACGTTCCTGGTTCAATGATTAAATTTATTTAATGAATTTGTTCTGTTATCAGGGGAAATTATATTAGATTGCAAATTTATATAATGAACATCCAGCACCCTCATTCTTGAACTATATTTGAAAATCACTGATATATATAGCTGCAGATTTATATTCTGAACACCAATTACAGGTAATCCCACAATTTCTTAATCCACACAATATTTGAAAATAACACGTGGTTAAAGGGTTTCATGACCATTTCGAGGGTGGAAGATATCTAACTCACCCCTGGTTTTATTTAACCATATGTGACCCGCCATATCAAAATCCAGTCGGAAGTCGGGATTTTTTTTACCCTGTGCCAATGCATTCTCTTATATATGCGAGTCGACCATAGGTCGCCTCGCATATATAAGAGGTCGCCTCGCATATATAAGAGAATTCATTGGCCTAACAATTTTAATAATTTTTTCTTGTATTCTTTAACCATTTTATAATTTCACCCATACAGAGCCCCAGACGAACATGAGCAGACGACACTCTTCTATATGCTTCTATACATGTGTGGGGCTCCGTGCAGGGTAATGGATGTTTTTTTATTTTATGTCCTAAAAATTGAAAGAAACATTTATTTAAAAAACATGATAAAAATTTGTTAGGCCAATGCATTCTCTTATATATGCGAGGCGACCTATGGCCGACTCGCATATATAAGAGAATGCATTGGCACAGGGTAAAACAAATTCCCGACTTCCGACTAGATTTGTTATGGCGGGTCACATATTTATTTTGTGTAATGAAATTGCAGATATTGGGGCAATGGAGGACAAGTTCTTGAAACTTACATGAACCACCACTCCCGACAGGCAAAATATGTATTACAATAGTTATTCACAATGCTCTGGCTTCAAGCCAGCAATACGAGAGTTATTAGCATGACATTTGAGCATACACCCACCTCCTTCAATTCATTGGGTATATCTACACCTGAGCTCTGGCTCAAGTATCCAGCCATATAGAGAAAAGAAATTGGCATCAGGATAGTAAACAAAGTGATCAATCGCACTCTAGTAACGCATGCACTCTTGGATGGTTCCTCTCATTTAATTCTGAAGGTATACAATGGAATGGTCTATCCTTCATTTTCTGGGATGTTCATATGTGACCCGCCATATCAAATCCAGTTGTAAGTCGGGATTTTTTTACCCTGTGCTAATGCATTCTCTTATATATGCGAGTCGACCATAGGTCGCCTCACATATATAAGAGAATGCATTGGCCTAACAATTTTTTATCATTTTTTTTTAAATAAATGTTTCTTACAATTTTTAGGACATAAAATAAAAAACATCCATTACCCTGCAGGGAGCCCCACACATATAGAAGCATATAGAAGAGTGTCGTCTGCTCATGTTTGTCTGGGGCTCTGTATGGGTGAAATTATAAAATTGTTAAAGAATACAAGAAAAAATATAGAAGCATATAGAAGAGTGTCGTCTGCTCATGTTTGTCTGGGGCTCTGTATGGGTGAAATTATAAAATTGTTAAAGAATACAAGAAAAAATTATTAAAATTGTAAAAAATTGTTAGGCCAATGCATTCTCTTATATATGCGAGGCGACCTATGGTCGACTCGCATATATAAGAGAATGCATTGGCACAGGGTAAACAAAATCCCGACTTACGGCTGGATTTGGTATGGCGGGTCACATATATGCAGGTTGAGAAACATCCTGTGGTTTCTATTCCATTCTGGGTAGGATGATCAAATAATATTTCCAAGAAACGGCCTTGGCTGCTTATGGCTGGTTGTGGGGTTCGTTATGTGAAAACTCCTTCAAATAAATGAATAGGAATCAAGTAAGTATCACCAAGTATCCAGCTATGCTGACAAGATCTGTGTCATAACGTTTTATACATAAATGCACAACGTGTGCATTATTTAAATACAAAATTACACACAAGTCTTGGTCGAATCAGACATAATTGTTGTCTGCTACAAAATTGAATGTATTTTCTTCGGATAGCATCAAACATTTTCTTCTAACTATTCTGATGGTGAGAATGGGCTCTGGTCATTAGTCATGCATCGATCTTAAAATTAAAAGGTGGCTAATTGTTGCTTTGACAGATGGGTGGTCACTGGTCAGGGCTGTACTTACACAAAGTTACACAATTGAATAATCTGTGTGTATTTCTGTATAAAACAATATGACAATGACCCATGTCAAGTGACATTACGTGATACTGATGAAATTTCAGAAAGGCACACCAATATCATGTAATGTAGACAAATTGCACACAGTGTGAATTTATGTATAAAACATTATTATAGACCCAATTATCTCGAGTTACCAAAGATTTATAATTCACAGCGAGAGAGTGAAAGGAATTTTCACATATCATAAGCATTCTAATGGTAGTCACGATGGTATTACCAAACAAATATTACCCCACACTATATCCTACCCTCTATGCCCTACTGGTATGATGGGCTGCTTCATTACAAAAAGGTAAATGATTGCAAATATATGATGAATATTCCAGAAAAAGACCTGAGCGGGGACATAGCTAAAGTTGATTGCTCAATGACGATTGGACAGGGAACTGGATTGCGAAATTACCAAGGATATATAGATGAGGTAAATATGATTGATTATTGCTATACATGAACGCTAAAAGTAATTTTCTCGTTTTGTAGAATTTATAATAAGTTAGTTATTCAGAGGCTCCTCTTTCAGACAATATTTTGATCATTGAGTATGTATTTAATCTTCACTGATGAATGACATCATGATGTCATATGCTGGGATGTTGACATGACAGACTTTTTGCAGTTGAAAATAATGCAGGAATTGCCAAATGTCTTACATATTACACAGAGCTTAAAAGACTTGGTTTAAAGGTACATAGGTTACCAAAACCACACAAGAGAAACATCAGCTGTTGCATATATATCATACATTTATTGCATTTATTAATATTCACCGAGGCCGCAGGCCGAGGTGAATATTAACTTCCAAGGGTTGATAAATTCCTCATGTCAACCTCAAAACCATGCAATAAGTGTTTTATTATATGATCCACCAATGCTATCAAGCCCATTAGGCCTGAACTACCTTACTGACCCATATATATAAAATGCAAAACAATGTTTTTCAACAAGACAAAATTTAATAAACAATAAATATATTACCAAACATCACTACATTGTCATGAACATCCACAAATCACTTGTAGTTAATTGAACATCTGAAAATTATGTCGCGTGATCTTGTTATTAACACATATTGCCTATTTATAGAACAACCAGGTAGATATCGTGATTTATCAAATTCTTTTGCCCATCATTTAGTATGGGACTTTTAGAAGAAAGTTTATGGTCATATAATTAATATATATATATCAAATAAAAGTGTCTTAACCCTTTACCCAACAGAACGGCCCTGTGCCAATGCATTCTCTTATATATGCGAGTCGACCATAGGTCGCCTCGCATATATAAGAGAATGCATTGGCTTAACACATTAAAAATTATAAAATTGTTAAAGAATGTAAGAAAAAATGGTAAAAAGTGTTAAAAAAAGATTTTTTTTAGGCCAATGCATTCTCTTATATATGCGAGGCGACCTATGGTCGACTCGCATATATAAGAGAATGCATTGGCACAGGGCATAACTAACTATCACAATGTGGTCAAGGAGCCGGTTCCAATGATATCCATATTTGTATGGTTCTATTGAGACAGACCGAAGATATTTTAGGCTGTTGAAGCTTTATTTGGCCGGTTTTGGCCGGTTTGTTGGGTAAAGGGTTAAAGACAGACTTCCAATTGTAAATGTTGTAATGTTCTTAAAATGGCCACATTTATTTTCTGTTCCAGTTCATAGAAATAATTGGGAGGAATACATTATGTCCTAGTGATGGACACTCCTGTAAATTATTATTTTATTCCCCAGAATCTTTACAGAAAGTTGAGGGAGGAGATACGGCATCTTCAAAACAATCTATATTAATCTAGAGCCAAGTCGTTATTTCTACATACAGTAATGCCCTAAATAATCGACTCCTTAACCCCACAGCAGAATTATGGGTAATTTTTCAGGATTTAGTCTGAAATATGGCTTGTTGCCATTCATCGGAAAGCTCTCAGTGAGAGCTTTCCGATGAATGGCAACAAGCCATATTTCCGACTAAATCCTGAAGAATTACCCATAATTCTGCTGTGGTTAAGGAGTCGATTATTTAGGGCATTACGGTACTTTATATTATATACATAGTGCATGGCTTGGAGTTGAGAGAATGAATAGTCCACGACCAGAGGACCACTATTTTGGCCTAGTCAATGACACATGCATTATTTATTATGTGGTTAATTTTGGAAATCGGTCTCAGATTTACAATTTATGACAATCTTTTGGCGATGGAAGGGTAGTATAACTATGTTATTGGTTACAATTAACATCATCTCTTTATAATTCATAATTTATTTCTAGAAATCCATGGTTAACAAAGACATTTGGCAAAATTTGAAAAGCTAAATTGTTTATCGTGGATGCAAAACAGTAAAGGAAATTAAACCGCTCACTAAAACATTAGGACTGTCCGTTTGCCGAACTAAACGGAAAAAAATATTTAAATACATTCGATTCGATAACAAGGATTGGACTCGAGATAATTTAAATTCATCAAAGTCTAATGAGATACCGATATTGCTACAAGTAATATACAATGCAGTTTCAGATGTTAATCTGATTTCGCGAAATGAGTCTGTTACTATTCATTGAAAAAGAATAGTCAGGCATGACGAGTGGACTATTCCTCCTCGAGGACCACTATTTTGGCATAGTCAACGACAAGTCATTCATTATATTATATCGGACATTGGTGCAAATTCTCAAACAATTTCTGTGTCTGATTTTGTCACATTTTTATTTACCTTGAAGTTTGGAAATCGGTCTCAGATTTTACAATTTACGGCAATCTTTTGACGTTGGTAGGGGAGCATAGCTATGTTATTAGTTACATTTAACAGCATCTCTTCATGATTCATTTCTATAAATACGTCATTAGCTAAGACATTTTGGCGAAATTTTAGAAGATAACTTGCTTAACTTCGATTAAAACGGAAAAGGAAATTACAAACAACGTCCGCTGGCATTACAAAATTAGGACTGGCCGCTTGCCAACTAAACGGACAAACTATTAAATACGTTGGCTAGCTATGATCGGACATTTGTAAGATCATTACAATTCACCAATAAATCTAATGATGTACCGATATTGCAACAAGTATCATACAAGGTATAGATTAAGTTTGGCCGTATCTTCAGGCGGGAACCCGATTTCGCGAAATGAATTTGTTACTATAAATAGAAAAATAATAGTAGGCATGTAAGAATCCTACTGGGGTACTATCGTAAAATAGTATAGCAGTGTGCAGCCAATCAGAATGCGAGAAAATCACGCGAGATATAATATTCATCAATAGTAGCTCAGTAGGATTCGCAGTAGGAATTAGCATAGCAGTGTGAAGCCAATCAGAATGCAAGAAAATCATGTGAGATAAAATACAATGGAAAATACAGTAAAGCTCTTAATTAATCGACCCCTTAACCACAGCAGAATTATGGGTAACTTTTCAGGATTTAGTCGGAAATATGGCTTATTGCCATTCATCGGAAAGCTCTCAGGGAGAGCTTTCCGATGAATGGCAACAAGCCATATTTCCGACTAAATCCTGAAAAGTTACCCATAATTCTGCTGTGGTTAAGGGGTCGATTAATTAAGAGCTTTACTGTAGCACCAGTCGATTCCTATTATGTTTTTCTTATTATTGAACCACCTTTAGTTGCAATTATTATTTTTTTTTCACTCAGGTTAAGTTCTACAAGTGTGTACCAGACGAGTATCAGAAAGCTTAAAAGGGAGAAAGAAAGACAAGAAATGACAGCATGAAGACAAAATAATACATGAAAAAAACATATACATGTATTAATAACAATTGAAAAAGTAATACATTTAATAGCAATACAAACATGTTCAAAAATCAATGCAATGAACATAAAATAAAACAAGCATTTTGAAGAACCAGGGAGTTGTTATTTCATCCACAGAGAGAGAGAGAGAGCACGGAGAAAAAATCTTTGAAAATAGTGAGAGAAGCCAGTGGATTATCTCCCGCCCAGATGGCGCTCTGACTTTTGCAGTCCAACTAGATCAACTAAACTAAACATAACTATTGTATACATGCTGTTACTATAGGCAGTTATGAGCAATCATATGTATGGGTATATACTCACCTCAGAGACATATTTACATGTCATAATTTACATGTCAACATGATGCCTCATCGATTGACCTATTCTTTTAACTGTATACAGAGTTTACCACACATTGCGTTAGTTGCTAGATTAACACAACGAGTGTGAAGGCACCGTAATATTGCCACCAGGTATTTACTTTTTGAATTATTGTGGCTAAGTCAATAATGTGTTGTGATACTAAATGCTATGAAAAGTGTGAATCTACAACATTTTATCCTCTATATGCTGGAAATGTCCATACACACTTCGCCAAACTGTGAAACAACCCTTTATTAAATTTACCTGCAGTCATATTGTATATATGCTTGTTAATTTTTCATCCCGTCTCTGTATCTTGGACTGCAATAGTCGCAGCGCCGCCCATCCCAGATAAGGGCAGTTAATTCACTGGGATCTCTTATTCTAATAGGAACAATGTAAGTTATAACAACATCTGAGATTCTATAAATGACAATGAAATGAAGAATTATTTCCAATTGCAACAAGAGATGGACTGTCATCCGGTGCATACCACCCCCATGTGGCATGCCGCTTAGTGTGGGAATATCAAGAACCTATGACTGATATACTCGGGGAAACAGACAGAACAATTTGATGGCGCCCATCAAGTGGTCACCAAAAAGATCCATATGAAATTTGGTGACAATCAGATGAGGGATGTGGTCTATAGGGTGTGCCAGAGGATTTAGTCATGCAGAGAATAAAATCCAAGCTGGCTGCCGGCCGCCATGCATTTCATCGAAAATCATTCAAATTCAATAGCTGCCATCTGGAGATGATGATAAACATGCCTGTAAATTTACAAAACAATTCTCCAATAAATACGGGCTGCAGGGTGTGTTGATGGATTCACATGTGAAAACCAAGATAGCTTCTGGCAGCCATTTTTTTTTTTACGAATTTCAGAAAAAAATTGATGGCACAGAAAAAAATTGAAGGTCACCCTGAAGATCCATATGAAGTGTGGTGATGATAAGATGAGATATGTGACCTGTAGTATGTGCTAAAGGAAAGTGTTGACAGATGCACACATGGATGGCTGCATGGCTCCATGGACGGACGATAGATGCCAACCCATGGCAATAGCCCAAACTTGACCGTCAAGTTGAGCGAAAAATGGAATATAAGTTGTATAAAATTTGGAATTAATTGATGGTAGGGAGAGAAAACAGCCAGCTACAGTAATGCTCTAAATAATCGACTCTTAACAACAGCAGAATTATGGGTAACTTTTCAGGATTTAGTAGGAAATATGGCTTGTTGCCATTCATCCGAGAGCTTTCCGATGAATGGCAACAAGCCATATTTCCGACTAATTCCTGAAAAGTTACCCATAATTCTGCTGTGGTTAAGGAGTCGATTATTTAGAGCATTACTGTATAACTCACCCTTGACACTGATAAGAAATGTTTGTAGAGATTGATAGCTTACCCTTTCATGATGGGAGCTGCGCTGTTGCAGCATTAAATATCTTGTACCAGCGCATTCTTTTATATATGAGAGGCTCCCTGTATTATATGCGAGTCTACTATAGGGAGCCTCGCATATATAAAAGAATACATCAGCTCCATATTGGAGACTCGCATATATAAGAGAATGCATTTGAACATCGTTTTCGGAAAATTTCAAGAAGCTCCAGTCATGGAAGGGTTCAGTCCAACAAGCGCAATAATAACTCAATGAAAGTACTAAACCCTCATCATGGCGGTATTCATCCCCTAAAACATATCTTTTAGAATTCCAAATAGCATGCAAATCCGCTGATTGTATTAGTGTGTCTGCCGATGGTGACAATTCACTAATTTCAAGTCCAGCAAGTTCCATAACTCCTGTAATAATTGAAGGACAAACACCATCATATACAGATATAATTCCCCAAAGCTGGACTAACACCATACCGGAAAAGGACAACCGACAACGCTTATTCACACCTAGTTACAAGATTAAATGTTTGTACGTATGCCCTTGACCATATGACCCGAACTTTCTATGTAAAGCATTATGGGGGCATATTAATGTTAAAATATAGTGAAATTAAGTTATTTATCTCATCCCTTTAGATCTTGCCATTAATGTCTATCCCTCCAGAGGGAAAAATAATCCCCAAAGCTCATAGGTCATCATCGAATGATAAGTGAGATGTGATAATCAGAACTGTAAGATAAGGTCATAAAATCCAAAGCTATCAGAACTTTTCAGTCTGAAAGTCGATATCACAATGTGCAATACCAACGAATGTGTTCATAGGCTCGATTTCATTATTTGCTGACCTATAAATATCAATGTCATGGTGTCAGATTGGGTGGGCATTTTAACCCTGGTCACGTAGTAGTTTGCAATTGATAGGACGTATCAATGAGCAGAAAAGCCTGAATAATAGCAGTTTTCAACTTTCCACAAGGAATGATTATAATATCGTACAGACCTATGCTGATAATACGTGATGGTATACCTTAAGAATTGTTACACTTTAAATTAATTGACAATTAAAATATAACAATTGTTCAGGTGTTCATCTCATATTCTTCTAACTTGTCTCACAAACAGTCTTTACTTTCACCATATCAAGAAACTTTTGTTAAATGTTGCAGAAAACCTGTTTTTATCGAGCCATTCATTTCCACCCCAGGAACGTGACAAGTTTGCAGTCATTGTTTAAGGCATTTAGGCACGTCTTGTCGATAATTCCTGATATATAAAAATGGATTTTCTCAAAAAGTCTGGAATTTATTTTAGAAATTTCGCACATGTGATTGATGTGATACAAAATTAAAACCTTCAGTAATTACTTATACATTTATGACATGAAATTGTTTTTATTTTACTGTTTTCAGTCACCATGAACTTCTGCAAAATAGAACTTGTTACAAGGGCAGTTCATATATCCAAGAAATCCTATCAATAATCACAAACAAGCCTTGAAATAGTGTGCCTGTCATTTGCAGAATGAGGTCCCCAGAGGGTGAATTTAGTGATGCTACCACGCATAGCGGGCTAGCATCACCAAATTCTCCCTCTGGGGACCTCATTCTGCTTACACCTCAGCAGAATGAGGTTCCCAGAGGGTGAATTTGGTGATGCTAGCCCGCTATGCGGGGTAGCATCACTAAATTCACCCTCTGGGAACCTCATTCTGCAAATGACAGTCACATTATTTCAAGGCTTGATCACAAATGAAGCACACTCCCGCTCTCTCCATCTTTCAAAGAGCCAATGCAAAAATATATTTGGTGGTTTGCTTATTTTGTGAAAATATTTATTATCCTGAGCAGTTCTTATTACATAAAGTGCCAAAAAAAAACCGAATATTTTAACCTCCCAAATGTATTAAAATGCATGTATTATCTTCCCTTAACTCTATATGCAATGCAGATGATATATGAAATTCATGAGTTTCCACAGAAATTTATTATTGAAACTGTCATGTAGTTTTGTCTGAGATATTACAAAAAGTGCGCCAATAGACCTCACAATTATGAAGGTTATGTCCACATATAGAAGCCACCGACACGTTGATTTGATTGGACTTTTCCTGAGTTATACGGCTCAGTCTTCTCTCCTTCCTGACACCCACACACCACATCTGAGTAAACGGTGCCCACCGAACACAACATGATGATCTGCCTTTCATATATAAGAGAATGCACTGGTACAGGGTTTTCGCAAAATTTCAGGAAGCTCCAAGTGTTAATAAATTTTGAAGTTCAAAATTGGCCGTAACTTTGGTAAAAATTAATGGACAAAACCCATAGTACATGTATGTGTATATCACTATACCAAAGGTCAATGAAATCTGATGAACACCCGAGTTACAAGGTGAATAGTTCGGATATATAGACAGATAGAGCCCTTGACTATTGCCCAATCTTTCTGTGGGGGATCTGGGGCATAATTATCAACTCATTTACTTGGGGGTATGGGGATGGGCTTTTGTAACGGTATGATAAATATGAAATATGATATGTATATAGATATAAATATGAAATGAATTGATGGTAGGAAATGAGCACATCCTTGATCTCAAACTAAAGTTCATCCTTGACACCAATATGATTAATCACAGACATCAAAAGTTCTCGAACAGATTCCACATACTCTACATCATCGGCAAGAGATTCATCTGATCTACTCTCATATTTTCCAGCCAGCTTTGTCAGCACTGAAAACGATTCCTTGAAACTGTCCTTGCATGGTTCAGCCAGTGTCTTCATGGCTGTGAGAACTTTTTCCTGAACATCCATGTCATTTATTTCCAACAGTGATGCTATTCTCTCACACCAGCCAGACTCGACCAGCATGGCTGTGAGTGGCACGCTGGAGAAAATAATGAACAGGCAATCAAAAAGTATGTTCCAGACTCAATTTTCATCGGGTTGATTTATTCATGTTTGACAAGAAACTACTTTCTTAATACTAATTTATTTCACTTTTGTCGATTAATTTTTTCTTTTAACACTGGTGCAGCATTTAAGATCCTGTGCCAGTACATTCTCTTATATATGCGAGTCTCCCATAGGAAGCCTTGCATATTTAAGAGAAAGCTTTGGCTTACAAGGTCATGGTACATATTGTTAGGCCAATGTATTCTCTTATACATGCGAGGCTCCCTATGGGAGACTCGCTTATTTAAGAGAATGCATTGGCACAGGGTTTTCGCAAAATTTCAGGAAGTTACCATCATGAAAGGGTTAAACCACTTTAAAAGCCAAAATAATTTGACCAATGTTAAAATTTTAAGCAAGAGGTGTTTTCATACACTGTTAAGACAGCAACGTCATCACGTATATATGTGGGGAAAATGTGCAAGTTTATTATGCCAAAAAAAAATGGTACATACATGTAAGTTAAAAACACATACAATCCCACCCAACTGTTCATACTTGAAAGCATCTTATGACAGTTTAAATATGTATATACAGTGATGCTCTAAATAATTGACAACAAGCCGTATTTCCGAATAAATCCTGAAAAATTACCCATAATTCTGCTGTGGTTAAGGAGTCGATTATTTAGAGCATTACTGTACCAAAATATTTAAGCATCCCACGCTAACCTTCTTCCTCTTAACCCTTTCTATACTAAATGGATTCTCCCACTTAGTTTTTAAAAGTATACATTGGAATGGTCTATTATTCATCTGGAGGGATTTTCAGGAAATATAAGAAGAGAACAGATATTAAAAGTTCAGAATGAGTCCTATTTTTTGGAGGGAAATGTTCATCTAATAGGTTCAACAAACAACCTATGAACTTATTTTCTGAACATTTCCTAAGGGAACTACTCCTCGATTTAGTTTAGAAAGTAATAGAAGTTACATGAAGAAAGGTGAGCATCTAACTGTCCATATATATTTCTGAGTTTTATAAGTTTATTATCAGATAGCTTGTACACAAACATTTGAACTTACTCCTCATATTGCTTCATTCTTTCCGATTCTTGGTTATCAGGCTCCTCAGTGTGAAGCTTTGCATACTCCTGAAATGAAGGATAACATTGTTAAGCCGATATATTCTCTTATATGGGAGACTCGCATATATAAGAGAATGCATTGGCGCAGGATTTTTGCAAAATTTCATGAAGTTTCAGTCATGGAAGGGTTAAATTTGATATAATGCACTCAGTGGGACCTTCCCAATGAAATATGCACAATGTCTCAACTTATTTTACCCCATATAAACATAGAACATGGAATGTCTTTTAATATATTGATTTAGCAGCCCAATAAGCCACTAGCATGTGACCTGCAGTGTCATAATGGGAATGAAATCAGATAGTGGTATTGTATTTGGACAGTGACATGGAAAAGCAATTACACAGTGGCTCTCAATATCAGTAGAGATGTCAAATAACCTCTGCCAGCAATAAAACATTTTATATAATTAATACAATTGTTGTTACATGTAAAGAGCTATCTCTATTATCCAACTGATCAAGCATGTCTAGAGAGTATTTATTGAGAAAGCGTGTCCGACTGCACCAGATCCCCCCTAACCCTTCCATGATTGGAGCTTCCTGAAATTTTGCAAAAACCCTATGTCAATGCGTTCTCCTATATATGTGAGTCTCTCATATGGAGACTTGTAAATATTAGAGAATACATTGGCGTAACAATATTTACCTCGACCTTATAAGCCAGTGTATTGTCTTATATATACAAGCCTCCCTATGTGAGACTCACATATATAAGAGAATACATTGGCGTAACAATATTTACCTCGACCTTAAGCCATTGTATTGTCTTATATATACAAGCCTCCCTATGTGAGACTCGCATATATAAGAGAATACATTGGCCTGACAATATTTACCTCGACCTTGTAAGCCATTGTATTGTCTTATATATACAAGCCTCCCTATGTGAGACTCGCATATATAAGAGAATACATTGGCCTGACAATATTTACCTCGACCTTGTAAGCCAGTGTATTGTCTTATATATACAAGCCTCCCTTTGTGAGACTCACATATATAAGAGAATACATTGGCCTGACAATATTTACCTCGACCTTAAGCCATTGTATTGTCTTATATATACAAGCCTCCCTATGTGAGACTCGCATATATAAGAGAATACATTGGCCTGACAATATTTACCTCGACCTTGTAAGCCAGTGTATTGTCTTATATATACAAGCCTCCCTATGTGAGACTCGCATATATAAGAGAATACATTGGCCTGACAATATTTACCTCGACCTTGTAAGCCATTGTATTGTCTTATATATACAAGCCTCCCTATGTGAGACTCGCATATATAAGAGAATACATTGGCCTGACAATATTTACCTCGACCTTGTAAGCCAGTGTATTGTCTTATATATACAAGCCTCCCTATGTGAGACTCGCATATATAAGAGAATACATTGGCCTGACAATATTTACCTCGACCTTGTAAGCCAGTGCATTGTCTTATATATACAAGCCTCCCTTTGTGAGACTCACATATATAAGAGAATGCATTGGCACAGGATCTTTAATAATGCTCCGCTAGCAAGGCTCCAGTCATAAAAGAGTTAATGTTTACATGACTTCAGGTGCACGCATGTAGATCTACATGTATGTGCAAATCACAATTATAAACATTGCCTTATTTATTTAGATGCATGAATATTAATGAGTTTTCACAAAATGGCGGATACCCCCTTCATCCCTGAAATCAGTTAGAATGCTGGTGTCGTCAGATGAAAGTAATGAGACAGAGTCTGGATATTTATCAGACTGTAGATATATTAGATTAATTATAATTCCGGCTGTGACAGCTAAAAGTCAATCAATATTGTGTGTCTCTAAAGAGGAACGAAGTGGTAGGTATTCCATTGAAACTCCCAGATAGCAGTACAAATAGTCTGGCATTCAATATGTCTGGATGCTTGGAAAAAATACCCTGGAGTGTCGTGATCAAGGATTTCGCAATACTGATTATGGTCTCTAGAAGCCCCATGAGTGTATATATTTGGTGGGCAAATTGTTAAGGAATAGAGACGTCTTCTATACTCGGGCTGTGATTTAAGAAACATGAATAAACTAATCAGTCGGACTAGTACATACTAACATTGGATATGCATAAATAGCCTCACAAATGAAACTGTCAATGACACTGGAGCTCAACTTGGAGGGGGTTTTACTTTATGTGACAGTCAATGGAGTAATTAGGGGTGTAGAAAGTTGAAATGCCTAATGAATACTAGATTCAACATATGTATAAAGTAAATCCAAGGTGTTTTTTAATGAAATTCAAACAAATTTGATGATTTAGCATCTAGTGGTCATCCCAAAGATCAAATATGAATTTTAGTGACGATTGAATGAGGGATGTCATATGTAGGGAGTGCGAATGGACGGACACGCGCCTCATTGCACAGACAGATGTTAAGACGGACGGAAGCCAACCCATGACAAAAGCTCAAACTTGACTTTGTCAAGTGAGCTAAAACTGGTTCAACTCCTCATTACTTAACTCTTTCACTGCCATGCAGCACCACAGACAGATCTGCTACTGCCAAGCATACTATACATGATTACTGATAAATAACATATGGATCAGCTGTATGGATTGGGTATTTCTCAATAACTTTTGTATCTGCCGAGCTATTTTCATGAAACTTGGTATGCATGTAGGTATTGGTCCACCATTGTTACGTGACCACAAACAAGATGACCGACACCCCCAAAATATAAGAAAATTTCAGTATTTCTCAATAACGTTTGTATTTGTAGAGATATTTTCATGAAAGTTGGTATGTACATATGTAAGTAGGTATCAGTATTGGGAATAGGAAATATGTTCTAGTCCGCCAGTGTCACATTTCAGGTAACCACGGTCATGTGACCACAAAACAAGATGGCCGCCAACCCGAAATATAAGATAATGTTAGTTTATTGCTGCTAAATACATATTGATTGGGTATTTCTCAATAACTTTTGTATCTGTAAAGGTATGTTCGTGAAACATGGTGCGCAGTTAGATATTGGAATTGCGAATTGAAAACACTTCCCAGTCTGGCAGGGTCACGAGACCGTGACCACATGAGGGTCACGAGACCGTGACCACATGATCACAAAACAAGATGGCCGCCACACCGAAATATAAGGAAAATTCATTATTTCTCAATAACTTTTGTATCTGCAGAGATATTTTTACAAAATTTGGTATGTAAGTTGGTGTTAGTATTGAGAACCGAAAACAATTTAGTATATTTCTGCTAAATACATATATTATTGGGTATTTCGCAATAACTTTTGTATATGCAGAGGTATATTCCTGAAACTTGGTATGCAGGTAGGTAGTGGTCTCTGTGGAATGGAAAACACTTCCCATACCATGAGGGTCACGTGACAGCGACCACTTAATCACAAAACAAGATAGCCGACATCCGGAAATATAAAAAAATAAACCGGGAGTTTCTCCTTACAAAATTGATTACATCACGTACACTGTTTTCACATAATAATATAGTGTTACTTCCTATGGATTGATGTTACGGGACGAAGGTGTCAGGATTCGACTCAAGTCGGGATCGGCAGTGTATGGGTAATTCGACTCAAGTCGGGATCGGCAGTGAAAGAGTTAAAGGGGCTCAATGCCTTAGATGTGGGTACATGTAAACGATAATGAAAGTCCATGGAACTGTTATCATCATGAATATAATGTAGACAAAATATAGAAATTGTTCTCATTTGTATCACTGACAGTTCTTAACCCTTACTTTATTCAATGGATTCTCCCATTCAGTTATAAAATATACATTGGAACAGTCTATTATTCATTGGGAGGGATGTTCAGGAAATATAAGCAGACAACACAGATGAAAATATAATACAAGTGCAGAAGGATTCATATTCATTGGTGGGAAATGTTCAGATAATAAGTTCAACAAATTTAATACCTATTGAACTTATTATCTGAACCATAAGGGGACTACTCGTCAATGAGTCACTTCAATGAATAATCTACGTTTCCTGATGTGATTGCACTGTACAAACACGTTGGGACTAAACCACAAATATATAAAATGTTAATAGGTATTAAATATATATATAAGTTTGTGATTGACACCAATTTGTTTATACTGTGTAATGGTGTCAGAAAAGAAGATTTATAATTACATCTTGGTTAAAACAAATTGAGACAGCATTCCGAGAACCACATAGTGCCCTACTCACTGAGGCCCATTTTATTAGGCGCGCCCCAACATGGGTCTTGCCAGACTGACTAAGTCCATGAAAACTCGACTGGAGCATGACGTGTAAAACCAATTGGTTCATCAGAATTTCTCTGGCATGACCCGATGTGCCACATGCCTGGTGCCGACGCTCTACACGACGTCTGTGGCTTGACACTGTTTTATACGATGTGCTACAAACGATTCATGCTAAGATGATTCAGGGAAAATCACTCCCCATTTGGGACCACTTTGACGAAGAGCATGCACAATTTGAAGTATTTAGCGAGACTGCATCATCACTGTATCATCCTATAGCATGACCCATGTCTAGCATGTCATATAAAACAGCGTCAGGCCACAGACATGTTAACCCTTGTCTGTGTACACGAAAAGCTACGTTACAGTGATATGCATGTATTGACTGACACAGGACGTTTCACTAAATTTGTGGGAATAAATACCGGTAAGTTGCAGAGATATACATGTATACGAAGGAATTCAAGGGGAGATGGTTGAGAAAATCCCGATTTTGAATATGAAACCAACCAAAGCATTTCTGAGATTCACTGTAGATATATTATAAAGATTAAAAACACAACGAGGGTCATTTTATAATGCATTGTCAGAAGACACTATCACGGCTTATACTTGTGAACTTCGTAAGAAAAAAGATAATAACAGAGGACATTTTGTATCAGAAATGCTACAATTGTTTGAAATATACAATTATGGAACATGCCAACTGGCTCAAAGTATAAATCAAACACATGTAACATGTGCTAATGTCGAGCAAGGCGAAGACAGTGTGATCCCTGTTTGAGTTGGTCTGAGCTTATTATACAAACGCCTTATAATCGTAAGTTGCCCCTAAAATTTTCAAGGATATCAAGATTGTTAGATGCAGTTGTTAGAATGCAATGAAGATTTGGGAAGATAATCTCATCTCAGCCACTCAAAAGATAATTATCTGATTCAGTATCCGGTAAAAACAGCAGATATATTCTACATATGTGATAATCATATCTTATAATCAAGAACATGGTTTGTGGCTTCATGTAAATTGAAATGGGAGTGTCTCCAACAAAAATAACAAAATCACTTGGTTCACTCACAGGGGCATGTTCGTGTATGCTGGACATAGAGCCCTGCAAATATTCGATATTCGTTTTATTATTTAATGTGAATTAGATATTCTATTTGAAATCAATTCAACATTTACACTTCAGATTGTAATTTCTAAACTTCATAATTCAACAAGGGCAATGCCAAGCGTGGGCCAATGCCCCCGACTGTACGCTCAATATTGACTATATCTAAAAAAAAAAATTAAATAATAGTGGGGCATTTCTCTCAGTTTAACCGTGGGTCATAACTCTGGCAAAGGACCATAACTCAGGAAAAAAGTGCAAAAAAAACAAACCAAGGGTCCTATCTCTGGCAACGGGCCATAACTCTGGAAAAAAAGTGTGGACAAAACCTGCATTATGAAGGACGGATGATTGAACGAAGGTCTCCACTATGTACTCCCGAATCCTCAATTCACAAATTTCCATGTCATACAAGACACTGGTGCGCAGCTGTTTCACAATAATCAATTCTATCGCCATTTCCGATCCGTCCCTATCGTCATTTTAATGATTTTTCCGCCATTTTAATGCCATAAAATGTGACAAATAGCAATACCACGTAGGAAAATGGTAAGTATAGAGTTATAAAATAATACCCCATGCATACCCCAGCGGATTTAGATCCAGGACACGTTAATTTAAGTGATGCAGATTGGAAACACTATATATTATCACGCATTATGCTCGTTTTACGCGATGATCAGTTGGTTTTCAAGATAATTCTACAAATTTCCGACTTCACCTTCGGAATTGAAAGAGATACAAAATTATCTTGGCTGTTTCGATACAATTTATGTAATCTTTTATCTCTCATGTTCAATCTTGGCACATCAAACTATTTGAAAATGTACGTAAATTTCAGTAAAATGCGTAATTCTAAAGTTGCATGTGGGTTCCGACTCTATGTTTGGTTCCGTCTCTTTCTCGACCCAAAATGATAGGTTCCGGTTCAATCGGCAAGAAATGATTCTGATGTTGATACACGGTTATTGAAATATGAAGCGTTATGGAGCGTCAAACTACATTCTGAACCGCACGATAGCTTATATATGGCCTTATCACTTTGGAAATATATCTGATATTTATGCGTTCATTCAAATTAGAACATTAAATTTAGGGTTATTCTTGCCAAGTCTTTGTTTTGTTCAACAAACGGTTACGTTTTATGATCGAACATATATACCATCACTGTTGAAGTTTAGTAAAATAATTGTGTATGGACTTTCTCATTAAATGATTGAAATTGATACCCCGAAGGCTCCATTTCGAGATTTAGCATGCTTCAGTTCCCGTTTCTAAATAGCACGTACAGCATTACGTTGCAATATTATCGCGCTATTTAACCGGATTTGAGTCTGAGTAAAGTAAATGTTAATAGATCGATGCATGGTATTTAACAGGGAAACATTAAATGTGTATTGTTGTGAAATATGTTAGGCCTGCATTTATTTATTATATTCAAAACTAAACAATGTATGTATTGTATGTTTGCATATTGTTTAAATAAAATATGTATACATTCTTATTTCTTGGCATTTTATACCCTTTTTATTCAACCCACAATTGCTTTTCAGATTGACATACTATTTGTCTAGAAACCATCTATACATCGCGTTTTAATACGAGTGGTTTTGTGTTTAGGGTGGGTCCATATGTCTCAAATTGAAATTGACTGGTGGTGTTGATTCTAATTCATTTCTATTTTTCATTCAACAGAATATATACAGATGTTACCACTGCAGAATAAAGCACACGAGTCCTGATGACATTCTAAGCCACACTGCCGAATGTCATCCTGAAAATACATTTTCCGTGTTGCTGAGGAAAACGGACCATCAATCCGATGGGAAGAGCCACTTCCAGGCTATACATTTCAGGTTCGCCCACAAGAAATGGAGTCGGGCGACTGGTATCTTGACGAGACTAAGATGGTATTCGTGCGAAAAACTACCCCTCCCCAAATAAATGATGACAATATGCCCCAGCCCATCTAGTTCATGCAATTCTAAAGTTCTAAGATCGAGTACCCCAATGAAGGATGTGCATGCTCGGAAATCCCTGTTTTCGACAAACACTGAAGGGGTTTCTTACGTAGAGACAATCGCTGGACAGTGTGATGACACTGTATCAAGAACAACAGAAACAGGAACCGTTGTTGTTATGGACAAAATACAGGCGATGATTGATACAATTACAGATCTTCTCCCCGCGGCTTTACAAAATTTAGCTGCTGAGGATCGATTAGGAGATTGGATGTCATTTCTACCACAACTTTCTACAGGAAAATTTCCGATGGGAAACTTATCTTTTCAACTTTTCATGGACGTCATGAAATTCATGGAAAGCGATAGCGTCCCATTATAACCCGAAGCACACGTGCGACGGTGGGAGATCAATCGAAATATACAGAGTGTCTAGAGCAAAGCGGTCTCCGACAAACGATAAAGCTGCGTCAGCATTGCCACCATGTCACAGTTATACCTATGCATTAGACTGAAAAGGGTCAATAAATGCATCGCGATATTCAATAAACATTGGTAGGCACTTATCATCCCGTTCAGACTGGTTCAGTGCTGTTATGTTAGGTCTTATCTTACAGAATGAAGGCAAACAGCCTGAAACAACAAGTGTCGATCGAATAGAACCGGGTCTTTAAAAGGACCGATAGAATCGATTTGAAACATAAAATCACAAAGGAGACGGGTCATTTTTCACTATTTTTGACGGTTGATTTCTTTTGTTGTTATATTGTGGGAATGTCAAGAAATGGTTTCGGTATAATCTGCCAACACCCTAGTACACGTCACAATCATTTCCGACTGGATTTACATGCGAATAGACATAGTTTTCAGTGTTGAGTAATTCAATGATTTTACATAGGAAATGCACACCCCTGACGTGTATGATCTAAATTTGTAGATACTTGAACGTAATATAATGTCGTTTGTGTTTTTACTATTATAGAAATGTGATATATCAATACTAATACATTAAAACTTACCCCTCTGCCATATTTTTGATTAAATTGTGCGGCAAAATTTAAAAAGTCGAAATGGAGCCGGATCTCAACGAGATAGAGACGAATCTCAACGGCGATGGAGACGGACCTAACACGCGATAGAATCGATTATTGTGAAACAGCTGAGCACCAGTGCAAGAGTTACAAGCTTAAATGTTCTTTTGGACACTAAATTCACAAATTTCCAAGTAAAACAAGGGCCATAACTCTGGTAACAATTAATGGACGAAACCCGTAGTATGAGGATATCCTTTCCCCAACCTGTGCTATCACCATGCGAAAGGACAACAAAATACAATAATGAAGACATCCACAGAATAATGTTTGTTATGGACGTGTTGATGTGTTGTACACTAAGTCCAGCAAAGGGCCATAACCAGGGTCCGCGCTGGACCGAAATATACTTTTGCCAAATAATTTGCCAACTGAATTTTGTTTTTGCCAAATTATATTAGCATTTGCCAAATGCTATCCCTGATAGTATCATTTTCTGCAACATTAATTATTATGTTTCGACACTCGCGGGTTGAACAGCTTTTGATATCGATAGGAAAGCAGTTAGTTAATAATTATTTATACTCGCATCTCTATTGTGGTTTATCATACAACAATAAGCCAATCACCGAACATTACAATGGTAGAAGGGCTTCATCAGAAGGGCACATCACAGGAGGATTAGTAATCCCTCCAACCATCAGTACTAATGCTATGAGATTAACTGCATCTTATCCTTACTAGAGGTGTTAACTTTCTCTAAACCTTATACAAATCACTAATATAATTATGTTGTAAGAGTTTACTGAAATGAATGGTAATGATTGACCAATATTTTTTCAAATTGCTTGAGGAATGTGACTTGCCAAAACTTTTGCCAAATGAAAATATTTTTTGCCAAATGTGAATTATTTTTGCCATTGGCAAATTTGGCAAGTGGCAGCGCGAACCCTGGCCATAACTCTGGGAAAAAAGTGTGGACAAAACCTGCACTACGTGGAGATCCTTTCAACAATGCTGGTCTACCAGCATTCCAAAGGACACCCAAATTGGACTATCGATACTTGAGCTGTGTTGTGAAATGTTTGTTATGGACGGAAGGATGGAAAGACGGATGGAGGTCTCCACTATATACACCCGAATCCTCCTTCGGAGGGTCGGGGGCATAATAATAAGTTATGCAAAATGTTGAAAATATCTGCGGTGAGATGGAAATAGTAAATAAAAGTAAATTTATTTATTAAAATATTCTGTCCAGCCCCCATCTATATAGCACAACAGATTGTTATCAATCTATTCAGATATTTGAGAAAAAAATATGGCAGAAGGATCACTGAATCAGTGATGGTGTGTTTTGTTTAGTTTAATAGATAGTTTAGTTATGCCGAACTGGTCATTGTCACATGGTTTTGTGCAAAAAAACTCACAGGATCTCTCAAATGTGCAAAAGGTCCCCCAGCATCTCAAAGTCTCACAGAAAAAAAGATTTTAAATTAGTCGCATGTTAATTATTATTACAATGATTATTTGTTTGTGATTTTCAAGTGAAATTTCAATGGAATATGAATGGGTGTTCCACCCGTGTTGAGTTTGACTATTGCAAACGAACGAAACCATGCTGGTTGCATACATTTGGAAGATCCTGTGTGTCTTTTTGCATGTTTGAGAGCTCCCTGGTGTGTTTTTGCATATTTGAGAGATCCTGGGTTTCTTTATGCATGATATCTGCAACAATGACCAATCAGCATTATTACAGCAATGGAAATGGAGAAAAAATATAGACGGTAGTATAGGCTTACCTCACATATTGGTAGTGCTCAGATCCTGAAATATTTTATTCAATATTGCATTTCTGGCCAGGAATAATATTCAAAATTAGATTTGAATGAAAAAGTGGTATTCGCAGAGCCCTAGCTGTTCATATGAGCATGATGCTGGATATATTCTTTGGTACTGATTTGAAAAACTCACCCTTTCAGTGACGATGTCATGTAATATCGTTACAATTCTGATTTGTAGTGCATTGTCTCCAGATTCACTAAATATACTGCCAAATGCAGATAATCCACCGAGTTCAACAAGTTTTTTCTGAGCAAATGGAAAGTGTCGGACAAGGGAAGATACAGCATACAGAATCTTCTTACAAAGTCCGTGATCAGTCTCAAACGAGAGCATCCGGATAAGCTGTTGTAAGACACCGTACTTCATAGCAGATATCTGAGCTTTAGGATTGCTGAAAATAAAGATAATCAATTTATTTTAAAGGTATTCGATGGTCCCCATATCATCAGATTCCAACAACAACAATTTTTGAAATGCCACTTCAGTTATCAGAATCAATTAATTGCTAACCACAGAGAACTATAGTATAAAATTGCCCAAAATGTGTTATTTATCAACATTTTGTTCAACGAAATTTGGCCGGATTGTCATATATGTAAGACCCAAAGCCACTTGATTTTAGAGTTATCCATCTTCATCCACAATTTGGTCCGAGACCATCAGCTTGTCGACTTTTTGCCAGGCCACCAAAAAGTACCGCTGGTGAAAAATAATAGATTTCAAAAATCAAAATCTGATCACTCGGAGCTTTGGTGGGTGGTTTCCTTGACCCCAATCAAACATTTTATACCCCGAAGCCAAAGAAATAGTAATTTGGGAGCGTTCATTCGGATTATGCATCACACTGATAAGTCTTGTTGTCAGTTTTGTGATATATATTTTACCATTTTATTGTGAATAGACAACACATTGAAAATGACAAGCTTGGCTAACTCTGCTAAAACTAATTGCCGGTTCAAATATCTCGATGGTGGCTATTATCGGAGTTAACCCTTTACCCAACAAACCGGCCAAAAATGGCCAAATAAAGCTGCAACAGCCTAAATTATCTTCGGTCTGTCTCAATAAAACCATACAAATATGGATATCATTGGAACCGGCTCATTGACCACATTGTGATGGTTACAGTTATGCCCTGTGCCAAAGCATTCTCTTATATATGCGAGTCGACCATAGGTCGCCTTGCATATATAAGAGAATGCATTGGCCTAAAAAAAACTATGGTCGACTCGCATATATAAGAGAATGCATTGGCACAGGGCCATTCTGTTGGGTAAAGGGTTAACCTTTCTATACTAAACACGCATTGATGAGTAGTCCCTTTTGTTGAACTTATTATCTGAACATTTCCCACCAAATTTATATGACTCCTTCTGCACTTGTTTTATCTTTTCGTCAGTCTGTCATCTGCTAATTGTTCACTGAACACCACTGCAGATGATCAGTAGACCATTCCAATGTATACTTGTATAACTGAATGGGAGAATCCATCTAGTTCTGAAAAGGTTAAGTCTCAAAACAATTGAAGGAATAAATACCAAGACATGTAGTGAGTTATGGGAGGTGATTTTATATATTATTTGGGCATTCATTCTGAGTAAGCCCAAACAAAATTAATGTTCTGTTTCTCGGACACATGCCCCCCCCCCCCTCACAAAAATAAGGCCCGGAAGCTGGGTGCTTTTTATGGCCCATTAAACTTAAAAATTATAAATCATTCTGCCGTTCGAAAATGGATGAAATACTGACCATACATTCAGCTAGACTCATTTCAACTTGCGTTTCATACTTCCATTCGTTATTTCTGATAATATTAAAGTTATCTTTTTGGTTTGTTTAAACTCTATGTCTTTGGGTTGTAAAACAGGCTGGTATATTAAAAACGCATTATAACACTTAATCATGAAAATAATTTTTCACTCCCAAAAATATTTGTTTGTCAATTCAGGAGTGAACATATAAAAACCTTCCTGCTGGTAAATTTTGGTCTTAAAAAGTGGTAGTAAAAACCAGCCTGCTGGGTAATTTTGCAGGTAAAAAATAAATATAAAAGTCTGCCTGCCTGCTCAACTTGAAAAAAAATGTGTTCGAGAAAAATATTATCAACTTTGTGTTGAAAATTCTGCTTAGGCCAAATAAAAAAATACCTTTGTTTCCGGTAACGAAGGGCAAAAAATTAGGGTGGGGAGGGGAGTAAACTTTTCTTTTTTTTTTTATTATTAAATTCCCATAATGCAAAAGGTAATAACAGCCCTTCCTTAATGCATTGTAGATACAGATATACTATGTAATAATGTATATAGTCTATCTAGATATAATATTGTAATGATCACCTTGCAAGGCACTTTATTTTATATTCTTTTATTTAAGTTTTTATTTATCATATGGCCTGGCAATAACAGGAGTAAGACTGCTTTGTACAAATCTCGCATATAGGAGAGGCTGTCTTGAATCTTTTGTCTTAGGGAAGCTTTCACCACACCACTACCTTCCCCACATTGGACACTAAAATACTAAGTCAATACATCTATAAAACTGATATTGACTTTATTCTAGTTAGTTGAAATTATTATTTACAAATTACATGTATAGTCAGGACTATTTTTATATATTATTGATTCTTGGTGTAATTAGTACATGCAAGTAGAAATAGGTAGTTATTCCATAACATGTTGCGTTAAAGCATGAGTTCCCTGTATGTGAACAATATTTCATCCAATTTTAATACTGGGGTTACATGCTTCAGTGCCTAACTATCAGAAAATTTAACAACAGATTGTAGAGAATTTGCATGAAACAATCAATTGTCATATATGTCCAAAGCCATTTAATTTCTATTAATTAACACCCCCCCAAACATTTCAAATTGAGTTATAAATAAACATATTCCATACCCATAAGTCTAAAAGACTGGGTTAAAGTTGCCTATTTTTGAGGAATCATGTTTTTGGATGTTTGTTAACCCACTACCTCTGGTTTGGTGTGTTTTGTGAGTGCGATTTTGCAAGTTAATTAGGCTAATGACTCATTGAATTGAAACCATCAACTTAAACTTAGAGAAACTGGAAGAATAAAGTAAAGTTGGGAGAAGGTGATTTGGTAATTTTCAGACCATAAATTGGGAACTTTGGAATTTTTTTTATTTTGCAAATAAAAAGTTTACGTGGGGCCGTCTGGCGAGCGGGGGGAGGGTTACAAGAAACAATGCTATTTTTTTTTATGCCTTATATATGTATCATTCATCCATATCCAGACTTTTGTTGACAAAATTGTATACAATTAAAGATTTAGAAATTTAGTATCCCATCCAGATATCTATTTAAAATAGCCATGAAAGTTTTAATGGGAGGGGATATTTTCTTTATATGTCCGATTCTCACCTTTGAAACAGTGATCCTAATACGAAAGCAGTTTGTGTTCTGATGGCCATGTCAGTATCGTTCAGACTGTCCAGAGCTAGCTGCATGCCTCCAATGTCGCAGAATAGAACCCCATTGTCTATCTGAAGTGTTATTAAAACATTAAAAACAAGAGGTTGCACCATGGGTGCTAGGATACCCCCATAGTGAAAATTGGAAAATGTGATTATGAACCAACAAATTACTTGACAATTCTAACGAACAACGGACGAAAATCCAACATTTTCAGATAAAGAAATAGGGATAACTCTTGAACAGAAAATGTGAACAAGGTCAATTAACCCCTCATTTGAAAGCTCTCATGATGCCAAACATGCATACCAAATTTCACTGAGATCCGATAACCCATGGTTGAGATACAAGAGTGCACAGATGGAAATCCAACATTTTCAGATAAACAAAGAGGGATAATTCTTGAACGGAAAATGTAAACAGCGTCAATGAACCCTCTTTTGAAAGCCATCCTGATGCCAAAACAGCATAACAAATTTCATTGAGAGCCAATCACCCATGAGCAGACAGACGGACGGATGCACGGATGAACAGACAGACACTTGTAATCCAGTATACCCTCCATCTTTTGGAATGGGGGTATAATTAGTAATGGAAATGATTATCTGCCTCATGGAAATCAACACACTCATCTGGTATGTTTTCACATTTACAAGTCCTGCTTTTAGTTTATAACACCATAATTTCTAATTATTTAAACCCTTCAGTGACCGGAGCTTCCTCAAATTTTTTGAAACCCTGTGCCAAGGCATTCTCTTATATATGTGAGTCTCCCATAGGGAGCCTCGCATATATAAGAGAATACATTGGCCTAACAATATTTACCATGACCTCACAAGCCAGTGAATTCTCTTTTTTATGTGAGTCTTCCTATGGGAGACTCACATATATAAGATAATGAACTGGCACAGGATCTTTAATGCTGCACCAGCGCATTTCTCATCATGTAATGGTTAAGAAACCATCATTTCATCAGAATTTTAATGGTGTTACAATGTGTAAAACAAAAATGCAGATATGGGAGTTCAAATTTTGAAATGATTGTTTGACTGATTTGAGGGCTTAAAGTGATGTGAAACACTCCAGTCTGGTGATCAAATAGAAAAGGAGAATAATCTTGCTCAAAGTAGTTATTCTTACAAATATTATATCCAAATTGACAACACATACCATCATTATTATATATTAATTTAATGCAGTGACCCTCGTTGGCGAAATTATTTGCATTAGCTAATCGCCGATGGTTGCGTCCCGAATCGAGTAGTAAATATTTACAATGAGTAGTTCAGACGATGTTTTCTATAGAGTGGAATGTTTTATTTGCTTTAGATTTTCAGCAATGTTAGTAGAATGTGTCATTCCTCCAGTTGGCATAGCGCCTGAATACTAACCTATCAGTTTCTCACACCTGAACAAGTCCATAATATGACTTTAATGTCACTTCAGGGTCAGAAAGACCATAATATTTTGAAATGAAAATCTTACCTGATGTAAATAGAACTCAAGGTCTGTGAGGATAATTATTCTGTTCTCGTTGGAGATATCTGATTCATTGAGTCGCTGTACTAGATCCGTTATTATCTCCAGTTCAGTTTTCACAACCATGTTCATTTCAGCAAAATCTTTTCTGAGTTCATCGTAACTTTTATAGTTCAGTTTTACTTCTTCGGCCTGTGGTGTCTGCAAAATATAAAGCACTATATTCCAAGCAACTATTGTATGTCATTAAATGTGCAATATCAGTGCAGCAACTAATAATTATTAGCTGCTAAATAAGTGAAAGCTGCGCAACTGAGGCCATTAAAATAATACATCTGTGTTCTCAGGCAATTATATCTCAATTTTAAGATGAGGGAGGGAGGTTACCTGCAGGGTGCATGTGTGCTGATGGATTCAAATGTGAAATCCACGATGTTTTTTAACAAAATTCGGGGGAAAAATTATGGCTCCCATCTAGTGGTCACCCTGAAGATCCACTATGAAGTATTTAGTGACAATCGGATGAGGGATGGGGCTTGTAGTGTATGGAAAAGGATTTAGTCATGCAAAGAGTAAAATCCAAGATGGCAACTGGCAGTCATGTTTTTCATTGAAATTTGATAGCTCCCATCTAGTCTAGAGGTGATTCTTTAAAAAACAAAAAACAGACAAAACAATTCTCCAATTAATGTGGCCCCGAGGTGTGCAGATAGATCCATATGAAGTTTTGTGATGATCAGATGAGATATGCGACATGTAGGGTGTGCTGAATGAAATTGTTTATGGACGGGCAGATGCATAGCCACATGGATGGACAGATGAACAACAACCTATGGCAATAGCTTTACCTAAAAATCGGGGCTGAGTTTTCTTTGGAATGAAACAATAAAGAGCATGGTAAGTGCATTTCCGAAACAAGGTAAACATATATAACAAGCGTTTGTCACTTTATACCGACAATGGAAAACAGCTGGTAATTTTTTAGAACTGTTTTATTTGTCCAGATAATATATACCAGTATTCAGTCTATATAACAGTATCCCATGTAGGCCTAATTATCGATATATACTGTCAATGCCAACAAATGATATATTACATGCATATTTTTTTAGTTTCAATTGAACCATTATGTCCATTTAATTATAAAAAACATGCATCTGTCTTACTATTTTCTGGTTCTTAAACTTAAAACTGCAATGTACTGACTATACAACTAGGACCTTTGACATTGTCGTGTATCAAATTACGATATAGCAAAGAACACACATGCTGTCTGAATTGTGTATTGTTCTGTGTGGTTTCACGATGGGTTATTTAACACAATGTAAAGAATGTCAGCCAAGTGTTTCGTTTATTTATAGCAACGTACATATGCAAAATTTATTGAAATTATAATAAATCAAATTACGTTTACATTCGGCAGGTAAATATAGCGGCCATGTGAATATGTCTATGGGTCACTGTGATTGTGAAATAAACCATAGATGTCAAGTGATTTCATAGTCGGCTTCCGTAAAACACCACACTGCTTCAGTTTTATGTTGGCCTGTACAAGTCTTCAGTGACAATGAGTGTATTCAGCAGAAAAATATTGTTCATGACAGCCAATTTTTTTTCTTTAGAAATGGGATTGAGTATCCTTCATTCAGGTCATTCTCGTGGAATTAATTTATCGATGGAATCGGGTATGAATGCAGTGACAAAATTGAAAGTCGGCAAGATTGAAATGGTAGACCTACAAAGCCAGTACTCACAAGTAGTGAATTTTCACAAGAAACTGGATTTACCACATGGACCAGGAATATTCAACGATTATTTGTTCCTCATTTGCCTATCTTTTGAAACAGAAAAAGTTAAAACTGTCAGTGAGCAAGATTCACTCCGCAAGACAACCGCCTCGTTGGAAAAGTTAAAACATTTTTTGTCCAAATTGTCTTTGCATAGTGGACAAATAGAGCACAATAAATGCTCATAACAGTTCTTTATCTTATATGTGATTGTTTCCACATGTTTGATGTGAGGATTTAGCCTGTTCCTGTATTTGCCAATCATAACATCCAGGGTCCGCGCTGGACCGAAATTTACTTTTGCCAAATAATTTGCCAAATTATATGAGCATTTGCCAAATGCTATCCCTGATAGTATCATTTTCTGCAACATTAATTATTATGTTTCGACACTCGCAGTTTGAATGACTTTTGATATCGATAGAAAAGCAGTTAGTTAATAATTAATTATACTCGCATCTCCAGTGTGGTTTATCATACAACAATAAGCCAATCCACGAACAATACAATGGTAGAAGAGTTGCAAAGTGGTGTTGACTTTTCCTAAACCTGATAAAACACCACTAATATAATTATATTGTAAGAGTTTCCTGAAAAAAAAATGGTAATGATTGACCAATATTTTCAAATTGCTTGAGGAATTAAAAAGTGACTTGCCAAAACTTTTGCCAAATGAAAATATTTTTTGCCAAATGAAAATTAGTTTTGCCATTGGCAAATTTGGCAAGTGGCAGCGCGAACCCTGACAACATCGCTTCGCACAATACTGAAGTTTGTTTTCGGTACAAAATTTATTAAATGGTTCACTAGTTAATGTACATGATCTGATTGTGAATTGATTGACATTATGGTATCTGGGACAACATGAAGAATGTCGATAACATATAATAAATAGAAGCACAGCTTGTCGTTGATTATACCAAAATATTGGTCCTCGAAGGAGGAATAGTCCTCCCCTCGGACCACTATTTTGGCATAGTCAACATTTAACACAGTCAATACTTAAATAACATTAAAACATGGTGATTGCCGACATACTTCCTGATTGTCGAATAAACTTTCAGTCTTGAAATTCTTCAGCGCTTTCTTCAATTCATTGTGAGTGAATGTCTTACCCTCCAAGTTAACTATGCCTGTAAGAATATGACACACAGACTGATTAGGTCTTTACCATAAAATGTACTATCATTTGAAAAATAATCAGGTTTAACCCTTTCGACGGGAGCTGTGCTGGTGCAGTATTAAAACCCTCTGCCAGTTGATTCTCTTAAACATGTGAGTCTCCCATAGGGAGCCTCACATATATAAGAGAATGCACTGGCTTAGAAGTTCAAGGTAAATAAGGGAGACTCACATGTATAAGAGAATTCATTGACACAGGGTTTTTGCAAAATATCAGGATGCTCCAGTCATGGAAGGGTTAACCCTTTACCCAACAGAAGGGCCCTGTGCCAATGCATTCTCTTATATATGCGAGTCGACCATAGGTCGCCTCGCATATATAAGAGAATGCATTGGCTTAACACATTAAAAATTATAAAATTGTTAAAGAATGTAAGAAAAAATGGTAAAAAGTGTTAAAAAAAGATTTTTTTTAAGAGAATGCATTGGCACAAGGCATAACTGTAACTATCACAATGTGGTCAAGGAGCCGGTTCCAATGATATCCATATTTGTATGGTTCTATTGAGACAGACCGAAGATATTTTAGGCTGTTGAAGCTTTATTTGGCCGGTTTGTTGGGTAAAGGGTTAATGAATAAATAAAATCAATGTGGATCAACAAACAAGAGGAATGAGATTTACAACCTGAATACTCACAAACATTACAAGTTTTATTTATCCCACCCAACAGGGGTATCAAGCATAAACTTTCAAAGACAAAGCACATATTCATCCAGGGACATGGCCCCACCTCATACTGAAGATGCCATGTCCGATCTGACACCATAAAACCACCAGTTGTACTGTTGTACATTTTCTCGACCAGAAAATACTTAAGATTGGACCCACGAACCCATTCATAGGAGGTTTGATGGCCAGATATAGACTTTCAAAAGAAGAAGTTTTAACACGTTTTAAATATTTGTCAGCCTAGCAAAAATTACATTGAAATTCAAATGGATGGATGCTTTTGTGCATTTTTGCGATGAGTGTGAAATATGAATGATAGTGATTGCAAATATATTTTTTCGTTTTCTCTTGCCTGGTGAACAGAACATTTAGTTTTGATAAATTTGATGTCAAATCGGACAGAGCATCTTTAAAAGTGTGAGTCAAAAAAGTTGCAATAATTTTGCTAAAATTAGCTCCACAAGCCAGTTGTTTTTGTTTTTTTTTATGAACAAATTTACAAAAAGGTCAAAAGATAAGGAAATCCCCCAACCACAAACTTATTATATAGAGAGTAATCAATTGGTTCTGAGAATTACGTTAAATAATTCATGAGAGGCGAGAGACGTCGGTAAGAAATAAGTGCGCGTTAGTGCACGAGTTTCTTACCCAAACATCTCTCGCCTCGAGTGAATTATTGAACGTAATTCTCGGATCTAATTGATTACTCTATTTATTACACTTCTGCATCAATTTGGTTCGCCAAATATGATTAAAACACACAGAATTTATGCATGAAAGTCCCGATGTGGAGAAAGATCAACCATAAAAATTCAGTCTTGATCAGTAAGCGACGTAACGTCAATGACATAATTCACTGGTGACATTACCATTTTTAATTAGCAGCGTTTTCAATGGAAATTGAGCATAGGAGTGTAATAAATGTATTTATGTTTGTTTTGCATCATGCCTCACCTTGACGCTCCCCATTTTCCCAGTACTGCACATCCTCCTCTCCCTCTAACAGTTTAGCTTCTTTCTCACCTGTCTCCATATTAAGGCGGAAATGAAGCCCCCTAGGTATAGCTTGGCCTGAAAAGAAAATATTAAAACCTCATGCAAAGCTATTGTTTGAATAACTATTGTTTGCACATAATACTGCTAAATAGATGTAGAAATGACAAGTTTTGATTCTGTATTCTGGATGGCAACATTCCACATCCTATATATGAAACAGTGACTGCAATTGAGCTGCAAAGATTACCTTCATTTGTGACAAATGAGCACTCGAAATATACATATATTATTTCTATTCTTCATTACAATATTAATTATGTAAATAAATATATTCTTTCCAGTTAGTCTCATATAACTATAATATATCCATTTCTTCACTTTAATTTTACTACTGAAAAAAAATCTTGTCTTGTTAGACAAAATAAATATGTAACTATCAATACAGTATCCAGAGTTCATAGTTCATCTCCAATTTCAGAATCCCACATTGTGGCGATATTACATTTATCCATAATTTGCAAGGAACATTAGCAAAAGTAACTTGTAACTTGTAGCTCATATATGTTTTAGTTTGTACCTGGCTGAACAGCTGCCCATTCTTTTGTTGGATAGAAAACGTTCAATGGGTCAAAATCAATCTCCTCACTAGAATCTGCAACATGAATGCTAACATCATCTGGAAACAAAGTTACAAACTATCAACATAATATCTACAAAACATATCAGCATTTTATATCTGGACATGAGAGCGATCGGTACAAACTAATATTTACATGTACATACAACTAATATGTACATGTACGATTGTACGTACATTGTATAGGTTATCACAACCATGTGCATTTCTGATATCCATATTCAAGTCGAGCTACCTTCTCTGGGCTGTATATCGTCAAAGTCAGTCAGATGAGACGATATACGGCCCAGAGAAGATAACAAGACTTGAATACCTATCCCGGGAACACACAAATGTGGTGATAACCAGTTTATCTTACAACTCACCAAACAGACTATCATCTAAAAGGCATATACATGTAGTATCTGATGAGAACTACATGTATGTCATTGCATGTAATGTATATATACGAGTAAATATCACAATTTTCTGGAATGTATACCAGTTGCAGATTATGGCTAGTTGTTTCTCACCTGTAGGTTCTTCCTCGCTAATTGATACTAAAGATGTTTTTGCTCCTCTGCCATCTATGTCATTGCTCTGGACACGATAATGATATAGACAGAGTATAAACATCACAGTGCTCACAATGTTCACCAATTTCATCCTATTCTGTGTGACAAGAGACATTTTCTGAACTGATAATGATGATGAAAATATCAATGACACTGCGACTTTCAACTTGATAATGTTATAGGACCTGTCAATAGAAGAATCATGAAACTATACAATGAGTTGTCGTATATTGAAAAGTATAATTTAACATAAAACTGCAGTTCCAATCCAATGAAATATTTTCATTGGTGGCTTTTATTTACTGCACTCAATTTCCGGAGTTGAATCAAGTTTTGATAACCATTGGCATATTTGGGAAATCTCATAGACTAATTTTTCTTGAAAATTTAATTAACAAACTGGTTTGAAATTGCATTTTCATTTTGAGATGTTAAATACATATTGTTTTATCACACATTGAGACTGCATTTCATTCTGTCTGAATTTCATTAGATCTGCATTAAGATGCTCTATACACAAACTGATCAGAAAATGCTCTAG
Source organism: Siphonodentalium dalli (assembly GCA_032622095.1). Taxonomy (NCBI): domain Eukaryota; kingdom Metazoa; phylum Mollusca; class Scaphopoda; order Gadilida; family Siphonodentaliidae; genus Siphonodentalium; species Siphonodentalium dalli. Next base: position 138,490,299 of record CP136062.1, on the reverse strand, counting down.
AGCAACTCTGCAAAGCTATCACTCACTTCATCACCTCTTAACCTCAACCCACACTACTTCACCTAGTCTCAAGACTCATCATTTTTCAGGTTTTGATAATATGTTCACTCAATCGTTGTTGTGAGAAAAATATTTAAACTATTTAAACAAGCTTTAACGAGGCTCAATAAATTATATTCTATTATATTTAAATGCATAAGTTGTTTCAGGAGACTCGTGTTCATCTATCATATATTTTGGAACTTCTGTCTATGTGTACATGTATGTATGTATGTGTGTTGTAGGCTTGAAAACTGCTCGACCGATCCATCTATATAGCTCGTTTTGGATGTGTGCCCGACCTGTTTGTCTCAAAACTGACATAAATTTGGCTTAATTTGCCCAAAAATGATAAGTGTCAGTCGGCATAAGATAAATACAACAATTACGGTCTGTAAAATCGGCCCTAAAAAAAAAGCAGAAAAAAAAGATTTGGTTGAATTTTTTTTGGGTATGCTTAAGCATGCTATAGCAAATTTAAAACAAACTGGATAAAACCTTAGGGGCATGTTATAACTCAAAACTAGTTAATCATAGTAATAATTTTGATGCCCATGAAAAACGTGAGATTCCCTGGCACTTCCCTGGCACTAAACATACAAAATAAGTCTGTTAAAGAATATAAGAAAACATTATTAAAATTGTAAATTAAATAATATTGTTAGGCCAATGCATTCTCTTATATATGCGAGGCGACCTATGGTCGACTCGCATATATAAGAGAATGCATTGGCACAGGGTAAATACAAAGTAAGTTGAGCTAACAATAGCATAGTGTGTTTTGTGATGTGTTTTATCTCAACTCATCAGAAGTATGATGTTCGCTCGACAGTGCCTCGCGAAAAAATCATATTATAACTCATTGAGATAAAACGCATCTCAAAACACACTACGCTATTATCATATGTACATATAGCTGAATTCAGCTAGGTTAGCTGAATACAGCTATTGGAGATGTATTCTAGTTAGTGATGTGGACCGGACTGGCCAAGGCGGTCCAGTCCAGTCTGGTCCAGGCCATTCCGGTCCGGTACACATGCGTTAGACCCCGAAGCCACGACAAATAGTTTTCATGGCTGGCTCAACCGATTTTCGTGGCTGGTTAGCTAGCTAAGCCGGCTCAGTCACGACGTTCGTGGCTGACGAAATATGGCGGCTCAGCCGGCTGAGATGTTATCATTCAGCGTATTTTCGTTTCCGAAATGTTCCTAATCCCCTGTTACCGGTTATAGATGCGTTTTTTTTAGCGTTTGTAGTGAACCCGTAGAATTCCAGACCACACGTAATCTTTTGATGTTAGGCTTTTCCATTATGGCGAAAATTTACGAAGGACTGGCATGGATATACTATGTAGTTTCCCATCTAATCGGTATAAGTAGTTACATTGTGTTCTGTCGACTTCAGACTGCTATCATCACTGCCATCTTACGATATATGCATGCATCATTGAATGATGAACCCGATAGTAATGATGTATAATATTTCAAACTATTTCTATTCTTATGTGTATATATTGACAAATGCCAGTGATGTCTGAGACTTGGTGTTGTCGATATAAACAATTTATATTTTAACCCTTTCAATACCGAATGGATGCGCCCATTCAGTTATATGAAAGCATGCATTGGGATAGTCTATTCCACATTAAGGGGCCATGTGTTCTGATAATATAACAACCATGCCGTGTCCATGCGAGTATGCCAATATTAGGCAATGCGGTTTAGTTCTTTGCGATTCACAGTTCAGTTGTGCTTGATATAAGCCCATGCACACGGCTCAGCCATTTTACAATTCCGGCGGCGGAGATTTTTAAATGTGGCTGGCGTTAGAAATAATATGGCTGGCGGCGGCTTGTGGCCAATATGGCTGGCGGCGGCGGCGTACGATGGCGGCTTCGGGCTCTAACATGCGTGGATGGGTCCAAAATGGTCCGGTCCACCTATAATAGGCTATATGTTAATGAATTCTCTGTTTTCTCAAAGTTTTTACTCTGTATAGTACAAACTATAAAGTTGCTGAGTTCAGTGTATTGCAATGAGTCCATATATGTTAAAACTTACATTGTTTGCCGATTGTATGCATCATTGTCTGTCTATGGTGGGATATACTGGGAATGATGCATGATAATAGTATTTCTAGTAATGCGAACATGCACTAATTAAATGTATTGGACAGATATATAGCTAGGGCCAGAATGTGTTATAACCAATCTAACATGGCACTCAACTGATTGTATGCATGATTCGTATCATACTTATTTTCATTAAATTGAAATTTAACGAAATAACTATACTGATGACAATTATACAAATGTGTACTAATATGGCTACTACATTAATATTGGAGTCTTGGCGATTGTGATGGCTGATTGTATAGTCCTGACAATTACAGTTATATACCTAAGTACAACTACTATTGGATTAATGTGACTGTCTTGTGTATGTACTATGTAATGTGGTTTGCATGTTTCTTTGATAATTATAACTGTGAAAAACAATAGAATACTCGATTCGATATCCATCCAAATTGATTAGTTGATGCCATGTTACACTGTTTATGACAAAATAGTTCCATACTCATTCAGTTGCATGTTTGTCACATTGATAGGGTGCTACTGCTACATAGTGTTGGCCAGTGTTAATACATTATAAGGAAAGTACATCTATACATTGTTTTCGTGGCATCAAACGTTTAATAGATATTAACCACTTGAATGCGTCAATACATCGTTGCTAATTGATATGACGGCAAATACGCAATAATATTCGCGATAGTTTATTATAACTGAAGTAAAATAGTGGACCGGACCAGAGAGTACCGTACCGGCGGCAAAAAGCGGTCCGGTCCGGTCCAGTGACACCCGGTCCGGGGTCCACCCCTGGACCGCGGACCGGTCCAAAGCGGTCCGGTCCGCATCACTAATTCTAGTGTAAACAATATTTATTTGAATGAAAGAACAGAACATCACATTGACAATTAGTTCAAATAGTTCAAATGAGGATTGGATAACAAGCCACCATAAGCCTATATATGGCTTTTATAAAAATCCTTTCCTTTATAGAAATGTTACCCCGAGTGTCAATAGACAGCTACAGGGTAAAGAGGATGGGAATTTGAATATTGATCTGTGTTTTCTCATAAATGTTGGGAAGTTAGTTAAGCGGGTGCAGGGATGAGAAATGTGGAGGTGTGATAAAAGGAGAAGATAATGAATTAGGTAGGAAAGATAATGAAGTAGGTACTAGTAGGAAAGATGTTTGATAAATGGTGTATACAATGGTAACCGGACATTTCCTCACCGGACATTTACCCACTTTCAAAAGCGGACATTTCCCCACCCGGACATTTACCCACCGGACATTTCCCCATGCAATGTTGTGACAATTATGATCACAGTATGAATTCTAGTGAGTGAACTCTAGAACTCTCACATACAAGGGGTGTGTCACAACTGATAACGAGGTAAGTCCCAATTTCCATGATGTTAATTAATTTGATGATCATTTTCTGAAGAACAGAAATAAAGAGTGTTCATCATTAATTATCCAATAATATGTGTGAAAATTTCCATAAAGAGCATTTAATTATATATTTTTTCTGAAGAACAGAAATAAAGAGAGTTCATAAAGAATCATAATTAATTATCAAATAATATGTGTTCATCGTTAATTTCCATTTTATATTATAACAAGACAGTCAATGACTGTGGGGTCGCTCACCAGACTGCAAAGACTGATAAGACTGGGACTCTGGAGACCACAACAGTCAGAACTTTTCATAATCACTTTAAAAGAAGTAGATATCTAAAGAGTTAAATCTAAAACAAAAAATTTGGAGTTATGTCCCTGGCCCCGCCCACATTTGACCCAGTGACCTGATTTGAACAAATCTGAACCCCAGTCACCCAAGGATCCTTCATACCAAATATGAACCCATATAGCCTGATGGTATTTGAGAAGAAGTCACTTTAAGAATACTATGGAGGGAAAGAGTTATGGCCCTGGCTTCGCAACTATTTCAAGTGAACTCATTTGAACAAATCTGAATGTGAGTCACCTAGGGAACATCCACACCAAATATGAAACCATTCGGTCTTATTGTTCTGAAGATGTTTAAAAGAATTACTATGGTGGGAAAGAGTTATGGCCCTGGCTTCGCAACTATTTGACCCATTTGGTCTTATGGTTCCAGAGGAGAAGATGTTCAAATAATTGTTGTCGGACGGATGGACGGACAGACGATGGACGGACGAGGAGTGATGACTATAGCTCCGGCGGAGCACAGGTAGGGTGGCTGGTTGATAATTAAATCTCTTATCTCCGCCCCTATTTGAACAAACATGAATCCCCATCTATGAGATCCATTCATTTGGTAATTTCAGACATTAGATTTTAAGAGTTGAACTTAACTGATTTTCCTAAAATGACCCCAAATCTGAAAAAATCTAAACCCCAGTCACCGAAGGACCATCCATACCAAACATAATCTAAATAGTCCAGATGGTTCTTGAGAAGAAATTGTTTTAAGAATTACTATGGAAGGAAAGAGTTATGGCCCTGACTTCTCACCTATTTGACCTGATGAACTCATTTGAACAAATCTGAATGTGAGTCACCTGGGGGACATCCACACCTAAATATATAAACCCATTTGGTCTTTAATATGTATCTGGAGAAGAAAACAATTGATGGACGGATAGAGACATATTGACAGATGGATGGATGGGAGAACAGTCTGAAATAGAGACTGACAAATTAAATCCAATATACCCCCCAAGTTTTCTTTGCAAAATCAGGGTATAATGAGTTCAACTGGATACTGGTGGTTAAGAACATAATATTCGAACAGACAAGCCTGAACATAGTGTCTGACATTTGCAGAATGAGGTCCCCAAAGGGTGAATTTAATGACACAATCCTGCAATGCGGGCTAGCATCACCAAATTCACCCTCTGGGGACCTCATTCTGTGTAGGCCTCAACTGCTATGGGAGACATAGCATTAGATTGAAGTTCTCCAGTTAAAGTTGGTGATGTGCACCCATTGGGCACCTCAATTATGCATTTTATATTCACAAATTAGGGGATATAGAAACTAAACAGAAGGGCTAAAGTAAGTAAATATGTCAATTTAAGTGCCTATATACTTCCCAGAAGATGAGGCCTAAGCAGAATGAGGACCCTGGCTAGTGTATTTGGTGATGCTAGACTGCTGATTAGGCCTCAATGGCCAATAAAACCAAGGAACAGATTGAAGTCCTTCAGTTGAAGTTGGTGATACACACCCATTGAGCACCTCAATTATGCATTTTATCTTCTGCAAATTAGGGGGACATTGAAACTGAACAGGTGGAAAAAAGTGACTATATCAATGAAGTCCTACAGTTGAAGTTGGTGATACACACCCATTGAGCACCTCAATTATGCATTTTATCTTCTGCAAATTAGGGGGACATTGAAACTGAACAGGTGGAAAAAGTGACTAAATCAAACTGTCAATTTGATACTTAGGATACTTCCCAGAAGATGAGGACTAAGCAGAATTAGGTCCCTGGCGGGTGTATTTGGTGATGCTAGCATGTTGTATGGGGTAGCAACACTAAATTCACCATCTGGGGACCTCACTATGTAAATGTCAGACACACTATTTCCAGACTTGAAGAAATCAAAGCCATTCACAGTATCATTGAATGTCAGTCATCACCTAATGGAAGCACCAGTTTGTTGTTAAATTGCTACAGATATGTTTAGATTAGAATAATACATGTCATCTGGCCAGTTTATATAATTAATGACCTGTACCTTTACAGATATATATGCCTCTGTGGTGAGAGGTATTAAATTGAGAGGTGATATGGCTTGGAAGGGATGTTGGTTGATGGCAGGGTTGAGCCTGGGCCATGTGGGAGTGGGAAGGTGGGGGAGGGTGGAATGTTTCCATAATTTCATTAAAGAGTAAAGTTTCATAACTCTGCAGATGTTATATATAATGGTGTCACTTTTTTTCAAATTTTAAAACATGTTTTAAAAAAAATTGTCCCAGAAGATGAGGCCTAAGCAGAATAAGGTAATTGAGGGTGTATTTGGTGATGCTAGCCTGCTGTATGGGGTAGCAACACTAAATTCACCATCTGGAGACTTCATTCTGCAAATGTCAGACACACTATGTCCAGGCTTGGAGAAATGAACAATGGACTATTCCTTGTAGACTCATGTAGAATAGTTGTTTAGCTAATGTCATGTCTTGTAATGACAGATGGTAAACTGGTCTGAAGCAAGCAGTCTTAGCAAGAGTATCGGGTGACCACACTATGATAAATTGGCTTTTTCAATAATAGAGGCTTCAGTGTTCTCTTAAAAATTAATAGTGCATAGCAAAGAGGTGTGAATTATAAAGGGCCATAACTCTGTTAAAATATATCGGATCAAACCCATATTTTAACTTGATCTGTATATAAGTGTTAATATACCAAATTTGGTGTTGATCAGATGAAAAATGTTTGAGTAATCCTGTCTTGGATGAATTCTATATCAAAACAAGAGTGGAAGGGGTTAAATAAACAATACCAAAATCCATACAGATGAAGAACATGCTAAGAAAAATCTAGGTAAGAAATATGAGGCTGTGATGTGTCCTAAACAAAAATTAAAGGTCAAAATGCAAAAATTAATTTGTTTCTTTTTAAAGTTATGTCCCTGGCTCTGCCCCTATTTGACCCAGTGACCCCATTTGAACAAATCTGAACCCCAGTCACCCAAGGTATCTCTGTACCAAATATAAGCTAAATCGGCCAAATATTTTTTTAGAAGAAGTCATTGTAAGAATTACTATGAGTTATGGCCCTGATTTCTCAACTAATTGGCCGGGTGACCTCATTTGAACAAATCTGAACACCAGTGACCCAAGGACCCTCCATACCAAATATTAGCTAAATCGGCCCAATGGTTCTGAACAAGAAGTCGTTGTAAGAATTACTATGGAGGAATAGAGTTATAGCCCTGGCTTCGCAACTATTTGACCAAGTGACCTCATTTGAACAAATCTGAATGAGAGTCACCTAGGGAACATCCACACCAAATATGAACCAATTCGGTATGATGGTTTCAGAGGAGAAGATGCTTAAAAAAAGTTTGACGGACGGACGGACGGACAGACGGACGACGGACGAGGAGTGATGACTATAGCTCCACCGGAGACTTCGTCTCAGGTGAGCTAAAAAACACTATATATACACACCTAACCAAAAACCCTTCCCACCCTCTCCGCACATGTACACGATTATTGACCTATATATTGCTTTCATTCGCACTATTATCTATCCAGATAGAGATAGTGAGATACTGTATACATGTAGGTGGTGGGTGGGTACTACCTATATATTATGAGCGGCTGCGGCGCATAAGATACTATGGGTGGCGGGATGGGGTGGTGGGTGTGTACTACCTATATACGAGAGCCTGCGGCGCATAAGATACTATGGGTGGCGGGATGGAATGGTGGGTGGGTACTACCTATATACGAGCCCCTGCGGCGCATAAGATACTATGGGTGGCGGGATTAGTACTGGGCGGTATTTCGGTATACCGATTATAGTCGGTAAGATTTTCAATACCGTTACCGTTACTCTTTCCCATACTCGGTAAACCTTGAAGACGGTATTATCGCGGTTACATATCATACAGGCCCATTACCGAGTATATTGTGGTTTTCCTTTGTCGGGATACAAAGAAATTACTTTGTTTCTTTACACCGTATTTGATCGAAATCACAATTAAGAGGTAGCGAGTTTGTGTCAGGAGACAGCGTTGCTGTAAATTGGGCTGGAGTTGCTACTAGCGTTGCGGATTCTGTTTACCAAGTCATCCCCGAAATTGCCGCGAATATATTTCAAGACTTACGTTGTGTGCCCCATGCATGTGCTGATCGACAATTTTAAAATGACCAGTCCGTTTCAATGATTGGCGTGTGCAAGTTTATATCATTTCCAAACAAAATGCATTCCTTCACCACCTGGGACAAAATCCAGCCCAACATTATATTGCAAGGTATGATTGCATCATTCTGCGCTATTTTTAATCGACTGAATGCATGGGGCAGCTCATTATTTCAGGGGTGTTATCGAGTGGGAATAATTGATCACATTCATAAACCTGGATTTAAAAGTATGATTTATAATAATGCAACGGGAAGTCAATAATAGTTCTAGAAGTTAAATACAAGAAGTAATACACTTCATTTCCCGGCATTTAATAAAATCATCGTACTTATTCTTAAGTTATTCACACCCGGCGGAACATTCCAATATCAACGTCACAGCACGTGCTCTGCAAGTCGGCACTGTCAGTTGGGGATTGTTTCAAAGCTCTTGGGTGTATCCAACTTCGCTGAATGATGCTTGCATTAAGTTGTATAAATCGCAATTATTACCTGTATTTAAGATCAGCTCATGAATCCATGCATGCAGATAATGATACATTCATTGATTGCATTCCATAATTTAATAAAACGGAGTGTAAATTTCTTTATGTTATGTAATCTGTGACTGTGTAGCGATTAGATTTCCCTCCATAAACAGTCGACCTGTGCACCAAACGAATGCTACTAAACGGGGGTTTTAAGGGATTAGTTTAAATAATCGGTAATACCGTATACCGCGGTATTATTTTAGGATTACCGCGGTATTTTTATGGTTAAATACCGCCCAGCACTAGGCGGGATGGGGTGGTGGGTGGGCGGTACGTATAAAAGCCGAACACAACCGAACATAACCGAACACAAGTCCAAATAATGGGAAATATCACGAATAAAGTTCATAGGCATGTGTATTCATGTTCACGCTATTACTATACGAAGTTTGGTGGAGTTCGGGCAAATAATAAGTGTTTTATTCGATATTTTGTAAAACGCGTTTTGTGTTCGGCATAGAAAAGCCGAACATAAGTTATAATTTTGTCGTGGATTAGTCTAACGGCTGTCTAGCTAGGTGATAATTAATATCTGACATGGTCACTAATCCGAAAGGCTTTAATTGTTGTTGATGGCGGTCTCTCACCTATTGTAGTTCAGTGTTTTGACAAATAGTTTCAGTGTTTGATGGCGCCTACTATTATAGAAACAACATGCTTTTGATAGGCCCCGTCGTGAAAGACAACGATTGTAAAAACGTCGAGTGACAAACAAGTTTTCCCGCTAGTACACATACCTTATGCACTCGTCACATGAAGCAAAACTTGGTGTATACACAATACAAAAGAAGATGAATATTTTACAAAAATGCTAATGGGTGATTATGGGTGATTGGAAAGGGATGAGACAATAAGCCTGTTGTGGCTTTTTTGTAATTAAGTCCTCTCCCAAAACGTGACGAGAATAATACTAATTACAAAAATAAATATTTATGTAACTTCATGGAAAGATTACAACTCAAAGTTTTTAACGTTTGACGATACCGCAAAACGGGGCTATTGCCAAGAAGCCATGTCAGTTAAATGGTCCATAAATGTCCAAATATTAAAATTCCAATTAATCCGAAAGTCTAATTTGTTGGACTACATCAACCCTAGCAAACATCAAAAAGTATCTTAAGCGCAAAATAAATAATCTTTATTCCTTTCATATCACATTCCTGTCATATCAGAGACATATTTGAAAATAAAATAAGATCTTAAATTTCTGCATATCACAGCATATCAGACTTTTAAAAAGATACAATACGAAACGCTCTTTATTCGGGGCGTGCTGATATTTGTCCAGTATGATCCATCTAAACAACCATATTGTACGAATGTACTTGTAATAATAACGGGGTGGGGGTAACATTTTAGTGAGAATGCAGACGAAAATGGACAACAATACGTTTTTCTCGCGAATAAAGCCTGCCAAATCCCATCTGGCATATATTACTTATCACCTATCAGCGGATAAACTAATCCACGAGACAGAAGTTTGTGTTCTGCTTTTCTATGCCGAACACAAACGCGTTATACAAAACATCTAACAAAACACTCATTATTGAAGCAAACTCCACCAAACTTTGTATAGTAATAGGTTGAACGTGAATACATATGTCTGAAGTTTACAAGGTGTTCGTATATTTAGTAGACTCTATATAGAGTTATATACCTCAAACGGCAGCTAATGTCACATCATTCTATGTGTTAATTAATTACCGGTGACTGCATGAGTGTCGAACATAAGCTAGCTTGTGTTCGGCTTTTCTATGCCGAACACTAAACGCGTCTTACAAAATATCGATTGAAACACTTATTATTGGCCCAAACTCCACCAAACTTCGTATATTTATAGTGTGAACATGAATACACATGCCTATGAACTTTATGCATGAAATTTCCTATTATTTGGACTTGTGTTCGGCTTTTATGAGCTCCCGGTGGGTGGGTACTACCTATACGGTATACCGTACACTGTACAGTGCGCGAAATTGGGATATACAGTTCAAAAAACTTGCGTAATTCATTAGATGTAGATAACATATGGCAATTTTTTTATATATATATAGAAAACACGTACCGACTTCACAACGGCATACGAAGACAATATAATTTTGAAGTAACGTTTTGATACAAATTGAATCTATTACTTTTCTGACACGTCGCTCTAACTTTCAGGGTGTACTCGATTCTAGTTAAGGGCAGTTATATTGTTGCGACACATCTCGGGGAAGGTTTTTTTTTGTCCAGCAGCAACTGGATAAGTCGGCCCCGCGAGAAGGTTACAACACACCAAATGATTTACATAGGCCTCAGACCTCAGTGTTAACAAATCCCGCTGGCCTATATTCGCAGCAAAGCTTTGACCCTGCACGAGTATTTGAAATTAAAGAACGCCCTTTTAGACACACAGAAATGTGCACAGAAGTACTTGTTAACATGGTAGATCACACTGGAGCTGGACAAACGTCACACTAGCCTTAAAATTGAGAAAAAAATGACATCGGAAAAAACACAAACACCTCCTATAAATTATTCGCCACTTGCACAGCCATAACCATTTACCATGTGGTTATATTTGATGTTTCTCGACGGGAAACACATTTGTGCATTTTTTCGTGTACTTTTCACCCATGTATCATTGACCATTCATCTGCCAGAAATTTGTTTGTGCTGATCCTAGCTTTGTATTTGTATTTGTATTTGGTGTATTGTAACCTATAGTGATCACTGGAAGGTAAAGAAAGTCGCCCAAATGATGATATATTGCGTCCATTTATATATCCACGTCAAATTAAATAAATTTGATTCGAAATATGTCTGTTACTTTATTAACCCTTTTCTGTCACCACCCATAGCTGAATTTGCAAAAAAATTACTTTGACTTGAATGTCAATTTTTTTTGATAAACTCCATTCAGTATTTAAAGGGTTAAAGTTTAAATTGTTTATTTCGACACATCGCTGTTGTCAATGTGCACATAACCTGTAGAAGAGAACAGAAAATAGTTTGAAATATTATATCATTACTGTCGGATTCATCATTCAATGATTCATGCATGTATCGACAGATGCCAGTGATGATCTAGCAGTCTGAAGTCGACAGAAGTCATTGTGTAACTTATACCGATTCTAAAGATGGGAAACTGCATATTACATCCATGCCAGTCCTTCGTGTATTTCCGCCATAATGGAAAACCACAACACCAAAAGAGTGGTCTGGGTTTCTACGGGTTCCCCACCACCGCTAAAACAAACGAAATATGATTTCTGTTTATTCACCGAAACCTGGCTTAGTCGATCTATACCCGACAGCGATATCAAACTTCCTGGATACCATGACCCTGTACGCCATGATAGGGACGATGGAAGAACAGGGGGTGGGGTTTGTATATATGTGCGCGACTCGATTCCATTCCACATCAGAAATGACCTCTTTTCCCCAGACATTGAAGCATTATGGATAGATGCCACGGTTAAGAAAAAAAGGTTATTAATCGGCTGTTTCTATAGACCACCAAACACACCCGTGAGTATATGGAAAAAAATTGACAAGAGTATAACAGTTGCACGCGACGAAGACCTTGACATTGTAATAGGTGGCGATTTTAATGAAAACTATTTTGTAGACGGTAATGGAAAAATTAATGAACTCTACAGCGAGCGGGGATTTACCCAACTAGTTAGCGACAAAACCCATTATACGGAGAGGACATCAACCACGTTAGATCTTTTCTTGACAAATAATAAGAGTATTATTGAATCTTGTAATGTACATGGAAACTTTTTCGACAATACCGTGAGATACCACTGTCCGGTTGTCCTGCGACTAACTCTAGAAACGTTTAATACATCAACAACTTTAATGCGAAAGATATGGAATTATAATATGGCGAATTACAATGATATGAATAAAACTTTTAGCGATTGGAATTATAAGGAGCCTTGCAACTCCCCAGTTTCAAAACATGTTGAAATCTTAACAGATAAACTGATTACGACATGCCGAGAATATATCCCGAACAAAAATGTGACCGTCCGTAAGGGACTACCACCCTGGCTTACATGCAATATCCGAAAACTAATGAGACAAAGGAATAGACTACATAGGTTAGCTAAAGGAAAGAATACTCCACACGCGTGGGTAAACTTTAAAAACAAACGTAACGAGGTCATTTCAGCTATTCGAAAAAGCAAGAGACAATTTGATAGCAAAAATGAAAAGCTGCTCAATGATCATACAACCGACCAATCATCCTGGTGGAAAACACTCCAGAGCTATCTCTTTTCTAATGATAGTAGATCTATTCCCCCGATCGCGTCAAATGGCGAATTCCTGATCTCATCAACTGACAAAGCCAACGCATTTAATACATACTTCTCTACTATTTCGTCAGTTGATGATACTGGGAAGAGCCTACCCCAATCCGTACTTGACCCTGACCGCCCACAAATATCTTTTATAAAACTTACATCTGTCGACGTGTATACCGCACTGAGGGGCCTCAAGGTGGCAAAATCCAGCGGACCAGACTGTGTAAGCCCAAAAGTCCTGAAGAATTGTGCATCATCATTGTGTGAACCATTATCATTTTATTTCAATTCTTTTATCAAGAATAGCTATTATCCACCAGAATGGAAAATATCAAATGTCACGCCGATATTTAAAACTGGTGATACCAGTCTTGTGAACAACTACCGCCCAATCTCTCTTTTGAGTTGTGTATCAAAAGTATTCGAGAAGTGCATTCACAAATATCTCTCGGAATTTCTTAAAGAAAACAATATCTTATCTAATTATCAATCGGGGTTTATGAAGGGTGACTCAACTGTATTCCAGCTAACAGACATATACTATTACATAAGCATTTCTTTAAACGAGGGTAAAGTAGTCCGATGCATATTTTGTGATATCAGCAAAGCATTCGATAAGGTCTGGCACTTGGGACTAATCCATAAACTCGAAAAAGTCGGAGTATCTGGGAATTTGCTTAACCTCATCAAATCATACCTTGCTAACAGGAAGCAGAGAGTAGGGATTGAAGGAAGTTTTTCCGAATGGCAACAAGTAACCGCCGGTGTACCCCAGGGATATATGCTTGGCCCTCTTTTATTTTTGGTCTACATAAACGATATTGCAGTAAACATAACAAGTAACATCCGCCTCTTTGCCGATGATACCTCAATATACCTGACAGTTGAAAGTCCTGCGCTAGCCGCTAATGTACTAAATGATGACCTATATACGCTCGATCAATGGTAAAAAAAATGGCTTGTCGAGTTCAATCCACTAAAAACCGAATCAATGTTAATAGCAAGAAAGGATACAGACGTCCACCACCCCCCCCCCCCCACTAACTATGGGAACTACCACCTTAATCGAAGTTCCTTTTCATAAACACCTCGGACTGATCTTCAATAACCGAGGTACGTGGTGCACACACATCCGCATCACGATCGAAAAGGCATGGAAACGGGTTAATCTAGTTAGGAAACACAGATTTACATTGAACCGTAAAACACTGGAAAGAATATACTTTGCCTATGTAAGACCAGTGCTTGAATATGCATCACCAGTATGGGATAATTGTCCTAATTATCTCAGCAATGATATAGAGAAAATACAATTTGAAATGGCAAGGATCGTTACTGGAGCGACGAACAGCGCCAGTAAAGAGAGCCTACTATTAGATACTGGTTGGGAGACCCTGGCATCAAGGAGGAAAAAACAAAAGCTTATACAATTCCACAAAATAGTTAATAGTACAGCACCCGTGTACCTACGAAATTATATTTGTCACTCTGAAAACCAAACCGGTTATAATCTTAGACATCATGCAATACGACTACCATTGGACGCCACAAAGGATATTTATAAAGATACATTTTTACCCTCTACAATAAGCGATTGGAATAGACTGCCAGAGTGTGTAAAAAATTGTACCAACCTGGACAAGTTTAAAGAGTCACTTGCTGACGATCGTATATACACACATCCATACTACTATCATTGCCATAGTATTGAGCAGAACTTCCCCTATAGGGCTCTAAAGAACCCACCCCCGCCCCCACAATTGAAAATTTTAGCAGAACATATATATATTGTTTGCTTTCGTTTTTTACTTGATTTGTTTTTATTTGTCATCAGTAGGTCTATATAATTTTGAATCGTGAAAAAGACGCCCCTGGATCTCTCAGTCATTCATAAAGACACCCATGATCTCGCAAATGTGCAAAAATTCACACTACATCTCAACTTTTAGTCTCGTCTGTCTGCGATATTCAAACCCAACCGTAACGCGGATGGACTACCCAACAAATTCGGTTGAAAAGTTAGTCGAAATAACAAACAAATAATTATTGTAATAATAATTATTATTCGATTAACTTAAAGGTACTCAACCCGATAAAACTCCTCTCAATTACTATTTAAATGGCTTCGGGGGTCAAAAATATTTGATTCGAGTCGAGGAAGTCACCCATCAAAGCTCAGATTTGTTAGATATCGATTTTAGAAATCTATTATTTTTCATTATCGGGAATACTATCTGGCCCAGAACTCAGTCAAAATTGCGTTAAAATTACCACTTGATTTTAGAGTTATCCATCCTTGTCTGTTTGAATAGATTTGGAGAACACATCCAGAGCAGATTACGGCAGTTAGTAGTACTGATCTCGAGTTTATAACAAATTTCAAAAATCAATATCTAATAACTCTGAGCTTTGTTTGATGGGTTCCTCGACTCGAATCAAATATTTTTTACCCCCAAAGCCAAAGAAATAGTAATATAGGACCCTCCGATCGGATTGTTGTTGTTGGAATCTGTTGAGATGGGGACCCTCTTTACGGGTTGAGTATCTTTAAAATCTATTTTCTGAGACTTTGAGATGCTGTGTGATTTTTTTTTGTGTGCACATTTGGGAGATCATGTGTCTTTTGCACGTTTAGGAGATCTTGTGTCTTTTTGCACGAACCATGCGACAATGGCCAATTCGGCACTTCTGTTTGGCTTTTCCATGCATCTGGTACGCAGCCTTCTTGTACTTATTAATACAAACTATCGCTGAGGGGCTTCATAATTTTAGGGTGCATTTAGTATTGCTGGACGTTTTGGGTATTGGGATCCTTATAGTCGGGTCTATTATTTCGTCATCTTCGTGTTTCTTTGTTATTCTATTCAATTTATAAATTATTGTAGGCCTATGTTGTATAAAAATTGAATTGAAAAACAAAATCGCTCATATTTTGTCATGCTCGATATGTGTTCTGCTAACTCGGAGTACTAATGGAGCCCAATGAAATCATCTGTTTAGGACTTCCTGTTTCCCCACCCACGTGTAGTGATCACGACAATAAAAAAAGCATGGGCCTCGTGCAAGAATCTCTATTTCGTCACGGGTCTGTGACTTCACCGACCTTTTCATTGCATTCGCCTCTCGACTCAAGACGCATCCAGCTTTTGGTATCATGGCCTTGGCGGAATCAAGAGAATATTTCTGGGGTTAGCCTAACTTCCCTAAGGCTTAACCTAAGTTAAGACTAGCCTAGGAGTTGGAGCCTAATATTAATAGAGGAATTTAGGCCAAAGCGACTTCATTCTTCGACAAAGTTGAATGTTGGGGGCAGTGAATTGACAAGTTGACTACTTTCCGACAAAAAAAATATTTTTTTCATTATTTTTTGTCCTCGAAAACAAATTCAGGGGCAGGGGGCTTACTAGTACATAAATGAGCAGTGTCCGTCTGTCTGTCAATTCGTCTTCAGTTTTGTCCAATTGTCAATTCGTCCATTTCAGCATTGGTCTGTCCTATATGTTTGTTGTCGGGATGAGAACTTGAATAATATGACAGTATCTTAATACTTATGAATCTTTGTAATGTATAGCCTACTAGTAGGCCTTCATACCGACTAGGATTGAAACTTCAGGATATTTATAACAATATATTGCTGATGTGCAATGAAAAATTTACCGTTGTGATTTTGGGTATATACCTTCATGGGGCTGATTCCATTCATTACTCTTGTGTGGAATGAGGATTTTCCCTGGGCATAAATGAATGGAATGATATTTTGGTTACCGTGTAATCTACAAACAGCTTAGCTACAACTGCAAATAAATCATAATTTTTTATTGAGGAAATTTGACAAAACCCACATTGGGAGTGTCGTATCGAACAGACGACGTCGTAGGCAAATGACAATATCTGATATTCAGCGAGATTTTAGCTTTTATCGAACAAGCAAATAGACCTAATTTTAGAACAACCTTGACATAAAGCATCCAAGCTTGGGATAAATAATTTTAATTGTCATCCAATTGAATTGTATATTTCTGAATTATATATTCATCAATTTCCCAGTTCCGGACATTTCCAAGTTACGGATAATGCTGCCGGTTTGATCAAAATATGCAATGTAGACACTTTTAGTTCCATATTCCGATAATTTATCTTCTTGAAGACCAAATAGAAGCAAAACTATCATGAACCATTTTTGTTGCTAGAAATCCACATTTTTCTAAACCATCATTAAAGGCTATAA
This sequence comes from Siphonodentalium dalli, assembly GCA_032622095.1. Classification (NCBI taxonomy): domain Eukaryota; kingdom Metazoa; phylum Mollusca; class Scaphopoda; order Gadilida; family Siphonodentaliidae; genus Siphonodentalium; species Siphonodentalium dalli. The sequence continues at coordinate 138,473,270 of CP136062.1, read as the reverse complement.
AGCGAAAATTAATTCATGGAGTTTTAAAGGGGTACTGTACCCCAATTTCAATAAATTCCCAGTGACAATAGCGATCTAATATGAATATTATATTATAAAATAACTAATTCGAGTCGACGATGTCTACTGAAAAAGTTCCGGTTAACAGGCTATCGTAAAAGTAACATTGAATTATTTAATATAAAATAATTTATGGCTGGAGTCATAAAATGGAGAATTATGCCATTACGAGTTACCGTTCTTGAAATCGCATCTGTTGTGTGTCTTTTATCGACGGCCGTTCGCGAACATTATTGAGTGCAAACAAAACATGTTACCTGCAAAAGGAAGGCCCGTTATAACCGATTCGGAAAAAGGAGAAAGAAACAAGAGTCATAAAGCGTCGAGTATTTTTATAGGGAGCGAGATTGTTCGATGGAAGAGATTGAAGTCATCAATCGAAACTGTGAGCAATGAACTTCCGGTTCTTTCTGCGACATGCGTCTTCTCTGGTGAAGGTCAAACCATGGCGTGTAGTTTGAAATCGTAATATTTTTGTTTCCAAGATCAAGATTTTCATCGCTAAATTAGGTTTATACGAAACTCATATAACACGAAAACTATCTAACTTGAAAGTTATTTCAATGGGAGTAAATCAAAAAAATCGCCTATCTCTGTGTACAGTACCCCTTTAAGTCGGTATTTATTTTGGAACCAAATATGTTGATAATTCAGGGCTCAAAATACATTTAATTTTGCAAGAATCAATTGCTGGACTACAAATTTTTCTACAAGTAGCATTTAATCATGAATACTGCAGCATTATACATCATATTGACAAAAATAAATCTTTCTCAACATGAAATGATTACAAATTCTTTAAAAAAAAATAGCCATATGGTGACATTATGGTCAGCTGATATGGTCCAAACAAGTTGGCAAATATCATGCAATCATGGTGAATTTTGGAATGCCCGGATCGGATCCTTAAACTAGTGCTGAAACGGATATCCGGTTGACAACCGGCTACTGTCGACAGCCGGTTGAACTACGATCAACCTGTTAACCGCTATATATTGCACACACGCGATTCCAACGACAAAAACTAACATATTAGGTCCTTACTCAGCACGAGACTGATAACAGTAGGTTTTAAACAACTTGTACTTTATCAAGTTTGCTACAATCTTTATCACTCTCAGGAGTATAGTCGAAATTACATCTATTAAAAGTCTAAATCTGGTGCGAGATAAAAGTCTTCCATGAATGACAAGTTACATACCAGTAGTCTGGCTTTGTCGGCTAAACATCAAAGATGCATGCCGTCATCTTTGATGTTCCGAGTCCAGTAAAACACGTGCACTGACGCCACTGAGTCGTCTGTAAAGATCAATGCAATCGTTTTCAATGGAGTACGGCCTGGTCATTTGACATCTACTCTCAGTCACTGTAAGACGGTATCATGGATACTCAAGAAATGCGTAAATCAGATGGGCGCATTTCCGAAAACAAAAAGAAATTCGCAGAATGCGAAATCTGTAGAATTAATCCAATTTACGTACGCATGGTTTAATCTTCTAACATTACTGAGTTTGAGTAATCTCAGTGGACGAAGTTCCAATGAACTCGCCTCGAAGTGGTGTTGCCATGCAGTAATGTTGGACTCGTTTGCGTCCCAATGATTAATATTATCAGCATTTGATGTGTGTTCTAACAGAAAACACTGTTTTCAGCAGGTTTTCGGCCGATTTTTTAAATTTTCATTTGTTAACTACATAGTTTAACAAGAAACTTCATAATTGTGTTTATCTGCCGTTGGTCATCCTATGAATCTCAAATCGCCGAAGAATACCCGAGTCGCAATGACCTAATATTCGCCCAGTCCCGCAATCGCTATAATGACAATAAAAAGCTGCCGCGATTTGCATGTACGAAAATATATATAGGTCACACAATATTCTTCCCAAACGAGAACGACAAAAAGGCAGCAGTCGTGACTACAATACAAACAGGTCAAGCATGACGCGTCTATTTATAAACACTGTGTTTTAGTTCACTGTGTCACCTGCCAAGTTGTCAACACATGGCTTTTTACCGTTTGTGTTTGGTGATTTACATCCGTTTAATACAAGCTATGTCTGTGTAAACATTACATGAGTTAGCCATACAGTTAATAAATCAAATTATGATGATATATTGATACATATTATGGTCTAAATAATGAGTGTATAAAGCCATAGGTTGAAAATGGCGGATATCTGGTTAACCGGCTACAAAAATAGGTCAACCATTTCAGCACTACCTTAAACATATCTGTTTGTACATTCAGGATGCGAGTTGACCAAAGAAAAGTCAGAGGTTGAATGGACGTTTGCCGAAGAGGATGGGGACTCTGACTATATGATGCACACACTGTTTCTGAAGCATGTAAGTATTAAGTAATACTAAAGATGATTGTCATGGACTATGCAGTTTTCTTTCCTTGAGGATTCATTATCCCCCAGAAAGGCACAAAGTTTTGCAGGGTATAGAAAATTAGAAATGGGTTCAGTTTGTCAGTTTCATTCGCTTGGAGTAGACTCAGTTTAGACAGCAGTCTGTAAAAAATTTGGAGCTCTGCCATCATACAGTGCAACATAGGCCAAATTTGGCATGAATACTTATTAATCACCAAAGGGAAAGGATATCTCGAGGTTTTGTCACTCATTTTTAGCTCATCTTGACAGTTTGAGCTATTGCCACGGTTGGTATCGGTCATCAGTGCGTTTTTGTGTGTGCTTCGTCAACAATTTCCATAAGCATTCGCTACAGGTCGTACCTTTGGTAGGTTCATTCTGAAATTTGGCATGGATGTTGACATATACATGTAGTCATTTTGTGGTCATTTGGCAAAAAAACATCTTTTATTTCACAATTATAGTGTTGAAAGTTTGAAACGATTACCGGTAGTCAACTAATTGTTCACCAGAAGTTTACTCCAGAATCCAATGTTGAATTAGTTGCATTAAATTGAGCAATCAATATATTTTATGGTACAATACAATATACTAACAATTAAGGACAGTGTTGAAAGTTAAAACAAAAGCTGCGCTATTTAGTAGAATTACTAACAAACACCAGTTATGAAATAAACAATGTCGCTAATAAATAAACATTGTTTTGCAATGGCCGATCAAAGATAACTTATCGGTTGGCATCCGTAGGATAGGATAGGATAGTTTATTTACAATACACACGAATGATACAGTGGCAGTAATACATAATAAAGTAAAGCAGTGTATTGTCGGGGGTAGCCTAGCCCTATTGGGCTACCCAGGGCTGGCGATCTAGAAAATCCAGGAGGGCTATTAATAGCCCTCCTAGATATGCCTAGGAAGGCTATAGCCCTCCTCAACTTTTAAAGTTATGATTTATTTTATCTGAGTTACTACTGCCGTTAGTTTGTCTATTTTTGATGTTGTATAACTCCATTTAAATTAATTTTCTTCATGTGGAAACAAAGTGTCCACAGAGTTGTGAATGTCAAAATCCCCCACAGTAATTATGGTAATAAAATGGTTTTATATGTTGTGATAATCTATATGTACAAGAAACAAAATGTAAGAGTATTTGTACTCAACAATTTGTCAGTCGGTGTCCAACCCATGCAACGGAATTGGGTGAGTTTGTCCACATTAAAAGCATTCTCCATGAAAGTGTAATTTTACGTAAAATACACAATCAAGAACAATATTAAATCCAGTATATTTGCACTTGAATATTGACTGCCTTTTCTCTCAAAGTAATCCATATTCCATTGTCGATCGCAGACTGCTGCTTGCAGCGGTCAAGTCGCTATCTATAGATTTACTGGGTGTTTGCAATTGGGGACATAGAAAATAGTTTCTGAACTTTAATAATTGAATAACAGTGTAAACTAGAATACGTGGATACATTTAGCTAATTATATTAAAATATTGTCAATCGAAGCGATAAAAGACGGCTGCAAGCTAAATACAATTTTCACTGATAGGAACCGGAAACGGAACGAAAGGTTGAACTTAATTGGGACAGTGACATTTGGTTCTCACTATCCACAAACATGTGTCATTTTATCCAGTGAAATATATTGTAAGCTCAATCTTATGAAGAGAAATTATTTATTTTGGTCATAAAATGTGTGAGAATCGATCAAAAGATCAGATTTACGAAACAGTTCGTTCCGGAATTTACTGATTCCGCTATTATTCCCATTTGACATTACCGTCAAGTCACGCATGCGCACAGTCCCCACACTGTACAATATAATTACGATTTCGATGCAGTATTTTACTCATTAAACACAATAAAATAACTAAATAATAAATGTCCTATCGTAGACGAGGCGGGCTATAAAAAGCCCGCCTTGGAAAATTCTAGGCGGGATGTAGGCGGGCAGCCCGCCTTGAGATTTCCAGGCCTGGCTACCCCCTAAAACAATAACTATAAGTAATAGCATAGATGCTTGTATTTCAGATCCACGCACATGTACAGACTATAGTCATATATAAAACTTTCTAGAATCTAGTACTTAGGGCATATCACAAACAAGTATTGGCGTGGTTGTGAGCCAATCCAGACGATTTATCAGATCGAAAATGTATTATCTCTCCATAGGAATTTTTTGAACTGTTCAAATTATCTAAAACATATGAACAGTTTCGGTTCCAGTTCCAGTTCCATGGGTATATTAGGAACAAAATATTTTGTTTTCTGTTGCTACAATGTTTTTCAGGCGAGAGATATCGCCATCTTTATTTAAGTAAACAAAATGAGAATCTATATAGATCGTCGGAAAGTCTTTGTTGAGTGAGGTTTTGGGATAATTCAAATTAACAATAATATATATATAACGTTTATATGTATATTTGGCGGTATATGGTCGTAGTCTCGTTAGATAAATCATAATGGTGTACAGTAACATTTATGATGAATGGTAGTATATATGGGCATGTTAGGAACGAGAATGCGATGTGTGTCCACATGCAGATGTGAAGAAAATTATTTGAGTAGTATTATGGTTATACGAGTATGACAATGAATATTCGTGTTTATTGAGCACAGTCGGGGACATCCTTTGGTTTTACAGCGTACATTTTCTGGGTAATTCTTCAGCATGGCTATCTGTAAGCGCTTCTTCAAGTATAGTCTTTTTCCATATTGTTCCATGTTGTGGGGAAGGCGTGGTGGGGTAGTTTTCCTGACCACTTAGTTCTAGGAAGTTCTAACAGTACGGGATTCGGGTGTCTTGGGGTTGATTTTGCTCGTTTGTTGTACATCGTTCCAAAAGACGCGGGCAGGCGGTTATAACACCAGTCATGCATGAAAATTGAGGAATTGAGAGTATGTAAGTTATATATTTTCAAGATATTCTCTCTTTTAAAGAGTGGATCTGTGTGGCTCCTGTACTTCTTATTGCATATTATACGCAATTCTCGTTTTTGTAATAGGAATATTTTCTTGACTTCCGGAACGTGACCCCATATTTGGATACCATAAACTAAGTGACTTTGAATCGGTGCATAGTACAATGTTTTCAATGCTTTACTTGGGGAAAAATGTTTCACCTTATTGATGCAGTAGATTGCATGTGATATTTTGGAGCAGATTACTGATATGTGCTTTTTGAATGTCAAGTTCTCATCAATGTGGATGCCTAAAAATTTTGTCGAGGATTCACGACCAAGATTCCCTATTCGGTTCAATTCGATGTTATTCAGCTTTAATTTCGAAGTATTCCATTTTTTGTCATTGTTTTGTGGGTGTAAAAGCATATAATTTCTTTTATTAATATTAATTGAAAGTTTATTACAGCAGCACCAATCGGATACGTTGGATAATTCATTGTTGACATAACTGTGTACTAGTTCGCCATTTTTACCGCTTGTGAACAGTGTGGTGTTGTCGGCATACGATAAGATGTCCATTGTTGTAGAGTTTACCATATCATTCACGTATATTAAAAAAATGATCGGCCCTAAAATTGATTCGTAGTCCATGCATGTGGACGTCTGCGAGTCAACAATTTCCTTCGGCACTCCCTACAGACCACTTCCCTCATCGGATCTTCACCAAACTGCATATGTAGCTTCAGGGTCACCTATACAGGTAGATGGGAGATATTGAATTTTTCTGAATTTCGATGAAAAACATGGCAGCCATCTTGGATTTTACTCTTTGCATGGCTAAATCCTTTGGCACTCCATACAGACCACATCCCTCATCTGATGATCACCAAACTTCATATGGATCTTTGTGGTGTCAGACCTCCAGATGGGAGCCTCCTATTTTGACCGAAACTTGTTGAAAAACATGGCCGCCAGTGGCCATCTTGGAATTTATCTTTGTATGACTGAATCATTTGGCACACCCTACAGACCATTCCCCTCATCCGATCATTGCCAAACTTCATATGAATCTTCTGGGCACCTCTAGTGTACTTTCCTTTTATCATTCTATTCATTGCTGAGCAAAATATTAACTCCTTCCAAAGCTGAACTACAGTGTCATTGACAATTACATTTTAAAGCATGGGAACTTGTGCACCTGCGTTTTTGAGTTCAGTCAGAATTATTGCCATTTTTTGACATAGAAATGTTTTTTATGTTTTTTATTTTAAGAGTTATTGATCCTTTCTCGACACATTGAAGTTGTGCAAATTATTCCCAAAAAGTTTCGGAGGACTGTTATAATCAGCGCATTGGTTCATCCATCCATCCTTGTCTGCATGATAACTTGAGCAATATTCAACAGAATTTCTTGATATTTTGTACGTGGTTCACATTTGAGAAGACTCGGGCCAAGTTCGAATGTGGTCATGGACGGAAGATTTTTAGATAGTGTTGGGAGGTTATAGAATTTACGTTTCGGTTTCGTTTTTATTGGGTAAAAAAACCTGTTTCGGTTTTAGTATTCAATCACTTAACATATAGTTACAGAGGGTCATGATAAGTTGGGGAACAGCTTGCTGTGTTGCTAAATCATCAACTTTAATGAGAATTTGAGATAAAAGTCACATTGAACCATCAAGTTTAAGCAAACACAAAATAGTTGTGCCCGACTGACCATATTTCTTGACGCTGACCCTAAACTTTTTTTTCCAACTATACACAAATATTTCCCCCATACCAAAATCAAAACATAAAAGTGAAATCAAATACAGCGACGTTTCATGCATACAAGATGAAGTCCCGTGCGACTTATATTGATACCGATATCGTTTAAAGACAAGGCTGTGGTAATCAATCGGTTACAGTGTAGCATGTGCCCAGTTCCTCGACAATGATGACGTAATTACGCGTTTGATGTTCCTGCTCAGTTTGTGGGTGAGAGATACCGATACACGCAACAATAACTGCCGCGATCAACAAGACGCAAATAAGTGCATGTACACGGCAATTGGCCGGCTCAAATTCGTAATATTTCGTTGAACGTTGTAGATAAAAGTTCAATTTTATTAACCGATTAACCGGGAGAATGAAGTTTCAGAAATTGCAGTTCCAACTACTGACTTTATTTCCGCACGGAACGAAATGTTTTGTCATGCACACGTCATCAATTCAAATAAAGTGCACACTTATTCTAAGACAGTTGACAATAAAGGTGACAAAAGTCAACGACCTACTGCATGTATTTCGTGTTGACTGTGTGGCCAGTATTGGCCACTCATCGATCGATCGTAGGTTCCAGAACAAAAAGTTCCAGACCATTTCCCACGTGGTATAACATAATTAAACATTTCTTTTCGTTCGCATTCTCATTTTTGCAACGACATGCTTCCTCATTTCAGTTTCGTCTGTCAATGCAATGACGCTTACAATATAACACATATCTGAGACGAAATGGACACATTCCGATATATTATTGATCAAAGGGGCCAATTAATTGACAACAGTATCAACTAACAAGTCGATTCAAATGAAAAATAAACATAAAAAAAAACACCCTAATGTCTGTTGGGACAGAATCACGTCGGTTTCGGTCAGTATTGTTTAAAACCGAAAACGAGTTGTTTTCTCTGTTAACCGCCCAACACTATTTTTAGAGTTGTGCCCCTTTTTATCCCAATGACCATCTCCTGTCCCGAAAAAGTTGAGAGGAATATTATAATCGGCACGACTGTGCGTCCATCCAAATCCTTGTCCTCATGATAACTTGAGCAATATTCAACAGAATTTCTAGATATTTGGTACATGATTCACATTTGAGAAGATGCAGGCCAAGTTCTAATTTGGTCATGGTCCGAAGAGTTTTGATGGAGATATGCTCATTTTTAGCTCAACTTTACTTTGTAAAGTTTGAGCTATTGCCATGGCTTTGTCGTCCGTCGTCCGTGTGTACGTGTGTACGTAAGGCGTCAACAATGCAGGCTACAGGTCGTACCTTTCGTCGGATCATTATGAAATTTGTCATAGCTGTTGACATCAACATTTAGACCAGAATAATTAATTTTGGGGTCATTCGGAAAAAAAACATGGCCGCCAGTGGCCATATTGGATTTCAAAATTCAATCCATTAGCACGGGCTACAGGCCGTACTGTTTGTCTGATCTTCATGAAATTTGTCATGGATGTTAATATTGACATGTAGATGGGAACGAGTAATTTTGGGGTCATTCGGCCCAAAAACATGGCCGCCAGCAGCCATCTTGGATTTTACTCTTTGTATGACTAAATTCTTTAGCACGGGCTACAGGTCGTACTTTTAGTCTGATCATCATAAATTTTGTCAAGAATGTTAATAATGACATGTAGATGGGAACGAGTCATTTTGGGGTCATTCGGCCAAAAAACATGGCCGCCAGCAGCCATCTTGTATTTTACTCTTTGTATGACTAAATCCTTTAGCACGGGCTACAGGTCGTACCTTTAGTCTGATCATCATAAAATTTGTCATGGCGGTTGAAATTGGAATGTAGATGGGAACGAGTCATTTTGGGGTCATTCGGACAAAAAACATGGCCGCCAGCAGCCATCTTGGATTTCAAAATTTAATCCATTAGCACGGGCCACAGGTCGTACTGTTCGTCTGATCACCATGAAATTTGTCATGGATGATAATATTGACATGTAGATGGGAACGAGTAATTTTGGGGTTATTCAGCCAATAAACATGGCCGCCAGCAGCCATCTTCGATTTTACTCTTTGTATGACTAAATCCTTTAGCATGGGCTACAGGTCGTACCTTTAGTCTGATCATCATAAAATTTGTCATGGTTGTTGAAATTGGAATGTAGATGGGAACGAGTCATTTTGGGGTCATTCGGACAAAAAACATGGCCGCCAGCGGCCATATTGGATTAAAAAATTTAATCCATTAGCACGGGCCACAGGTCGTACTGTTCTTCTGATCATCATGAAATTTGTCATGGATGATAATATTGACATGTAGATGGGAACGAGTAATTTTGGGGTCATTCGGCCAAAAAACATGGCCGCCAGCAGCCATCTTGGATTTTACTCATTGTATGACTAAATCCTTTAGCATGGGCTACAGGTCGTACCTTTAGTCTGATCATCATAAAATTTGTCATGGTTGTTGAAATTGGAATGTAGATGGGAACGAGTCATTTTGGGGTCATTCGGACAAAAAACATGGCCGCCAGCGGCCATCTTGGATTAAAAAATTTAATCCATTAGCACGGGCCACAGGTCGTACTGTTCGTCTGATGATCATGAAATTTGTCATGGATGATAATATTGACATGTAGATGGGAACGAGTAATTTTGGGGTCATTCGGCCCAAAAACATGGCCGCCAGCAGCCATCTTGGATTTTACTCTTTGTATGACTAAATTCTTTAGCATGGGCTACAGGTCGTACCTTTAGTCTTATCATCATAAAATTTGTCATGGATGTTAACGATGACATGTAGATGGGAAACGACTCATTTTGGGGTCAATCGGCCGAAAACATGGCCGCCAGCAGCCATCTTGGATTTTACTCTTTGTATGACTAAATTCTTTAGCACGGGCTACATGTCATACCTTTAGTCTGATCATCATAAAATTTGTCATGAATGTTAATAATGACATGTAGATGGGAACGAGTCATTTTGGGATCATTCGGCCAAAAAACATGGCCGCCAGCAGCCATCTTGGATTTTACTCTTTGTATGACTAAATTCTTTAGCATGGGCTACAGGTCGTACCTTTAGTCTGATCGTCATAAAATTTGTCATGGATGTTAACGATGACATGTAGATGGGAACGACTCATTTTGGGGTCATTCGGCCGAAAACAAGGCCACCAGCAGCCATCTTGGATTTGACTTTTCTCTTCATGTCTATAAACAATTGTATTAGATATTCAACTTTCCACATTCCTAATGGCTCCATTGACTGTAATATATTAAATTATTCCCTTTCCAAGTTGAGCTACAGTGTCATTGACACTTTCATTCAACTTAGAAATCGCTGGTTTTGTCTGGGTTTCCTCATAACTTTAACAATATTCAACAGAATTTCATGATATTTGGCACGTGATTCTCATTTGAGAAGACTCAAGCCAAGTTCTATTTTATTCCATGTATAAACATTGTGTTGTCTCAATGATAAATTGAGCATTCATCAAAAGAATCTCTGGATACTTGGTGTGTCGCTCACCTTTGAGAACATGCAGGTCATCATCTAGTTGGAGTCAAATTTTGCCAGAATTTAAATTTTTGTCAAAAAAAAAGGCAATGTGTCAAAAAGCCACCTCGATTCGGGGCCTGCGACCTTTTATTCAATATGAGCATGGACTGTGTCATATATAGTGTGATGAATGTGTCATAATACAACGCTAAATGAGAAACCTATACACAATAAAACCCAAGCCAACTCGACCAAGATACCAATTGGCTGGATGCATACAACTTTAGTTTCCAGTTTCTGTCTTCCGATAGCAACACCCACTAAAAATTGGAACAGCAGTGATTTATCTCTGTGATTTTCTAGTACTCAATAGCCACATAGTAAATGGAAGTTTTCAATGGGAACGGGGGTTGTCTATATCGACTCTATTTTTGACTGTCGGTTAGTAGACTGAAAAACCCTAGCCATTTCAACACTACACAATTTGAACCATTAGCGTGGGCTACAGGCCATACATTTAACTGATAATGAAATTTGTCATTATACCCCCCGCAACGAAGTTAGGGGGGGTATACTGGAGTCAGCTTGTCCGTCCGTCCGTCCGTGGACACAAATTTGTCCGGAGTTTTTCTCAGTCGTTTTTTGATCATTTTCCGTGAAACTTGGCACAGACATCAACCACCATGGGAACCTGTGCACCTGCGATTATGACGTCTGTCGGACTTTTTTTTTTTTGAGTTATCCCCCCTTTTTCGACTTAGAAAATTTTCGCAGCATGTATACTTTTGTCCGAGCTTTTATTCCTACATTTTTTGGTCAATTTTTTTAAAACGTGGCACATCTTGTGCATCTGCGATTATGACATCTGTCCGACATTTTTTGGTGGAGTTATCCCCCTTTTTCAACTTAGAAACTTTTTTTGCAACATGCATAATTTTGTCCGAGCTTTTATTCCTACATTTTTCGGTCAATGTTTTTTAATCTTGGCACCGATATTAAGTACCATGGGAACCTGTGCACCTGCAATTATGACGTCTGTCCGACATTTTTTGTGTGGAGTTATTCCCCATTTTCGAATTTTTTTCGCAACATACATAATTTTGTCCAAGCTTTTATTCCTACAATTTTCGGTCAATAGGTATAAGATTAGGGTTATGGTTGTACACCTGCAATGTGAACTGTTATTTTATTATTTTAACTAAATGTTTACTGACATGTCAAACATCTTAGTATTTTTAAAAAAGGGGGTTATCCGTAGTCCCATTGGGACAGTCACACCTCTAGTTGATGTTGACATTGACATGTAGAACAGAGGGAAACAAATCATTTGAGTCATTTAGCCAAAAAAAATGGCCACCATTAACCATCTTGGTTTTCAGTATAAACAATATAAATCCATTAGCATGGGCTAGAGGCCATACTGCTGATCTGAAATTTGTCATGGGTGTGACCTTGACCTGTAGATGGGAACGTGTCATTGTACAAAAAACATGGCAGCCAGCAGCCATCTTGGATTCAATCCATTAGCTTGGCTACAGAAAGTAACGTCTGTCTGATCATCATGAATTTATTCATGGCGATTGCAATTAACATGTACATGGGAACTGGAACACATGAAATTATCCCCTCTCAAAGTTGAGTTATAGTGTGACTCATTGACACTATCATCACTATCATTTGCAGAGTTATGGCCTGATTGGCCTCCAGGGCTGCTTGGCATGAACAATCCATTCATGCCAACTTTAAATGAAATTGAATTTGCTTCTGTCCTCTATCGCAGATGAACCTTATCTTTGAATCATGTTTAATATGCTCATGGACTACTGCACTTGTTTTCACTAGGGCTATTTCTGACCTCTTGTACCAGATTTCGCCCAGTTGCAAAAATAAAGTTTTAAGTGAGTAATAATATAATATGTAGCAGAAATTCATATCTTAAAGGGGTACTGTACACTAAATCTGCCATTTATGGGACCATCTCCTATTATACTCAACAGAATATATGCAACAAATAAGTGAATTTGAGGCACTAATTAGTGCAAAATACCCTAATGTCTTCTATTAACGATACCAACAACATGGTAATTATAATGAAAATTAATAAATGGCTGGAGTTATAAAATAATTTTCATTATAATTACCATGTTTGCATCGTTCTTTGAGAACATGAGAGTATTTTGCACTAATCCATTGCTCAAATTCATTCATTTGTTGCCTATATTCTTTTCAGTATAAAAGGAGATGGTCCCATAAATGGCCGGATTTAGTGTACAGTACCCCTTTAATCAGTGTATTTTATTTCTGAATGTCTATTTAAATTTCTCCATCTTGCGCATGCACTATTGTGTATTACTTTTCCACTCTATACAGTTCACTGATGTATACAAATTAGCTGTGTATGTCCAGGTGTACATCTGAATTTGGTATCTTTAACTGTTATTTGTTAACTCTTTCAAAATTCCATGTGGATTTCCTGCTTGGAAGTTAAATTCTGTGTTTGCTCTGCCAAATTGTCTTATGTTGTGCTCTCCTTAACTGATGCATTATGTACCTTGTAGCTATTATTTCAAATACCTGAAAAATTAGTGAATTTATAATTTCAGGCTGTACTTGGTGCATCGGCTGTGAGTGGAGAAAGGAATATAATTAGCATCGAGACGACAAATTTTGAAAAAGAGCCGTTGAGTCAGCCTCTCTTCTCACTCACCATGGGCCTCACTGAGAATGTTAGTTGTTACACTTGTTACTTTGTAATCCTTTTAACTCTCTGGGCACTTGTTCTCGTTAACCTGATGTCATGAAATTCATCACCTTAGACGATCTCGTCACCCAGTTTTTACATTTTCACTCTAATCTTTTTCTCACATTTTGTTTGTATTCATTTGAAACCAATAATAATGATTGGTTTAGTGACATAATATATTTGTCTCCCCCCCCCCCCTTTTTGCGGTTACATCTTTTGTTTACAATGATTTTAATTGATTTCCACACAGTCCCATCACTTTTGATGATGAAAATAGGTCTTTATGTTTTAGCGTTATTTATGATGATGGTTTTACAATGTTATATTATTTTTTCAACTTCACCCACCAAACTTTGATAATCTTATTGTTGTGAAAATAACTCTGGTGGATGAAACGATCATATTTTGACATAAGCATTGACTCAATGGCTGACCAGAGCATATATCGATCAGGCGGAGATGTCGGTATAGAAATTTACTCATAATGCTAGATATTTATAATGTACTGACCCATTTTGCAGTCGTTTGTTCGGTGCATGCTTTATCCAGGCAATAACAACTGGTGCCTGATTAGATATCACTAGGTTTGTTTCATAACTTTAGTGAACAATTGAGAATTCGTTCTATAGATTACAAGTACATTGTACATCATTGACTGTTTGTTTTACATCAATTGATACACAGCACAGTTTTGACAAGCACTGCAAACAAAAATAGTAGTTTTCATTAGAAAACCCTTGGGGTACATTTGACACTAAAACATTTTAATCTACATTGATTAATCCATTACGTGGACTTGGCACACAAAATGAATTCCTGTAAGAGATTAATATAAATTTATAAAGCGATCTAATCTATTCAAAACAATCTCATAAAGAGCTTAGCATAATACATGGAAGAGAGAGAGAGGAGCTTGTAGAAGTTGTATTTATAACTTGTTAGATTTCTTTGTTCTCCTCCTTTCTATATCATCAATTTGTTGATTTTTTTCAAAAACTTTTACAAATGGAGATGGCGAGATAACTTAGAAAAAATTTCAACTGAATTTATTGCTCAACAATGTCTTGAGAGAGTTCGAAAACCAGCCAGGTATGTCTACTTTGGGCAGAGTTACAGTAATGGCCTAAATGATCAACGGAAAAGCTACCAAATAATATTGAAGGAATACACCTAGCTCACTTTTCAGAAAATATAGCAATAAAGTTGCAGAATACAGTAATGCTCTAAGTTGTCGACTTCTTAACCACATCAGAATTATGGGTAATTTTTCAGCATTTAGTCTGAAATATGGCTTGTTCCATTCATCGGAAAGATCTTCGAAAGATATCTGATGAATGGCAACAAGCCATATTTCCTACTAAATCCTGAAAAATTACCCATAATTCTGCTGTGGTTAAGGAATAGACTATTTATGGCATTACCTGATGGCCAAGTCTGATTCTAATTTTCTGATTTATGTCTGTCTAAATGACAGACTAGATTGTGTCTGCCATTTTGATATGTTTTGGATTGGACAAGGATGGTGACTGAGTACTTATAATCAAGCTTGGTACAGCCCTTAATTAGATCATTTTCGTGAATTTTGATCACTATGACTTCCTCAACAGTGCTATGTATGATCGCCAGTTACACTTAAGGAATTCTCAATCCAAGCCCATGTCTGGTATAGCTACTATTACCACAACTCAACCCCTCATCTGATGGCATTCTACTTTTTATTTCAAATTGTTTTTGGTATAAAATTGCAGGATCACTGTCCTCATGTGGCAATCGGGGAGGAAGTAACTGTATCATTGAGAATGAACTTTATTACACAACCTATTGGCAATTCATAAGGATTTCTCGATTGATAAAGTGAGCATGTCATGACTGAATTAGGTCCCAGTGACAGCACGCACATTTGTACAGCTCTTAACCCCGCCTCATGTCTGTTTGAATTGTCTTGGCCCTGCGAATATTAAAATGACTTGACAGCACAAACATGGACAAGTCGAAAAGATACTTTATTTGGTCATAATTATAGTATCTTCTGTATCCATATTGACCGAAAATGGTCAAGCGGAATCATTGTCACCAATAATCATCCATGCAACCTAAAGTTGTGCCTAATTTGTCGGATAGTGTTTATAAAATTAACAAATATTTTAATGGTAGAAAGTGTAATAAACAGAATTGTTTTCGTTCACTCCACTAACTCAGTGTTTTGCCAGGCCTGACTTTCCTTCTGAATATCATTCAATCGTCGACACAAATTGATTACTATCTATGTAAACAACCTACTGACCATGCCATTATAACTGGAAGAAAACTAATGCATGATAAATTGGGATTTAAATTTTGTATTATCTGCAAGCCTGCAACATTTGTGTGTGGAATCTATAGATGCAAAAA
Source organism: Siphonodentalium dalli (assembly GCA_032622095.1). Taxonomy (NCBI): domain Eukaryota; kingdom Metazoa; phylum Mollusca; class Scaphopoda; order Gadilida; family Siphonodentaliidae; genus Siphonodentalium; species Siphonodentalium dalli. Next base: position 138,457,566 of record CP136062.1, on the reverse strand, counting down.
CATAACATGCTAATCCAATTCTGATTGATATTTTATAGTGAGAACTAAATGTTTTCCTTTTCAGTGTTATTCAGATCTGAGCTTCACACACAATAATCCAGTCAAATTCAAACTCACAGAAGGATCTGGACCAGTTTACCTCTCAGCTCAGCAGTTGGTTGGTAAGTGTTAATGCTTATATTGTCATTTATTAAAAATGAAGTAGTTGGGAAGATTTAATGCCTTATTGATAATTAGTGTAATGGTCAGTTGGTACTTGGTCTTGTTGGATTGCAATACATCAAAGAAGATATGCTTCAAATCGTCAACATTGGAACCGCTGTGATTTTGAATGTAGAGAGTTAATCGGGGTTCGCGCTGCCACTTCATTTGGCAAAAGTTTTGGCAAGTCACTTTTCAATTCCTCAATAAAGAAAAAAATATCGGTCAATCGGTACCATTCAATTTAGGAAACTATTACAATAGAATTATATTAGTAGTGTTTTATATGGTTTTGGAATAGTTAACACCTCCATTTGGCCAAACAAATATTTACCTGTGTTTCTGGTGACATTGCAAGAACAAAATTGGGGCTGGCGGCTGGCTTTTCATTTTATCATTTTATTTTCAACTTCGCTCAAAATAATATGAATACCCCCCCCCCCCCCCCCCCCTCCCTCCGGACCACAGGCCCCTGGGGAAAATTTCTAAATTACCAATATAGACTATACCAGTGTAAAGTTTCCAATGATCGATTGTGGCTAAAACCACATCAACCATCAAAACCCTACAAATACTAGAAATCGATAAATGCAGCCAAAATATCCCCCTGGTGCCTTATTGGCAATAAAATTCCCTTTCATTTGACATATAACTCGGCGAAATCGAACGAAGAGAAGTCGAGATATAATATCAGAATCTACCGAACAAATCGGCTCGTCATTCTCCCTGTCCGCTGAGAGGCCTTTGACCTAGTTATTAAATCAATATTTTCGAGCAATAAATTGTCGTGCGAATAAGCAGACCCTCTGTCACCAGTTTGCCTGCCAAAGTCACATGGGTAAACACGTGACTCATGTGTGCAATGTAGAAGTGTAATTCTAGTTGATATGTGCGTTTACTCTGCTATATTTCCATGTCAAAAATTGTATGATTTCCGGACCGGTATTCTGGTCTCTGGGTTATAGGAATATAAGGACTGGTATTCCGGTCTCTTGTGGTCGAGGGTTAAGTAGTATTCAGGCTAGTCCGAGCCGTTTTCTGAATGTGACTTATTGGCATTATACATCGAATATGGGAGACCGGGGGGAAAATACCATGTTTTAAAATTTTCCCTGCTTGACTCCAATGACCAACTCAATCTGTAAATCAACATATTTCTTCACTTTGTCTTTCTCATCGTAAATCCATATGCAAACCTGATTTATCATCTTGTTTTTTATGTCTTTTAAATGGGATGGTTCAGTTAAATGGGATGGTTCAGTTAAATGGGATGGTTCAGAGTGGTAAACAACTGAACATAGCACACTACATTATTGTGTCGTTCGATATATTCAGTTTGTGCTAGTTTTGGACAGGCAGATATTATTTTCAACTTTCTCGGCATTGTGATTAGAGTTTAATATTTCCCGGTTTATTTTGGAAAACGGAACCGGGAAATTTTTCATCCCTGAATCCGGGAACCGGGAAAATTCCCGGTTTATTTGTTGACATCATATTATGATAATAACTTACTGCCGAATGTCAAAATATATACACAACATGGTTTTAATGTAACATCTCTTTAATTACTTTTAAAACTTACAGTTGAACAACAATGTAACACGCGAATCTTGCCGCATTCTTGCGCCATTTAAACAAAAATAAACACATGATTGATTTTCATAGTCAAATCGTACTGTAGTTTAGCGTACCGTACCGTTAATGTCATCAATTTAGCAGCATCAACGAAGACTCGATCACCCTTAAGTGAAAGTTCGTTAAGCAACCGTCTGTTTAACTTTTACGTATGGTAGCAGTTTTGCGATAGAACTTCCGTAGAAACAGAAGGTTGCTTAAAGAACTGTCACTTAATCGTGACCGAATCTTCGTTGAAAATTTGCCAGCAGTCGAGAAGCTACGCTCGGACTCCACAGATGTCGGTTTGCCTGTTTTCAGGGCTTCATATAGGAAATTTAAGTTTTCCGTCCGCACGTTGTTCGCTTCGTACAATTTAAACTCTGCAGCGATGTTGGGTGTGGTTCGCTGCACGTTTCCACCTGTGCGAGATTTGTGCGATGTTGAAGCGTCAATGAAACCTTGCAGCTCCGCTTCCAGTGTGGGGACCGTTACTGGAGTGGGTACATCGGTACTCGATTCGAGATCCTGCGTGTTTTCATCAGATAAGGCGTCCAGGGTACGCAGACGCATCAGTTCCGTTTTAGCTAATTTCACCCGTGCTGCTTTGGTTGACAGTTCGAAGAATGAACTATCAACCAAAGCAGGAGCAGGTGACGCTACAGTGACAGGCTTGACAGCCCTACTAAATGCTTCGTTATCGTGCAGATACAGAAGCAATGTTACTAATGTTTTATCTCGGCGTTTGCCGATTCGCTCTTGTAGCTTTTCGAACATTTGGGAACTGAAGTCACAGTTCACTTTATTCAACTGTGTAAACAGGAATTTTAGAATCCCCTCGGCAGAAATAAACGTTGTCTCTCGCCTACAGAGTGCCTCGTTCGCAATCGTAATTGGCCTTAACGTCGCCGCGATATCTCTCACAAGTCACAACGACAAGCTCTTCTTCTGTGATGCACGATTTTGATTTGAGGTCAACGAACGCCTTCAGCATACACGGACGCAATTTTAAATATCGCGTGAACATGGTTTCAATGCTATTCCATCTTGTCTTTACGTCAATCAATGGCTTTAATTCGGTGCGAAACTCAGTCACAACATACTGCTGCAGTATTTCGTCAGCGCGTCCACGACGAAATTTCTTGCAGTCGTTCCTCACTTTCTTGACTATCTCGGCATAACTGACTTCTAACTCTGGTGTTTCCTCTTGTATCTCTATATCTGCATCTCCAAACTCATCATCTGACTGATCACTGTCTTCATTCTCTTCGTGTTCAACGTTCTGATTCTGAATCTCTGTAGCTTCACCACTCTCGTCGGTCTCTTCATCATTATCGTCTTGTGTAAGTTGTGTTGATTGGGTGCATTTATACATGACATCGCTAACCCCCAAGTGGATCCCGTGACTATAACACAGTACAGCCGTCGTTGGCATTAGACGTCCAAACTTCACCATCACCGCAGCGCCATCACTCGTGCAAATAGCGCAATGTTTATCAATGTCTATCTTGAACTCTGCCAGATGCTCCCTTACGGCCTCGAGGGTGGCTTCGGACGTAAATTTCCCTGTAATGCGACGTAAACCAGTGTTCCAAAACACACCGTCCTTCCCGTGTATGTCGATATTTAGATAACGTCTGTTCCTTATACTAGTCCATTCATCAAGAGTGAGCGAGAACCGTTCACCATTTTCAATCCTGCGCACGAATTCCACACCCATATCTGATCGGATTTGGGCAACATGTTTACCGAGAAGAGACATCACGTCGGATGGGTTTTTCGGTAATTTGAGTTCATCACGCTCCATGCATGAACGAATATATTCACTATTGACGATAGCGTAAATGGACAGACCATCAACAGCTGCCAATTTTGCGAGAGTCTGTTCAAGGGATACCTTCTCCTTTCGCAGGAATTGATCCACAGTTCTTTGTCTAGGTATTTTAGAAGAACCTGGTTCGGTCTTCACATCTGCAGGGCGTTTCATCTCGATCCTGTGAACAAGTTTTATATGCTTGCTCAAGCCCCCCGTTGAGCCACCGGATAGCGTCAATATTTTTGAGCACTGTTTGCATTCGGCTTTGTTATTAGCCTGACGAATGAAATATTCCCAAACCGGCGAGGCATTTTGCCTGCAAGCCATATCCAGTCAGTCACTGATTCACTGTATAATAATTAATAATAACACGATTTACACGAACAACACGGCAATGTGAGTTACGTGACGGCATCAAATGATCTAACTATCGTAAGAAACGTTTGTCATGTATATAGCACAAATGACGTCATGACTCATGATGTCGTCATCTTAAGCGACCTTCACAAGTTCACACAGCTTTGCAAACTCGCAACGTTCAGTGCAACCGTGCAAGGTCATTTGAAATATACAACACTGTCTAGACTCTAGATCAAAGAAGTCCCCGACAAACGGAAAAGCCGCGTCAGTGATGCCATCATGGAATTCATGTCGCAGAATCGCATTGATGTGTTTGACCTCAAATGGCGAGTGAGACAGTGTTGTCAAGTTATATGTCAACTTGTCAATTTCACTGTGTCTGTTTATATAATAATATTAGTAACACCATCAATGCCGGCCATTCCAGGGTGCCCCAAAAACGTTATAATTACGTGCAGACTGCAGTTAACACTAGATATGATGGTAACGAATCTAACGATCAAACGATATACATGATTGTGCTTAAAACGTACAAATACACACTATTAAATACATTATGTTCCGACTCAAATCGCATCACAGTGGACTTTTTACATTTCCCGGTTCCCGGTTTTGAAAATCCGGATTTCGGGACTTGTCAATTGGAAATCGGGAACCGGGAATTCCCGGTCCCGAATTAAACTCTAATTGTGATGACCTACTTGGTCTGTATTCTTAATTATAAATCGTTGCTGGAAATATTTTGTCTTAACTGCATGATCTTGAGCTACAATTGTTAATTCAGACCTGCCGTTTGGAAATATCCCAGGCTCTACTTTGTCATATTTATCATTCAAGATGGGAGCTATCACATTGGAACGATTTTCCATAAAAAATATGGCTGTCATCTTGGATTTTAATCTTTGCTGACTAAAACCTTCAGCACACCTTTGTAACCAACATTTTCTATCTGAATGATTCCTAACTTCATACCGATCTTCGGGGTGGACTTTATATGAGGGCTATTAAATTTGAATAATTTCAATTAAATATGGCAGACTGGAGCTATCTTGTATTTCACTCTAAATCCTTTGACAATTCTACAACCAACAGTTTTCATCTGATTGCTCCCAAACTTCATACGACTCCTTAACCACTGTAGAATTATGGGTAATTTTTCAGGATTTAGTCGGAAATATGGCTTGTTGCCATTCGAGAGCTTTCCAATGAATGGCAACAAGCCATATCCGACTAAAACCTGAAAAATTACCCATAATTCTGCTGTGGTTAAAGAGTCGATTATTTAAGGCATTACTGTATATACCTTGTGATATTTATTTGAAAGGCACAAAATTATTGCTGACTGGCACAAAACAACTGGTGCCCGTTATTTTATCCGGCACCAAAATTATTTCCAGGCTTGGTTATTGCCTGCGCAATGTTCTACCCATGTTTCGTTGACTTGTAATGTCTATCAACAATTTGACGTTCATATAGAGTACCCAGAAGACCCTAACGTGAGCCAGGATGAGACGGGTTTCACTGATGAAGAATTGGATGAAGCCGTAGAAGATGAAGAGGACTCTCCAAAGAAAGATCTAAAAATAACCAAGAAGAGAAAAGCATCATCCCAAAAAGAGGGTAAAGGAAAGGTAAGAAGCTTCAGTTCTACTTCAGGTCAAAGTTATTTGTCATAGATAATTTTAAAGGGGAAGGAAACTATCGCATAACGGAAAGGCATGTGCTTAATATGCAAGCTGTTCTTTGTTTATGTGTAAAATTTCAGCGTAATTCTCCACAGAAGACCGGAGATGGCATCTCAAACTAGCCCGCACAATAAATTACGCTAGTAACTCAACCTCCATTTTGGAAGAAATATTATCTCTCTTTATAGTTCGGCTGTTTAACGCTAAACTGCATCGCATACGATAGCCTGTTTTTAGATATGAAAATAAATAAAACGGCAGATTGAATGTTTGTTGTGCACAATACATGAATACCTGTGGTGAATATATTATGTTTAATTCGCGAAAGATTGTTTGGTTGTCATATTTGCACATATAGAAGTTGTGTCAGTTTGGCCAAGCTTGTCACATTCAAATGTTATGCCACCATTAATTTAACTGGCGCGAAATGTTCAAGTTCGTAGGTTTTTCGTGAGTTGTCATGTGTGGAATCAAGACTACTTCAAAATGCACATTTCAATGGTATCCTCAGAAGGAGATAATTTATATCTTTATGTTATGAAAAAGAAATTGAAGCAAGTATAGTACCAATGGTTTGCAAGTGCGGACAGATAAAAATCTGTTTTAAAAAACGGCAACTCATGAAATACCTATGAACTTGACACCTTTCGCTTAACTGGCCGTAAATTAAATATTCAAAATTATAGCGTAAATCATTTTGCCTCATAATACATGTATGTAGTCTTCAATAGGCTGTGATTGCTTGGATTTTGCACAGAATAACAAAAATGCTGAAATGATTTTAGTGCGATAGCCTTTATACATATCTGTACTAAGGATGAGTAATGCGAAGTGATGCTATGACATCATGATCTTATAAATATGGACGCGCTGTAATTAGCACGAGTTTGTATAACACGATGTGATATCATTGCGTTTTAGCATAACTGAGAAATAAGAGGTGTTTTATCACACCATGGTTGACATAGTAAATATATTAACGGCCTGATTTGTTGAGTGTTTTCTTCCCCTTTAACTTGTAGGATGCAAATATGGAAGCAGATAATAGAGAATTGTTATTTATCTGCCGTTGATCTGGAACAATTGCAGCCCACCAATTATCTGTAGCATTGCATTTGAAAGATGTTTTCATGATGTAAGCTAATATTTATGAAAACTATTCAGCTTTTGATTCAGATTATAAAGTATGGATCACGAATAATGCTGGGCGAGAAAATTCTTGTGGCCATTTCCTGCAATTTGATTTTTTTTGGGCCTTTTTTCAGAAACTTTGGACAAATTAAAAAACAAATACAGCATCATCTAGAAACCTGATACTAAAACAAAAGAAACTCACTCACACAAAAATAACTGAAATTGAAAGTTGGACAAGAGTGATGTTTGAAATGTGCACAAGGGGAAATGCTAAAACTGAAATAGGTCTGGCATTGTATATCAACATAAAAATAGCACTACATTGTCGTACTGTGAAACTACATAGCAGTAAAGTATTATCATGTGACTAAGAAAGTCCACCTTTATAGTGATTATCATCATTGTTTTGATTAGGCCAAATAAAAAAGATAATATGTTTCCGTACATCGACCGACCCTAAAAATAACCCGCCGACCCTAATCTTTTTATTGATATTTTGAGAAAAAGTCAAAATTTTCTATAAAAAAAATTACAAAAAAAAACTTTTTTTTTTTTTTTTTTTTACTGTTTTTACCGCCAATGCTCATAAATATTGATAATCATTAGGTGCAAAACACATGGTTTCTAACATAGGCCTGTGATAAGTGACATGAAGTGTGACAGTTGTCTCAAAAGCCACAGGTGTGTGACGGGTTGTGGATTGATAGGCATGAATCTTGCAATTTTAATTTCAAGAGAGTGGATCTCATGCCTACTTTACCATTATGCCTTGTTTGGGACTTATGGAACATATTCATGAGTTCCAAATAAACATGCATGCCCATTTATTATTTTCTTGACAGCATGAGAAATGTACATTTACATTTCGTTTGACACTTAATATTCAAACAACATTTTACTGGTACACTTCATTGCTTCACCCACCATGTTTCTTTTGCACACATTTAAAAATGCTGGGTGCTATCTAAAGGGGTACTGAATCTGCCAATTATGGGACCATCTCCTTTTATACTCAAGAGAATATATGCAGCAAATTAATGCATTTGAGCCATGGATTAGTGCCAAATACACTGATGTGTTCTATGAGAACGATGCAAACAACATGGTAATTTATATGACTGGAGTCATAAATTCATTTTCAATATACTTACCATGTTGTTTGCACCATTCATAGAGCACATAAGTGTATTTGGCATTAATACATGCCTCAAATTCATTCATTTGTTGCATATATTCTGTTGAGTATACAAGGAGATAGTCCTACAAATAACCGGATTCATGGTACAGTACCCCTTTAATATATTATTTTGTTCAAAATAAATGTTTTGTTTTGATAAACTTGCTTTTATAATTGACACCAACTAATGCTACACAGGTTTTGAAAATGTGCTGAACAGTATATTCGTGTCTTGTCATGATTTCTGTTAGAGGATCTTTGTATAGGTTGCAAGGAAATTGAAAATTAACTGAAGACGAACTGCTGGTGGCTGCCAGACTTTCGGGAACACACTTAAAGTAACTGCATTAGTGCTGATCACAAACCCTGTGTACCCTTCAGCAGATTTTCAAAACCTGTGTACCGTAAAATACCCTTCAGCACTTTTATTTGGTGAGTGACCCCCTTCAGCCCAACTGACATCTTCAACAATCAGGCAGAATATCCCATATGAACAATTCAAATATATAGGTTCTAAAATATTTTCGGACATAAATTCCGAGCCCCATCCCTCTGAGTTTATGGCCAAAATCAGAATGTGAATACTGAAACACACTATTAAGAATAACAGCAATTTTGATATCTTGTTCAATGTTAATGTATATTTCCACAAGTAATACTTTCCCTACAACACAAGTAGGCATTTTATGTCATTTCGGTCGAGGTAGTTCAATATTTCTGCAGCTGGAAAAAAATATCAAAAAATAATTAAAAAAAAACATTTCCCTACCTACCTACCCTAATTTTTTCTCTCCGTTATCGGAAACATATTATCTTTTTTATTTGGCCTTATTAAGCATGTGTAACTTCTGATAAATTGTTATTCATACACAGGCAAGCAACTTATGATTAGCTGGATTTTGAACTGATTGTGGGTAGAGTGGTCAATTAAAATAAAATTTGGTGTGATTCGAATGCGATTGTTGATGGCGCCAATAATTTTATCTTCGCCTTCCACAGTGCAACAGAATATTTTCATTGGACGATCTAGTTGTTCCGAGTGTTTATAAACAAAAGGTTCCGTAACGTTTTTGATGTTTGTTTACATAACAAAGTGTACAAATGTGACAATAACATGTGATATTTATGATGGGTATAAGAACAACATGTGTCTGTTATATAATATTCTTTCTGTTTTTTGGCGGTTTTAGCGGATGTGACTATTTTAACAGCTATCGCCCACCATGAAGGCCGCCCATATCTTTAACCCTTTGAACCCTGGCTCCCCACAACGATCGACACCCTGACCCTGGGCTCCCAGTGGTATTTTTATATTGTGGCCAGTATTTAGATGTATGGTGTTTATGTTCAAGTGGTGTCACATTTCTGAAACTTTAGATGCATGTTCCCCATGGACCACTGATTATTTTACGATCTGGTTACATTGCCACGTGGTCACTCCCTGGTAACGGTTGCTAGGCATCTACCCGATATTGAAAGTAAAATACAATTATAGCTTTTACGGTCGTAATTCAGCCCAAGGAAATGGTGTTTTTGATGCAATCAGCACCCTATTGTGAAATTTGAGATATATCTGGCCAGAAGTCTGATCCTAACTTGTATTTAAGGGTAGCAATGGTTGCTAAGCAAATACCCCAAATGATCGAATGACACCATTGCACTGTGAATCCAATTGTATTATGCCCCAATTTAGACATTCTTGGCATGCACATGCTGATGGTTATGTTCAAATGGTGCTACAGGTCTGAAATTTTACAGGTATGTTCCCATGGGCCACTGTGTATTTTTTTTTAGAACGGTATACTTTGCCACACGATCACTCCCTGGTAACGGTTTCTAAGCAACTACCTGGAACTGAAAGTATAATGCAATTATAGCTTCTAGCGTCGTATAATTCCGCGCTGAGAAACGGCATTTTCTATGCAGTCAATACCCTATTGTGAAACTGGAGATACATCAGGTCAGAAGATTGAACCTACATGTAGTTTGTATTTAACGGTATCAATGGTTGCTAAGCATATAGCCGAAGTGATCGAATGACACCACTTCCCTGTGCATTCAATGGCATTACGTCCCGATTTAGACATCGCAAGTAGATCGGACTAGATGGTATTGTGACCCATTTCCACACTACTACTCTGGTGCAATGTATCATTTCACAAAAATCCATACATTTATCATTTTATCCTATGCGCATGCGCGAAACTAATCGACTCAAATAAGAAACTGCGTGCGCCTTCCTCACATATGACAGAACACTGATTATGTATGCAATACTAATTTAAACCAAAAAGAGTGATCGAAATGGTGCAATGTATCATTTCACAAAAATCCATACATTTATCATTTTATCCTATGCGCATCAGGGATGTGCTCACGCCGAGCGGGGTCGCCCACCACTCAAAACGATCGCCCGGGAGTGACTACGTTTTCAAACCGGTGCGCCCGGCACATTTTAACGATCACAACTGTACTCGCATTGTAAATTGTGCGGAGTTCTCTTGATGAAAACGACATCTTGCATGTCTGATAGCGACGACATGTTGCCGTCTGTGGCATTTTAGTGCCTCCTATAAAGCACGTGGGGAGCCTTGATTAATGAGGTGTCAAAAGGTCTGCGATGACCGGTGAATTTTATTACAAAGAGCCGACATAATCAAATACTTTCCGCGCGTGCTGACCTCTGAAGTCACGCGCTGGAGTTAAAAGTCCCGGGTTGAATTTGGAATGCTCAGTTTCAATGATCCTAAGCCAAAACGATGTAGTTATTGAAATTTTTCACTCAAACTTCGAAAAGTAAAAAGCTCAAATCATGTCTCAGAAACCGCATGGTTGAGGAAACGTTAGACGCGGTCATGCGTATAGTAATTGAAGGACCGCCCCCTTCCACGGCGCGGTTAAACTGAGCAGACGGAAAGAATAGGTGATTAAAAGTCCATTCCATGAAAGTGTGACGTAACAGAAGTTGTATAAACATTGTAAATATACGTCACTGTGTATAGAAAAAAGAAGGAAATCACGTGGGAAATATGACATGACGCGATTAGTACTCAGGCGATGATTGGCACGTGTTCGTGTGACGCTGTTGTTAGTTCTCTCCCAGACAGCCTTTGATATAATGCCGCCGTTTCAGTTTACTGTACCGGATTAACTTGTTAAATAATTGGATTTATATAAAGAATATGCAGAGGATACTTATACCGGGTGAGTTACACCGACTTTCAAATTATGTTCGCCCAAATTTTAAATATGAAATGTCCCTATTTTATGATAATTTGTCAGAGACCTTGTGGTGTATTTTACACCTGAAATGCAAGGAAAACGCGTTTGCGGGCGCTAATAATCCAAATTTTCTTCAGATTGGCCGAACCATGGTCGCCCAATCCAACCGATGACCCTCCCGCCCGGGACTATTTTGGGTATTGGCACATCCCTGGCGCATGTGCGAAACAAATCGACTCACATAAGAAACTGCGTGCGCCTTCTTCACATATGACAGAACACTGATTATGTATGCAATACTAATTTAAACCAAAAAGAGTGATCGAAATGGTGTCTTTCTACAATCCTGCGAACCGCGCAACAATGTAGAGCTTTACCCGAATCGCTTCAAATAATGTACGTTTGTTTAATTCTGCGCTGTGAGCATGCGCATGTTTTTCTACCACAACTAGTCGGCAACAAACTCATACACATGCACCCATGGCACTGCTGAAGTTCCTTGGGATCATTTACAAAGATATAAGAGGATATACCAATGGTTATAACATGTATACACATGCTACATAGAGGTTTATGATGTCACTGAATGCTGCATGGCCGCTTTTGCGGCCAGTCGGGTGTATGAACGTTTTCTGGCTGGCCGCTTTTGCGGACAGTCGGGTTCAAAGGGTTAATAGAAACAAGTGTTATTTCTGAAATAGTGGATTATTTTATGGAAATTAATACTTTTCTTTCATGCAGTCATACACATAGCTATCGCCTTACTCTTGAGTGCCTAATAAACATACAGGGTGGAATAAACATAAAAGGCGGAATATTCCCAATTTTTTAATAAACATACAGGGCGGAATAAACATACAGGGTGGAAATTTCCCCAAATCTATTGAAACGCTCATTTAAAATCCACCATAGCTCGTCCTATTGTTATTAGGCTTGCCACGATTATTCGATTAATCGACTAACCTTCGGCAGGTGCGGTAGTAGACGGTTATTAGCTCAACTTTACTTTGTAAAGTTTGAGCTATTGCCATGGCTTTGTCGTCCGTCGTCCGTGTGTGCGTGTGTGCGTGTGTGCGTGTGTACGTAACGCGTCAACAATAGAGGCTACAGGTCGTACCTTTGATCGGATCATTATGAAATTTGTCATAGCTGTTGACATCAACATTTGTACCGGAATGATTCATTTTGGGGTCATACGGAAAAAAAAACATGGCCGCCAGCGGCCATCTTAGATTTCAAAGTTCAATCCATTAGCACGGGCTACAGGCCGTACTGTTCGTCTGATCGTCATGAAATTTGTCATGGATGTTAATATTGACATGTAGATGGGAACGAGTAATTTTGGGGTCATTCGGCCAAAAAACATGGCCGCCAGCAGTCATCTTCGATTTTACTCTTTGCATGACTAAATCCTTTAGCACGGGCTACAGGTCGTACCTTTAGTCAGATCGTCATAAAATTTGTCATGGATGTTAACAATGACATGTAGATGGGAACGAGTCATTTTTGGGTTATTCGGGCAAAAAACATGGCCGCCAGCAGCCATCTTGGATTTTACTCTTTGTATGACTAAATCCTTTAGCACGGGCTACAGGTCGTACCTTTAGTCTGATAATCATGAAATTTATCATGGCTGTTGAAATTGGAATGTAGATGGGAACGAGTCATTTTGGGGTCATTCGGACAAAAAACATGGCCGCCAGTGGCCATCTTTGTTTTCAAAATTCAATCCATTAGCACGGGCCACAGGTCGCACTGTTCGTCTGATCGTCATGAAATTTGTCATGGATGTTAATATTGACATGTAGATGGGAACGAGTAATTTTGGGGTCATTCGGCCCAAAAACATGGCCGCCAGCAGCCATCTTGGATTTTACTCTTTGTATGACTAAATTCTTTAGCACGGGCTACAGGTCGTACCTTTAGTCTGATCATCATCAAATTTGTCATGGATGTTAACAATGACATGTAGATTGGAACGAGTCATTTTGGGGTCAATCGGCCAAAAAACATGGCCGCCAGCAGCCGTCTTGGATTTTACTCTTTGCATGACTAAATCCTTTAGCACGGGCTACAGGTCCTACTTTTAGTCCGATCATCATAAAATTTGTCAAGAATGTTAATAATGACATGTAGATGGGAACGAGTCATTTTGGGGTCATTCGGCCAAAAAACATGGCCGTCAGCAGCCATCTTGGATTTTACTCTTTGTATGACTAAATCCTTTAGCACGGGCTACAGGTCGTACCTTTAGTCTGATCATTATAAAATTTGTCATGGCTGTTGATATTGGAATGTAGATGGGAACGAGTCATTTTGGGGTCATTCGGACAAAAAACATGGCCGCCAGCGGCCATCTTGGATTTCAAAATTTAATCCATTAGCACGGGCCACAGGTCGTACTGATTGTCTGATCATCATGAAATTTGTCATGGATGATAATATTTACATGTAGATGGGAACGAGTAATTTTGGGGTCATTCGGCCAAAAAACATGGCCACCAGCAGCCATCTTAGATTTTACTCTTTGTATGACTAAATTCTTTATCACGGGCTGCAGGTCGTACCTTTAGTCTGATCATCATAAAATTTGTCATGGATGTTAACAATGACATGTAGATGGGAACGAGTAATCTTGGGGTCAATCGGCCAAAAAACATGGTCGCCAGCAGCCATCTTGGATTTTACTCTTTGTATGACTAAATCCTTTAGCACGGACTACAGGTTGTATCTTTAGTCTGATCATCATAAAATTTTTCGTGAATGTTAATAATGACATGTAGATGGGAACGAGTCATTTTGGGGTCATTCGGCCAAAAAAGATGGCCGCCAGCAGCCATCTTGGATTTTACTCTTTGTATGACTAAATCCTTTAGCACGGGCTACAGGTCGTACCTTTAGTCTGATCATCATAAAAATTTTCATGGCTGTTGAAATTGGAATGTAAATGGGAACAAGTCATTTTGGGGTCATTCAGACAAAAAACATGGCCGCCAGCGGCCATCTTGGATTTCAAAATTTAATCCATTAGCACGGGCCACAGGTCGTACGATTCGTCTGATCATCATGAAATTTGTCCTGGATGTTAATGTTGATATGTAGATGGAAACGAGTAATTTTGGGGTCATTTGGCGGAAAAAACGTGGCCGCCAGCAGCCATCTTGGATTTTACTCTTTGTATGACTAAATTCTTTAGCATGGGCTACAGGTCGTACCTTTAGTCTGATCATCATCAAATTTGTCATGGATGTTAACAATGACATGTAGATTGGAACGAGTCATTTTGGGGTCAATCGGCCAAAAAACATGGCCGCCAGCAGCCATCTTGGATTTTACTCTTTGTATGACTAAATTCTATAGCATGGGCTACAGGTCGTACCTTTAGTCTGATCGTCATAAAATTTGTCATTGATGTTAACGATGACATTTAGATGGGAACGACTCATTTTGGGGTCATTCGGCCGAAAACATGGCCGCCAGCAGCCATCTTGGATTTTACTTTTCTCTTCATGTCTATAAACTAGTATTAGACATTCAACTTTCCACATTCCTAATCGCTCCATTGACTGTAATATATTAAATTATTCCCTTTCCAAGTTGAGCTACAGTGTCATTGACACTTTCATTGGGTTATTCGGGCAAAAAACATGGCCGCCAGCAGCCATCTTGGATTTTACTCTTTGTATGACTAAATCCTTTAGCACGGGCTACAGGTCGTACCTTTAGTCTGATAATCATGAAATTTATCATGGCTGTTGAAATTGGAATGTAGATGGGAACGAGTCATTTTGGGGTCATTCGGACAAAAAACATGGCCGCCAGTGGCCATCTTTGTTTTCAAAATTCAATCCATTAGCACGGGCCACAGGTCGCACTGTTCGTCTGATCGTCATGAAATTTGTCATGGATGTTAATATTGACATGTAGATGGGAACGAGTAATTTTGGGGTCATTCGGCCCAAAAACATGTCCGCCAGCAGCCATCTTGGATTTTACTCTTTGTATGACTAAATTCTTTAGCACGGGCTACAGGTCGTACCTTTAGTCTGATCATCATAAAATTTGTCAAGAATGTTAATAATGACATGTAGATGGGAACGAGTCATTTTGGGGTCATTCGGCCAAAAAACATGGCCGTCAGCAGCCATCTTGGATTTTACTCTTTGTATGACTAAATCCTTTAGCACGGGCTACAGGTCGTACCTTTAGTCTGATCATTATAAAATTTGTCATGGCTGTTGATATTGGAATGTAGATGGGAACGAGTCATTTTGGGGTCATTCGGACAAAAAACATGGCCGCCAGCGGCCATCTTGGATTTCAAAATTTAATCCATTAGCACGGGCCACAGGTCGTACTGATTGTCTGATCATCATGAAATTTGTCATGGATGATAATATTTACATGTAGATGGGAACGAGTAATTTTGGGGTCATTCGGCTAAAAAACATGGCCACCAGCAGCCATCTTAGATTTTACTCTTTGTATGACTAAATTCTTTATCACGGGCTGCAGGTCGTACCTTTAGTCTGATCATCATAAAATTTGTCATGGATGTTAACAATGACATGTAGATGGGAACGAGTAATTTTGGGGTCAATCGGCCAAAAAACATGGTCGCCAGCAGCCATCTTGGATTTTACTCTTTGTATGACTAAATCCTTTAGCACGGGCTACAGGTTGTATCTTTAGTCTGATCATCATAATATTTTTCATAAATGTTAATAATGACATGTAGATGGGAACGAGTCATTTTGGGGTCATTCGGCCAAAAAAGATGGCCGCCAGCAGCCATCTTGGATTTTACTCTTTGTATGACTAAATCCTTTAGCACGGGCTACAGGTCGTACCTTTAGTGAGATCGTCATAAAATTTGTCATGGATGTTAACAATGACATGTAGATGGGAACGAGTCATTTTTGGGTTATTCGGGCAAAAAACATGGCCGCCAGCAGCCATCTTGGATTTTACTCTTTGTATGACTAAATCCTTTAGCACGGGCTACAGGTCGTACCTTTAGTCTGATAATCATGAAATTTATCATGGTTGTTGAAATTGGAATGTAGATGGGAACGAGTCATTTTGGGGTCATTCGGACAAAAAACATGGCCGCCAGTGGCCATCTTTGTTTTCAAAATTCAATCCATTAGCACGGGCCACAGGTCGCACTGTTCGTCTGATCGTCATGAAATTTGTCATGGATGTTAATATTGACATGTAGATGGGAACGAGTAATTTTGGGGTCATTCGGCCGAAAAATATGGCCGCCAGCAGCCATCTTGGATTTTACTCTTTGTATGACTACATTCTTTAGCACGGGCTACAGGTGGTACCTTTAGTCTGATCATCATCAAATTTGTCATGGATGTTAACAATGACATGTAGATTGGAACGAGTCATTTTGGGGTCAATCGGCCAAAAAAGATGGCCGCCAGCAGCCGTCTTGGATTTTACTCTTTGCATGACTAAATCCTTTAGCACGGGCTACAGGTCCTACTTTTAGTCTGATCATCATAAAATTTGTCAAGAATGTTAATAATGACATGTAGATGGGAACGAGTCATTTTGGGGTCATTCGGCCAAAAAACATGGCCGTCAGCAGCCATCTTGGATTTTACTCTTTGTATGACTAAATCCTTTAGCACGGGCTACAGGTCGTACCTTTAGTCTGATCATTATAAAATTTGTCATGGCTGTTGATATTGGAATGTAGATGGGAACGAGTCATTTTGGGGTCATTCGGACAAAAAAACATGGCCGCCAGCGGCCATCTTGGATTTCAAAATTTAATCCATTAGCACGGGCCACAGGTCGTACTGATTGTCTGATCATCATGAAATTTGTCATGGATGATAATATTTACATGTAGATGGGAACGAGTAATTTTGGGGTCATTCGGCCAAAAAACATGGCCACCAGCAGCCATCTTAGATTTTACTCTTTGTATGACTAAATTCTTTATCACGGGCTGCAGGTCGTACCTTTAGTCTGATCATCATAAAATTTGTCATGGATGTTAACAATGACATGTAGATGGGAACGGGTAATTTTGGGGTCAATCGGCCAAAAAACATGGCCGCCAGCGGCCATCTTGGATTTCAAAATTTAATCCATTAGCACGGGCCACAGGTCGTACTGATTGTCTGATCATCATGAAATTTGTCATGGATGATAATATTTACATGTAGATGGGAACGAGTAATTTTGGGGTCATTCGGCCAAAAAACATGGCCACCAGCAGCCATCTTAGATTTTACTCTTTGTATGACTAAATTCTTTATCACGGGCTGCAGGTCGTACCTTTAGTCTGATCATCATAAAATTTGTCATGGATGTTAACAATGACATGTAGATGGGAACGGGTAATTTTGGGGTCAATCGGCCAAAAAACATGGTCGCCAGCAGCCATCTTGGATTTTACTCTTTGTATGACTAAATCCTTTAGCACGGGCTACAGGTTGTATCTTTAGTCTGATCAGCATAAAATTTTTCATGAATGTTAATAATGACATGTAGATGGGAACGAGTCATTTTGGGGTCATTCGGCCAAAAAAGATGGCCGCCAGCAGCCATCTTGGATTTTACTCTTTGTATGACTAAATCCTTTAGCACGGGCTACAGGTCGTACCTTCAGTCTGATCATCATAAATTTTTCATGGCTGTTGAAATTGGAATGTAAATGGGAACGAGTCATTTTGGGGTCATTCGGACAAAAAACATGGCCGCCAGCGGCCATCTTGGATTTCAAAATTTAATCCATTAGCACGGGCCACAGGTCGTACTATTCGTCTGATCATCATGAAATTTGTCCTGGATGTTAATGTTGATATGTAGATGGGAACGAGTAATTTTGGGGTCATTTGGCGGAAAAAACGTGGCCGCCAGCAGCCATCTTGGATTTTACTCTTTGTATGACTAAATTCTTTAGCACGGGCTACAGGTCGTACCTTTAGTCTGATCATCATCAAATTTGTCATGGATGTTAACAATGACATGTAGATTGGAACAAGTCATTTTGGGGTCAATCGGCCAAAAAACATGGCCGCCAGCAGCCATCTTGGATTTTACTCTTTGTATGACTAAATTCTATAGCATGGGCTACAGGTCGTACCTTTAGTCTGATCGTCATAAAATTTGTCATTGATGTTAACGATGACATGTAGATGGGAACGACTCATTTTGGGGTCATTCGGCCGAAAACATGGCCGCCAGCAGCCATCTTGGATTTTACTTTTCTCTTCATGTCTATAAACTAGTATTAGACATTCAACTTTCCACATTCCTAATCGCTCCATTGACTGTAATATATTAAATTATTCCCTTTCCAAGTTGAGCTACAGTGTCATTGACACTTTCATTTACTTTCGTCGACTAATCGCCCGAGGGGGGGGGGGGGTGGGTATGGTTGTGTAACTTGTGTATCGAGTGTATCGATGTCATGCCTGGAAGTAACAGTTAACCGCGTATGCAGCACAATTCCGTTGCGGCGTCCTCTGCCTTTGATGTCGCCGCCGACATTTGGCGGTCATCTTCAAAGAATTATGTGTGCGACATGTTCACACAGAACGTGCCTGGTTGGCGGCATCCTTCAGTTTGTCTTCGATGTCTGCGCCGACTTTTCAGAGTCATCGCCGATGTGTTGGGGAATCTGATCAGCTATTGGTTGGAATATCTGTCAGCATGTTAGGCCATGGGCGGACCTGGGAACGTTGCAAATAATTACCATTACATGTATTCTCGTTTGGTGCTTCAAGAAAACAATCCGATGTTTGCGAGTTCTTTGACAAGGGGTTGCGTATATATTATAAACTATTAATTTGTTTCATTATTTCTTGCAATTCTTTATTGAAAATGTCCAGGTTATACACGGCAGTAATTGTGACTGCATCCCCGTCACACCAGGGTCCCCCACAAATACCTCCCACTGTCTACTAGTACCTATGTCCTGGTTAACTGCATTGTGTAAGTGCACGCCTTTCGCCGCAATTTCACTGATTAATGTGAAGCACGTGACTTGCCGAAATACGTAGCGGCGGCTTGGGAGTCGCGATCGAGATTAACTTTACTTCGTGCAATTTTGCACAGTTACTGTCACGTCGTGCTCGTATGCAGTTTGCTCTAACTTTGCCAGAAACATCGGCAATATGGGCACTTGGCAGTATTTAATAGTAAGGGCCTGTTAAAAACTACATCGGGACGAATGAGACTATGAGGGCATGAGTATTCCTTGTTGTATATGCAATAAAACAGTGTAAACACGGAACATCGACAGTTTATAACTGTCTTAAAAATGAATGTAAAGAAGTCATCGTAATTTAGCATTTATCACTTGTTTACCTGGATGTAATACAGGGCGCATATATTACCGATTAATCGACTAACCGTCGATTATAGCTGCCGATTAGTCGATTATGAAAACTCATAATCGTGGCAACCCTAATTGTTATACTAGTACTAGTACTAATTAATATGTTATTACTACATTGTAATCCACTTTGAGAAATGGATTGTATATTCAGCAATAGTATCCTTACTATTAAGTACTAGTACTAATACTAGATACAATTTGGGATCCAAGGATATATATACTACTAGTAGTATGTCTTGCGAGATACTTTAACATATACAAAAATCGCCCACTAATACTATTAGTAGGAAGGGAGACCCCTAACCGATTTTTTTTCAGCCTTAATACTATACAATTGTACCAGTACTAGTACTGTCAGGGATGAGAATTTCCCGCGGATCCGCGGTTTCCCGCTTTTTAACAGGCAAAAACCAATTTTTGAGATCGATACAAATCCGTTGAGATAATTGGGGGGGGGGGAGGTTTAATTGAATGAATTGGCTCCAAAAGACTGCGCGGAATACAATTTCGGAAAGACTGCTAAATGAGAGACACAGGTAAGTGTACCGCGCGTTGTGATTGGTCAGATTGCGGCATCTTTCAAGGAGTAAAACAATGATGTCATGGGATTCCCCCAGTAATTTACGTGTCGCAACATTTCATTGGTCGAGCTACTTAGAAGTTCTTGGAAATAACCAATCATTACCGAGAATTACAAGAGTTCTTGGAAAATACCTGCTTTCCGATAACCCGCGAGATTTGCTTTGTTTTGCGTCTATAACCAGAATTTGTTCCTGTACTGACATATCTACAGATACAATCGTGACAATGTCGGCTTTGAAAATAAGCGAGCGAAAAACGACCACCGTGTGCGTGAGATTGACAAGAATGAGAAAGAAAAGTTCCGTTGGGAATGCATGGTTGGAAAAGACCGTTTCGCTTGCGCTAGTTGTCACAAAACAACCGAGAGAAAACTGAAGATAGTCTATTCAAAGAGATTATTCTCATATAATATGTTATTCTGTACATTAATTATGACTCTTTTATACCGAATAACATAAATGTATGATGTGGAATATTCATTTCAAATAGACCGTCCTGTTTGATAAATTGGTAGGTGTAGATTAGAATTATCTATTCATTTATTTCAAAATATTTTCAGATATACACTAATAGTCTAGTACAGGGACATTAAGAATCATCTTGACACAAATGTTTTGTATTTAATAGCATGCTGGATCCATTCTCTGCATGTGAGAAATTTCTTGAGACTGGTAAAAAAAAATGGAAAAATTAAAATTATCCACTAAAAATTGCACTCATCAGATTTCCCTCTTAGGAGAGGCCTCCGATTGCAGGAAATGACCCCCTTACCCCTAGGCAGCCCCCAAACCCCCGGCCTGTGGTTAGCGATGGACAACGCATCGCTTCGCTCGCATTCCAGCTGATTTCATCAGTGCCTGTTCTCATCCCTGTACTGTACATGTACTACTTATCAGCAGAAACGTGTCGAACGAATTAACTAATTTCATGGTCGCTCCGATTTTTAATCGATGATGACGACCCCCAATATATGGGAACTATGTATAGGATAATAGCTGATAACAATATTATTTTGGCGAATGGATCGATCGATGCCCCATGCAGTTGACAAACAAACGAACACGAAAGTGTAACTCTTTTAGAAATTACGTCATTGAGCTATTCCGGGGCAATTATTATCGGATGTTTTGATTGGTTCAAAGAAAGTCTGTGATAGAAATAGCACCGAATGACCACGTGTTCGGGCGATTGTTTAAGAAATGACGTCGATGATACAAGAAGCGATTCCCGGGGGGACTAATATCGGATGTCTTTGAACGTGCGTACGAATCAACACACACACGCTTTATTTGTTCAATAATCACAAATCATCCCTGTATAAAAAAAAGATTGGTTGACATATTTCGACCGCCAAATTTAATAAACGTACAGGGCCAAATAACGATCTTTCAGGTAGGAATTTTAACTCAAATTTAACAATCGTACATGTACGTTTATTAGGCACCCAAGAGTATTCTGAAAGATATTGATGTGTAGATTGCTTAAGGCCCCACATTTTATTGTGCCTGGTTGGGCCAAAAAAAAAAGGTTTTGGTTCTCAGGCCTCGCCGCATTGAATAAAAAGGGCCGCATTAGGCCTTTTTATTGCAATGCCTGATGTTATGACAAAAAAAGGAATAGCAGATATGTGTTGAATATTAGTGTGCATTGAGCTCTAACATGTAATTTGTTAAAAAGTGACTTGCAGGCTTACAACATGAAGTAGATGACTACAATTAAGAAAATGATTAGCTGATCCTCATGCTCTTCTTACAATTAGTCATTGTGAACAACTTACACTAATTGTAACTTTATACAATTGAAAGGCACAGGACTAAATTCAGGATCACATATTAGAATGGGGAGGTATCCGTTTTTAGACAACAATAATAGTAGTTAATGTTAGGGGCATTATATATTGTTAGGTAATCCCAGTCATACACTGGTAGTACAATGTCATTTTTATATAAGACTAAATGAGTTTATATGCATAACAGTTCTCTCTACCTTTCTGGTTATTACTAGACGGAGGAAGCTATCTTTGTCCATGCTTACTATGCGCAGAAAAAAATAAAAAATAAAACCCTCCCTCCCTCATTGATTTGAAGATAAAAAATTTGCCACAGAACCCAAACACTTTTTATACGCCCGTTTGAAAAAACGGTCGTATTATAGTATTGGTCTGTCAAGCTGTCCGGGCGTCCGTTAACCTGGTTTCCGGATGATAACTTTAGTTAGAGTGAACCAAATTTAATAAAATTTGGTATGTCGGTTTATTAGCCGAAAAGTAAGTTAAGTTCAAATTTGGGTTCCGCCCGCCAATTTTCACCGGAGTTATGCCCCTTATTTGACGTTTTTTGACTTGGAAAATCCTTGAAATTTGTTGTCCGGATGATAACTTTAGTATAGTTTATCGGAATGAATCCAAATTTGGTATATTACTTTCTCCCACCAAAACACAGGTCAAGTTCAAACTTGGGTTCTGTCCGACAATTTTTGGCAGAGTTATGCCCCTTTTTCGACTCAGAAAATTCAGTTTTTCTTATGTTTTTTGGTTTCCGGATGATAACTCGATTTTGGAATGTTTATACGCAAAACCCGTTTTTTTTGTGGATTACATATATCGAAATACAGCTCAAGTCCGAATTTCGTTTTAATCCGATAATTTTTGCGAGAGTTATGGCCCCTTTTTTGGACGTAATTTGACTTAGAAAATCTAGATATGAACTGTTCATGTAAAATATTCAGCTTGTCAAAAATAAAAAGTTAATTGCGATTCCTTGAATTAATCTACGGGTACTTGGTATTACTGTATGTATATGTTCCATAATTTGTGCTTGGAGTTACCGGCAGATTTTCAATATTAGATATTTGCAATTTGTTTATCGACTGAGATTTCCCCACAGCAGCTATAGGGGTCCCATTCCCCCAACCCCTAGTGGAAAACCTGGCTTATAATTCATACATTCTGTGTCTCAGCAGCGTGGCAAGTTTCAAGAAGCAGAAGAGGAAGATGAGGAGGATGAAGACGAGGAAGAGGATGAAGATATGGAAGAGGTCTGTATCAGCTTATGTAATGCTTTTTTATACTGAACGATTCTTCCACTCTGTTATATTATAAAAGTATACTTTGGAATGGTCTATTATTCATCTGGTGGGGTGTTCAGAAGAATAAGACAGATAATAGTGCAGAGGGCATTGTTTAGCTTAAGATCAACATGGTCGTTTGTTGATCTTATTATCTATTATCTGAACAACTAACTACTCGTCAATGAGTATTTAGTATAGAAAAGGTTAACATGTGGTACTGAATATAACCTCTGTTACTTTTGTGTCTTGATAAAATGAGTCTTTTTCAGGGATTGAATTATTGCAATGAATGGAACATAAAAAAAATAAATATGCCGTTTAAATTGGACACAACAATCCGTACTAAGGAAAATCCATTCAAGCAGTAGTTTGTTGGTGATCAAAATCTGTTTTAATTTGTTACTTGTATCGACAAATAATTAAGTTGGCTATTTTTATTGGCCTCACAGCTTGCATTATGGTCATCTGAAGTATTCTGAATTAATTGTCACTTCCTTTGATATGACTAGAGTAGAGTAAGTTAATTTCTATATTCTAAGTGAAGTTGACCAATTTGTTCTTCGCCTTTTCAAACTTTTGATTGCTGAAACGGCTAAACAAAGCCCTGGAACAATATCATGTCTTGATCACCATTAATGCAGCTTTTCTCTACCCTGATAATGACAAATCAACACAATTGTCACAACACCATGAGGGGGATGTCAAGTGAGCAATTTTAAATGGGGTTTTCCATCTAAATCTATAGAGCAAATGTTAAGTTGATGTGGTATTTAAAACAATTTGTCTGGTGGGTCCACCTCATTCTTATTCCATTATAATGTTGCTGTTTTATTTCTGTATTTTATATTTTTTCAAAAGTAGGTAAAGTGTAAATTAAAGTGTAAAGTAGGTAAAAAATAATTCTCAAAAATAAACATTGGGCAATTTTATAATTTACATAGTGCACCGCCAGTTAAATGTTCTATCTGTTTAATGATTTTCAGTAATGCCCTAAATAATCGACCCCTTAACCACAGCAGAATTATGGGTAACTTTTCAGGATTTAGTCTGAAATATGGCTTGTTGGCATTCATCAAAGCTCTCACTGAGAGCTTTCCGATGAATAGCAACAAGCCATATCTCCAACTAAATCCTGAAAAATTACCATAATTCGGCTGTGGTTAAGGAGTCTATTATTTAGGGCATTAGTTTATCTGCTCTGGTTTCTGGATAAGTGCTTCATACATACCTTTTTCCCCAGAGATTTGCATGGAAATCCCCCATTAAAAATTGTTCACTTCACATCCTCCTTAAAACTTGGGAAATTATTTGATGCAAGATTTGTATGTTGTGTTAATTTATGCAGGACGAAGAAGACGATGAGGAGGAGGATTCAGATGATGACGAATCTGAAGAAAGTCCTGTTAAAACGTGAGTTAGAACTAGTCATTCTGTGCAGCGCTATATGTAGGATGTATTGCTGTTGGTCTAAACATTAAAATGGATACACATCTACAAGCTTAAAAGTTAAAACTGAACCTTGTAAATGTTTGCTTTTGTTTTTAGCTCAACTTTACTTTGTAAAGTTTGAGCTATTGCCATGGCTTGGTATCCGTTGTCTGTGTGTTAGTGATGGGCGGTTAACCGAGAAAACAACTCTGTTTCGATTTTTAACAATAAACCGAAAACCGACTGACGCGATTCTGCTCAAACCGACATTACGGTTTTTTTTGTTTATTTTTCACTTAAATCGACTTATTATACCTCCCCAGGTACTTATTACTTGATATTGTTATCAAATTATCGGCCTCTCTGATCAATAGTATATCGGAATGTGTCCATTTCGTCTCGGATATGTGTTGTTATAATATCGTAGGCGACTGTTTTTGTTCTTTTTCAAAACATGGCCGAACAAAATAACGAACAGGGTTCAACAAAAAGCCCTGTTTGGAGTTATTTTACGCGTCTAACTGGAGACGACTCCAAAAAATGTTGCTGCTTAATATGTCATAAACACGTCGCTTAAGCCAGAGTACGGCGAACTATATGAATGCCGAACACAAGTCCAAATAAGGCGATAATCGCCAACCAAAAAAATGGAAGCGTCTGCTAACTCGAAAACTAAACCAAGTAAATGGTATGAACACTATGTCGCAACATCACAGACATCAAAGCGATCACACCGCAGTCATTGAATGTGGGTCAATCATGCACGTGTCAAGAATTGTTAGTCATATACGAGGTCAAGGACGCCCACTGGTTTGTGAATTTGCTGCTGTTTGCGGTTGTATTCTCAGATACCAATGCATATAATATGATAAATATGGTTTAAACATGTCAGAAAGGGATAAATAGTGAAGATGGGGGTGTTTATTTTTTTAAATACCGAATTGTATCATCTTATCATGTTGGATTCAGTTTGCGTCAGCATTATGTCCCGTTGTTTACCTGTGATTGCATTTCCTTCCTCAAATATTCAACGTTATTGGGACATTATTGACTCTAATTACGGCTACTTTGAAAGTATATACTCAAATTGTATGTATTTCAGTATAATTTCACTATCTAGTAAAAAAAAACGAACCGAAACAGGTTTTTTCTCCCAGAAAAACCGAACGTAAAAAATCAAAACCGCCCATCTCTACTGTGTGTGCGTGTGTGATTCGTCAACAATTTCCTTTAGCACGGGCTACAGTTCGTACCTTTGGTCCGATTATTACGAAATTTGTCATGGATGTTGACATTGACATGTAGATGGGAACGAGTCATTTTGGGGTCATTCGGAAAAAAAACATGGCCACCATCTTGAATTTCAAAATTCAATCCATTAGCACGGGCTACAGGCCATACTGTTCGTCTTATTGTCATGAAATTTGTCATGGATGTTAATATTGACATGTAGATGGGAACGAGTAATTAATTTTGGGGTCATTTGGCCAAAAACATGGCCGCCGGCAGCCATCTTAGATTTTACTCTTTGCATGACTGAATCCTTTAGCACAGGCTACAGGTCGCACCTTTAGTTGATCATCATAAAATTTGTCATGGATGTTAACAATGGCATGTAGATGGGAATGAGTCATTTTGGGGTCATTTGGATGAAAAACATGGCCGCCAGTGGCCATCTTTGATTTAAAAAATTCAATCCATTAGCACGGGCTGCAGGTCGTACTGTTCGTCTGATCATCATGAAATTTGTCATGGATGTTAATATTAACAAGTAGATGGGAACAATTAATTTTGGGGTCATTCAGCCAAAAAAACATGGCCGCAGCAGCCCTCTTGGATTTTAATCTTTTTTGTAAGACTAAATCCTTTAGCACTACAGGTCGTACCTTTAGTCTGATCATTATGAAATTTTTCATGGCTGTTGAAATTGGAATGTAGGTGGGGAAAGAGTCAGTTTGGGGTCATTCGGACAAAAAACATGTCCGTACCTTTAGTCTGATCATCATAAAATTTGTCATGGATGTTAACAATGACATGTAGATGTGAACGAGTAATTTTGGGGTCATTCGGCCGAAAAACATGGCCGCCAGTGGCCATCTTTGATTTCAAAATTCAATCCATTAGCACGGGCTACAGGTCGTACCTTTAGTCTGATCATCATAAAATTTGTCATGGATGTTAACAATGGCATGTAGATGGGAACGAGTCATTTTGAGGTCATTTGGCCAAAAAACATGGCCGCCAGCAGCCATCTTGGATTTTACTGTTTGTATGACTAAATCACTTAACACGGGCTACAGGTCGTACTTTTAGTCTGATCATCATAAAATGAATGTTAACAGTATGTAGATGGGAAACGAGTCATTTTGGGGTCATTCGGCCAAAAAACATGGCAGCCATCTTGGATTTACTCTTTGTATGACTAAATTCTTTAGCACGGGCTACAGGTCGTACCTTTAGTGTGATCATCATAAAATTTGTCAGGGATGTTAATATTGACATGTAGATGGGAACGAGTCATTTTGGGGTCATTCAGCCATAAAACATGGCCACCAGCAGCCATCTTGGATTTTACTCTTTGTATGACTAAATCCTTTAGCACGGGCTACAGGTCGTACCTTTAGTCTTATCATCATGAAATTTTTCATGGCTGTTGAAATTGGAATGTAGATGGGGAAAGAGTCATTTTGGGGTCATTCGGACAAAAAACATGGCCGCCAACAGCCATCTTGGATTTTACTCTTTGTATGACTAAATCCTTAAGCTACAGGTCGTATCTTTAGTTTGATAATCATAAAATTTGTCATGGATGTTAATAATGACATGTAGATGGGGGGGGGGGGGATCTGATGGGAACGTGTCATAATGGGGACATTCGGCCATAAAACATGGCCACCAGCAGCCATCTTGGATTTTACTCTTTGTATGACTAAATCCTTTAGCAAGGGCTACAGGTCGTACCTTTAGTATGATCATCATGAAATTTTTCATGGCTGTTGAAATTGGAATGTAGATGGAAAAGAGTCATTTTGGGGTCATTCGGACAAAAAACATGGCCGCCAGCTGCCATCTTTGATTTTACTATGTGTATGACTAAATCCTTTACTGCTCATTTTTTACACTCCTTTTTAATCTCTCTATTCATTGCCAATTAGAGATGGGCGGTTAACCGTGGAATCAGTTCGGTTTCGGTTGTCGGGAAAAACCGGAAATGACAACCGTGGTAAGTTGGGAAAACCCGTAGTTTCGGTTGTCACAACTTCCTGTAATCATGGCAGAACACGACGAACAAACGAGTCCTGTGTGGAAATATTTTTCAAAGAAAGATAAGAAATCTAAGTGTGCCGCCTGTAATATATGCAGAAAGGAGTTCGCATGGTGAAATCGCGCGACGAATTAATTACGTTGCTTCCGTGTACACCTATTTTCGCCGTAGTATTACTACTAGTAAACACAACACAAGTCAGTTTATTTCTCATGTTATTTTAATCATTAAGGCCGTACAAATACTCTGAAAGGTGAATTTGATAACGAGGATACGATATCAAAAGGTATCAATGATTGTTACCCCGCATTCCCTATTAGTTTTTATCACTGTTTGGATGTTAAATCGTCAAATATATTTGTGCGCCGTTGATTAAAAATGTTATGCCGGAATCCGAGCCGGAATGAATTATACCGTTTGTCGGTAAACTGTTGAGAAATAGCAATCATTCGGGTGACTTGTATTGGATGCATGTATACTGTATAGTGTGTACAATATTATGTTCCCTAAATATGGTAATAGGCATATAGCCAGATAATGTGATTGAGAGATTCTAGTCATGTTTTATTTTCATTTTGTTGTATTTCCAATTTTATTTTTCAAATCATAACTATACACATATATCTAGTCACACACATTAGTTTTATGCCAATATAAATGATCATTATATTATTTCACACTTATGATCATATGATGCTGAATTGCAGTCATACACAATACACAGACTCACTTGCATTCTAGCACTGCCACTCGACATGGACATTAACAATATACTAGTACATGTAATAGTAACAATATGATACATAATTTAATATTATAAAAGGACATGTACCTCACAAGTTATGGTGATACAATTGGTGTGTTTTCTTTGTAATATGATGAAGCATAATTAGATTTTGTTCACATTAGTAATTTTTATTAATAAAAACCGAAACCGAGACTCGGCTCTTTTTCCACAACCGAAATCGAGGCAAACTTTCACAACCGCCCATCTCTTTACAATGTTGAGCTACAGTGTCATTGACACTTTCATTTAGTGAGTTGTGTGACAAATCGACCATGTTTGGATGAATGACTGGGCATCTGTCCGTGCCGTAACTTAACCAAGATAAATCCAATAAATGTTTCTGATCTGATTTTACTCTGATCGAAAACCAGTCCTGCTTGAATCGTATTTCAGGAGTTATTGATTTGTTCTTCACATGCCAATTTTTAAGTGAGATAACTCAAACAAATAATAGTTATCTGAATTGGATAAAATTTGGTCCATGGTTTCTACTTCAGAAAGGAAACAGCATTTCAAGACCCCCGCCCCCCCCCCCCCCCCCCCAGGTTTTGGGTTTTCGCAATATTAGTATATTTTGCCGCTGCTCAGTCATTGGGCAGTGATGAATATAAAAAATATTATTATGTATTTGTTGCTGCTGGTAATGGGTATTGTGTTTTACTAGTTTTATTTCAAAACTCGACTTGTGATTGGACAAGGGACAGTTGGCAGGTCAGCTGAAGTCAGATCATTCGGCCAGCCCATTATCCTCTATAACTTAGGTGTTGGTATGTTAGACTATAGCCATGTGTAACCGCTTCACACAGAATCAGGTCAACCACAATATTTTTGGTAGAGTTATGACGTTGGGTCCTGCGAATATTCGATGTTAGATTCTGGACACGAGAGTAACCTTTCTTTTAGAAGCCTATCTAAACTTGTGATTGTGGATAAAATGGGACATTATACAGTTGTTGTCGAAGGAGACATTTAAGATTTGTCGCGCTCAAACAATGTCTCCTTCGGAGCTCACGGCGAGGGGAGCTCCGATGGAGACATTTCATTCTCGAGCAGGTGACAAATCTTAATGTCTCCCAAGAAGGGAAACAACTTTTTTCAGATAACTAAATATGAATTCTTTGTCGTTTTTTGTCATTGTTGCACAGTCGTCACACGAGTGCTTTCATTCTCTATTATGGTTTCAGAAACTTCGTATTTTGCTAGGATGTTCCATTATAAGTCAGTCAAGACTATGACAATACTAGTTCCACCTTATTGATGACGTTTCCCATGACTCATTTAGATCGTGAGTTGTGGTTTTAGTTCATCATAAATCAATGTGGAGTTATTTCACCCATCCATGATTATGCCACTGGTGTGTCAGATGCATGTATGGTTTTGCGGATTCATACAATTCTCAGTCAACTGCTATTATTATGCCCCCGATCTCCGATGGAGATTTGGGGGTATATAGTGGAGCCCTCCGTCCGTCCGTCCTTCCGTCCGTCCTTCCTTCCGTCCTTCCGTCCTTCCGTCCTTCCGTCCGTACGAACGTTTCAACTCATAACTTTGGTTTCGCTAACTCAATTCAGTTGATCTTTGGTATGCTAATAGACCAGCCGGGGGGACAAGATTTCCCTATAACTGCGGTTTCGTCCGCCCATTTTTTCCAGAGTTACGCCCCTTTTTGGACTTAGAAAATTCAGTTTTCTGTGGCATACGAACGTTTCAACTCATAACTTTGGTTTCGCTAATTCAATTCAGTTGATCTTTGGTATGCCAATAGACCAGCCGGGGGACAAGATTTCCCCATAGCCGTGGTTTCGTCCGCCCAATTTTTCCAGAGTTACGCCCCTTTTTGGACTTAGAAAATTCAGTTTTCTGCTACTTTTTTTTGTTTCCAGATGATAACTTGATTTTGGATTGTTTATTTGCAAAACCCGTTTTTTCGTGTATTACCAATATCGCAATACAGGTCAAGGTAAAATTTTGGTTCAATCGGATAATTGTTGTGAGAGTTATGACCATTTTTCGACTTAAAAAATTCATTTTTATTTTTAGAAAATTCAGTTTTCCTTCTATTTTTGTGGCACCAGACCAAATTTGAAGCTAATATAGAACAACATGTGGCATTTTTATAGCGCTTAACCAGAAAGTTTCTCTGATTGTACAGTCGGGGGCGTTACCTCCGCCTAGCGGTGCACTTGTTGTTATTGTGCTTGTTTTGTTTTGGTTCAGGTACCACAATGCTCAATTTAGAAATGTAAATGCACGGAAAATAAATTCATGTATTCATTCATTATATGTAAAATTTCGTATTTTGGAATTAGTTTTTAGTTGAGTTTTTCAAAAACTCGACTTATGGGTTTGACGATGGACGGTTGGCGGGCGGGCGGGCGGACCTAAAGAATGCCTTATAACTTTGACAATTGTGAACGGATTCAAAAAAAATTTGGTATGTCAGTTGCTCCCAATGACTATTTACTGCCTGTAGAAAATGGGTCAATCCGAACTTTTTTACAAGAGTTATCCATCTTAGATGTTTTTTAGTTAAGTTTTTCACCGTTAGCGCGATAACTCACGCAAATATTAACCAATTTCAACAATATTTGGTATATGAGACTCTTGCAACAATATCTCGGACGAGTTCGAAAACCAGGTTTGTCCGATTTTTTTTTCCGGAGTTATGGGTCTTTGTCTATTTTTAGCAATTCTATCACCGTTGTCGCGATAACTCGATGCAAAATTAACCGATTTCAACAATATATCAGGTCAACCACAATATTTTTCGTAGAGTTATGACCTTGGGTCCTGCGAATATTCGATGTTAGATTCGTTTTTTGATTCTGTTTCTTATTAGAATCGTATTCGGTTCAAAAATATTGGTTCGAAAACGATGTGCAACCCTTCTTGCACTTGATATGAAGGTGTAAAATACAAGGCCATGTTAACTCGAGAGTAACACAAAGATCTACTCACAACACAAGGCACCATAACTATTACAACAGAATTGTTCATTATAAAAGTTCCATCTTAATTTAATCTTTCCATACTTATTTCCAATCTTTTATTTTCAGAAAAAAAAAAGGTGCCAAGCCAAAGGTTAGTGATATTAAGTAAAATACATAACATTCAATATGTGTATGGCATATATTATCAATATATGGCTTTTAGTTCCTCATTGATGACGTTCCCCATGACTCATTTAGATCCTGAGTTGTGGTTTTAGTTCATCATAGATCAATGTTGAGTTATTTCACCCATCCATGATTATGCCACTGGTTGTGTCAGATGCATGTATGGTTTTGCGGAGTCATACAATTCTCGGTCAACTCTTCATATTAATGTGCTGTTTCGTTTTAGTTCAGATACATAAATGCTAAATTCATAAAATATAATCCACGGAAAATAAATTCATTTATTCATAGACATATACTAGTATGTACAATTTTGGATGCGAGAGGGAAGCATTTTGATTTTTTTCAAGAATTAATGGAATTGTAGATATGTTTCTGGCATATCTCGCCATATTCAAATAAATATAATTTCTCATCCACTAAGCCTATTTAAACTTGGGGAGACCAGAATGTCATCGGAGGCCCTTCAAGCAAGGGTGACACTGTTTTTTCGGATAACTAAAGAAGATGCATTCTTTGTCATTTTCATGTTGACCTACCTGTCGATGTTGCATAGTCGAGGCTTGAGTGCCTTCAATTCTCTCACGAAGAGTTTCAGTAAGTTGGTATCATCCCAGCCCAGGATTCCTTTTCGGTATAATTTGGTCAAGATTTTAGGATTTAAAAAACTTTGGTGGTTCATCGTGGAAATTGGTCCTTGGAATGTAAACCAATAAGAGAAGTATGTAATCCGCTTCGGCAGTTTGTCATCTTAATGGACAGCATGTCGTCATGTCTGGGAAATTGATGCGGGATGTTAATTTCAGTAGAGGTACAGTAATGCCCTAATTAATCGACTCCATAACCACAGCAGAATTATGGGTAATTTTTCAGGATTTAGTCGGAACAAGCCATATTCCGACTAAATCCTGAAAAATTACCCATAATTCTGCTGTGGTTATGGAGTCGATTAATTAGGGCATTACTGTATCTTCCCCGAAAGCTATTGAGAAATTGTCTGTTTCACAAATGAGTTTCATACTCCCAAGCATGTCAAACATAACACATTAATATGACAGTCTCAGTATCACCTTATTGATGACGTTCCCCATGACTCATTTAGATCCTGAGTTGTGGTTTTAGTTAATCATAGATAAATTGAGTTATTTCACCCATCCATGATTATGCCACTGGTTGTGTCTGATGCATGTATGGTTTTGCGGAGTCATACAACTCTCAATCAACTGCTCATATTAATGTGCTGCTTGTTTTAGTTCCGATGCAGCAATGCTAATTTTAGAAAATTTAATTCTCTGAAAATAAATTCATTTATTCACATGCAGTTATATATGTACAATTTTGGATGCGAGAGGGAGGCTTTTATGGCATAAAAGACATCTATAGAATCTCTGGTCTACTAACCTTTCTTTTAGAAGACTATGTAAACATGTGATTGTGGATAAAGTGGGACATTATACAGTTCTCGAAGTAGACATTGAGATTTTTCACTCACTCCAACAGAATGTCTCCCTTGTCAGAGCTGCGAGCTCAGAGGGAGACATTTAGTTCTCGAGCGGGTGACAAATCTCAATGCCTCCCCGAGAAGGGTAAACAACTGTTTTGTTGTCAGATAAATATGAATTTCTTGTTCGCATGCACGATGTTGCAGTGGTCAGTCACACAAGCGCTTTCATTTGCGATTATAGTTTCAGAAACTTTGTATTGTGCTAGGATGTTCCATACAAGTCAGTCAAGATGTATATGACAGTACTAGTTCCACCTTATTGATGACGTTCCCCATGACTCATTTTAGACCCAGAGTTGTGGTTTTAGTTAATCATAGATAAATGTTGAGTTATTTCACCCATCCATGATTATGCCACTGGTTGTGTCTGATGCATGTATGGTTTTGCTGATTCATACAACTCTCAATCAACTGCTCATATTAATATGCTGCTTGTTTTAGTTCAGATGCAGCAATGCTAATTTTAGAAAATTTAATCCTCTGAAAATAAATTAATTTATTCATAGGCAGTTACATATGTACAGTTTTGGATGTGAGAGGTTAGGCTTTTATGACGTAAAATCTCACAATTTTCCAAGACATCCAGAGAATCTCTGGTCCAATATTCTTGTGTCCCGAATAGAAAAACGGACTGAAATAGTAGTACAGGGCAGACAAATGGTATAAATTTCAATAATAGTACAGACCGGAGTAGAAGTGTAGGGCAGAACATTTTATACGTCCTTATAGAAGTGTTGATTTGTTTACTTTCAAATTCCTAATGAGCGAGTGTACTGATTTGTTTTGTCGAGTGACCAGTTAGGTTTTATGCTTGTCTATCGTTGATTCCTGGAATTAAATTTATAAATAGTGAAATTAAGCTGGAATATAATTTACGCAAACAAAACTATGTTTTAATACCAGAAACTCAAACTTGCTTGGTACTTACACTAGTCGCCACTGCCTATTAACACCAGTAATGGTTTTACAATGAAGTATTCAATTGCTTGAAACACTTCCCCATGCTTTACATTGGTAGAAAAGTTTGTAAAACATCGCCATTCAAACAGCGAAGAATATTTACATTATTTGCTTTCGTTCATATTAATACTACACTTCCAGTTAGTTTCCTAGCATTTAATAGAAACTCCTGTTCCATTCTTCCAGTCTAAAAATTACTCTTTCAAATTTTTGTTTTTATCGCGTTTTTCTGAATTACGATCTTGCCAGTTTAAAATAATAAATGTATAGGCCGGAATAAGCTCGTACAGGGCAGCAATTTCATGAAAAAAATAAACGGTATATGTACGTTTAGTCCGGACATGAGAGTAACCTTTCTTTTAGAAGCCTATCTAAACTTGTGATTGTGGATAAAATGGGACATTATACAGTTGTTGTCGAAGGAGACATTTAAGATTTGTCACCCGTTCAAACAGAATGTCTCCCTTGGAAATCGCGGCGAGGGGAGCTCCCATGGAGACATTTCATTCTCGAGCAGGTGACAAATCTTAATACATGTCTCCCAAGAAGGGAAACAACTGTTTTCAGATAACTAAATATGAAATCTTTGTTGTTCTTTGTCATGTTGCACAGTCGTCACACGAGTGCTTCCATTCCCTATTATGGTTTCAGAAACTTCGTATTTTGCTAGGATGTTCCATTATAAGTCAGTCAAGATGTATATGACAATACTAGTTCCACCTTATTGATGACGTTTCCCATGACTCATTTAGATCCTGAGTTGTGGTTTTAGTTCATCATAAATCAATGTTGAGTTATTTCACCCATCCATGATTATGCCACTGGTGTGTCAGATGCATGTATGGTTTTGCGGATTCATACAATACTCAGTTATTAACTGCTATTATTATACCCCCCGCAACGAAGTTAGGGGGGTAAAATGGAGTCAGCTCGTCCGTCCGTGGACACAAATTTGTCCGGAGTTTTTCTCAAGTCTTTTTATGATCAATTTCCGTGAAACTTGGCACAGACATCAACCACCATGGGAACCTGTGCACCTGCGATTATCACGTCTGTCAGACTTTTTCTGGTGGAGTTATCCCCCCTTTTTCGACTTAGAAAATTTTCGCAACATGTATACTTTTGTCCGAGCTTTTATTCCTACATTTTTCGGTCAATGTTTTTTATTCTTGGCACTGTTATTTAGTACCATGGGAACCTGTGCACCTGCGATTATGACGTCTGTCCGACATTTTTTGTGTGGAGTTATTCTTCTTTTTCCACTTAGAATTTTTTCGCAACATACATAATTTTGTCCAAGCTTTTATTCATACATTTTTCGGTCAATAGGTTTAAGATTAGGGTTATGGTTGTACTCCTGCAATGGGAACTGTTAATTTATTATTTTAACTAAATGTTTACTGACATGTGAAACATCTTAGTATTTTAAAAACAGGGGGGTATCCGTAGTCCCATTGGGACAGTCACACCTCTAGTTGTGCTTCTTGTTTTGTTTTAGTTTAGGTACCACAATGCTATTAAAATTTAGAAAATGTAAATCCACGGAAAACATATTCATGTATTCATTCATTTATATATGTAAAATTTCGGAATTTGGAATTAGTTTTTTATATTTAAGAATTATTGGAATATTAGATTAATTTATGGCTTAACCCAACAAACCGGCCAACACCGGCCAAATAAAGCTTCAACAGCCTAAAATATCTTCGGTCTGTCTCAATAGAACCATACAAATATGGATATCATTGGAACCGGCTCCTTGATCACATTGTGATGATTACAGTTATGCCCTGTGCCAATGCATTCTCTTATATATGCGAGTTGACCATATGTCGCCTCGCATATATAAGAGAATGCATTGGCCTAAAAAAAAATCTGTTTTTAACACTTTTTACCATTTTTTCTTACATTCTTTAACAATTTTATAATTTTTAATGTGTTAGGCCAATGCATTCTCATATATGCGAGGCGACCTATAAGAGAATGCATTGGCACAGGGCCGTTCTGTTGGGTAAAGGGTTAAGGAGGAATTCCATTCATGAATTTTCAAAACTCAAAATTTTGAATTATTAATTTGAGGAATTTTTTTTTCTTTATAACCAATGTATGCCATCATACTATAACACCTGTTTACCCTCGCAATATGAGAGATATTTGCAAACAACGCACTGCATCATCTAGCTTAGGCCATCATAAATTAAATAATTTTTCTCTAGCACCACCGCAGAACTATAGTAATGACCCTCGTCCATGTGTGCATTCGTCCAGAACTTTGTCAGAGCCATATTGTCAATTTGCACATATTTCAACCAGCATGTGAAACTGCGCACCTTCGATTTTGAGGTCCATCCGACTTATTTTGGCACAGATAACAACCAGCATGAGAACCTGCTCACCTGCGATTTTTGCATTCAGTCTGCATCAGTTTGGCAAAGTTATTGCCATTTTTAGCTCAACTTACTTGTAAGTTTGAGCTATTGCCATGGTTTGGCGTCCGTCGTCCGTGTGTGCGTGTGTCCGTGTGTCCGTGTGTCCGTGTGTCCGTGTGTCCGTCAACAATTTCCTTTGGCGCGGGCTACAGGTTGTACCTTTGGTCTGATCTTCATGAAATTTGTCATGAATGTTGACATTGACATGTAGATGGGAACGAGTCATTTTTGGGTAATTCGGCCAAAAAACATGGCCGCTGGCAGCCATCTTGGATTTCAAGATTCAATCCATTGGCGCGGCCTACAGGTCGTACTGTTCATCTGATCATCATGAAATTTGTCATTGATGTTAATAATGACATGTAGATGGGAACGAGTGATTTTGGGGTCGTTCGGCCAAAAAACATGGCTGCCAGCAGCCATCTTGGATTTTACTCTTTGCATGACTAAATCCTTTGGCGCGGGCTACAGGTCGTTGTTTTGGTCGGAAGTTTATGAAATTTGTCATGGATGTTAACACTGTCATGTAGATGGGAACGAGTGATTTTGGAGTTGTTCGGCCAAAAAACATGGCCGCCAGCAGCCATCTTGGATTTTACTCTTTGCATGACTAAATCCTTTGGCGCGGGCTACAGGTTGTACCTTTGGTCTAATCTTTATGAAATTTGTCATGAATGTTGACATTGACATGTAGATGGGAACGAATCAATGTGGGGTCATTCGGCCAAAAAACATGGCCGCTGGCGGCCATCTTAGATTTCAAAATTCAATCCATTGGCGCGGGCTACAGGTCGTACTGTTCGTCTGATCATCATGAAATTTGTCATGGATGTTAATATTGACATGTAGATGGGAACGAGTCATTTTGGGGTTGTTCGGCCAATAAACATGGCCACCAGCAGCCATCTTGGATTTTACTCTTTGCATGACTAAATCCTTTGGCGCGGGCTACAGGTCGTAGCTTCGATCGGAACATCATGAAATTGGTCATGGATGTTAACAATGACATGTAGATGGGAACGAGTAATTTTGGGGTCGTTCGGCCGAAAAACATGGCCGCCAGCAGCCATCTTGGATTTTACTCTTTGCATGACTAAATCCTTTAGCCCGGGCTACAGGTCATACCTTTGGTTTGATCTTTATGAAATTTGTCATGAATGTTGACATTGACATGTAGATGGGAACGAGTCATTTTGGGGTGTTTCTGCCAAAAAACATGGCCGCTGGCAGCCATCTTGGATTTCAAGATTCAATCCATTGGCGCGGGCTACAGGTCGTACTGTTCGTCTGATCATCATGAAATTTGTCATGGATGTTAATATTGACATGTAGATGGGAACGAGTCATTTTGGGGTTGTTCGGCCAATAAACATGGCCACCAGCAGCCATCTTGGATTTTACTCTTTGCATGACTAAATCCTTTGGCGCGGGCTACAGGTCGTAGCTTCGATCGGAACATCATGAAATTTGTCATGGATGTTAACAATGACATGTAGATGGGAACGAGTGATTTTGGGGTCGTTCGGCCGAAAAACATGGCTGCCAGCAGCCATCTTGGATTTTACTCTTTGCATGACTAAATCCTTTGGCCCGGGCTACAGGTCGTACCTTTGGTCTGATCTTTATGAAATTTGTCATGAATGTTGACATTGACATGTAGATGGGAACGAGTCATTTTGGGGTCATTCGGCCTAAAAACATGGCCGCTGGCAGCCATCTTGGATTTCAAGATTCAATCCATTGGCGCGGGCTACAGATCGTACTGTTCGCCTGATCATCATGAAATTTGTCATGGATGTTAATATTGACATGTAGATGGGAACGAGGTATTTTGGGGTCGTTCGGCCAATAAACATGACCGCCAGCAGCCATCTTGGATTTTACTCTTTGCATGACTAAATCCTTTGGCCCGGGCTACAGGTCGTACCTTTGGTCTGATCTTTATGAAATTTGTCATGAATGTTGACATTGACATGTAGATGGGAACGAGTCATTTTGAGGTCATTCGGCCCAAAAACATGGCCGCTGGCAGCCATCTTGGATTTCAAGATTCAATCCATTGGCGCGGGCTACAGGTCGTACTGTTTGCCTGATCATCATGAAATTTGTCATTGAAGTTAATAATGACATGTAGATGGGAACGAGTGATTTTGGTGTCGTTCGGCCAAAAAACATGGCCGCCAGCAGCCATCTTGTATTTTACTCTTTGCATGACTAAATCCTTTGGCGCGGGCTACAGGTCGTACCTTTGGTCTGATCTTTATGAAATTTGTCATGAATGTTGACATTGACATGTAGA
The DNA here is from genome assembly GCA_032622095.1 of Siphonodentalium dalli. Lineage (NCBI taxonomy): Eukaryota > Metazoa > Mollusca > Scaphopoda > Gadilida > Siphonodentaliidae > Siphonodentalium > Siphonodentalium dalli. The sequence goes on along the minus strand of CP136062.1, from coordinate 138,418,550 downwards.
TGGGAACGAGTCATTTTGGGGTCATTCGGCCAAAAACATGGCCGCTGGCAGCCATCTTGGATTTCAAGATTCAATCCATTGGCGCGGGCTACAGGTCGTACTGTTCGTCTGATCATCATGAAATTTGTCATTGATGTTAATAATGACATGTAGATGGGAACGAGTGATTTTGGGGTCGTTCGGCCAAAAAACATGGCTGCCAGCAGCCATCTTTGATTTTACTCTTTGCATGACTAAATCCTTTGGCGCGGGCTACAGGTCGTTGTGTTGGTCGGAAGTTTATGAAATTTGTCATGGATGTTAACACTGACATGTAGATGGGAACGAGTGATTTTGGAGTCGTTCGGCCAAAAAACATGGCCGCCAGCAGCCATCTTGGATTTTACTCTTTGCATGACTAAATCCTTTGGCGCGGGCTATAGGTTGCCTTTGGTCTAATCTTTATCAAATTTGTCATGAACGTTGACATTGACATGTAGATGGGAACGAATCATTGTCGGGTCATTCGGCCAAAAAACATGGATGCTGGCGGCCATCTTGGATTTCAAAATTCAATCCATTGGCGCGGGCTACAGGTCGTACTGTTCATCTGATCATCATGAAATTTGTATGTCGTAGCTTTGGTCAGATCTTCATAAAATTTGTCATGGATGTTAACAATTATACGTAGATGGGAACGAGTTCTTTTGGGGTCAATTGGCCAAAAAAAATGGCCACCAGCAGCCATCTTGTATTTTACTCTTTGCATCACTAAATCCTTTGGCGCATGTTAGACATTTCAATTAGCACCTTTCCTATTCCTCCATTTACTGTCAACCATTAAATTATTCCCCTACCTAAGTTGAGCTACAGTGTCATTGACACTTTCATTCTACTTAGAATTTCGTTGATTTTCCAATTTGAGATTATATTTCAACTTTAAAAAAGTTTTTCTGATCTGGTTATTTGTATGCAACTCAATTATTTGGCAACTGCACAAGTATTGTATCCACATAATATATTTCTAAAAAGCCCCCATTCCAAACGAAGCCACCGTGTCTGGGGACACTGGCAGAGTGGCCTTTTATTGAAGATTATCTATACTAATAAAAGTCAATTTTGTTCACTTATAGGCGACCATATGGTTGGACCCCCATAGCTGAAAATTTGTATGGGTAATTTGCTGTTCATCTTATTAGTTAGGTCCTGTTGACCTCAAGAGTCTTAAAAGGGCACTACTAATTAATTTAACTAAATAATTATCTATTTCCTAAAATGGTTGCAATCTGGTCGGTGAAAATTGAAACATGGGGGACAAATTGGTCTGTAGAATTCCGTTGACCTCAGACTTAAAGGGGAAAATTTGATCAATAAAGAGCTTGATTATTCTAGATGCCATGTGTGAAAATTGTTGCAAAAATGTAAAATGACTCGACGAGAATGTCACATGATGGGTGCTGTTGATCTCAAATGACTTTAAAGAGGCACGGGCTCTGTCCGTCCATCCGTCTGTCACTTTTGAGTACCTTCATGGTGTAATCATCTCCTCCTACAGATTTCATCCCAGAGATTTGATACTTAAGAATATTGTTGCCCATATATTGAAGATGTGCAACATGTATATAGATGACGGAAAAATTACTTTTTGACAGTTATTAACCCTTTTCGACTTGGAAAATTTCAACATTTTTTTGAATTTTCTGTATGAGGGTACCTTCATGGTGTAATCAACTCCTCCAGTTTTGATCGTAGATATTTGAAACTTAACAGTATTGTTACCCATTTATTGGAGATGTGCAACATGTATATAGATGACGGAAAAAAAAAAAAATTTCGGGGGACACTGTGGTCAGCTGACCTTTTATGTTTACTCATTTTCCAGGCTCAAAGGAAAGTGGAAGTGAAAAAAGACAAAGTTGTGAAGACGAAAGTGAGTACCTAAAACATATTCACATTAGTCTTTGTTCAAATAGTCATTAGCTTATACCATGAACTAATCTTGCTTTATGATTGATTTTAATGAATACTGCAACTGTTAATTACTGTTACCTGAGACATAGTTTTTGAGATTACTTTCGTGTCTCGGGACATGAGACTAATGATATCATTCTCAAAGCAATATCCAACCTTGAAGCCTCAAATAAAACCCAGTATTGCTGGAGTTGCTTCTGAGGTTCAAAATTGGTTAATTAACGCTTGAAAATAATATCTTACGTGGGTTTCTTTAGAATGGTTGAGTAATAAAAATTTACATTTTAAACTTTTCATAAAGAAGTCGGCCAGGAGATTAGTTTTTTATATTTTGAATATTGGTTCACCATTTATTTCCTAATTCCATTTCATGAAAATTGAGCAGAATTAAGCCAATGCACATGTATTTTCTAGTAAAGACAACAGCCAATATCCGAACATGTGGCAAACTTTTGAGTTTCAGTCCACTCGGAAAAGTTGGAATCTAAAATAAAATGAAATGGTCGCTCGTTACTTAATACATTATACTGTCCTCAGTTTGAATGCATAGATGAGATACAGACTTGTAGTGACGGAGTCTCGCTCTGTCAGTTGGTTGATTCAATGTTATGAACTTTTAGTCATATACGTTTCCGAACTTTAATGTTCGATTGAAAACAATTTAATTATTAGATTTGATCACCTTTGTGCCAGTGAAGTTTAAGGCTGCAAGTTGCAAATGTCTTATATCCTACCACTTTCAGTGATCAGTAATTATACCCCCCGCAACGAAGTTAGGGGGGGGTATACTGGAGTCGGCTTGTCCGTCGTCTGTCGTCCGTCCGTGGACACAAATTTGTCCGGAGTTTTTCTCAGTCGTTTTTTAATCAATTGTCGTGAAACTTGGCACAGACATCAACCACCATGGGAACCTGTGCACCTGGGATTATGACGTCTGTCGGACTTTTTTTCGTGGAGTTATCCCCCTTTTTTCGACTTAGAAATTTTTCGCAACATGTATACTTTTGTCAGAGCTTTTTTTCCTACATTTTTCTGTCAATTTTTTAAAAACGTGGCACAGATATTTAGTTCCATGGGAACTTGTGCACCTGCGATTATGACGTCTGTCCGACATTTTTTTGTCGGAGTTATTCCCCTTTTTCGACTTCGATTTTTTTTCGCAACATACATAATTTTGTCCAAGCTTTTATTCCTACATATTTTCAGTCAATAGGTTTAAGATTAGGGTTATGGTTGTACACCTGCAATGGGAACTGTTATTTTATTATTTTAACTAAATATTTACTGACATGTGAAACATCTTAGTATTTTAAAAACAGGGGGGTATCCGTAGTCCCATTGGGACAGTCACACCTCTAGTTAAATTTGTTGCTTGAAATACTTTAATAACGTGCACCATTCATTCCATCAAAGTTGTGAAAATTTAAATAGACACTGCTTTGTATTATATTTGTATATGTATTTGATGTGAATACGATCTGGTGGTCACAATCAATGGTGCAGGCCGTCGCAGGTCTATCGATCCATTTCCACAAACTGTATGAAACAGTACGATTACATTACTTATAACCATATATTTTTTCGCTGAAAATTCTTTTAAGAAGTTCTGAGACAAAAATATAATATTCTAAGTAATGTAATCATACAATTTGCACCAAAAATTACATTTCGGAACAAGTCAATAAAATGAAATGGGGTACTGTCAAATTGTGAAAGCCGGCTGTTGTATAGCCAGCACTAGATAATTATGAAAAGTGTCCCACAGCAAATTAAATGCTGTGGCATTGCTTATTGCTGTGGCCAATTTCGAGGCATGTTTACCTAATTCCTATCCCGATCAGGGAAATTCGACCGGTACTAGAATTCTAATGTACGTAAATTTGTAAAAATATGCTGGATGAAACATGCTCAGCCTTCATTATCAATTAATTAGTGATTCGATTTGATGTGAAATCCTTGACCTGATTCTATTAGAGCTGGGCATGATTTATCGGAGTCGAGTATAGTATCTGTTATAACTTCTGGTTATTACGTATTTTGGAAAAATACAAACTAAAAATAATCTAAGTTGTGCTCAATGTTTTGGTAAAAAATCTGGAATATACAAACAATATCGCTGCATGTCATTTTATGAATATGCAAGTTAGTGAGGCTGAGTAACTCAAGGTTGTCTGCATAAGGTGAAAATTTATTATCAGTCATTTGTGACCCTTCTGGGATGCTAAACTGATCAGCTAAAAGGCAGGCCGTTAACTAAAACATCTGGAGGTGGAGTATTAGCCAAGATAGCGCAGATGAGATCTTTCTCTATTCTGCAAGTAAATTTTTACCTATTCTCTTCCAGGCTGCAAAGAAAGGAGGAAAGAAGAAATGAATGTTGAGACTCCGACAAATCCAGTGCTATGTGATAAAACATTTTTTTTTTTATTTGTTATAATGCTGTGTGCATTGAATATTCTAGTCCTCCACAAATTGTATACCTCTGGTCTGACATGTTAGCAAAATGGCAAGCTATTTTATACACAGTTCAGTATACAACAAAGAACTAATCATATCTTAGTCTTTTGTTCTTCCCTGGTACATTAGGGTATTTTGCATGGGCATTGTGATCTAATTATTGTCCACTTTTCAATAAAAAATGAGGGATATTCTGGATTGACTTCAAACTGGAGTACTTTCAAAAGAGGGTTCAATGACGTTTTTCTTTCAACTGTGTTTTAACACTTTGTATACAAAATGGATTCTCCCACCCAGCATGAAATACATTTTAGAATGCCCTATCATTTATTTGGAAGGTTGTTGAGGAAAATTAAGCAGACTAACGGGTAATTCAAGTGCAGGAGTAGTCATATTCATTAATCGGAAATGTTCAGATAATAAGTTCAACTAACTCAAAAGTGCCCAATGACCTTCGCATTTTCTGTTTTGGAGTTATCCTCCTTTGTGCATCTCGAAATGGTTTTCTGTCCATCAGCACAAATGTCATGAACAAGTTTGCATTTAAGGAAATTCAGTATGGTGGTTCCTTATCTGGAGACATGATCAAGAGTGCCCAATGATGTTCGCATATTTAGCTCAACTTGACAAAGTTTGAGCTATTGCCATGGGTTGGTGTCCATCATCTGTAAGTCTGTCAACAATTTCATTAGCATGGGCTACCGGGTTGTACCTTCGGTCGGATCATTGTGAAATTTGTCATGGCTGTTGACATTCCCATTTAAATGGGAACAAGTCATTTTGGGGTCATATCGCAGAAATGTTCTGTAAATTTACAGGCATGATTTGGATTACCTCTAGATTGGAACGATTAAAACATGGACGCCGGCAATGATCTTTGATTCTACTCTTTGCATGACTAAATCCTTTGGCACACCCACCCAACAGACCACATCCCTCATCCAATCATCACCGAACTTGATATGGATCTTAGAGCTGATTTCTAGATTTTTCCTAATCACATTGAAAAACATGGCTGCTAGAGTCCATCTTGGATTTTACTCTTTGAATGACTGAATCCTTTGGTACACTTAACAGGACGCCTCCCTCATCCGATCATCTCTAAACATATGGATCTTTGGGCTGATATCTAGATGTAGCCATAAATATTGGATAAAATAACATGGCCATAAGCAGGCATCTCCAATTTCAAATTTGAATCCATCGGCACACCCTGCAGTCAGTGTTCACGCTGTCGGTAGCCATTTTAGCCATTGGCGAAAATAAATTGTAAATGGCGAAAAAAAATGACCAAATGGCGAAAAAATTTACCAAATTAATTTCCTCTCAAATATGTCCATCTGGACATGCGCGCAGCTGACATCCGTACAACAAAAGCGTCGCCACCTCGTGTATGTTACGCGATCCGATGTGCTTGGAGCAATTAGTAATAGGAGTACATTGGTGTTGATTTCATGCAGTGTCAATGGCAGACGCTTTGTGTTGTAATAAACGCAACTTTTGAGTGGGGATAAGGGAAAATGCTTAATCACTTAAAGTGACGGGAGGGTTTTGTTGCGAGTCAAGTTTCCAAAATGAATTTAGATAGATGCTTTATTGATAACTCAATCGTACTATTATGCACAAATTAGAGTCATGTAACATTTATTTACAGTGACATTTGGCCAACTAGCCACGATTAAATTTATCCTAATTGCGTAGTCACCAGGGTATACTTACTATTTTCCCGCGAATTGAACAAATATGCACTAGATACGCATAGGCATAGATAAAACTAGGCACAAAATCGCGAATAAATAAAACTTCAGATATCGTATTGCATATTTTCGCTTGGCAGGATGTCATTGCTCATATTACATTGTTATTGTGTTCTTTTGTCAATAAAATGTAATATACGTTCAATTTATCTCCAAAACTTTCTCAAACAAGTGGCTAAAGTAAATTCAAAGTGGCTAAAAAAAATTAGCATTTGGCTAAAATAATGGCTAAAGGAATTTCTGGGCCAGCGTGAACACTGCCTGCAGCCCGCATTTATTGGAGATTTGTTTTGAAAATTGATTTGCATTTTCAGGATCACCTCTAGATGGGAGCTATCAAATTTGAACAATGAAAAAGATTGCGCTGCTGCCAGCCATCTTGGATTTTACTCTTTAAAACTAAATAATTTGGCACACTTTACAGATCACATCCCTTATCAGATCGTCCCCAAACTTCATATGATTCTTTTTGGTGACTACTGGATGGGAGCCATCAAATTTTCCATATTTCATTGAATAACGTGGCCGCCAACGGTCTTCTTGAATTATTCTCTTTGTAGGACTAAATCCTTCTGCGCATCCAAAAGGCCAACTCCCTCATCCGGTCATCACCAAACTTAATATGGATCTTCGGGGTGACCTGTTGATGGGAGCCATTTCAGCTTTGCTCTTTCTAGTAGTATTAGTGCATCCTTTGGCACTCCATACAGTCAAACTTTTTCATCCGATTAATCCCAAACTGTTAGCATCTTCAGCGTAACCTCAGAGTTATACAAGCATATAAACTGTCAGCGTTCCATATCCTCTATGGACTGTAATATATGGCATGATCCCATTTCAAAGTGGAACTACAGTGTCATTGACACTTCCATTGGAGAAATGTTTTGAAAATAACAGGCATGTTTAAGATCACCAAGATGTGAGCTATCAATTTGATATAAAAATAAGTGGATGCCGGCAGCCATCTTAGATTTCATATTTGAATCCATCGGTGCGCCCTGCAAACCATTTATTAGCTCAACTTTACTTTGTAAAGTTGGAGCTATTGCCATGGCTTTGTCGTCCGTGTGTACGTAAGGCATCAACAATGCAGGCTACAGGTCGTACCTTTGATCGGATCATTATGAAATTTGTCATAGCTGTTGACATCAACATTTAGACCAGAATGATTAATTTTGGGGTCATTTGGAAAAAAAACATGGCCGCCAGCAGCCATATTTGATTTCAAAACTCAATCCATTAGCACGGGCTACAGGCCGTACTGTTCGTCTGATCATCATGAAATTTGTCATGGATGTTAATATTGACATGTAGATGGGAACGAGTAATTTTGGGGTCATTCGGCCCAAAAACATGGCAGCCAGCAGCCATCTTGGATTTTACTCTTTGTATGACTAAATTCTTTAGCACGGGCTACAGGTCGTACTTTTATTCCGATCATCATAAAATTTGTCAAGAATGTTAATAATGACATGTAGATGGGAACGAGTCATTTTGGGGTCATTCGGCCAAAAAACATGGCCGCCAGCAGCCATCTTGGATTTTACTCTTTGTACGACTAAATCCTTTAGCACGGGCTACAGGTCGTACCTTTAGTCTGATCATCATAAAATTTGTCATGGCTGTTGAAATTGGAATGTAGATGGGAACGAGTCATTTTGGGGTCACTCGGACAAAAAACATGGCCGCCAGTGGCCATCTTGGATTTCAAAATTTAATCCATTAGCATGGGCCACAGGTCGTACTATTCGTCTAATCATCATAAAATTTGTCATGGATGATAATATTGACATGTAGATGGGAACGAGTAATTATGGGGTCATTCGGCCAAAAATCATGGCCGCCAGCAGCCATCTTGGATTTTACTCTTTGTATGACAAAATTATTTAGCATGGGCTACAGGTCGTACCTTTAGTCTGATCGTCATAAAATTTGTCATGGATGTTAACGATGACATGTAGATGGGAACTAGTCATTTTGGGCTCATTCGGCCAAAAAACATGGCCGCCAGCAGCCATCTTGGATTTTACTCTTTGTATGACTAAATTCTTTAGCATGGGCTACAGGTCGTACCTTTAGTCTGATCGTCATAAAATTTGTCATGGATGTTAACGATGACATGTAGATGGGAACGACTCATTTTGGAGTCATTCGGCCGAAAACATGGCCGCCAGCAGCCATCTTGGATTTTACTTTTCTCTTCATGTCTATAAACTAGTATTAGACATTCAACTTTCCACATTCCTAATCGCTCCATTGACTGTAATACATTAAATTATTCCCTTTCCAAGTTGAGCTACAGTGTCATTGACACTTTCATTGGATTAAAGTTTTGAAATGAAAATAATTTTATTCTGCACAATAAAATCCCTTCCGAGACTTGACTTCCATTATCATTCCATTGACTGCTCAGCATAAAATTATCGCTTCCCCCCAAGTTGAAATTTGTCATGGATGTTAACATTGACATGTAGATTTCGGAACAAGTAATTTTTGAGGGTCATTCCTGGTCATTCATAAAAAATGTGGCCATCTCTGATTATAAAAATCCATCCATCACCAAAAATTTGGTTTGTAGGCCTACTTTGATCCCAGGAACAATATGGGTGGATCCAATTTCACATGCGATCGTGTCCTTGACCTTGCTCATATACACTCATATAGGCATGTTTCCAGATGCTGTATATTCTGCACAGATGGAGGCGATCGCAAAGAAATCACCAGGACGAAGTCCGCACATCAGCTAGTTTAAAATAGTATTAACAATATTAAATTCCTATCTAATCATTGGGGCCGACTTTTCTCAGGTCAACTTCGCGTCGGCTCTTCGTATTGTTCGGGACTACTAGTAAGTTAAAGCGGGTGACCAAAATTTTTTGATTTCACTTCATACAATTTTTATTTTATTAAATATTACAAAAGATAGACTTTACTAGTATAAACAATTATTCCCCTGCCAAGTGAGTGTATACAATTAATTGCATGATTGGTTGTAATCGGGTATCTCATAACAGGAATCTGAGTCGGCATGGCTTCATGTCTAGAGGCTTAGAAGTTATAGCAAACCCTGAGTGATTGTCGGGAACAGCAGAACAAGTGTGACAAGAAAACCATAGTCAGAAATGGTAATGCCACCAAGATCATATTATTAGCCATAAATTATAATATAAAATATTATTCATTAGTTGGCGCTAATATAGGCGCTAATGAATAATATTATTTGATTGACTTGTTAAATAACATCTAATAAATATTCATCTTATTCACAACTTGAGTCCTTCTGGCACACGAGAATGTTTATCGCCGTTTGATTTGCACCAAGTGAACTCGGGGCATATATAATTGATAGAACAGACCTCTATTACGATTATCGTGTCGTTATTTGTTTAAAATACGTAGCAATTGACATATACGCACCCGTTCCCTCATTAAAATATACATATATCGCCCATTTTAGGGGACCTCGCGAATTCGGGGACTTCCGCATAGTGATCTCCGCAAATAGGGACCTACTGCAAAACGTCGCACCCAATGCAATTTGTAAACAAATACGATTGACATGCGTTTTAACGAGGTGAGCTTTAATTAAACGAAAGAAGCAATGCTACATAAACTATTTGCCATGGACTCGGCCAGTGTGCCATATATATGTGTCAACTAAGGTCGCTTTGCGTGGTAAAAGTGGAAATTCGGAAAACCTATTGAAAATGAAAGTAGCCTTAATGTTGGGAATTCCGCGGCAGATTGCAGTGAATCTATACTATTGAAAGTGAATGTACGATTCCTCGAATTCTATCAGATATCGCGACTCTGCTCGTTTTCGTGATCATAGGTTATATAGGGCCTATATGACCACGAAAACGAGTCGAGTCGCATTCATCGGTACAAACACATTGTGTATACGATACAATTTTGACTTTATCACCGTACTATTTTGGCTTCAAAATATTTAATTATACGGCCGATGACCTTTGAGTACATTTAACCTGTGACCGTTCGCTGCGCATGGCTGATGACATTTTGAGTTCATTTCACCTGGGTACATTTAACCTGTGACCTTTCACTGTACCTCGCCTTGATAGTTAGTCAGCCGCTGTCATATCGATATCAATTCCCGCCCGTGTGGGGGGGCTGGGAGCCATTACTTCTCGACTTTTCGGTAATTAGAAAATTAAAGATGGCGGTTACTCCAAGTCTAGATCCAACAGAACAGACATGCGAACTCCAATTAAAATTACCCATAACTCACTTCACTACACCAGGGGCTCCCAATGGGTTGTACATTATTTTCAGGCTATCAGATTATTTATATTTTCAAGAACATTATTACACCGGTGAATTTAAGTTTACAATTTCAGCCTGTCCTGACTATCGATACGATTGAGTCATATTTTCAAAAACATATTATACACCGGTGGCGTTAACTTTGCAAATTCAGCATCTACGCGATTATATCGGTACGATTGAGTAAGGTACCAAAAAAATCGCCCACTGGACCACAAAATCTGCAAAACTAGCAACACCACCCAATTTTAACTTCATAAATTGCGTAATAAGAACATTGTATGGGTGTCAAAGAACTTTTAACGCCTTATTTTTTGCTGATTAAAAACGTCTTAATGCATATTTTGTTGTTTATCTTTGGTAAATTTTACGAAATGGTCAGATTGAGCCATGTATCGGGGGGGGGGGGGACTGCCAAATATTAGCCATATTATTAACCGTATAGAACCGATCAAATTGGGAGAGAACAGACTATCAGGAGATAACCCAAACAAATATAAAAATTTGCGGTTTTCGTCATGACTCGCACAATGAATTTTTTTTATTACGCTCATTGGGAAATCGAATGTGCAGGGAAAGGAAAAATTAGTCGAATTGTCTGCTAGATGGCTCAATAATTGCGCTTTAACTGTCAAAAACTCGCGAAAATGTATAATTTCTATCATGAGGAACCGTCACAAATCATTCAAGAACCATCACAAACAGGCGATAGAACGACTTCCGATGTAACAGTTCCTGCAGTGTCCCAACATAAATATACATATGGTCATGGACAGTTTTAGACACGCCCCTGATCTGTATAGTGTTTGGTATCGACTGGTTGATATCTGGTTTAGAAATTAACACTTTCCATCTATCCCATAGGCACATGCTGTCAATAATCCAACATTAACCAGCTAGCAATTTGAATTATCTGTTCAATAATCAGATAAATATACTTTATCAGATGACTGTATAGAGTCAACTGGGTTGAACATATTACGTTAACCCTTATGCTTTGAACAAGGTTCTTAAGCAAACGCTCAATATCGCCTGTTGACTATTCTTATGCCATTACAGGTGATGTCATGTTTTGAAAATATGAATACTTAATATATAAGATGCATCTAATGAAATAAGTAGTCAAATGTTCAAAACATGACCTCGCTTTAAAGGCACGGGCGGCTTTCGTTGCAGAAATATTCATATTTGTTCAAATGGCCATCAACGGAAGGAATATTAAAATATACATAGTTTGGTTCATATGCCCAACATAATCGGCGCGTAAATAGTATAGTATCGATCGTCAAGACGTAAGATGGTGTACGTAAACAAGAGCCTGCTCGTGTTACAGAAGTTTTTCTTCTCTTTACATAACGCAGCGCAATTCTATTGGTTAATCACACAGAAATGATATAAACGCTCTTTATTGTCCCCCGCCAAATTGAAAATTTGCGGGGGGAAAAGGAATGGGTTCCGTCCCGAATTGGTAAGTCATAACTTGAACAAATGTCAACGGATTTCAAAGATTTGTGGTATACTGAGGAGTTCACCTGACCATTACCTAGAATGAGTTCGCAAGCCAGGTCCGGCCGGATATTTTTACCGGAGTTATTGGACTTTGTTTATTATTTTTGTCGAATTTAGCAAATAGACGACGTCGCAGGGCTCATTCCCACACATCTCAACGGATTTCAAAGATATTTGGTATATGAGTTCACCTGACCATTACCTAAAATGAGTTCGCAAACCAGGTCCGGCCGGTTATTTTCAGCAGTTATTGGACTTTGTTTATTTTTGTGTTCAAATGGACGACGTCACGGCTCATTTCCACAAATGTCGACGGATTTCAAAGATTTTTGGTAAGAGTTCACATTACCAGTATCTGGAAGGAGTTCGCAAACCAGGTCCGGCCGGATATTTTCAGCAGAGTTATTGGACTTGACGTCACATGGCTAATTTCCACAAATGTTGGTACCTAAAATGAGTTCGCAATCCACGCTTTTTGACAAAATCCCACCTCTTTGTTTAGAACATACTGAGAACGCAAACATTGAGAATGCACTTCCCCAACTGCACAATTCGGCGGGGGGGGGGGGGTGGGGTAACTTCATCTGCGACTGCTTGTTATTTCCATATCTGGGAAAACGGTAACAAATAACGCTCTTTATGTTTGTCATATCCGGATCTAAACTAAAGCCAGATTCTGTAACGTTTATTGCTTTTGTTTACATAACAAAGGAAAAACATTTGACAATAACATACTGTTTATGCCATATTTCTGATTGGTGTAAGAACAGTCTCTATATTTTAATGATGGCGGTTTTTGACGGAGGTGAATATTTTAATATGTTCAATTATGGTCGTTTGTAGAACTTGCATGTATCTGAACATTTGCCTGCAATAAATACGACTCCTGTACTGTCATGATATTAGCTGTTGTCTGCTTGTTTTCTAAAAACTCCTCAAGATGAACAATTGCAAAGTACTGTTTTAACTGACTGGGAGAATCCATTTAGTAAAGATTAATAGACTCTGGACAGAAAAAGCTAGCACCAGATATCATGTAAACCGATATCCTTATGACCTAAACTGACGAACACAATAGCATGTGTGGGTTCTGTGTGATAAATTGGGCATTTAGCCGATGAGAAAGGGTGTGGACGCAGCAGAAGGCACACCAGTGTTTCCCTGGCCCATTTGGCTGTTCAAATATATTGTTTCACATACTACGAAACTACTTGGGCAATCGAATTTAATATATATACCTTTATTTTCGCTATTCAAGATTCAAACATTATATAATTGAATATAAATATATGCTATTCGGTACATACAAATGGAACAAATTGTAAATGTTTTTGAGAAGAAAGATGAAGAGTATACATCTCACGGTGGGGAATCGAGTGGTTTCGAGTTAATGAGTATCGCGATCTCAAAAATGGCCGAGGCGATCTAAAACGCGACCAGAAGCGAGTGAAAAAAGGTAATAAACTAAGATATTAAATGTGTAGTATTTTGACCATGATTTTGACAGCAACGAGCAGATGCTATATTATTTTTCATTTCAAATAAACTGATGCCTCATTTATGTCCAAATTCACATTTGTTTGCTCTAACATTCTGACCAAAGTTGTCAGTCGAAGGATTTTCCAAGATGTATGGACTGGTGTATTCCGCGTACCACCGACTGGCAACTTTGGTCAGAATGTTATAGAAAACAAATAAGGTATCGACTTGTTCAAAAATAAACCAGCATATGCTCTTTAACAGTCAAACTGCTATGTTTTGTGTAAGTTCCTCCTATATTGTGATTTTCTGAGTTTGCACATTTTGAATGCGTGGTACTCACCAACCTCGAAACCACGTGATTCCCCACCGTGACATGTGCAAGTTAGTGCAACCTATAATTTATAACGAGCATGTGTCCACCACCAGATACAAACTCAAGCTAGATGAGCTATATACGCCGTCATGAAAAGACCAACATAATATATACACAAGAATAGCCAACACTCAAGTCAATACTGTGTAAACACAATCACCCTCTGGCTAACATGATTAGAATATGAAGCATGTGATCAGACTGGTGAAGATTTGTTGATGGTTGAGGAGTCTTTGCCCCCATATTTTCTGTTTGCCTGTTTTCTAGACGTACACAAAGCCTTCGATACAGTCTGGATAAATGGACTTCTGTTGAAACTAAACCTTCGTGGATTTCAGGGGAGAATATGGCTCCTACTAAATGAATTTCTCCGTGGGATTACATGCGTTGTCAAACACGCTTCCATACTTTCGAGATCTATCGAAATCAAGCAAGGTACTAGACAAGGAGATATACTCTCACCCTTGCTGTACATGATCTATATTGATGATCTGATACATGCACTCGAAGCTACAAACTTTGGTTTCCGTCTTCTCTCCACGAATTGTTCAGCGCCGACACAAGCTGACGACATGACGTTGCTATCACTTTCCAGTTACGGCCTCCAGCGTTTATGTGATATATGTTCTATGTACAGTCAAAAATGGCGTTTTATTTATAACCCTAACAAATGTAAGGTAATCGTGTTCAATGAAACACACAGGCAAAATGACACTTTAGACAGATGCTGGAGACTGGGCGCTGGAAACGTATCCGAAACAGACGAAATAACTCATTTAGGTATTCATGTTAGCAAACAAAACTTTGTGAAAGAGCTCTCTGAGAGAGCTGTCGACGAAATTAGATCAACATTTTTCCTCCTTAGCAATGCTGGGGGAATAACCCCGACAAGCTGTGCAATCATCTACAAGACGATCGTTTTACCAAAAGGTCTATATGGCTCAGAATTTCTATGTGGCATGTCTGTTTCGGATGCATGTGCTCTGGAAAAGATCCATCGGTTCTGTCTCAAACGTATACAGAACCTTCCTGTCAGAACGCGGACGGACATAGTTCAAGGTCTCATGGGCATAGGCCCAATCTCCTCGTTCATTGGTGCCCGTAAACGTAGCCTCTTTGGAAGCCTCTGTCGCCTCTCGCCATCGAAGGCTTGCAAAGAGATTTTTGTAAACCGGTTTCACTTGCACTTGTCACATGAAATTCCAAACAAGAGCTCGTTCTTTGCAGATATCGAAGACAAATTGAGTTATTACAAATTAAGCCAATATATGGACAGCTTTTCGGAGAACGGATTGTTCCCTGCAAAATTGGAATGGAATCGCCTAGTCAAAACCGAAATCAATAACCGACGCGTGCATAACTGGGAACAAAGTGTTGCAACTGATCCGTCTTTCGATAGATTTAGCCAAATTCAAACTCATTTTCAAATGTCTCATCTATGGCGTTCCTGTCGCTTGTATTCAGAGAACAAAATCGCATTTTATTCTGTTGCTCAGTTGATCGCTGCAACAGCGACACCAAAGGCAGACGTCTGTGTGATATGCAACATGAGCTATGACGATCAAATTAAACATGCTATTATTCACTGCAGCCATCCAGCTCTTTGCTGTTCTCGAAATAAAATGTGGTATGAGTTGATCGACAACTTTGGCATCTTGTTTTATCTATGGGCAAATGAGCTCGACGACGGAGAACTCCTTCTGTTACATTTGACAAATCTTCCTGTTGAACTGTTCTCATTTATCGAAGATCCAATGTACTATGTGTCGTTCATTGTTGGCCATACGCACACATTGTGGCAAACCTACCTGTTTGTATCGAATTTGTTCACGCCTGGCGTATAATGTTCTACCATATGTTATCGTAGCCTACCTTGCGCCTGTACATTCAAATGCACTTGTGTCTAAGTTCTGGTATTAATGGGGTCAACCTGAGTTGACCGGGTGATGTGTATTACATGTAGAGTCATCGCCCCTCTTCCGAAACTAAAATTGGGTAGCTGAAACAACCTTACATCCACTCATGTTAATTACATGTGATAAATATATATTCATGACCTCGGTTCCCCAACTTAACGATTTCTTATCTTCCTTGCCAGCAGTGCAAGAATATATCTATAGGCGCAACACATACATGCTTGTTCTTACATAAATATTCCTTTCGTATGAAAGCGATCATCAGATGATCAAACTCTATATAGCCATATAGTTGTGTGCATGGTGCGCTCTTCGTGTGGTCCGTACTCAACGTGTAATTCAGGCAAAAATTCAAATTAGGTGTGCTTATAGTTTATCTCGCATGTAACATAAACGTGTCTGTATCCGTACTATACGTCAGCTTGGGGGTAAGTGTGTGAGTGTCCGCGAGCTTGTGCGTGCGTGTGTGCCTGCATTTTTTTTTAAATGTTCGCGCGTGTCTTGAATGTCAGCTTTTGTAAGAGTGTATGACTTTGTGTGCTATTTATTAGGACGTGGTTCATATATGTGTATGTTTTTTCTTCTCCAAACTTACTTTTGCTCTTTCATTTTGACTATATTGTTGTAGCATGTTGTATATACGCTATTATGTATATGTATCACTCTTCAGAAATTGGAGGACAATAAAGGTATATATATATATATATATATATATATTTTCCATAATTTATACAGTTCTAACTGGTCCTATAGGAAGTAATATCCGATTATTATTTTTTTTATAATTTGAGTAAAAGTTGTAAAACTTATTGTATTGAAAATACTTGTGAAATTCATGGATAGTTCCATTTGTGATGATGTATTCCACCGCATTCACACCTGCATCTACTTTTTTTTTAAACCAAATGTTTGCAAACCATGCAGGCTGTTATTGGATGGCCGTGCATCATCAATGTTGAGTCGGATTTTTTTTTTTACTTTGTAAGTTTTATTCAGTTGATAATAATACGATCAATATTTCGTGTATTTATCGACCTACATATTATCCCCAGGACCAAATTCCGTAGTGCGAATTAACATGGGAAGTTCAAACCAACCCACCAAAGCAAAACGTGTCGACTACTGGATCGACTAATTTGATGTAAATATGATGTAAACATCTTTGGAAGCGATTGTTCAACCCCATATGAGCATATCGGGTTGACAAGGTGAACGGGTTACGTGTCGTCGATACGAATTCTTGTCTTATCTACCATGCGCTGACTGGGTTTGTACAACTGGAGTTATTCCTCCTAGACTGGTGCTTTGACACTATGGGGAGAAATGTTAGAACCACTCACACTAACATGCAAAACCTGTTATTTATAGACATTTTGTTCAAAGAAATTTTGCCGTTTTGTCAAATATCTGACACAAAAAAGCCATTTAATTTTAGTGTTATCCATCTTCATCTGAAATTTGGTCAGAGAAATTCCTCTCGTCGACTGTTTACTGGGCTACTTAAAATTAAATAATATATTTTCAAACATCGATATTTGATCACTCTTAGCTTTGATAATCAAATCAAATAAAAAAAAATCAAATATTTTTTACCACCGAAGCCAAGGATATAGTAATTTGCGAGTGTTAATTTGGATTGCGTACCTTTAAAGGCAGTGACTCGATGGCGAAATCGTTTTTGTTAGATTACTCAGATAGTTGCGTCCCGAATGAAGATGTAGATATTTGCAATTGAGCATAGTTCGGATGAAGTTTTCTATGGAGTGGTATAATGGTAGACTTCTTTGAGATTTTCGGCGATGTTAGTAGAATCCTACATTCCCCCAGTTGGCATAGCGCATAAGAACTAACATGTCTTTAAATATACCACATCACACCCCACTCCGGAGTGTGCAAATTAAACATGTCACAATAGTGTGTGCAAATTATATATATCGCATCCCACCCACTCCGATGAGGCTTGAATAGTGTTGGAAATTAAATATATCGCACCCACCCCACACACTACACTCCGGGGAGGCCTGAATAGTGTGTGCAAATTAAATATATCACACCCCACCCCACTCCGATGAGGCATGAGTAGTATGTGAAATTTTAAAGGTACGTGGTTCGATTTAATACAAAATTCCCTTAGTAAATTTTTCAGCTTACTATGAAAAATAAAAAAATAAATACTTCAAAACAAGTAAGTACCCCCTGACATCACACTGTATCTAAGTTATGAATGTACATGTATATGCCATGTCATGCAAGACACCGGGTGTAATTAAGACTGAAATGTGGGTGCCAATTCCGTTAGCAGCATATAGCTGATGAATGTACTATAACGTTTAGTTAGTGCCATTTTCCACTCTGCATGGCAGACTGCTCGCCCCCACCCTGGTGTCATATATAAGTGTATAGGTGTCGAACGCCTGGTGTAACCTGTCTATAATAAATGGATTCTCCCGTTAATTTTTCCAAAGTGAACTTTGGAATGGTCTATTACAGATTTGGAGGGGTATTCATGAAACATAAGAAGACGATACTCACGACAGCTAATACAAGTGCAGAAGAAGTCTTATTTATTGGAGGGAAAATTTAGAAAATAAGTTCCAACAAACGACCAGGTCGTTTGTTGAACTTATTATCTCAACTTCTACTCAGGGATAATTTCATCAATGCGTATTTATTATATGTAGAAAAGGTGAACAAAGTGTTCTGACAGTGACGTTCATTGAACCCAGTGATTTTATGATTTTTGGAAAGTTTACTCACTACTCATTGTATGTTCATTCACTCAACAAATCGTTACACAGAAGATATACCACATCTAGAGACAACCACAGCTCTACCAGATATCCTTGAACATATCAGGGAGTAACGTACTTGTATAGATGTGTTTACTTTCAATAGAAAGGCGACGAAAGCGTGCATGGACGTTCTTGAAAAGAGACGACCATTGGCATTCTCTCTTGGCTGACAAAAATTAAAAGTACTCAATCCGATCAGACGGTCCCCATATCATCAAGATACAACAGCATTTCTTCAAAAACGCTTTAGTTATCAGAATCGATTCATTGCAACACAATAATGCTAACCACTGTCAACTATGGTATCAAATTTCCCAAAACGTGTTATTTATCACCATTTTATTCAACAAAATATGGCCGTATTATCACTTAATATCACGAAATTTTGCCGTATTGCCATTTGATTTTAGAGTTATCCATCTTCATCCGCAATTTTGTGAGAGACCGTCCATTTGACCACGTGTTTCTGAGCCACAAATAATTGAACATCTCGAGCAATAACAAACTTAAAAAATCGATATCTGATCACACAGCTTTGATGGGTGGGTTCATCGACTCGAATCAAATATTTTTTACCCCCGCCCCGAATCCAACGAAAAAGTAATTTAGGAGCGTTAATTCGGATAATGCATCTTTAAAAACTTTTAAAACTTCCTCATTTGGAAGGCCATCAAAACCTATCAATGGTCTCATGGGCCTAATTATGTTTTAATATAAACAATATAGATGGTGGTATCATGGTCAAGTCGAACAGGGCAACAATAACACTTTCAACATTTAAGTTAACAGTGGAAAAAGTTTAATCCAACAGGAAGGGAAAAAAAGGAAATTCACTAAAGTTGGAAATTTAGTCTGTTTCAAAAAGGGTTAATCATATAATACTGTCATCTGTTCATTTTCCTGACCACTCCTCCAGACTAATATTAGACCGTTCCAATGCATAATGTTATAACTGAGTGGAATAATCCATTCAGCATAGAATGGGTGTCCGCTGGGATACTTTCGGACGTTATAAACTGGATATGAGAACCACCGGACTAATAGAACCTTGAGCGAACGAATCGCCGGATTATGGAACATTCAGACCAATGAACCCTCGGTCTAACGAACCATCGAATCCTCGGACTAAAGAAAACTCGGACTAACGAACGCTCGGAGTATCCTGGATTATCGAAGACTTTGACTCTCGGACTATGACCATCAAACCGGTGGGCAAACGCATTGTGCTCCACCCAACGAGCGAACAAACTTCAACGACGCCTCTAGCCACGTTAATGTACCCAACCCGTCGAGCACATGCCCTGATGCCGCACAGTGTACTTTACGTTAAGAATCATCTTGCCCAAAACCAGGAAAATAGCATTTGAGTAAATAATACATGGATAAGACCTTAAGTTATTTGACATGTCAAGTTCGCCAATACCCACGGATTGTTCTGCTCAGTGACACTCGCCTGGGGGTGTTGAAATTTCAGTAAATTGTGCACACAATACCGTATTGCGTTTCGTCGTCTAATTGGCGGGATTATCCTGTCTTCTACTGCGCAAGTACCACTTGAATTTCGAGATTTTTCGAGAGTGTCGGTGCGAAAATCGACAACCAGGTCGCACAAGTCACATATATCGACCCTATAGATGTCTTCGGCTTTGTTAAAGCGCAATCGATATAGGCCAGACGAGACAGACCCATGCAGTACATGTCCCATCAATTGATACCCGAATACCATGCATTCTTTTATATAAATTCATAGGTGTCGTTACACTGTCAAGGCGCTCCCAGGGGTCGTAGACAAATGAACACGAAAAAAAATATCGTATTTCGACACGATTTTTGGATAGAAATGAGTAGTGGATCATGTTTATATGGAGGGTAATTACGGTCACAATTCCAAGTGTTAACTTATATATTCTAGAATGTGCAATGCTGTTGTCAATTTGTCAAACGCCAGAATTTAGCGCTAACTTGTATATTGTAGAATATGAAATGCTATTTTCAAATGGAAAATTCACGAATTTATTTTGTATTTCTTAATTCTAAATGATTAAAACTTCAATATAATAGTTTATATAAACAGTATCATGTGTCTATCAACTTCATTGGTGAAACTTGTAACTAACATTTTAAATTCTGAAAATCAGGTTTTAAAAATTAAAAACAAGAAGTAAGAAGTTAAAAAGTAAATATAATCTTAATTTTGTCATTTAGAATTAAGAAATACAAAATAAATTCGGGAATTTTACATTTCTTGCATTTGACAAATTGACAAATAGCTTTCACATTCTACAATATATAAGTTAGCTTGGATTGAGACACTAATTATTGTGTTTATTGTGCCATTCAGGTTCCGCATATATATAGGCTTATTGTGATGTTGGTTAGTGCATTAAATGTCTGAAAGCTTCAAGAATGATAAAGGGACAACCGATACTTTCCAGTTTATTTCCAATGTATATAAAAACCTGAATAATGTCCCCCCCCCCCCCCCCCCCCGCTATTTACGAGGATATCTTCAGATGTGATACTAAGAATGCGTTGAAACTGTGGGAAGATAATCTCGTATATGTGCCCAACACATCTTATGACCAATGCTATGCCTATGCTCAGTGGCTACATTAAGCCTTCATGCATGAACGACCACCAATTTAATTGGATTTGCCGATCGCAAGCGGGCTCCATTTGAGCGAAGGACTCTTTTTGATAGATAAAAACGGCAATTGATCACTTCAGAAATAATTTTCTCGCAAAAATTCCCTCTTCAAATGTCATTTTTACATATATACAGTATCTGTCGGAAATCCCACTATATTGCAACGGAAAACCCGTTATGTGTGCAACATATATTGACATTAACTTGGATCGGGTGTATTCGCAATCTGAAAGTAGAGACTATCTATTTGGACACCACACTCGTCAGTCTCTGTACGCCTAGTTGTGTACGACGACAATCACCGATTTCAGTACAATCGGTACAAGACGATCTGATATATACATGTAACGCGTTTCCCAAAGGTTATCAAGGCGATATTTTGACTGATATTATGGTCATGTACATACGTATGTCACGTTTGTTACCCGTCATATTTGACGGGCAATCTCCTAGTTATAATATAATTCCGCCACCACGAGAAAATGGCGACAACATGCCTTTAACACTATGTCCACTGCCATATTCACTGCTCTTGGATCAGACTAATTTATTTTCTTGTTTCAGAACACGATCTATGAAGGAAATCCTTCCAATAGTGGAAGAGGATAGGGCTGTATTTTGACCATCAGATGTTGCAACAAATGTACAATCAAGACAAGATACCAACGTAACATAAAGAGGCACATGATAATTCATGCACATACAGATAACGCCATACCAACTGCGCCATACCTCTGCGTCGATGTGGTCTAACAACGCAAACCAAATATGGCATGACTCACCATATCAGAAAACATGACGGAAGTGTAATGTATGTGATAAACAGATCAACCATTTGTGACCCGCCATATCAAATCCAGTCGTAAGTCGGGATTTTTTTACCCTGTGCCAATGCATTCTCTTATATATGCGAGTCGACCATAGGTCGCCTCGCATATATAAGAGAATGCATTGGCCTAATAATTTTTTACAATTTTAATAATTTTTTCTTGTATTCTTTAACAATTTTATAATTTCACCCATACAGAGCCCCAGACAAACATGAGCAGACGACACTCTTCTATGTGCTTCTATAAATGTGTGGGGCTCCCTGCAGGGTAATGGATGTTTTTTATTTTATGTCCTAAAAATTGTAAGAAAGATTTATTTTTAAAAAATGATAAAAAATTGTTAGGCCAATGTATTCTCTTATATATACTCGCATATATAAGAGAATGCATTGGCACAGGGTAAACAAAATCCTGACTTCCGACTGGATTTGATATGGCGGGTCACATTTGTGGAATTACGAGGGACGCATGGCTTCTCACAATCCACAGGCCAATCACATGTGCTCCACTTGCAACAAGTTGCATACACACACGGGAGACATGTTGACACATGCAAAACAACACTCAACAGAAACAACCAATAAGGAGTATGTGTGTGATAAGTGTGGCACCCAATGTAGCTCACAGAATACGTTGGTTGAGCACACGAGAGGAATGCATGGCGAGCGAAAATATTGCTGCCAGAATTGTGGGGAAATCGTTCCCACACAGGAGCAGCTCGTTGGCATACCACATGTCATCAAAGCATCGTGGTTGACTGGGTTGAAGTTAAATATAATAGTTAACACATTAGTTCTGTTCTTGTTCAGAGTCGTGTGCAAGTGTTAAACGAGTTAAGTTTTTAATATTTTTATTTTGATAACAACATGAAGGGACACACCGGCCCGAACTCGATCCGCGCCTTATATTTTCCTCAGCACAGTGTGTCTTATGGAGTAAATATTATCGATTTATTCTGATGGTCGATGGATGCAGTATTTGTGCATGGACACCCAATGTTATTTTATCTACGAACAAAATTGTCACCAGTTTCTCAATTATATTCACCAATGATTCCTATGTTATATATATTACTAGCCGATGAGCCCGACGTTGTCCGGGATATTCAAAAACCAAATTTCAAGTCGATAGCTCCACCCGTTTCCGAGATGCATTTTCACAGTTCACAGTTCACGCCAGAATAGGGGAAGATATGATTCTGATTAATTAATGGATGAATGTTGATGAAATGTGCTGTGGTTGTGGGAAGAATTGTCCTTGTTCTGATCACATAAAGTCTTGTGTCTTTTCGTTGTCAGGGCTATTCAAAAACCAAATTTCAAGTCGATAGCTCTACCCAGCCCGACGTTGTCCGGGCTATTCAAAAACTAAATTTCAAGTCGATAGCTCTACCCGTTTCCGAGATCTGGTCTGCGCATGCGCGAAGCTGGTGTCGCACGGGCTCGGCGACCCGATAAAATTCGTATCCGGGGTAAGATACATTGACACACCAAATTTCAAGTCGATAGCTCCACCCGTTTCCGAGATCTCGTCTGCGCATGCGCGAAGCTGGCGTCGCACGGGCTCGGCGACCCGATAAAATTCGTATCCGGGGCAAGATACATTCACATAGCAAATTTCAAGTCGATAGCTCCACCCGTTTCCGAGATCTCGTCTGCGCATGCGCGAAGCGGGCGCCGCACGGGCTCGCCAATACGACGTTGACGACCGCCTGGTCAAACTTCACACACGTACCAAGTTTCGTCCCGATCGGTCGAGAATCGTAGATTTGTATCAATGACATACAGACAGACAGACAGACAAACAGAGGTCTTCAAAATATATATGAGACTAGCCGATGAGCCCGACGTTGTCCGGGCGACGTTGTCCGGGCTATTCAAAAACCAAATTTCAAGTCGATAGCTCCACCCTTTTCCGAGATCTGGTCTGCGCATGCGCGAAGCTGGCGTCGCACGGGCTCGGCGACCCGATAAACTTCGTATCCGGGGCAAGATACATTCACATACCAAATTTCAAGTCGATAGATCCACCCGTTTCCGAGATCTCGTCTGCGCATGTGCGAAGCAGGCGTCGCACGGGCTCGGCGACCCGATAGCATTCGTATCCGGGGCAAGATACATTCACATAGCAAATTTCAAGTCGATAGCTCCACCCGTTTCCGAGATCTCGTCTGCGCATGCGCGAAGCTGGCGTCGCACGGGCTCGGCGACCCGATAAAATTCGTATCCGGGGCAAGATGCATTCACATAGCAAATTTCAAGTCGATAGCTCCACCCGTTCTCGAGATCTCGTCTGCGCATGCGCGAAGCGGGCGCCACACGGGCTCGCCAATACGACAACGTCCACCGCCTGGTCAAACTACACACACGTACCAAGTTTCGTCCCGATCGGTCGAGAATCGTAGATTTGTATTAATGACAGACAGACAGACAGACAAACAAACATACAGACAGAGGTCTTCAAAATATATATGAGACTAGCCGATGAGCCCGACGTTGTCCGGGCTATTCAAAAACCAAATTTCAAGTCGATAGCTCCACCCGTTTCCGAGATCTGGTCTGCGCATGCGCGAAGTTGGCGTCGCACGGGCTCGGCGACCCGATAAAATTCGTATCCGGGGCAAGATACATTCACATACCAAATTTCAAGTCGATAGCTCCACCCGTTTCCGAGATCTCGTCTGCGCATGCGCGAAGCTGGCGTCGCACGGGCTCGGCGACACGATAAAATTTGTATCCGGGGCAAGATACATTCACATAGCAAATTTCAAGTCGATAGCTCCACCCGTTTCCGAGATCTCGTCTGCGCATGCGCGAAGCGGGCGCCGCACGGGCTCGCCAATACGACAACGTCCACCGCCTGGTCAAACTACACACACGTACCAAGTTTCGTCCCGATCGGTCGAGAATCGTAGATTTGTATTAATGACAGACAGACAGACAGACAAACAAACATACAGACAGAGGTCTTCAAAATATATATGAGACTAGCCGATGAGCCCGACGTTGTCCGGGCTATTCAAAAACCAAATTTCAAGTCGATAGCTCCACCCGTTTCCGAGATCTGGTCTGCGCATGCGCGAAGTTGGCGTCGCACGGGCTCGGCGACCCGATAAAATTCGTATCCGGGGCAAGATACATTCACATACCAAATTTCAAGTCGATAGCTCCACCCGTTTCCGAGATCTCGTCTGCGCATGCGCGAAGCTGGCGTCGCACGGGCTCGGCGACACGATAAAATTTGTATCCGGGGCAAGATACATTCACATAGCAAATTTCAAGTCGATAGCTCCACCCGTTTCCGAGATCTCGTCTGCGCATGCGCGAAGCTGGCGTCGCACGGGCTCAGCGACCAGATAAAATTCGTATCCGGGGCAATATACATTCAGATACCAAATTTCAAGTCGATAGCTCCACCCGTTTCCGAGATCTCGTCTGCGCATGCGCGAAGCGGGCGCCGCACGGGCTCGCCAATACGACAACGTTCACCGCCTGGTCAAACTACACACACGTACCAAGTTTCGTCCCGATCGGTCGAGAATCGTAGATTTGTATAAATGACAGACAGACAGACAGACAGACAAACATACATACAGACAGAGGTCTTCAAAATATATATGAGACTAGCAGGTTAGCCCGCCACTGGCGGCAATCGTCAGAAACATGACAATTTTTAATTTTGTTAATTAATTTTTATAATTAATTTTTTTATTAATTTTTTTGATTTTCAATGAGTTAATTGTGCCTTTTTAATGTACTAGCTTTTAAAATTAATTTTTTAATTAAATTTTTTTGTTTTGCAATGAGTTAATTGTGCCTTTTTAATTTTTGTATTTAAATTTTTTTTTTTTTTCGATTTGACCCGATTTGACCTTGAATTGATCATTTTCAAGGTGAAGGTCAGGTGGGGTCACAATTTAACCCGTCCACGACACTTCCCGTAGGTAGCAAGTTTGAGCTCAATCGGTTCGAGTCTATAAAGGAGACACACATATATATCATTTGTGGGTACCCGTTTCAAGGTGAAGATCACCTCGGGCGGAAAAACTGACCCGATGGAAATCTCCCCCGTTCAAAGGAAGCCCTAAGTACGTAAGAATCACACACGCTGATGCCTGGATACATACGCTCACGCCCGGACACAGACGTAAGAATCACATTACACGCATACGCTCTTTATCAACGACACTGCGGATACGAACGCTCTTTAACTATCAACGCGATTAACCCCACAGTGCCGTTTTTGTGTGACTGAGGGTGGAGAGCGGGTGCTCGGAGCTTCTCCAAAACGACGCGACGACCCGTTGATTTTTACCCTTAGATGGGAAGTTTGGTCTCGACCGGTGCAGCCGTTTTCGATTCTATAAAGTATATACACACATACGTTGTTCTCAAAATATATAGTAGATATGAATCTTCCTGGTTAGAATGTCCGGATTTACTATGTTTTCTCATTTTGTCATAACTGGTCAAAGAGGTATTGTGCACTACATCCGGTCATTTATGGGACCAACTCTTTTTATTCTCAACGGGATATATGCAACAAATGGAGGAATTTGAGCCATTGATTAGTGCAAAATACACTCATGTGCTAAATAATGATACAAACAATATGGTCAATATATTTTTTAATGATGCAACAGGGTTTCATGTGATATAGGAAAATCTCACCCAGATATCTCACACAGACTGCCTGTGCTATAACATGTAGCGGTGGGGGGACATAGTATCTCTATGTGAAATCTCCAACTTTAATGAGTTGCCCCTTCAAAGTCGAGAAAACACGTTTTTTTTTCTGGTGTTTGCATGTGTTGTCCATTTGAGTTTTCTTCACTTAATGGCACGGGTGGCGTTCGTTGCAGAAATATTCATATTTGTTCAAATCGCCATCAACAGAAGGAATATTAAAATAGATATATAGTTTTGTTCATATGCCAAACATAATCAGCGCGTAAATAGTATATTGTCGTCAAGACGTACGATGGTGTACGTAAACAAGAGCTCTTTATGTTTACCATATCCGGATCTAAACAAAAGCCAGGTGCAGTAACGTTTTTTGCTTTTGTTTACATAACAAAGGAAAAGCATTTGACAATAACATACTGTTTATGCCATATTTCTGATTGGTATAAGAACAAGGTATGGCTATATTTTACTATTATTTATGTTTATGGCGGTTTTTGACGGAGGTGAATATTTTAACAGCATACCCACCGCCAACACCGCCCGTATCTTTAATTTCAAGTTAATTATGGTGATTTATTATTGTGTTGTGATCTATATATCACATGTATGGCTTACTAAATATACTAGATACATGTCCAGTGATCAGGTTGGTCTAAGAAAGTTGAAGAGTTTGGTGACTCTTAGCATACAAGGTGTGTATGTACGCATCGAATGTACTGTGATTGTTATATATGGTATCATAGCTAAGCTGATACCACAGCTATTCATACTGTTCTTAAGAAACAATACGTTCAGGGACGGGTTAGGTAAAAGTCGTTTGACTTTTTGATTTTCACACTGATCAATATGTCATAGTCTCCAGAAATGTCATGCAGGCTTTGTTGAAGTTTGGCGACAGATCCCATATGCCAGATCTTTGCAGTACATATCTATTTGACAGGTTTATATATATCAACAATTTCTAACTTTACGAAATGTTCCGATAATAAGTTCACCAAACGATCAGTCGCTGTTCATACAATCCATCTGATTGCCTCCATCGCCACTCGCCAGACATTTCCGTGTACACTTAGAACAAACGTGTACAAATTCTACACAATGTTTTAATTTTGATCTTAAACAAAATTGTGTGGAAATGACACATGGCATATGTGTCGGTGGAATTTTCACAACATTGAATATGAATGAATATGTGAGTGTATCATAGTTATCAAATGAGATGTGTTCTATCGGAGACACATAGCTCGCAAAGGCTAAACAAAACAGAACAAAACATTGGCAGCAGTAAATTTGTTATACACTGTGTTTATGTCAAAACTGAACAGCATAAAGTTTTAAAGCTGCTGCCAGATTTTTAATATGGCAGCTTTTACGAGGTTTGTGTCTCAAATAGAACATATCCCACCTACTAAATACACATTTGTTCTAAGAATGTGCGGATAAATACGACACATGCATCTTTGTCGAAATGTGAGAACGTCTAGCTATCACAAGCACCGTATCACAGTTGGCAGCGGACAGCGCCTGGAGTTTGAAGTTAGAAGTTCTCGATCTAAACCTGTCTACTGTCATAAATGTCCCCTACACCCATAACAACCGTTTCGAGATTGTGGGGCGCCCTATAATCGACTCAACCTAACAGTTCAGCCACCGGCCCTCCCCACATGCGCACAGGAATCTGCACTTACCTTGGTAAAATATCTTCCCGATTAACCCAGCTTGATTCCAGTGGTGATAAGCTATATAAATTTGAACATGGCGATAAGTAAATTACTATTTAGAAGAATGTTCATTCATATTTATTTATGAGATAAAATTCAATTAAAATGCTTCCTAGTATAACCGGGTATATCTGACACAAAGCAATAAAAGTAGTTTAAACATTGAAAATATATGCTTGGTGTCACTGGAGATAATCAGAGGGGAGACCCCCTCCTCTGCTCGAGTGAGTTTTAATGTTAGAATCCGTGACTGTCTCGGCGTTGCTGGAATTATGGCGGACCAAGTATAAAGAAACCAAGTTGATATGGAGGATGAATTAAGCTTTTTATTTTACGTGTATTCATGGGTATGTAACATAACACTGAGATGTTACCCGACTGTCAGCAGGGGGTTTAACACTTTACCCAACAAAACGGCCAAATAAAGCTGCAACAGCCTAAAATATCTTCGGTCTGTCTCAATAGAACCATACAAATATGGATATCATTGGAACCGGCTCCTTGACCACATTGTGGTAGTTACAGTTATGCCCTGTGCCAATGCATTCTCTTATATATGCGAGTCGACCATAGGTCGCCTCGCATATATAAGAGAATGCATTGGCCTAAAAAAAATGTTTTTTAAACACTTTTTACCATTTTTTCTTACATTCTTTAACAATTTTATAATTTTTAATGTGTTAAGCCAATGCATTCTCTTATATATGCGAGGCGACCTATGGTCGACTCGCATATATAAGATAATGCATTGGCACAGGGCCCTTCTGTTGGGTAAAGGGGTTTAACACTTTCTGTACTAAATACTCATTGATTAGTAGTTCTCTTATGATATGTTCAGATAATATGTTCAACCGGTCGATTGTTGGAACATCTGAGTATTTCCCGCCAATGAATATCGATCATTCTGGAATTATATTATCTGTTCGTCAATCTGTCGTCTGTTTATATTTCTGGGTAATATTTATTGAATGCTATAGGCCTATACTTTCAGTGGCCAAAGTTTTTTGGTACTCAATATATCAGTTTTATTCACTGAAATAAGTACATTATGGCCTCAATGTGACGAACTATAATTACACTTGCTGCCAATCCACGTCAGCTTCTTAGTATATATTTGTGACCACATACCCTATTGATAATATTGCTAGAATTGGTAGAAAATCCAACAGGGATGGTTCTTTTAAATGGTATAACAGTAAATAGACACCATTAGCTGCTATGGGGACTTTTTAAAGTCAAGGAAGCAACAAGAAAGTAGTGAGCAAAAGTCACAAAGGAAGTAAAAGTATGTAGACTTCCAACCTGGCTGCATTACGACCGTTTTAATTCAATGGCAGCAACAAGAAACCTAACTACCCTTCGTAATAACGAGGCAGATGAAACTAGTGTGACCAGAGAAGCTTGTGATTTCGTTTTCGTTTCATTTGGTTATGAAGGAGCTCATTTCCCAGGTAAAATTATGGCCCTCGGTTTGATTGGTGGGGCAAAGATAAAGAAAGTGATAAAATACAAGAAGGTTGGTTGGAAGTGGCCTAATACGCCAGATGTTGAAATCAATGACACTGAAGTTCAACATGTACAGGGGCTGATGTCACATGTCTCAGTTAATTCATGGAGTGGTATGTCTATGTAATACTAAATGTCAACGTGAAGAGACAAATGAAGTTTGGGGTTTCAACAAGTATATGAAATGACGAAGTATGTAAAACCGATGGTTTTAAATGTGAAATTCAAGATAGCCGCTGGCGGCCATGTTTTTTAACAGAATTTGGAAAAAGGAGACTCCCATCTAGAGGTCACCCAGAAAATCCATAAGACGTTTGGTGACGATCGGGTGAGAGATGTGACCTGCATGGTGTGCTAAACGATTTAGTCATACCAGAGTAAAATCCAAGAAGGCCCTGGCTGCCATGTTTTTAACGAATATCGGAAAAAAGGGAAGCTCCAATCTAGAGGTCACCCCGAGGATCCATATGAAGTTTGGTGATGCTTGGATGAGGGATGTGGTTTGTAGAGTGTGCTAAATGACTTAATGATGCAAAGAATAAGGTCTAAGATGGCTGCCGACAGCCATGTTTTTTCGTAGAAAATTGTTGGAATTCGACATATAGAGGTGATCCCAAACATGCCTTTAAATTTTCAGAACAATTCTGCAATAAATGCGGACTGCAGTGTGTGCCGATGGATTCAAATTTTAAATCCAAGATGGCTGCTATGTTTTTTAAACGAATTTCGAGAAAAAAAGGAGGCTCCCATCCCATTTGCCGCATGACTTGGTTACGGGGTGATGAAATTAGTCGGGAGTCAGTACCGGTGGTCCCATTGCACAGTTCATAACGGTCTTCTATTTGTGTTTCCACGAAGGACAACAGAACTTACTACTATCACGACGTGTTGTTAATTTCTTGATTTAGAGTCTACTGGTGGCTCTCGCATAAAGAAGTTGGAAAGTGTATGTTATACAGCTTGCAGAAAATGGGGACGAATACTGAATAATACCCTGCAATTAACGCACTGTGTAGAACACAATCTTCAGCATGAACCAATAAAGAGCGTTAACGGTAATATATTCCGAATATGGTATGAATAAAGAGTGTTTATCTCATTTTTGCGAAATATTAAAATCAATTGGGAAAATTGCTATTATTCGGCAAGATTTAGATACTGACTTTGCACAATTCATTCCTGTATAATATAGATACACTATCAGTGCAAACAGTGACATTCACCAGTGCATGCCATCGTGGACTATCAGTGCAAACAGAGACAATCACCAGTGCATGCCATCGTGGACTATCAGTGCAAACAGTGACAATAACCAGTGCATGCCATCGAGGACTATCAGTGCAAACAGTGACAATTACCAGTGCATGCCATCGTGGACTATCAGTGCAAACAGTGACAATCACCAGTGCATGCCATCGTGGACTATCGGTGCAAACAGTGACAATAACCAGTGCATGCCATCGTGGACTATCAGTGCAAACAGTGACAATTACCAGTGCATGCCATCGTGGACTATCAGTGCAAACAGTGACAATCACCAGTGCATGCCATCGTGGACTATCGGTGCAAACAGTGACAATAACCAGTGCATGCCATCGTGGACTATCAGTGCAAACAGTGACAATCACCAGTGCATGCCATCGTGGACTATCAGTGCAAACAGTGACAATCACCAGTGCATGCCATCGTGGACTATCAGAGCAAACAGAGACAATCACCAGTGCATGCCATCGTGGACTATCAGTGCAAACAGAGACAATCACCAGTGCATGCCATCGAGGACTATCAGTGCAAACAGTGACAATCACCAGTGCATGCCATCGTGGACTATCAGTGCAAACAGTGACAATCACCAGTGCATGCCATCGTGGACTATCGGTGCAAACAGTGACAATAACCAGTGCATGCCATCGTGGACTATCAGTGCAAACAGTGACAATCACCAGTGCATGCCATCGTGGTCTATCAGTGCAAACAGTGACAATCACCAGTGCATGCCATCGTGGACTATCAGTGCAAACAGAGACAATCACCAGTGCATGCCATCGTGGACTATCAGTGCAAACAGAGACAATCACCAGTGCATGCCATCGAGGACTATCAGTGCAGGCTGTGCAGCAGTTTACTTATAAATCGGGGATGCGACATCCCTCGTCCGATGAGCACCAAACTTAATATGGATCTTCGAGGTAACCTCTAGATGGGAGCCATCATTTTTGTCCGAATTGCAGTAAAAAACCAATGCCAGCAGCAGCCATCTTGGATTTCAAATCTGAATTCATCTGCACACCATGCAGACCGCAATTATTGTAGAATTATTTTGAAGAAAAAAACCTGCATGTTTAGAATCAATGGGAGCTTTCATATTTGAAAAACAAATCGATGAAAAACATGGCCACCGGCAGCCGTCTTGGATTTTACTCTTTGCATGACTAAATACTTTAGAACATCCTACAGACCACATCTCTCATCCGATCATCATCAAACTTCATACGGATCTTCGGGGTGACCTCTCGATGGGAGCCACCATTTTTTTTTTGCGAATGTCGTTAAAAACATGGCTGCCAGCAGCCATCTTGGATTTTAATTTATATAAAAACATGGCCACCGGCAGCCGTCTTGGATTTTACTCTTTGCATGATTAAATCCTTGGGCACACTACAGACCACATCTATCATCCGATCATCACCAAACTTAATATGGATCTTCGTGGTGACCTCTAGATGGGAGCCATACATTTTTTGCGAATTTCGTTGGAAAAACATGGCCGCCAGTGGCCATCTTGGATTTTAATTTAATATATCTCTTCATGCTGACATCTAGTGCAAAGACATTTCAGCTTTCCGCATTCCTAATCGCCTCATTGGCTGCAACACATGAAATTATCCCTCTCCAAGTTGAGCTACAGTGTCATTGACACTTTCATCTATATTTACCAAAGATATCAGCAATATATGTATTTTGGACTAAAGAAAAAAAATCGGATTTCGAACAGATTCGTTTTAAGAAGATTTTGGTGTTCAAATTTCACAACCTCGAAAAATAGTGACTGAAGTCACTTGAACACATATCTTCTCAGTTGCCATATTTATATGGGGACGGGAATCATGGCATTCATAGTGAGACAGCAAAGACCGACACATAGCTCATTATCTATATTTTTGGATGAGTTATTTATACAGGTGAAGAAAACGGCGAGTACTCACTTCCATGTGTGACATCTTGCCGCCATGCTCGAGCAATTTATGACGTAAGTTCCAGGCCCTGAGTGACGTTTGGGATGGGGAGCTAGGGACACCAGAATTGATAAAATTGTGTTTGTTACGAACTTTCCTATAAATTTAAAATTGCCATTTACATGATACGGGGAATCTATTGGTGTGGTTTGAAGGTACCAAAGTGGCACCACCTGAGTAGGCTCGCGGCACCAAAATTTATAACAATTGCCAATAAACAATTTAACTATATATAATGTTCGGTTACTTTTTTAAAAGGCAAACTGTGCGTCAATTTAGTGAATCGGCACAACTTGATCAGTGAATACTCAGGTTTATCCAATTTGGTAGAATGTGACAATCATCTACTATTGCCTAGAATTACATGACAACCACGCTGCAATATGAACAGTTCGCGCAGTTATAAATAAATGCATCTTCACTCGCAGGACGAATTAATCGCGCTAAACAAATGGCAATCATTCTGACAAGGTGAAACACTGCCGATAATCCATATATGGGAATGACATTTTATGATGCCAATTTGGGTGTAAAAATTATGTGAATAACACTTTGAGCTATAGAGTATTCTCTATTCCAACAAAATGTCAACTGCGGAGGGATCCACACCACTTGAACCTGGGCAACGCCAGTTCACACAAGCTCCGTGCAGAGTTCAGTCCCCGACGCAGGACTCACCCCATACTGTGAAGAAATCGCACATATATTTATTTGAGACTTGTGTGGGCTACAATTAATTCTGCATTATTTTGCCGTGAGAAACTGAGCCGTCCATATTCATTTGAAAATTGTCTAGATCTAGCCAGAATTAATTGTAAGACAAATCGCTTCAATAAAAAATGTTAGATTTAATTAAGAAAATACATATGCTGGCAGCGGTCAGACATTTGCGTAGCCATGGGGACTAAACTCTGTTTTGCAGCTTGTGGTTCACCCTGCTAGTTGTTAATATATTCCAAATATGATATTAACAAAGAGCGTTTATCCAACTTCTATCTAAAATAAACAAAAAACAACTGAAAATGGTTATGACTTCGTGAAGTGTTCCCCGAGTATATATGGTTTTATACAATTTATTCGTCTATTTATCGATATACATTATACATAGTACATAATTTCGTATAGATAATTGACATGTCCACTTTAATATAACGCCCCCAGAATATATGTATGGGATAAATGTGTGTAATTTTGTTTTGTTTTATGGGTTTAATCTCGAGCTTGACGATTACATATCCGTTCAAACACAACAGTTTGCAGCACAAATTACACCAAGCTTCATCTTTCGTCAAACCAATTCAATATGAAATATATTGTCCACATTAGAATAAACATAATTTATAACAGTTCCTTGTGCAGTTTGAGGGTTGTGTTGGTTTTGGCTCTTCTGTCGTACCACACACAGCCCTAGTTTGCCTTATATACAGACTGTCTGACAAAGCATACAATAAGACCACGATTCGCCCAAACCTAATCACAGAGCGCCAATTCATTTAATCTTGAACATGAAAAAGATATGTTTGTAAAATAACGATTGTGTATATGTGCTGTTTCTTGAATGTAAACGTTTGGTTTTCCTATGCTGACCTTTTATTTGCGCGACGGTATCCTTTCTCTAATCTATCGGCAGATCTGCGCTCTCAGCTTTATAGATTTCTATGGATTTTTTAATTTGTTTGAGTTATCGAAATGTCACATGCTCTATGTTGGTAGATTGATTTTCAGATCGCCTCGAATTTCTGACACCGTACAACTGGGTCACCCAGCTTATCATAGCTGATGGAAAAAGTTCATTCACTTGGTATTAGGATACGTTCACACAACCCTTTTCATGGGGTTCATGACGGGAGCCGCTCTGGTGCAGCATTAATTATCATGTGACAGTGCATTCTCTTATATATGCGAGTCTCACATAGAGAGCCTCGCATATATAAGGGAATGCAATGGCTTACACGGTCAAGTTAAATATTGTTAGGTCAATGTATTCTATTATATATATATGCGAGGCTCCATATTGGAGACTCGCATATATAAGAGAATGTACTGGCACAGGGTTTCGAAAAAATTCAGGAAGCTCCAGTCATGAAAGGGTTAAATTTGCCTGGGAATCTGGCATTTTTTCAATATCTAGGAGGGTATCACCCCCCCCCCCCCTTTCGGTACGCGGGATTCAGGGTGTTTTGAAGCCGTACGCGGGATTCATACCCCCGAATTAACTGGTATTCGGGTTCAAGCAAAACATCTTGGACGCAGGTTTTGATGGCGCAAAGTAATATTTTGTGCTAGTTATCTGTGTGAATGGGTGGGTATAATAGCTTCTTGGGCATATTCGACCACCGTGCCATCATAAACATGCTATAAAAAATGCTTGACGCCAGTCTAGATGCTAGGATTTTGCGATTTTCTTGTTCAGATTACAAAATTTTCCCACACCGGGCCGAACCATGGTCGGCCCGGTGTGTCATTGTCTCTCCCCTGTGGCCAATACAAAAATGCTAATAAGTTTAACAATATTTTACTACATTTGGTCAAACTTGTGGTCATGAGTTGGAGAATTTTCCAACCTGAAGGGGAGTATGAGGTTTGAAATTTCCAACACTATAGGAAAGCTTTAGTTGAGGCCAGTCTGGATGCTAGGATTTGCGATTTTCTTGTTCAAATTTCAAATTTTTCTCACACCGGCCGAACAACGATGGTCAGCTCGGTGTGTCGTGGTCTCTTGCCCGTAGCCGTGTGCATGTGTATGGAGTTAGACCACTATATGTTAGGATTTATGCAATGTTTCAGGTTAAAATATCTGAATTTTCTCATACCGGGAATATAGAATCATGGTTTATGAAGATATAGGATATTAGGCCTATTCACTGAGGTGCAAGGAGTGGGGGGGGGGTGCAAATGTGGAATTATGCAAAACTTGTGTTCGGTCTGATTCTGACTCAAGGAGGGGGTGCAGTTGGAATTTCCCAAGGTGGACACCCCCCAACGGAAACCCTCTAGCCACGTCCCTGGTCATAAAGTATCATTAATGGTATCATAACGGCCTCATAACGCGACTGGCATCATAATGTGTCTATGTAACTTATATGTATTATTTCTTAACATGTATTCAGGATTCACCCCCCAAAATTAACTCGTATTCAGGATTCAGGGGGGAGGGAGGGGGGGGGTGATACCCTCATCTAGGTTATCTGTAATTGGCTAAACGTCAGAACATATCCACTGTAAGTATCGAAAAAGTGTGTGACGTTTAATATGACCATATACGTTAGCGCAATGACGAACCAAAGCTAAACCACTCACATGAGGGTAGCTGTGGCTTTTAATTTAACCTTTGTTTTATCAAACTTAGTTTATAGATTCTCTGTTATTCCCACCAAATAAAAATGGACCCCAATCGTAATTTAGAGTATAAATTAGGCCAAAACGTACGTCCGGGTAATTTTGATTGATAGGTACACCATACATGGCATAAACTACCAACATTAAAGTGAAAATAGTTGTAACTTGTCGAGAGGGGAATGGGAACAGTTTTACTTAATTTAAGCAATATATTTCGCGACGCTATGTGAGCGCCTGCGAGCGGATGGGTGAGCGGCTGAGATACTATATGGAGAAGCGTGTCCATTTCACAGCTGTTCATTTAATTCATACTATGTCACCGTGTCGATTTCAACGAAAATCGACGAACAACGTCATCGTGTAACTTTCCCCTTGACCGAGTTCGCCCTAACCTGCATTAATGTATCTTCTGCTTTGTTCATATGTATGTGTTTCCATTCGATTCCAGAAAATAGTATGATATTTACGGATTATCACATGCAGGTATGTATTATATAGTCTTATGACAGCAATTAATTCCATATTAAATATATGTTATTTCGTCTCGCACAGTACCGTACAGTACCAAGTGCTGTATACATTAAAAGCCCAACTTCGCAAAGTAGATCGGTAAATTTGTGATGTCAATCTTATTATATTTCACATCATGAATTTCGATAACTTTTCACTCGCCCCGTGTAGACTGTAGTTAATTACTATAGTCGTAATTTATTATGTCTTATTTTCTCAATAATAGGTAAACTACCCGTTACTACCACTATGAATGAACTTACTTTGTAATTCAATGTGCATAATTCTCATTTGCAATACCAGTAATCGAAAGACACAGTAACACGATTTGCGACAAAGGATAGGATAGGATAGGATAGGATATTTTATTTCAATATACACATATTAATGAATAATACATTTGACAAATATTATATTGTATATTCGAGGGGGTGGCATAGTCAGACTAGACTGTCTTACTGCCATCCCCTTAAAGAAGAAAAGATGTTACGATAGGCGGTCAAGATTTCTTGTACAATGCACGGCTATATAATTATGTATCACACAGTGGTTGCATTTAACTGGATTATATACATGGAGGGTATACGTCTAGATAAATCGCTTATTGGTTACTCGATGGTTTGTCTCTTTCTTGTCAGTGGGATGTTCCTTGTAAGTCGAGTAGGAATATGCTGAGTGAGGTTGATGATTGCGATATTGGGGAAGTCACTTATTGACGAGCTACCACACAGTCGGGACATCTTTGATTGTTGCATTTAATTGTTGCAGCATATTTTTTAATGCCATCGGCATGTAAACGCCGTTTGAATGTGTGTCTGGATTGGTATGATGTAAATTCGTTATCTAAATTGTTCCATATAGTTGGAAAAGAATGGAATGGTAGTTGTTGGGACCAAGATGTTCTTGGTATTTTTAAAAATAGTGGGTGCTTTTGCCGGGTTTCTGGTCCGGTTTTGCGTTTGGTAAACATGTCGGTGAATGATTCTATTAAGCGCATATGATACCAATCATGCATGAAAACAGCCGCTTGTACTTTGTGGATGTCGTAGATTTTGAGTATATTTTCTTTTTTAAAGAGAGGTTCTGTGTGGCTTCTATATTTCTTATTACATAAAACTCGCATCGCGCGTTTTTGAAGCATGAAAATTTTTTTGACCGCAGGGACATGTCCCCATATTTGAATACCGTAAACGAGATGGCTTTGTATTAGAGCATAATATAATGTTTTAAGTGCGCTACCAGGAAAGAAGTGTTTAACTTTATTGATGTGGTATATGGCATTCACCATTTTAGAACAAACAGAGGACACATGTTTTTTGAAAGTCAGGTTTTCATCTATATGGATTCCTAAGAATTTTGTGGAGGATTCGTGCTCAAGATTTCCTACCTTGTTTAGTTCTGTATTATTTAAGTAAACCTTTATAAAGTTCCATTTGTCATCATTGTTCTCTGGGTGTATTAGCATATAGTTGCTTTTTTTAGTATTGATCACTAACTTATTGCTACAGCACCAAGCAAATATGTTGCGTAACTCATTATTCACATAACTTTCTACAAGGATGCCATCTTTTCCACCAGTTACTAGAGTCGTATCGTCCGCGTATGATAAGATATCCATGGTTGTCGAATTTGACATATCGTTAACGTATATTAAGAAAATTATCGGTCCCAGAATAGATCCCTGGGGCACTCCACACGTCACTTCCGTTAATTTAGATTTAATACCATTGAGTTCAACATATTGCCTTCTATTTTGCAGATAGCTCTGAAACCATGAGTATGCTGTGCCTCGTATACCATAGTGATCTAGTTTATGGAGTAAAATATCGTGATTTATCGTGTCAAATGCTTTTGAGAGGTCGAGAAATAGAGCTAAAGTGGAATCTCTTGTCATTTTGTCATTATTTGAGACAACTTGATCGAGGAGGTGTAATACAGGATGGAAGGTTGAATGATTAGGACGGAAGCCGTATTGGTGTTTATAGAGTATGTTTTGTTCATTTAAGAAGTCTAATAATCGTTTATGCATTATTTTTTCGAGAAGTTTAGAGATAGCTGGAAGAATGCTGATAGGTCTGTAGTTGGAAATTTCATGAGTGATATTATTTTTTGGGATCGGGACTACTTTAGAAATTTTCATTTTGTTAGGGACTATTCCATGCTCTAAGGACAAGTTGAAAATAT
Organism: Siphonodentalium dalli; assembly: GCA_032622095.1. Classification (NCBI taxonomy): domain Eukaryota; kingdom Metazoa; phylum Mollusca; class Scaphopoda; order Gadilida; family Siphonodentaliidae; genus Siphonodentalium; species Siphonodentalium dalli. The sequence goes on along the minus strand of CP136062.1, from coordinate 138,379,372 downwards.
GCAATAATGCTGGGGCTATCACCTCAATTGTTTCCTTGATAAGTTTAGTTGATAGACCATTGAAATCCCTTGATACTTTCCCAGTCATAGAGAAACATGTGAGGATGATCTCCTGTATAGAGGTCGGAATTAATTTGAAATTGATGTCGTCTGGTTTGCGGTTATGAAGAAATTCTGTAAAATGAGAGTCATTTTCATTTTCATTGAGTTGGCTAGTTTCCCGCCCAATTTTAGAAAAAAAGTCATTGAACTTTTCCGATATGAGTTTCGAATTTTCAAGTTCTATTCCGTTTTCAGTAAAGGTCTTTGGGCTATTATTTGTGTTTCCATTTATCTTCAATGCACCCTTAAGTATTTCCCATGTTTTCTTTAAGTTATTTTTATTTACTTCTAGAATATTTGTATAGTATATATGTTTACTCCTTCTGATTAGTTTATTATATAAGGTACGATAACTCAAATATTTATTTACGTTCGTTTCCGTGGGTTTATTCAATTTGCGTAAATATAGCTGGTTCTTAACAATACTAGACTTAATCAATCCAGATGTCATCCAAGGTTCGCGTTTTATGAATTTTTTGGGTATATGTCGACTTTTGATGGGGAAAGCTAGTTCATATGCATTCATATAGATATCTAAGAAGATTTCATATGCTTGGTCGACACTTCTACAAGATGTAACGGAGTCAAAGGTACAAGATTTTAAAAGATTTTTGAATCTAATTATGTTATCAGGACTAAAACTTCTTTGATTAGTGATAGTTTCGTTATTATTGGGGCTGTTTTGTCTCTTTTGGTTAGATTCTGAATAAAATATGCCGAAGTGATCGGATACATCGCATGTGATTATACCAGATTTACATTCGCCTTGTAGATTATTGGTATATATATTATCGATAAGAGTTGCTGAATGATCAGTCATTCGAGTGGGTTTAGTTATCCTTGGCACGAATCCTCTTGTGAAAATGTTATTTATGAAATCATTCGTTTTTGTATGCGAGTTGAAATTGAGGAGGTCAATATTAAAGTCTCCTGATATATATGATTTGTGGTTATTAATTTTTTCTAGAATATCGTCAAATTTTTTCAAAAATTGATCAATGTTGGCCTTTGGTGCGGTATTTGGTCTGTAAACGCAGCCGATTATCCGAGAGTCATTTTTTCCTGGGTTAATTTCCACGAATATTGTTTCTATCACGTGTGGAATAAATTCACTAAGGTCGGGTCGATTTTTATAGTGGATTGATTCTTTTATGTAAAGGCATACACCACCTCTACCATCATCGTCATCATCTCTACACTTGAATTCCATAGGGTGATATCCCGGGATTTGAAAGTGTGATGCTTGCCGTATTTTGAATGTTTCCGTTAAAGCTATAACGTCGAATGAATTGTTATTTGACTTTAAGTCGCACAGGAGATTACACAATGAATCGAAATTCGCGTTAATGCTTCGACAGTTGAGGCTGAATATTGAAAATTTAGATTTTTTATTTGGTTGATCTATAGCATGTGATGGTGAAATGTATGCACATTCATTGCAGGTATTAATAGCAGAATTAAAATAATCGTCATGTTCCTGTTCCGTTTCGTTCCATTTCATTGTAAAGTTATATTCATCAGAATCCCGAACCTCACTCAGATTTACGTTATGTGTAGCCATGGATATGACCTATAATGGAATGAATGATATATATGCCCTCCACTTCAGAATGAATTAAAAATGCAAGTATGAATATGTATAGTCCGTGCATTGTTACAAGAGCTAACCGTAATATGAAGTACATATTATTTTAATGATGTGTTGTATTCGGCGGGTATATATGTTTCAAGTAACGTAACGTAACTGGCAATGGTCAATCACTAGTTCCATTATAATCGAAGGCCCACACTCTGTAATTCCGAACTATATCACTCAACCACGCCATGGAATGGACATTTTAAATATTGCATGATATATTGGTCCGATTTTAAGAAAACTCACTTTCGTCGGACTTTGCCAAACTTGCAAGGTTGTTGAATCGCATATGACTATCTCAGAGGCGTCTCTACGTATATGTTGGTTTATTTTCACACGCACATTCACGAATAGATAAAAGTACCCAAGTAAATTAAATGTATACATTTATAGAACATCGGAATCGCCTTATATGCCAATACAAATAGGAGTGAAGTATAATTTTCTTTCCCACTCCACAATATCAACATCATATCATGAATATTATTTAAAACTAGCAGCGTGCCAGAGAGAAATGAGACATTTAAATAGGAGGGGCCACACCCGATACTTGCTATTTATACAGCTTGTGGAAAATTGCACTTTATAGGGTATGTTATCGGAATGTTCATCATAGTTATATTTGTCACATTCCGTTGCAGCAACTTCCGAATATCACTCATCCCCCAAGTAAACTCGCTAATAATATCATACCATGGGAGGGGAAGTGGGGCATAAAATGAGCACCCGTGACCTTAATAGTTCACTCATCTGAAATAATTAGGGCAAGTAAAAGGGAGTAGCAGTTAACCGGTTACTTGTGACCTACGACTGGATACATTCTGTGCTAAATTTCATCAGTCAAAACCATAAACAACCATATTAAAAATATTAAAAATAAATTGTCAAACAAGTACATCAAAAGTTTAGTTTTGAAGCCAACAACTACAAAAACATAAAACCATTGACAAAGTATATGTTGATTTGTTATCTCGAACTATACTAACGTTTAGTTCTCAACTGACTTGAACCTCGCAAACCCAGGTCCCGACATCTCCTGGTCTTTTAACGACGCCCAGTGTCGTCGCTAAGAATGAAGTATTGTTACGTCAGTTATGCACATTATTGGGTTTATATTCTCGGTTGCAAGAAGTGGTATAGAGATGTTTCGTGTTTAATTACTTTTTATCACGCTCCTATCAAATCACCAGCATGTGTGATGATATTAAAGCTAAAATATACCTCTTATCGTGCGCCAATCGTCGGTACGTCACAGCTCATTGAGCGTGCACCCGGGGTGCATCCAAAGGTGACGAAGGAAGAAGTGATCTTGACATACCCCGTGGGCTGGATGGTTACAGAAAGTTGGTTTGGTTTCTATTGGGTTTATCTACCTTTAAATTGCCAGGCCATATCACGCTATAAAGGTTATTAATGGAAGAAATACAACTTAGATGGTTAAAGGGATACTGTACCCACACTTTGTTGGTTTCTTTCGTCTCTGAGTTGAGTACGAAGTAATGTTATGGATGGCAGATTAGCCGGAATGTGAAAATACCAATTGTCGTTGTCGAGTAATTTTTGGACAGTTTTCAAGCAAATCTATCAAACAAGTGTTATATTATATGCATACTAGTCCCATATAGTCATTAAGTCATTGTATAGTCACTAGTCAGTGAGTGGCTTGAGTATACGCCCGGTATCAACATAATGTTTTACACGATTATTGTGGCACGATTTGCCCAATGCACTATCCGTGAATTATTTTGATAACGTCTTGTACACGGAAATTCGTAATTTAATTTATGACTCCAGCCATAAATTAAATTTATATCAAATTAATAACTTTGATTTTAAGATAGCCTGTTAACCTGAACGCTTCCAGAATACACCTTCGACTCAAATTACTTAGTTTTCTATATATTATCGATATTAGATCGTTGTTATCAACTGGAATTTATTGAAAATGGCGTACAGTACCCATTTAATCTTAGTATCTTACTGGAAAATTATGCATGACAACCAATATCTGGTAAACAACAGATCCACTTGCCCAAGTCATTCCCCCTTTGTATGGAACTGCAGTCGGAATTAACACTAGCTTCGTCATTGCTGCACCGAATATGAAGGCTAATGCGCTATGAAACTTCTGGAAAAGTTTGAGCTTGAGTCAGCGGTTGGGGGGGGGGGGGGGGGGGTTGCACGAGTACATGTTGCTGCATATACCACAAGTTGAATACAAACCGGAACTTTTTCGCGCGCGTTCACGTTGTCGCCAAGAGAGATGACGACGTACATTACGCCAACGAACCACTCCCGTTAGTGTCTCACTAATTACCAGGTTTTCGTCAGACTTAACTCACACTTAAAGTAAGTAGCTGTATGCTCAATGGAGTTCATAGTCAGCGATTGAGCATACTCGGCAAAGGTGTCTTCTATCGAACTCGTTGAATACGGCGAATATGCACATTTCACTCGATCTCGACTCTCGTGAAATATATCCGCAACCTGTTAGATAGTTCGAGATTCTCGACTAAAACAGGCGCGTTATCGTCTGCCTAGTTAGACCGTCTGTGTGTATACCACTCGTTTTCTTAATAACACAAGGAATGACGTTGATTTGTTGATTGAGGGTTTAACGTCGTTTTAGTTGTTTTAGCACGACCAAGAACAGAATCAGGTATAAAAGAGATGGTAGCGAAGCAACTGTGTAGATAAATCCGATACTGATAGATCAAAACAATGAGTTATGTATAAATAAAACCACCAAGAGGAATGTTTCCACTATAAATTCAAGAACTGACTAGTGTGCAAGCATACTATAAAACGTAAACGCAGTACAATAATACTAATAAATAGCAAATAAATAACTCGAAATTACCATCGAAATATGTAAAGTAGTTTTGATGAGATTTTTGCAATGATAAGGTATTTATAATATTTCATGAAACGCGCGGTGGGTGAGACAGAAGAATGTCACATTTCACCCAACCGACAGCCTCAACTCAAATACTGTTTGGTGCCTTGTAGTGTTAATCGTGTCTCATCAAGCATGTTGTCAAATTTTGATGGTTAAAATATGAATCTTTCTTTCTGCGAGTCGAAACATTGGCGATTGTTGTTTCGAAAACAAAAGGACATTTCTGTTGTGGAGCAGTAGCATCAACACGAATAGACTGTGTTGTTAAATAACTGGCTCAACTTAAGATTGTTGGTGAGCAACGGGTATCTTCAGTAGACGTTTCTATGGCCTGTGATACAGGTTCTGGGACAGGGGTCATATCAACTACGTCAAGTTGTATTGCTTGTGATACACGAATGGTGTTGGTCTGACTGTTGTCTGTTTGAGTGCTGGCATCACTACATTTTTGTAGAAACGACAGCAGAGTATGTGACTGGTTGAATTGATGGTCGAGCACCAACTATTTTCTTTGCATCGAAATATGATAGATGTTTCTCGGCCTTACACCGTTTAATTGTGAATTCATAATCCCATATGGGACATGAACAATACATTGCAGCATGTGAACTTTGACAGTTTGAACAAATTTTTATGGGTTTGGACAATCCTTATGATCATGACCAGAAACAGAACCGCGTGCACATATGGTTTCGTTAATTTTACAATGTCCCGACGATGACCATACCCTAACATTTAAAACATTATAAGGGATTTGGAATATATGTAGACACATCTATCTACATATATCCAATCTTCAATGCCGGCGGATGTTCGCACCGATTGAAAGTCAAAAGATAACTATGCAAATGAACTGTTAGTCGATCAACTGGACTGCGAACATCAGTAACTCCCTGTGGTGCAAACTCAGTCTCCGACTCAGAAGCCTCGGAGATATCGTGGGTTCTCAAAACTGCTCTCCTGCTATTCAATGTTTTGTGAGGAGCAACTGTGATTGGTATTTGTGCTGTAGCTGTTAACTGCAACACAGCATCAGATTGAACTTTCTGTATACATTCAAGCAGGAGAGAGCCAATCACTGGCCCGGTCATGACCGGTTTCAATTGTCCAGCAATAATATGAAGTGTCTTATCAATGACAAATACAGGTCTTTTAATGGTCGGTCGAAGCTAAGAACCAAGCACTGATGGAATACTCCAGCAACATTCGAACTAAGTGAGTCATCATTCTTACGATCAGGTTGTGGTTTGTTGGTTTGAGTCGCCATATAAAAAGCTAAATCTACAACTAACACAGCAGCCGCCGCTGACTACACTTCAAATTAGGGTCGGGCCAAAGACTAATACATAATTGAAGCGGTTGCCTGTTTCCCTACACTGCATGTATCAGCCTCTTGGTTATCCCCAGTGACAGGCGTGAACAATACATGATTCAACATTCAGCAATCATCAAGACGAACACCAAAGATACAGGAGAGAACAGAAACATACGTGACAAAATAAAAAGCAGTAATTCGAACAGCAGACGAACAATATATGCAACAGATACCAAAAATTAATCTGAAACACTGTGGAGAGGTGTGGCTGGCCGATCGATTGAGTCGGGTCAACTCAACCACCAGTCTTTAAGAGATGTAGGACCAAAGTGGACCATATGTTAAACCGTACCCGCAGGTCGATGCCTCACGTGGTACGACCGTCATAATACGTACCACCAGGACTCCCACACCACACCTCACGGGATGCACCCCGATGCAAACAGGGTGCCAGGCTAGGGGATTCTTACTCATCACAGTGGGGTTGTAAGCCTATTCTACCCGGGCCCACACGGGCCAGCAATGACGTTTCTTGTGATTTACCACGGTGATCGAATTATATTCCGTCCGAAAATTAGAGCACTAATTCCAGCGATATACATTGAAAAAACGTAATAATAGGATTTCTGCCCCTTGGTGACTAACATTCGTTCATGTTGGTCAATTATATATTTCTCAATGATGAAGATATAGCCGAGATATTGACAATTTGTGATACGACCTTGACCAAACGCGCATACAAGGCTCGTCCTGATTGGTCAGTAGTCTGTATTCCCATGGATATATGAACTTCGTATTCAAATTCTAGATATTCTGATTTGTACGCAAAATCATGGTGCAATCAATGCAATGCTGCCAACGTCTAAATCAGAACACATAATTCAAACCTCAGGCTAATTGGTTAATACCATACTAGAAGGGAGAAAGAGACGTAAAATTGCCACCTGCTAATATAAGTCTTACCTGCACAATTTTGCCATAGAGGCAGCGAAAATGAGTCGCCGCTCAATAGTGACTGTCGTTATAGTTTAAAGAGAAGAACCATAATGTGGAAAATAATGCCACGAATATAAAAACTGGACTATTATATAGCGGATTTTGGAAATCAAAATATGTATGTCTGTCACTACATTTTAGACGAAAACATAGTCGAATTGCATAAGAAATAAATACAATGCGTAGTGTATTTATTTCTTAAGCTAAATGGTTAGACATTTGCGGCCGAATTCTGGTATCTGGTCTGGACCAGGCGTAAACGGTGATCGCGATGTGTTACCATGCTTCGGAGCGAGTAAGCTGGTATTATTGGTCCGCACTGGTCCGTATTCTCGTCTTTTTGAAACTCAGGTTTACGTAAACCAAGGTTTGCCTTCTTATTGTCATTCAAGTCTGTGTCGGTCTGTTCATAATTCGAACCATGTGGTAACGTACAAGTTCTAGTAACAGAAACATATGTATTTTTTTAAAGCATTTATCTTTATGTTAACCAAATAGGAATTGTGTTTTATTGATATGTCGTGTAGAGGAAAGATTATAATTATATATGAACTGGACAAAATTTAATATAATCGATAATTATGTGTGTTATACTATAGGTAATAGTCTACAACTACGATAGATTGGTAATTTGATTGTAAATCATGCTTGCGTTTATCTGGCTTCACAGTGGAGTTTTATTTATAACATCCTTGCCTTGTTTGAAAGGATATTACCGTTAGATGGATTAAGTCAGATTTTCGTGCTATTATTTCTACGCACAATATGTTATCGATGGGTGTGGTCGACACGGATACATAGGGAATGATAGTAGTTTTGCAATCGGAACGTAATCCGCATTGGATGCGGGTGTCTTTCGTTCCGTATTTCTGAAATGAATTGGGTCGGAGCTAGTTTTGAAAGTACTAATTCATTTGAGAATAAATTATTGCTGGACTGGATATACAATATAACAGCAAAAACTCCGAAAATTATATTAAGACAAAATTGTGGTTCAAAATAAGGAAATGTCCGATTAAATTGAATTAAATTAAATTAAATGGGACCCCGCTCTTGATTAATGATCTATTTGGTCAAGTTTCTTAAGCATTGACATTTCAAATTGGTTTATTTGTCATAATTTATCTTTAAACATGGATTTGGAAAAAAATTACATGGCAATGGAAATATCTGCTATCGGTAGTGTGATATAACGCACCCATCTGGATTTTTTGCGACACCCCCCCCCCCCCCCCCCCCCCCATTGTGACCATTACATTTTCTGGAAAATAATTTTCAATAACTTCAATCACAGCGATAGTTAGAATCTTTCTAAATTTTTAACTTATTGCAAATTCCCAAGTCTTTGAAATTTGAAAATTTCCAACAGGTACCTCACTGTTTCCAGTTGTTGGAAATTCCCACCTGATATCCCCTATACTAATGGTTCGAAATGTTTTCAAGAGCTGAATGTAATTTCTGAGTAATATTTTTACTCAAAGTTGAACAATATATAGTTGGTTCTTGATCTGAACAAACAATATTTTACACTATACATTGATTGTAAAGGACGCCGGTGGTCCCGTCGGTAGAATGTTCGGGGCATTATGCCGCCATTTGCCGTCTAGCGCTGACGAAGCTGGTTCGAATGCCGACAAGCGCGGATTCGCGATCAACTCTAAGTGAGGATAATCTGATTCGTGTATCTGGGCAAGTTTGTCGGTCCCTTTCCGGGGTCGGTGGTTTCTACACACAGCAGAGTGATTTCTCGGTGAAATTTACTCTCTGCGAAGACTTTCCTCCACCCGTAAAACTGACAACATCGTGACATCCGCATAGGGGTGAGCAATCCGCACCACCCCTGCCCCGCGATCCATGTCGAAAGGCGACGGCATACGGATACCTCTATACAACACGGAGATAAGCCGCTTTCACGTGCTCAGGTTTGGATATACACCAATCTCGATGCAGCTCTCAGCACGCTTTTGTCCATAGATTGTCGTTGATTGTCGTTGATTGTACAATAATGCGCCGATCCCAGCTTGCAATTGGGACCAGGTGGTTTCGCGAGACCAAGTCCTGACATGGAACACCGTGATTATTAGGGTGGTCTAGACCTGAGACCAGAATTCACCCGTTGGTGTATATACTGTGCGAAGGTACTCCAATATGAGTCTTCATATTCGTTATATATTTGGAATTTACGATATCTTCTCCATGCACTCTCAAACGCAATTTGTGTTTAGAGTATATATGTGTCGACATGCATGGTGCTCGAATGAGAAACAACTACAGTAATTATGCACGGATTTGATAAAATTTTACACCATAAGTGCCAACTTAATTTTCGAATGCCCAGATCACATTATATACAGCATATTCGAGATTATATACCATTTGAAATATGAAGCTCCAAAACATTGTATTATCAACAGGGTCCGCGCTGGACCGAAATTTACTTTTGCCAAATTATTTGCCAAATGAAAAAATATTTTGCCAAATTCTATCAGCCAAATTCTATCAGAATTTGCCAAATGTTATCCCTGATAGTATCATTTTCTTCAACCTTGTTTTAGTTTTATGTTTCGACACTCGCGGTTTGAACAACGTTTGATATCGATAGGAAAGCAGTTAGTTAATAATTATACTCGCATCTCTATTGTGGTTTATCTTACAACAATAAACCAATCACCGAACAATAAAATGGTAGAAGAGTTGCTTCGTCACCAGGGAACATCACAAGAGGATTAGCTATGTAAACACCACCACCACCACCACAGTAAATACTGGTAATCCATCCACCCATCGATAAAAATGTTATCATCTTAATGGAGGTGTTAACTTTTCAGAAACCATATAAAACACCACTAATATAATTCTATTGTAATAGTTTTCTAAAATGAATGGTATTGATTGACCGATATTTTCAACTTTATTGAGGAATTAAAAAGTGAGTTGCCAAAAGTTTTGCCTGCCAAATATGAATTATTTTTGCCATTGGCAAATTTGGCAAGTGGCAGCGCGAACCCTGATTATCAACTAATGCGGTCGAATAAACTGTGAACATGTTGTTTTTGTCAATGTACCGATGTGTGTTCTGTGCTTAATTTTGATCTGGTATGTACTGCCAGTCTACTGTTCTAATTGGAGGAGGTATAACTGTGTCTTAGTTGTGAATTACGATGCTTCTGGGATAAATAACGGGGGAAGTCTTGGTGTGATTCTGAGAATCTCTGTCACTTGGTGGACACTCCCAAGCCACATCTGTATTTCGGTAGAATATATATATATTAGTTCCTCTTTCAAATGGTATATACTGTATACTGGAATTTGTTGTAAGTAAGAGATCTGGACATTCGAAAATTAAGTGGGCCTTTATCCTGGGTGTAGAATTCATACACTTTATTTTTTTCCAATGTACACGCTTAGAAGCGAGTCAACGCACGGTGTCAGATCGTAGATAAAGCGCACGATTCTGCGCGGAATGTAGCACTATTCGCTAAGTCGCCAGTGGGTAAAGAACACGGAGATGCAAATTACAAGATACTATTGTGATTCTTCTCAAGTCGGCTCAGTTTAATTCTCGTTGTTCGGTGATTTCTGTGTGTTTACCACCACCGCGAAGATATAATGTCCGTTTTAATAGGTTCGAGCCTCGTTGTCGTGATCTTCGACAAGCCTCGTAATAATCAATTCTCCGACGATTAGCCTTCGTGAATTGTTTGAAGGTTACAATAAACCAAATCATTTACATAGGCCTCATAATCACAGGAATGCGTTGACCCTGTACATGTATCAACAATTAATGGACGTTCTTTTAGAGACACGGAAATGAGCCCAAAAGTTAATGTCAACGTATCTCTTCACACTACAGTTTTGACAAACGTCACACTACCCTTAAAGTGATGTGAAACACTCCGGTAGGGTGATCAAATATAAATGGAGAATAATCTTGTTCAAAGTAGTTAATTTTACAAATATTATATCCAAATTGATAACACAAACGCCATTCTTATATATTAATTAAATGCAGTGACTTTCGATGGCAAAATAGCTTTCGCTAGTTTATCGCCGATAGATGCGTCCCGAATCGAGCAGTAAATATTTACAATTGAGGTAGTTCAGACGATGTGTTCTATGGAGTGGTAACGTCGATCTGCTTCAGATTTTCGGCGATGTTAGTAGAATGTTACATTCTCCCAGTTGGCATAGCGCCTGAATACTAACTTATCGGTTTCACGCCCCGAACAAGTACATAATATGTCTTTAAGATGGAGATGCACGTTTTGCATAAATACAGCCAAATATGGCAAGAGATTTTCAACAAAGTATTTCTCTGGATCTATCTGGCGAAAAATCTTGGATTTCACATATCATCATCTTCATTGTTTGCAGAATCTGAGCAATTATTAAGAGGCGACAAGAACAATGGATTATAATACATTTGGGAGGTTGAATATATTATTTTCCTTGTTGTCCCTTTCGGTACCAAGATCTGCCAGAATAATTAATAATTTCACACAACACTACAATCACCAAACAGCTTATTGTCTTGGCTCCATGATAGGAGACTTCATTTGTATCATTATGTGGAGTTATATTTTTAATTGCATAATATAGTGTCATAGCCCCATATATTATAATAAAGAATAAAGCAGTCACAAATATTTCCAGCCCAAACAACTGTTGATGTGCAGTGTGGTCCACCAAGCAGGGAGCAATCAAGAGAAATTAGGACACAGTGTTAAGAGATATGGTGGTCAGCTTTAACTTGGTTATGAAGCCATGACCCAGAACTCATCTCAACCCAATTTTTCATTGAACAACATGATTGACATGAAAATTCTCAAATATAGAAAATTATTTGTGGGTAGTTGACTTTCTAAGTGAAAATAATCATAAAATCCTGCTTGTGTCAAGGTTATTCCACAAAGTGGTTGTCGAGGGAAGGAAGGATCTTCTGTGATATTCATTATCGAAAACTGGAACCATGAAACAATTGCCTTGTCTGGTGACACGTCCCGATATCTGACTGTGAGTTGGAGGTACTAAAGTTCTTAGATATATTGGTGCCTGGCCATACACCATCTTGTAGAATAGCTTCAGTTTGTATTTTTCACGTCGTGATTTTAAAGTTTCCCAACCAGTTTCTGCTAGGAGTGTCGACTTACTGACAGACCTAGTGGCACCCGTTACGATGCGAGCTGCTTCATACTGTATATTTTCAATAGCATCAGATTCCTGTTGCACACAACCATCCCACACTACACAAGAATATTCAAGAACTGATCGAATCAGAGTGAAGTAACATTTTTCAAGACTAGCTCTGTCAAGATAAAATCGATATTTTCTTAGTAGGGAAATACGTTTCCAGGCAGTATTCGTCATTTCATTGATGTGGGGACCCCAGCAACCATCTTTACTCAAAATAACACCGAGGTGCTTGTGTGAATTGACTTCCTTAATGGGCTGTTGATTCATAGTCAGAGTTGGGTGGCTTAGAGTATTACGTTTTCGAGTACACGTTAATGCCTCTGTATTAAGTTCATTGAATTTAACGAGCCATGTGGAGGACCATTCTTCAAGTCGTATAATATCATGTTGCATCATAATTGCCACAGTGTTAGGGTCATCAGTTGACAGCGCAATCGAAGTGTCGTCGGCAAAAAGACGAATATTACATGGCATGTTGTCAACAATGTCGTTAATAAACACAAGAAATAGGATAGGACCCAATATCTACCCTTGGGGCACTCCTGCAGTTATTTTTCCCCACGTTGATTGGCCAGAGCGTAGTATTACACGCTGTTGGCGATCGGAAAGGTATGATTTGAACCAACAGAGCATATTATCGCGAATTCCTATTGCATGAAGTTTAAAAAGTAGACCCTCGTGCCAGACTTTATCAAACGCTTTACTTATGTCAAAGAATACTAATCGAATGTCGCGCCCTTCGTCCAAAGATTTACTAATTTTGTCAAATATGTCACATAGTTGATAGGCAGTTGAGTCGGCGGGAACAAACCCGGACTGACGTTTAGTTAGAATATTATTCGATTGGAGATATGCCATAAGGTGTTTAGCGATGCATTTTTCAAATAACTTGCTTATACAGCTTAAAAGTGAGATTGGCCGGTAATTCGCCGGATTGGTTCGGTCTCCTTTTTTATGTATTGGTACAATGTTTGCGCGTTTCCATTGCGGAGGAAAGTATGATTCTCGGATAAAACGGTTGAAGATATTGGAAAGAGGCTTACTTAAGCTTGTGCAGTTCTTTAACAGACGTGGGCTAATAAGATCAGGTCCAGATGCCTTATCAGGTTGGAGTTCTTTTATAGCATTATAAACTTCCAGCTCGGTTATATTTATATCACTGAGTGTGGTCAGATTAGGGCCATCCGGTGTTGGGGGTGGAGGTTGTTTTGTTCCATCGAGAGATGCAATGCTACAGAAGTAGCCATTTAGCACCTCGGATTTGTCTTCATCCGACGACACAACTTTGCCCTGCCAAACTAAAGGAGGCACAGTTTCAGCCCTATTTATGGAAAGATGTTTAAATGTTTTCCACCATTTGCCAGCTGTTGTTTCGTGTCCATTAAGGACTTCTTGCACTTTTAATAAATGAAATTGTTTAGACGATCTAACTTCGGAAATTACTTCGTTTCGAATTTTTCTATATTTACTCCACGAATCGGAGGTATTTCTTCTTTTTGCCGATTTATGAATCCTTTTTCGTTGTCTAATTAAATATTTAATCCGTGGGTTCATCCAATCGGGCTCGTCTTGCTTGCAGCTGATAAACTTGTGGGGAATATATTTATTCATAAGCTCAGTTAGTTTGTTAGTCAAAGTACCACATAGATCCTCAAGAGGTAAGTTGTTGAATGCCTGGGTCCATTCTGATGATTTTATTTGGTTGTTAATTGTTGAGAAATGTTTGTGAATTAAACAACAGCGCAATGCATTAAGATAATTCACTGTGAACTATTTGAACGACGGCCATGGGGACTGTGGGGAATAATGTCGTTTCGTGGTTGGGGAGTACCACGCCTTCAAAATGGCCGAGGCCAGTGCAAACGAAAAAAAACAAAAACATAATATATGAAGAACTGACACAAAAGATAGCATTTTGACTGTTACGAGCATATGCTAGTTTATTTTAAAAACAATTTAAGGTGAAACCTTATTTGTTTGGAAAGTAGTTTTATATAACATTCTGACAAAAGTTGCCAGTTGGATGTTTGTGGAATACACCAGCCCATACATCTAGGAGAATCCTTCGACTGGCAACTTTGGTTAGAATGTGAGAGCAACAACTGTGAGTTTGGACACATGTGAGGTATCATTTTGTTTGAAAAATAGTATAGCATATGCACGTGCCAAACTACAATCTAATATATAATTATCCTAGTTTATTACCTTTTCACACGTTTCTCGTCGCGTTTGCGATCGTCTCGGTCATTTTGAATGCGTGATACACATCAACTCAAAGCCACGTGATTCCCCACCGCCAAGAGTCCATCTACACTTTCCTTTGAGTTTACACAACGTTTAGTTCTCCAATCATTGCGCCATTAATTTGGAAATAACCTAACCCACGCCCCATATCTTCATCACAATCGCGGTATAAAGATTGAGTGAATATATACTGCTCAATATTTATATTGTCCAGAGAAGCCCGATACGAGAATTCCATAGAGTGCAAGATTTGAATATGCAATGAAGATACATTTATAGTAAATTTTTCGCTGATACCACAAATGCCCGGTCGTAAATCATGTCATAAATCTCTACTCTGGCTAACGCCCGTAGATATCTTATTGCACCAGTACAAAACCTGGGAACTTTTTGAAGTTTTGACAGGGAACCTGATAAAGTTGAACAAATAACGCGGGGAACATAATTCTCAGTTATTACCTGTTCCTTAATGATGCACTTCACTGTAGTTGAAGGTCCTAATTCGAAATTGCTCGATTTAACCCTTTACCCAACAAACCGGCCAAAACCGGCCAAATAAAGCTTCAACAGCCTAAAATATCTTCGGCCTGTCTCAATAGAACCATACAAATATGGATATCATTGGAACCGGCTCCTTGACCACATTGTGATAGTTACAGTTATACCCTGTGCCAATGCATTCTCTTATATATGCGAGTCGACCATAGGTCGCCTCGCATATATAAGAGAATGCATTGGCCTAAAAAAAATCTTTTTTTAACACTTTTTACCATTTTTTCTTACATTCTTTAACAATTTTATAATTTTTAATGTGTTAAGCCAATGCATTCTCTTATATATGCGAGGCGACCTATGGTCGACTCGCATATATAAGAGAATGCATTGGCACAGGGCCCTTCTGTTGGGTAAAGGGTTAAGTGACTTTGAGATAAATTTTGCTTTGCGTCGCTCACACTTATAGGATGTCTCCTGGGTAATTAATTCGATGTTTATTGTGATATAGGCTAACAAAAATCACAGAAAAACACGAAATCTCGAGCGGGAACTACTCCCTATTGTGAAGTAGATTATTGAGGAACAAGTATTAACAAAGATATAAATTCCCGGCCTTGTTTGTTCAATGTTATAAAGTTCTCTGTCAGAACGATTCAGAATTTCAAACAGTTCCCAGGTTTTGCACTATTGGAATATGATATCCACGGGCGTTAGCCAAATTAGATAATCATGGTATGAGCTAGCCCTATCGATAGACTAACTGTATGTACTCGTATAGCTTGTTGATGCATAGCTGTGAATGTAGCAGAATGTATTTACTGCGTGGATGTACCAAACTTGATCATGTATTAAATAGTGGTGTACAGTCTAGTAATAAATAACAATAATAAGTTCAAGTTCCACATATGAGTATCCCAAATGAACAGACGTATTTCCCGGTAGTATGCACGTGACGAATCACGTGGTTGAAATAGTCCGGCAGAATTGTGTTATTTATAGAAGAGATTATTTTCGAGCGAAGACAGGCAGTCTATACAGCAGGCCTATCATAATTACTGGAGCCTTTACTCAGATCAGGAAAAAATAGTTACTACAATCATGTTGCTGGAAGTCTGTTTGGTAAACTCCTATGACAACAGAACGGTGCATAATTTGAGAAATATAATATGGTTGACCTTATAGCATTTCAGATAGACTTGGTTCCATGTTGGAAATTACCACCATGTACTCTTTTTCCGCCACCGTTCATATTTGTTTTAACACAATTGTCCATGCTGCATTCTAATTCCGCACCGTATGCTTATTTGGACCACGAGAATGAATGGAAACTTTAATCGCAATCGCCAAAGTCCATACCCAGTACAGTACCGATTGAGGTAAGTCAACTTTGCTTGGTGTAAACAACATTTATTCCCAATACAAAAAATTATTAATATTTAAAATGCTAATGGATGATTATGGATGCTTGGAATGGACGAGACAACAAGCCTATATTGTGGCGCTCGAACGCCACAAGGCCGTTCGGGGCGAGTCAGACGGGCATTTTTGCTGGTTTGTTAGATAACTCAGTGGTGAATTTAATATAGATCACGCTCAACAACCTATAGCAAGAGATAAGATAATAAGTGGAGTGTGTGAGATTTGGGAATTGAAGATAACCAATTAAATGAAAGGACACTAGTTATATTTAAGAAAGTTTAGAAAGATGATGGTCATTGGTCAGTGGTGGGAAATTGACATACAGCTCTTGAATTATATGCCCATTGTGTCTTACTAGGTGTACAGAGACTACATGAGTTCGCTGTCCTTGGAACTCGGATGCATTATTTCAGAGCATACCTTACTCGTATTTAAATTCGCGCAGTACTATTTTTGGCGCATCCGTCAGTGCGCGAAATTAAGACTGAGCGAAAAATAGTTCGGCTCCTGACTATAAACTAATTAACCACAGGACAAACAAGACCGAGTGTTATGTCGATGAGTTACACACATTACGAAAGGTCGGACACTGAATAGACAATTACGCATATACGTGTAGGCCTACGTGTATATTAACATTCGGTCAACAAATATAACAAATTCAAAACCATTACCACAATACCAAGCGACGTACACATCATGGTAACGTAAGAAATAAACATATTCTAGATTGCAGTTCCATAACATAATAGTTATTTGGAGCATATACACATCCATTGTCGCAACAAAATTACGATGCAGTTAAGGTCAACATGATGTAAACCCGCAATGATCGTGTTTAATATACACATGTATCTTCAGATACGAATAGGAACTGAAACTGTCATCAGATCCACGACTTTTACATACATATTGCTGTCAGTTTTGAATTCGCGCACATAGGTGCGCGAATTTAAAGTGCGCGAATTCAAAACTGAGCGAAAAATAGTACTGCGAGAATTTTAATACGAGTAAGGTAGTCTGATTATTGTTAGATGGTGCCAAAACCGCAATGCTAGTATTCTCTTTAGTTCGTACCATCAGGAGTTACACTGGAACAGATATAAACCTGTATATTACCACATGAATGTGTCACGAGTCGAATCACAACAACGATAACCTGTTACTCGAACCTCTACTTCTTGCGTGTGCAAAGTAATCGTCTGTTGTTTCGGCACCCAACTAGAATTAAAAACTGCCCCGTTCGATAATGAACAACAGGTAATCAAACCATCTAATGAATGGTCCTACAGGCTCAATTTCATATTTAGCTCGAAGTCATGTTTGAGCTCTTGTCGTGGCTTGGCGTCCTTGGGTGATCCGTCAACAATTTTCTATGGTGCACTATACATGCCACATCCTTCATTCGATCGTCACCAAACTTCATATCGACCATCAAGATGACCTCTAGATGGGAAACATCGATCCCCCCGAAACTCGTTAAAAATATGGCCGACAGCAGCCATTTTGAATTTCAAATATGAATCCATTGGCACACCTTACGGCCAGCATTTATTGGAGTTATCACTCTTGGCATGACTAAATATTTGGTAACCGTTTAGATCACATCCTTCATCCGATCCTCACCAAACATCATATGGATATTCCGGGTGACCACTGGATGGGGCCATACAATATTTAGGAAATTTCATTGAAAATTATGGCCGCTAGCAGCCATAGATTTTATCCTTTGCATGACTAAATCCTTCGGATCACCATTCATGCCACATCCCTCGTCCGATCGTCATCAATCTTCATACAGATCTTCGAGGTAACCTCTAGATGAAAGCATTCGATTTGTCCAGAAATTCGTTTAAAAGCATGGCCACTAGCAGCCATCTTGGATTTCAAATCTGAATCCAGCGGTACACCCTGCAGCCCGTATTTATCAAAGCAATGTTTTGAAATTTTACAGGCATGTTTACGATCACTTCATAGTTTTAGATTTAAAAAAAAACATGGCCGACAGCAACCATTTTGGATTTTACTCTTTGCATGATTAATCCTTCTGTATACCATACATATATTTACAAATGAACCACTGTGAAGCATATGCAATTAAGTCACAGTATACCAACAAATAAATGTAACAAGAACAGACATTTTCGTCTCATTTACCAACAATGAGAGATTGAACAGAACAAATAAAACAGAGTACAGTGTGTCGGATATTACTAACCACGGTGACAGAGGGGCGGAATAGTACTTCTTTCACACATTTCTGCTCATTTCATGGTTAGAATATCAGTTTAAGTTCGCGACAAATATTCATACATTTTACATTTTGCAAAATCAATTTGTGTAAGATTGTACAGAAGTATGTACATGTATACAAATGAACAACTGTAACTCATATACAAGTCACAGTATACCATCTCATATATATTTTGAAGACCTCTGTCTGTTTGTCTGTCTGTATGTTTGTCTGTATGTTTGTCATTTATACAAATCTACGATTCTCGACCGATCGGGACCAAACTTGGTACGTGTGTGTAGTTTGACCAGGCGGTGGACGTTGTCGTATTGTCGAGCCCGTGCGGCGCCCGCTTCGCGCATGCGCAGAAGAGATCTCGGAAACGGGTGCAGCTATCGACTTGAAATTTGGTATGTGAATGTATCTTGCCCCGGATACGAATTTTATCGGGTCGCCGAGCCCGTGCGACGCCAGCTTCGCGCATGCGCAGACGAGATATCGGAAACGGGTGGAGCTATCGACTTGAAATTTGGTATGTGAATGTATCTTGCCCCGGATACGAATTTTATCGGGTCGCCGAGCCCGTGCGACGCCAGCTTCGCGCATGCGCAGACCGGATCTCGGAAACGGGTAGAGCTATCGACTTGAATTTTGGTTTTTGAATAGCCCGGACAACGTCGGGCTCATCGGCTAGTCTCATATATATTTTGAAGACCTCTGTCTGTTTGTCTGTCTGTTTGTCTGTTTGTTTGTTTGTCATTTATACAAATCTACGATTCTCGACCGATCGGGACGAAACTTGGTATGTGTGTGTAGTTTGACCAGGCGGTGGACGTTGTCGTATTGGCGAGCCCGTGCGGAGCCCGTGCAGCGCATGCGCAGACGAGATCTCGGAAACGGGTGGAGCTATCGACTTGAAATTTGGTATGTGAATGTATCTTGCTCCGGATACGAATTTTATCGGGTCGCCGAGCCCGTGCGACGCCAGATTCGCGCATGCGCAGACCAGATCTCTGAAACGGGTGGAGCTATCGACTTGAAATTTGGTATGTGAATGTACCTTGCCCCGGATACGAATTTTATCTGGTCGCCGAGCCCGTGCGACGCCAGCTTCGCGCATGCGCAGACCAGATCTCGGAAACGGGTAGAGCTATCGACTTGAAATTTGGTTTTTGAATAGCCCGGACAACGTCGGGCTCATCGGCTAGTCTATTATATATTTTGGAAGATATGTGTGTCTGTGTGTGTGTGTGTCTGTTTCCAATGGACTCGAAAACGGCCGAGCCGATTTCGATGAAACTTGCTATGTGGGGGTATTTTCGGCCGGGGAGTGACATAGGCCTATTAATCTGCCCGTGCGACGTGACCTTGACCTTGAAATGACCCGATGCACGAATATCACGGGATTTCGATGAAACTTGGTATGTGGGGGTATTTTCGGCCGGGCAGTGCAATAGGCCTATTAATTTGCCCATGCGACGTGACCTTGACCTTGAAATCGGGTCATTTCAAGGTCAAACGGCCGAATATCACGGGATTTTGATGAAACTTGGTATGTGGGGGTACTTTCGTATGGGGAGTCTCATAAGCATATTCATTTGCCCGTGCGATGTGACCTTGAAATCGGGTCAATTCAAGGTCAAATCGCAAATTTTGATGGGATTTCCACGAAAGTTGATACATAGGGTTACTTTTGTCCACTGAGTGTTTTGGACGGGTCGAAGGTCAAATCGGGTAAAACCGGATGGATTTCGATGGGCACGTTTGTCGGGAACTTTTGTCTGGGCAGTGTTTTGGACTGGTCAAATCGTGACCCCACTTGACCTTGACCTTCAAAACGGACAACTCAAGGTCAAAGCCCGGACGAAGTCGGGTCACCTTCTAGTATATATATGTAGGTGAATTATACATTGTATATCGATGTGTTCTCTGGCATCCCTAACATAAGAAATTGTGCAATTTGCCCCATGCGTTATATATATCCAGCTAAAACCGGTCAAGACTGATCATAGCTTATAAACATATTTCTAACATTTGTCCAAGATCTGAGATACACAAGGTATATGCCCAGTCCAAATAATCAGTGCATCAACTCTATATAGGCATTACAAGTGACAAGAGCATATTAGTCTCATTCGCCAATAATGCAAGTTTGAACAGAGCAAATAAAACAGAGTATAATGTGTCGGTATGGATTTGATTAACCCTGATGCCATAGGGACGGAATAGCAATAGGCAATATGGACTTTTTCGCACATTTCTGCTCGTTTCGTGGATAGAATCTCAGAAGAATTCGCGGCAATGATTCATACAGCATTATTCAAAATCAATTTGTGTAATATTGTACCGAAATGGTAACAGCACACCCATTACTCAATTTCCGGTCGCCATTTTGGTGGCCATCTTGGGTACGGATCGCAAACATCTTCAATGAGTAAGCAGAATAATACAATAGAATCATAAATATGTAAGATATATTCTCTCTAAAATACAGGTATAATTGACCAGGGCCAATTGAACAACGACGGCTACGTTGGACACCATCTTGTATGTGGTGTCTACACGGCCACGTATTTTTCATACTAACATTCTTCAAGTGGTGACGGAACATAATGAGAAGAATACTTCCAAACAATATACACTCTGCCCTATGCACTATCATCCTTTTGAACAAGTAGTTGGTTTACGCCGGAACACGATTTAAATTTAGACAAAAAGTGACAATTAGTCCTTCTGAATGTTATAAATTTGTTTAAACATTCCAGTTTGATTACGAAGAGTTCTCAAGCCCGGTGTGTAAATGTATATGTATGGAAGAAGCATGCATACATATAGGCCGAACTGATCGGTCATAGGTGTCACCCTCGGATGGCGTTTCCTCCGTCCGATACGGGAGAGTTTATTTTTTAGGCATTTGTTGAATTATCAGAACGTGAGAACGGGTCACCCATCATAGCTCTACACATTTTCTATAGGAAAATGGTCATAGAAAATTTTAGTATTGATAACAACATCATTGACCAATAATTTGCTTGATTATGGTACAATTTTCGCGTTCATATCTCAGAAAAACACTTGAAATTTACGAAGCTTGCCATGTTATTCCGTTAGTTTATTCTGGTGGTGACGATAATAGTTTAGCGAGCTTCCCGGAAAGGACTGGTTTTAATTTGTCATCAATTTATCGAATTCTGTTAAAAATTCTCCTTTAAAAAACAAACACAGATCTTAGAGGACAATGCAAATCCACAATACAAATAATAGCACACGCGTGTCATAGGGGTCAATAAATACGAAAATAGCCAGAAATCTCGAGGGTCCAGGAGTGCAGGGTCGAATGATTTTACCGAAACTCGTACTGTTCTCTTATACGGACTATATAATTATGCCGCAGAGACTAATTCAATCCAAGAATTTAGAAAACTCGACAATAAAGAGCGTTCATTAATAGTCTATTGGTTATAAGAATAAAGAGCGTTCATCTCACTTTTGTTCGGAAATTTGAAAACAGTCGGAAAATTATATGTCTTAGGCAAGTTTGACATGTAGATGTATGTCAATCCTATATATCAGTATAGTTCGTGTATTTATTGAGCTATCCTTTACATCCTTACAAATTACGTAGACCTAAATGCAACATATCCTTGTGCAAATAGTTTCACATTGGATCAAACACAAGATTATTTGGGCAAATTGGATATTTTAATTATATAATATTGGTATATTGAAAGAAAGTACTAAAATAATTTAAGAATAATATTCCTTTAAATATTCACATTGTTCATATTGGACTTATTTGATTTTGAAATAAGCCCATAGGGGACTATAGCCCGTTGGGTGACACGGACCACAGTGAAACACATTATAAAGAGCGTACATCTGGTAAGTCGTTAGCTGGTTTATTCGTGTTATTTTCCAGCCTGTTCTCGTGAAAATAAGCACAATTCGCGCTTTTTTCATATTGAAATAGTCCTATATAGGGCTGTTTTAATAACCAACGTTTAGGACCATATACATGAAGACCGTATTTGAGCTTTCAAATATTGCCAATATGAGCTTATTTCGAGCAATTATAAAATAAGCCAGTATTGTGCTTATTTTCACGAGAACATGTCATAAGTTACACTGGAATTAATCTGAACCCGTCGATTACCATTTATGCTGTGTATAGCGTCTGTGTTCCCGATTTACACCATTCTAGCTTTTGCAATGAGAATCATTATGATACGTGATACGACTTGTGCTCGAACACTGACTGGCCATTTTGCATTTGTCAGATATTCTCATCCATGTTGACAGCAAGTTGTTTGCCGACCTCCCAACTTAAGTCAAATAAATTTTCATAATGGTACACGTTTTGCTTTATGTTTCACCGCGTAGTTTAATCTGGACTACCGTCATTGAAAATAATGACATAGATGGTAAACTGTCAATAGCCCGCGTATCATATTTCAAACACAAGATCTCCCTTATTTAATTGCTACATGGATTGTAACACGAAACCATAAACAAACCCCTGAATGGAATACCATTTGTATTTGTAGGTTTCGTTTGATGTTAAGAATATGAAAAGGCTCTATCGTATGCCCAAATACATTGAGGTTGAGATTATTGCAATTCAACTTATCAAGGGAGTAGCCGGAATATAGTAATCGAACCAATCCAAACATTATTCGCGGGTCGGTATATAGCTATTAGAGCGATTTACATTGCAAAATTTATTATATCTTATATTTCGTTTGTTATGCAAACCATGTAGTAGAGTGTTTGGATATGTTTGCGTCACATAATTCGTTATATGTCCTTGAAAGCATAAACAGAACTGTACAGCGTTTATGATAAACAACACGAGACAGACGTGATTTATACTTCATTTTTAACATCTCATCTGCGAAATTATCGTAAATTCAACGTGATACAGACAGCGCTGATACCAAAATCAGATAGAGGCAAATATGTCCCGAAACACCAGGAGAATAGGATACATTTATACATGTATTGTATCGAAGTGAAATAGACATTATTGATATATTACCATTGTATAATAGATCAAATGTATAAGTAGTATGTTAAGCATGACTTTGGGAACTTAATACATAACTTTTCTGGAAAATCGTTACACTTCCCTACGATTCGTGGCTTCTCAGTGCATTTACACGTAGAATTCTACATAATACTCTTTGCATCAAAATTCTGCAAGAGGAATATATCGGAAACGAATACAGAGCTAAAGACTACAACTTCTGTACATGAATATCGTAAAACCGAACACAATGCACATATCTGGAACCAATTACCTACCAATATGCGTTTGTGTATGATATTTTCTGCTTTAAATACAACTTACATTGCTCATAAGAACAATATAACTGATAAAATGCAAAGATGTTGATATATTACTTCCAATATATTTATATTGCAAAAAGTAATGAACTATTTGTGTTTATGTTTTGCCCCACCCCCCACAAAAGCGAATTTGCACTGAGCTGCTTATGTAAATTTCGCAAAACGACACACACATATATGGCATGCGAACACCTGGGACACTAAATTTTCTTCTCAGAAAATATAACAGAACAGAATTTTCCAAAAATGTGGAATCAACATTGGAAGACAGATTCAAAAATCTTCAAAAACGAGAAATGTTAAAAACGATTCTACTTCCAAAGTTCTATCCTCTGATGAGATGAATCCCAAAATGCAAGTAATAAACTGTCCTGAATGTGTAGTTAAATAGTCGATCTAGAAATATATACCAAATGCGTGTTATATATTATTATCGCCACCAATGTGAGTCAATACAGTCAATATTCGCAATCAAATTCATGATCCTCAGTTCATCCATAGCTGTCCTCAGACCTCACCAAAACAGCGACATTCTTACTATACTATACACGATATATTACAAACCGAGTGATGTGTCAATTATTACTACCCCTCTTAAATTAAGACACATGTTTAATTCGTTATATTTAGTATATCCTTCAGTTAGCCAACATTGGGTGAATATTTATTTGTGTTATGTACAAGGAGACGACATGATGATAGCCTCCTTGGTTGTTCTGTCCAGATTATTCTTTATTGTTAAATTATGTTTTCAATACTATGTACCAATCGAGTTATAAATTAATATCCATATAGGACTTCATATGCAGAGCACGGATTGGCCGCGAATCGACTGGACAATGTATTCTTGCACTCGTTTCTTCCGGCACATTCACACTTGGAATTCAAACAGGTCGAAGTTTCTTCCACCAGGTCAGCCCCCATTGATACATATAGGCTTTGATTTCCTCCGTTCGGATTGGGAATTATGCCTATTATACATGTAATCGCCTAATGTGGTTTTCCTCGTATATATCAATATATATCCGCGCGATATCTGGTTGCGAACATAACACATAGCTTATAATTATATGTCCCGTTATTTAGAGCATGTCTGGTTAAACTGTACTATTCCTTTGTATAATGAAGCTAAATGTTTTTTGTACAGTGACGCATGAGATGAAGTGACCCCGTTGACGGGAAGGGCCCACGGAGGCCCCATGATAATGGCACACGGGGATGCGAACAACTCAATGCTTACTGTGAGAAACGCGACACTCCCCAATGTAGCTTCGAAGTTATGAATGAGTTTTGAAGGTAGATGTACAAGTTACGTAGTTATACCCATTGGTAATTTAACATAATATATGAGGCATGAAGAAGCAATAGGACCCGTCGTGCTTAGTAACCACGGGCGCGTCGTTGGAATCCCCACAATTCTGTCAGACACTAAAGCTTTCGCAAAACGTTAATGCGCTTTCATAAATCGAATGGCCAAGATCAGCATATGGGGTCATGCACCGTTTTTAGAATGGCGTCTTAGTTGTGTTTATGTTCAGTGTTGGAATGCAAATATATAGCAACATCGTACCCACTGTATTGTGACATACCACGTATCCCACTGTCGGGCAACAAATGTGGTGGAAGCATGACGGCAGTCTGAACACTTGAAAACTTGTCCAGGGCACTCTGGATTATCATGGACCCTTGCTATCAAGTGTCCAATGTTCTATTGAAAGTAACAGTTCATACCATATCCATTAGAAAAGTACCTAACAAACATACCTGATGAATCCTAATTTGTTGCAAGTAATAATATTGGATAATTATCAACTTATCAATATCTTAATTCGAAGCTAAACATATGGAAAGTACAGTTAAGACACGAAATGGTTATATCGATGGTAGTTAGAATCTTCTCGTTTGCTAGCAATTGTTAGTGCATATATATATACTGGAAGTTGACGATGGTTATGATCAGGATTGATAACTATAATGTGATTAATATGATGTATGATGACTATGTAATGGCTTTGTCTGGTTTATGGTTCCCTTGTATTTATGTAGATTATGTTTTGGCATCATAATGCACATTTGAACAACATTATAAATGTCGCTGTGGATATGGATGTGGATCTGCTCTCTTCACACAATTTATGTGAACCGACCGGAGGTTGAAACTAATGATTGGGCTATCTCGAATATACGCTTGTTCAAGTTGTTGCTGGAGTGTGGGATGCCAAAATGTAAATTTTTGACTGAGGTGACCACGTTTAGTAAATTAAATCGTGTCCATATATGCGCTGATTCAGCCATAAACATGTACATTCCTGCAACGAGTAAGATTTACACCTCACAAGTTTGTCAGATTGTCGAACCGTCTGTCCGTTCGTCAGTGTGCGCAACTTTGTCCTGACCTTTGTATTCCCACATTTTCCTATAATTGCTGCTGTTTATACTTGGCTAAGGTATTTACTTCCATGGGAAACTTCCACCTGCTATTAAAAGGTCGGAGATTTCAGTGGAGCTATCCCACCTTTTCGACATATTGTCTTTTGCAACATTTTGTTCGAGCTTGTACTATTTAATTTCCCCGAGTCAATTGTGTTGAATCGTGATACAGATATTTATCATCATGGCAACCGTGCGTCTTCATATATATGTGAGATTAGTCGGATCATTTGAAGAGAGTTCTTTTTTTATGAACACACAAATGTTATTATGGCGATCTTACTATGTGCCAATTGAACTGCGGGGGTATCCTCAATTCCACCGGGAGATTCCCATCTTTTGTAGTATATCGCGCGAATTCCATCAATAAATTTATTAATACATGTGCCGAAATAAGTTCCATTGCAGGCAAGATGCAATATACAATACTTTATTGCAATAACATCTCAATGGGCAGTTGCAAACGTATCCATACATATATATCCTCGCTCAAATACGCACAATCGACCTATAAGGTGAAATAGGTACATAATGTAATTATTTGATTCTGAAATAAGCAGATAATGGAGTCATGTTCGTTATTTCGTTTTATGGCGCGGGCCACAGTGAAAACACATGTTAAACAGCGTACATCTGAAAAGTCACGAGTTGTGTCATTGTGCGCACATAATCTGCTGAGAATCGCCTCATTATGAGCCGATAATATGACTAAAATGCTCTCATTTTCGGCACATTATCAACTCAAAATGAGGGTGAGGTGATTCTAAGCAGATTATAAACCTACAACAACTTCAATTGTAAGCAGATAATGTGCGGATTTTTGGGTAAACCGGATGTGCACATACATATAAAACACAGAGTAACGTTAAGTAAACCGTAATCCGACTCTTGAATCCGAAACTTTAAGGTCCGAATCGGCATCTCTGGTTTAGACTAGGTTTTATTCTAGACCAGGTTTAACTCCAGTTTAAACTAGGTTTAAGTAGGGTTTAAACTTGGTTTTACAGTAGTTAAACCAGGTTTATGGGAGTAAAACTGGGTTTTAGCGTACTTAAACCAAGTTTTGTGATAAACTCAGTTTAAGTTGAAACTAGGTTTTATTAACGTGATAAAGTTATGGTAATATTACTAATTGTTTGTGGTGAAGTGGCTATATTATCATCAGTATAAGCTTAGGTATATATGATTTATACGTACCATGCGTTGCGCCTCGAACATACACCTTTAAATATACTTTGAAAAAAATTCAAAGTTAAACCACCCTACCCCAGGTTTGACTAAAACCTAGTTTTTTGGGTTTAATTATTCGGCCGATATTTTTCGCCCAATATTGATGTTGTTTCTTCGTGAATATGGGAGTGTTTATTTTGAATCGGGGGAGGCGTTTATGCGCGACCGTTTGTCACTCAATGTAGATGCAGGAGAGTCTTAGTGGAATTCGGGGAGGCGATGTCGGTACTTATGAGATAAATTCTAACAAAATATGAGCCAGTGTGATGGATGATTTCTTGCTATATATGTCTGTTTGCAATACGCTCGTTCGGATGTCAATTTGGCGGCTGAGAGCATGGCGGGATCGGACTGATCAGATTGACACGTTAGACATGAACATGACTTTTGAAACTGATTCCTTATTCACAAAAAGGTCTCTTTCGGTCAATTTGACGCATGGGTTGGTGGCCCGCCCAAATACCCATCAGAGGCACCCCAGCCTTCACCCGGGGGAGGGTAGCGGCCACCCTGAGGGGGTGGAGTATGGACTATTTTGGAGAACTGTAAGGATTTCGGCCAATTTGATAGTATGGGTGGGTGGCTCGCCCCAAATAACCCATAGAAACACCCCACCCCTCACATCCGGGGGGTACCACCGAGGGGGTGAACGTGGGATATGGACCATTTTCGAGACTGGTAAGGATTTCGGCCAATTGACGGCATGGATGATGGATGGCCCGCTCAAATGTCCCATATAAACAGCCCACCCCTGAATGATGGGGGAACCACCCCAGGAGGTGAACATGGGGTATGGACCATTTTCGAGAACGGTAAGGATTTCGGTCAATTTGACGTCAGCAGTGTGGGTAGCCCGCTCCAACTACCCCCTAGAAACACCCTCACCCGGAGGTATACCACCCCGAGGGGGCGAAATGGGGTATGGACCATTTTCGAGAACGGTGGGTGGCACATGCCCCCCATAGAAACACCCCACCCCCACCCGGACCCTATTTTCACCCGCTCGGGTAGAACCACCCGCGGTAAGGGTGGGGGTGTTTCTATGACTATATTTGAGGGCGGGCCGCCCACCAATGACGTCATATTGGCCGAAATCCTTACCGTTCTCGATAACGGTCCATACCCCATTCTATGGGGTATTTGGGGCGGGTCACCTACACATGCCGTAATATCGACCAACAGAGGCATGTTTTTGCGAATAATGAATAAAATGCTCCCCATAGAAACACAAGGCCCCACCCGGACCCTATTTTCACCCCATCAGGGTGGTACCCTCCAGGGATTAGGGTAGGGTGTCTATATGGGATATTTGGAGCGGGCCACACACCCCTGTCGTCAAATTGGCCGAAATCCTTACCGTTCTCGAACATGGTTCATATCCCATCTTCACCCCTCGGGTGGTAACCCACCCCACCCCGCCCGGATGTGAGGGGTGGGGTGTTTATATGCGTTATTTGAGGTACCCTTCCCCGGGGTGAGGGTTGGGGTGTTTCTATTCGGTATTTGGGCGTACCCAATGTCCACATCCTCTGGTGGGACCCCTCCCCCCGGTGAGGGGTGGGTAGGGTGGTTCTATGGTGTATTTTGATCGTGCCACCCACTCCTGCTGCCAAATTAATTAGCCTAAATCCTTACCGTCCATACCCTTTTATCCCGGGGTGAGGGTGATGTTTCTATCGGGTATTATGGGCGAGCCACCCTTTCATCCCGTCAAATTCGCCGAAATCCTTCCCGTTCTCAAAAATGGTCCATACCCCATTTTCACCCGTCCGGATGGTACCCCCGGGGTGGTGGTGTTTCTATGGGGTATTTGTGGCGGGGCCCCACCCATGCCCTCAAGAGATATTTTTGAGTTCCAAAAGTCACGTTCGTCCATGATATTAGATAATATCTAACCGTTATACAACAGACCGTGCATTCGTCGTGATTTCTCAAAGCGCACGGGTTATTCCCCTGATTAGGAGATTATATAGCGACAACAGGTCGCGTGACCGGACAATGAATTGACAAGTAGCGATAATAAACAGAAAGACCACGCCTCCTATTCTTGCAATTGGACAAGTGATGCCCACAGGTAACGCAATCGACCAAATCTATGTCGTCCCAGCGGTGGAGAAAAACTTGGTTTTACTACTAAAACCCAGTTTAAACTGGTAGTTTAAACTAGGTCTAAACTGGAGATGCCGATTCGGACCTAAATATTTATAAATAAATCCTGTACAATTATGGGAAGAAATTTATGACACTACAACATGTATATAGAATTCTTACTACAAATACTGGTCCATGCAGTTAGTTGCAACATTGTAATTGTGCAGAATATTTTCATTTGCTATCAATACAATACAATGTTGAATTATGTATGCTGCAGCTAGTGATATGTTACCCTAAATATATATTTAAATATTCCATAGATAATAACCTGGATGTCAGTATGTTGGTTGCATTATCACAACTAAGTATACCTGCGAAAAGTTCAGGTGGGATAATCAAATTAACATATCTTCCTTAACATTGGTCTCTCTTTGCTGTTGTCTTATTAGCATTCACCAAGAACTTAAATGGTAGAAAAGATCCCTCGCACCTGCTCTTTCGATGGTTGATTATATCATTATTGCTTGATTACCTCTCGCCGTAGAACCCCATCAATATTTGAAGTTGGGCGTTTTCCCATCGAGTGAGCTGAGTATCAGTTTTAGTGTGTGCTGTGTCAAACGTCCGTAAGCTGATGTTGATATATTTACCTCAGTCGATGAATATCGAATAATAATGAGGAGTTGGGATTCATTCTGATATTCACGTGTAACCTACCAGTCTTCTACCTGGAGGGAGAATGCATGCATATACATTGTACGCCTAATGTCGACTGGCTCTTCTGTTATTTTGGTGGGTCCTGGAGAGTTAGCTACATGTGGTGTTGCAAATGGAATGTCGCTAAGGTGGGTGGCATAAATAAGGTTTAGTTCAACATTGATGACCAAGACAATATAAAAACAATAGTCCAGAAATGAAACTATTTCAAATTTATATATTTTCTGAAAATCTTGAGCGCTAATCTACTGCAAGTATTTGTTCAATTTAGTTTAATAATGTTTTATTCCATTCAAACCACAACATGTATAATACAATAGCATATAATAGTGTGTAGGATGAGGAAGTGGATTCGACTGTAAGCCTTAAGGGTTATATTTGCCGTCTCCACGAGTGGCCATATCTCAATTTGACTCAGTTGTGCTTCGTATAGGCAGGGAATTCATACGTTAATTTTTCATGTGTAAATTTGGATTGAATAAGAACGACGAGAGCAATATATGTAATTAATGTACTTAATACTTCGATTTCGCTTGTCATATCATTAATGGCAGCTGCTTCATAATTTTAGTTGGAAAAACGTTCAGTCATAGTTATACATTTCTGAACTATTTTAAAGGTAGATATGTTTTCCCTTGACTCGAGAGTCAAATTTCTAAATGTTCCAGAGAAGCATCCCTTTCGTTTCTTCCGTTCCATATGCACATAAAGGATTTGATCTTATGTTATTTTCGCACAAATCTTGATTAAGAAAACTACATCCAAGTCGAAGCGTACAGTGATGAACTTGCGATGGGCGTGAGTAATGATAATAGTGATATATGTATTTGTTCAATTTCTATGACAATATATCTTTTGTGCAAATTGGCACACCTATAATTACGTATGTATCTAGATCTGGCGAATGTCTTCTGCACGGTAACTGTCTACTAATATGGAACGACCAATTTCTTAGTCGCGAGAAGGGACACCACTCTATCTAACTGGACTATTGTTCAATCGAAATCGACCAACATCTAACTTGAACAGCATTAAACTGTTCGTACAATTCTGCAAAAGAGTAACAACAATAAGGATAGGTGTCAGTTATTTTCGCCAATGTCACGAAGAAAACACTGTCTAAGATATTTGTAAATGAAGCAGGTAGATTTTAGAAGTATGATACAGGGAACAGTCTGTCTGTCAGTGTCCGTTCACAACCACCTTATTTACCCGATAGTTTGTCTCGAGTCCTTGCTCATATATCTTCATTAACTTCATACGTAGGACCTTTTTTATCAGTTTATCTTCTGGGTGTTTGGTAAGCCTTGTGTCTGTTTCTTTAGCCCTCTATAATACATGAATAGATTATTTCGTCGTATTCTAAACGTATTTGTTCAATCCCGTATATTTATGGATGTTAAAATAATAGCCAAATTGTGCCTCATACAAAGTTACTCAGATAAGGTACAGCTATTACGTTTTGATATTTTCGCGGTTTTGTACCAGGAATCAGTCAACGAAACAACATATATTCCGCGCTAATAAACAGACGTAAATAATGACAGGCGACAGCTTTGTTATTAGAGGTGTTCGTTCACTAAGCATTCTTATCTACTTAGAAATGAACGTATATTATTCAAGTGTACTTTTATTTCCGAGAAGTACAATCTTAGGCAATTGCTGTCGAGTTGCTGTTGACTTGTCCTTGCCCCAATTGAACCAGTCGTCCGATTCGTAATAACTGTCCACTTTCAATGACAGTTACAGCGTTGTACTATATCGTACCGTCTCGTACGAAGTACACAAACATCCACCAGACGCATTTCTTATAGGAGCACCGGGTGAATGGCCTAGCCTTGAAAGCGACCCCAGTAGTTAACATCTTAATGATTATATGATTCAAATTAAGTGACATTATGACCGCCTCGTTAGTGTTCTGTCGACTTCTGTCTAACGACGCCATTGTGTAATCATTGCTCGAAAAGGTATGTCGGTTCCGCTATGTCAGTTTGGCGACAGGAATTACGTCGTTTCCAGCGTTATCATTGTTGCACACATCAGTCGTAGATGAAGCTATCTGTGAGGATGACCTCATGACATTTCATACTTTGATGTCAAACTCTGATTGCTGAAATGGAACGACATATCACGTCCTTTTTGACAAGAGCTAACTCATTATTAATTGAAAATCGCTTTTGTCAATCAGATTGTCACTGCCCCATTAAAGATCATATACGCCTGATATTTTTCCATAGAATTGACGATTTACTGTCGGAGACCAGCTTGCCAACCATACCTCTATATTCGTGTTATTCCATTTAAACACCTGGTCGAGAAAAACCTCTCTTTATTAAACTTTAAACTCCAGACTAAAGGTGACGCAATATTAATCTTCCATATTGCTCAAGTCAATAATAAAATGACGGATTTATATTAGCATAGATGATCAGCAAATTTGATCTAATAGTTGTCAAATCGACAAACCACCGCATGCAGACACGCGACCTGGTCCCATCAGAATGATGACCCAACTGGAATAGAACCATGGACAATCGCCCCTCATATCGACATGATCCGCACTGAATCTCATCAAATATGTATCCTTTGTGAAAGAACGTATCATGTCAGGAGAGAAATAATGTGTGTTATTATTTCCTCGACTACCGTAGAGGCTGAATGATCAAGGACTTGAGACCATAGTTAAGTGTGGGAGTTTCCAATGTCGGTCGCCAAGCACGATATCATGGTCAAACTAAATAGCTACAATCACAATATGACATAAGTAATGTAACCCCAGACCCACGTTAGGGTCACCTATATTCTTTGATCAAGTTTCAATGACGTTACGCTCAAGTCTCTTCTTTTCAATTGTAACACAAGAGGTGCAAGGTTTTGAACATCGAAAGGGATAGATTTCTAAGAAAATATTTGGAGTAACAATTGAAGTGAATTGACGTTTCTACCTCACATAATATCCTACAACAGCTACTACTAGCTTTCTAGCTAGTGTGAGACCTCCCTGTAGGCATGTCGCGTCGAGTGAAGTTCTAAAACAAAACGAGCAGGATATGTGTTGGTCGACGTAGTCACTATTTTTCGCATGTTAGTACTATCCCAAAATTGGAACTATGGACAAGCTGCGCTCCATACTCGATCTCGTTTGTGTGCATTACATTGGCGTGCGTCCAGGGGGAGTAGAACAAATTTGCCGGAAGGTATGCCGTTTTTTTGCGTCTGGCATTTTCGGGGACCCACCACCCCCAAACCTGCAAATCAAATAATTTTCTACTCCCAATTTTTGACACCCACCCCCCAAATTTCACTATAATTGGTCTAAAATCGCACAAAACTCTACTGATATCACTCATATGACTGGGAATGATCTCAATTAGTTCAAATAACAGTTTAACCTGTTTCAAAAGCTGTTTTAATTGAAAAAAAAATGTTTTATAAATTGCTGATCATCTGTAAACTTAGGTCATTGTGCAGAATGAAAAATATTTCATAATTTCTGACTATTTCCTGATTAGTCTGTCAACCAGCCCGTTATCTAACATATTCCATACCACTTATGTTAGTCTACTGGAGCAACTTCTATTATACTAAACTAGCTGAAACAGGCTCCCTTTGGGAACATATATTCAGCATCGGAGATACCTGTGGGACTTGGCACTCATTTTGATCTTCATTTAACGGCGGCCCCTTTGTGCGCTTCAAGCACATTTGGTCATGAAACATTTTCATTTATATATATTGTTTTAATAAAAAAAAAATTAAGATTGAATTCCTTGCTCATTTTAACAAAACAAATTTTATTTTATTTTTTTTAATTAATTTTTTTTTGGAACTAATACCATTATAACATCCGCCAGGGTACCCCGAGTCACCACACCAAATTTGGTTGAACTCGGTCCAGGGGTCTGTGAGAAAAATCTGGACAGATCCTTATATATGCAAACTTAGGTCATTGTACAGGATACACACAATTCCACAATTTCTAACCATTTCCCGATTAGTCTGGCATTATGCATTAACACTTTTGTTAGTCTACTGGGGCAACCTCTGTTATAATAAATGACAAACAGTCACTATGCCAGACTTAGATATTTTAGGTGTTGATGACATGCAAATATTTCACTGATTGGCTTGATGCACTGATGAACAGTGTGATGAGTTATATTCTAGCCATTGATAGTCACATTCATTTTTGAGACAGTTGATCGCTCTTTTTCCATGCACACAATAATCCAGGCTTTAGTTACATCAAGACAAGTTTATTTATTTCAGTTTTACATTTCTCGAAGCTTCTTTCCAAAGGGTGTCGGGAAGGAATGTATTCACCACACCGCCCCATATTAAAACATACCACAGCTTAATGTCATCTCCACTAAGGCCCATATGAGGTCACAGTAAACATAAATATGGTGTTTTTGCAGTTGTAAATCCTTATAATATGTTTTAAACTGTTACAAATGTCAAATAAGGGCACAAAAGGTCTTTAGTAAAAAAATTGCATGAGGTTGTAAAAAACGCGTTTTTTTGCCCCTCGGGCCACCCACCACCCCGGCATACACTCCTGCAATATGTTTACTACTCCCCCTGTGCGTCCATTATTAGGTCATCGGCTGTTGGCATACGCGTACACATATATATTCGGTTGGTTGTTGATTGTATTTAAAGTGACAGAGAACACTCTGCTGGGGTATGGGGATAGAGAATAATCGTGCTCAAAGTGTTAACTTTATATCCTAATTGGTAGAACATTTCCTAATTGTTTAATGATCTTAATTGTCTTGTATTTTCTACGTTTATACTTTGGTTTATTTCATACAATGAGGTTGAACTACCCTTACCGATTGGACTGTTATATATTTGTTCTTTATATAGATGGTTCACTAGTATTTGATATAACTTCTATATTCTAATTGGTAGCAAACTTCCTAATTGTTTAATGATTTATTGGTCTTAATTGTCTTGTACTTTCCACGTTTTATATTTTGATGTATTTCATACAATGAGGTTGAACTATCCTTACTGAATAGACTTTAATATATTTGTCATTTTATATGAACGGCTCACAATGATTTGGTAAAGATTAAGTTCCCTTTTGGAATCTGTAATCGTTAACTTTATAATCAAGAATCCATGTTGGAGCATTCCCTTTAATTCATACTAATATTCCGCATATTAGTATATTTGCTGTTGGCATACGTGTATAGCTTCGTTATGTGGTTGAAGTCATCTAAAGTCACATGGAACACTCCGATGGAGTATGGGGATAGAGAATATTCGTGCTCAAAGTAGTTGTTCACACAACTTTTTATCCTAATTGGCAGCATAATATTTTTTCATATGAATGGATTATCGTTGGCGGAATGATTGCCATTTGTTTATCGACGACGAATTCGTCCCGAATAAAAGGGAAACCATTTACAATTGTGTTGTTCTTCAGACGTTGTGTTTTATAAAAGGTACGATCGGTTATATTTGAATTTCCGGTAATGTTAGTAGATTGCCACATTCTGCCAGCTGACATAGTACTAGCTATCAGTCAGGTTGATTCACATAAGAAATATGTCTTTAACCCTTTCGATACTAAATACTCATTGACGAGTAGTTCCTTTAGGAAATGTTCAGATAATAAGCTTCGGTCGTTTGTCGAACTTATTAGCTGAATATTTCCCGCCAATAATTAGGAATCACTCTGCACTTGTATAACATCTTCGTCTATCTGTCGTCGGACTTTATTACCTGAACATACCTTCAAATGGATAATAGATGTGGGTGATCCGTAATCAGTAATCCGAAATTATTTCTTTTTACAATTTTTTCAAATGAAATAATATGACGGATACATTTACATATAAGGACGAGTTCTAAAAACTTACATGGACATCCGCTCCCTATACAGAAGGTATTATATATTATATCTCACGTAACTTTCTCGCATTCTGATTGGCTGCACACTGCTGTATTATTTTACGATATTATATCTCACGTGACTTTCTCGCATTCTGATTGGCTGCACACTGCTATACTATTTTACGATAGTACCCCTGTCGGATTCCTACATGCCTACTATTCTTTTTCTATTTATAGTAACAAACTCATTTCGCGAAATCGGGCTGCCGCCTGAAGATACGGCCAATCTTAAAATATACCTTGTGTGATATTTGTTGCAATATCGGTATATCATTAGATTTATTGATGAATTGCAATGATCTTACAAATGCCCGATGATATCAAGCCAATGTATTTCATAGTTTGTCCGTTTAGTTGGCAAGCGGCTAGTCCTAATTTTGCAATGCCATTGGACGTTATTTATAATTTCCTTTTCCGGTTAATCGAAGTTAAACAAGTTGACTTATAAACTTTCGCCAAAATGTCTTTGCTAATGACGTATTTATAGAAATGAATCATGAAGAAATGCTGTTAGATGTAACTAATAACATAGTTGTGCTCCCCTGCCATCGTCAAAATATTGCCGTAAATTGTAAAATCTGAGACCTATTTCCAAAATTCAAGGTAAATAAAAATGTGAAAAAATCAGAAAATCAAAAT
Source organism: Siphonodentalium dalli (assembly GCA_032622095.1). Lineage (NCBI taxonomy): Eukaryota > Metazoa > Mollusca > Scaphopoda > Gadilida > Siphonodentaliidae > Siphonodentalium > Siphonodentalium dalli. Next base: position 138,342,480 of record CP136062.1, on the reverse strand, counting down.
TGTGTGAGAATTGGCACAAATGTTCGATATAATATAATAAATAATGAATGTCTTGTAGTTGACTATGCCAAAATAGTGGTCCTTGATGAGGAATAGTCCACTCGCCTGCGGCTCGTGTGCTATTCCTCCTCGATGACCACTATTTTGTCATAGTCAACTCCAAGCCATTCATTATCTATATAATAGTACCCCAGTAGGATCCCTACATACCTACTATTCTTTTTCTATTTATAGTAACAAACTCATTTCACGAAATTTGGTTGCCGTCTGAAGATACGGCCAATCTTAAACTATACCTTGTACGATACTTGTTGCAATATCGGTATATAATAAGATACATTGGTGAATTGCAATGATCTTACAAAAGTCCGATCATATCTAGCCAATGTATATAATAGTTTGTCCGTTTAGTTGGCAAGCGGCCAGTCCTAATTTTGTGATTCCAGTGGACGTCATTTATAATTTCCTTTTCCATTTTAATCGAAGTTAAGCAAGTTAACTTCTAAAAATTCGACAAAATGCACGAGTCACAAAGAGATGCTATTAGATGTAACTAATAACATAGTTATGCTCCCTGCCATCGTCAAAAGATTGCCGTAAATTGTAAAATCTGAGAACGATTTCACGGTAAATAAAAATGTGACAAAATCAGACACAGAAATTGTATGAGAATTGGCACCAATGTTCGATATAATATAATAAATAATGAATGTCTTGTCGTTCACTATGCCAAAATAGTGGTCATCGGGGAGGAATTGTCCACTATTGTGGCATAGTCGACTCCAAGCATTCATTATCTATATAATATATAACAATGTGGAATACAAAGCAGGCTTCGTTCCTTATGGACTCAGTGGATGTCTTTTCGTTGGACATGGCGATGAGTAGTTCTGAAACAAAACCTTTCCATCTCAAGCAAGTGTTCCATTTGTCGCATGATGTACAGTTGAGAGCCATTGAAACACATTGATGAATGAAAACCTAACATTTGGTGAATTTCGGGTGAAAACAAACACAAGTTTATTTGCTGACTGTCCCTCTGATGACCGCTCTGGTGTACCCCGGCGCCATCCAAATCTCCAGTTAGATAACTAGCATGTTTTACAAAGGCTATCTAGTAGCAATTACGCGTAACGTTGAGCACATGTGAGATTTATTTGCGCCCGTTTCATTGTATCGTGCTAATCGGTTAGGCCTATTGATATGCCAGACACAAATCGCCACTGTTTATTCTTGATGTTCCCTGAATGACTAGTGATTTACTACCCGCTATAAAGGCACAGAAGGAGGTCACTGCGATTGTCCGGCATGATTCTTTTCTGAAAGAAATTAAGACAGAGTAATTTGTCATGAGCATAAAAAGGGTATTCACATGGATTCCCTTATGTGCTAAGAATTTCCTTTTTGTATCAACCGATGTGCGCACGAATGTCGGCCATATGCTGGTCTCGGGTCCAGGCCAAAGTTTACTGTTAGAACGGCCATGACGCATTTCAACTTTAGAATTATCGCTAAGAAGTGTTATATTTAAACTTATTTTATTTGTAATATAATACAAAATGGATTGGGGCACAAGTCCCCTCTCCAGTGTTCATTCATGCAACAATATATGTCAATAAAGCTGAATTGGTCATTGTCGCATGGTTTCGTGAAAACTGACACTCACGATCTCCCAAACGTGAAAAAATACACACATGATCTCCCGAAAGTGCAAAATGTCATCCAGCATCTCAAAGTCTCATATAAAATCGATTTCTAAATTAGTCGCATGTTCACGGGGGATGACCAATGCGGATGGACACTGGTAACGGTAACGATTCACACTGGTTATTTGTAGAAAACCGGTTACATGTGGTCCAGGTAACTAGGTAATTTAGTCCACTATTTGTTGAGTATAGAACATCGCGACTTTTCCAATTTCTTCAGAAGAGATTTCGCTAGAAGAGGACAGAGGACGAAATTTCGTCAAATATCACCTTGATATTATTTTTATTGCTAGATTTCCGAGTTCTCTCAATTTCGCGAAATTCGCACTAAAGTATTGAAACTAGAGGTCACTTGACAACACAATCTGGTATTTTATGCACAATGTTAAGACAACTCATTTCTAAATCTCGTCCTGCAATCCCGATGTCCTTACGCCAAGTCTGAAAATCACAATAACACTTTGAAAGTAGTTACCCTAAATCTCCATTTCATATATAAGAAGTCATAGAACCCGCACAAAAGGAGAGCGGGGCAGCAATTGTTTCTACCTGGAATGTCTCAAAATATGTTGCCGGTCATTTGCAGAATCAACCAATTGCTAGAATCACTAAATTCACCATCTGTGGACCTCATTCTGCTTAGGCCTCATATTCTCAGGAAAGTATCTTTATTATCAAATAAAGAAGTTTTTAGTATGTTTAGAAAGTTTCTTTCTAAACATATTGGGGTAACGATGCACACTGGTTATTGTTACGGATTCACGCAGATACCCAATACCAAGTGTACATCGTTATCCAAATATTGTGGGTATATACCTACATTCGAAGTATTATTGTTAATTTCCGACTGGTCATAAGGGCATCATAATTGCAGGAAGGGATTGAGAAATTATTTGTCTTAACATTAGTATGCACAACAATACCAGATTGTGTTATCAGGTGCCAGCTGGTTCTAGTAATTTCTTGCGCATGTCACAAACTTTAGAGAACGCGATCGTAATAAAGGAATAACAATAATATCAATTGCTGTCAATTGGATATTTGACAAATTTACCGTTGTCACATTCAAGCGAAAGCTCTTCAGATGAAATTGGAAAAGTTGCCGTGTTCGATAATCAACATATAGTGCATTAAATCACCAAGTCATCAGTAACATGATTTGTACCAATAACCAGTGTGCATCGTCACCATACTAGTTACTTTTTTACTTTAAACATATTTTATTTGTAATAATACAAAGTGGATTGGCGCACAAGTTACAAACTTAATGAGCCCCTCTCCGGTATACATTGTTACAAAATTACATGATTGACAAAGTGGCACAATAAGTAACTTATTTACAGCTGCGTGGAATGTGAGAGAATGGTGACTGGTGACGGATGATCTTAGCGGATCGTTAGGAAAGGATGATGTAAGGTCGTGGGAGGTGCCAACGTCGATTGTGCTTATTTAAAACAATGTTATGGCCGAGCATACTAGTTTGCATCCGTATCGGTCACCCCTGTGAAGTTAATTAAATTATAATAATAATTTATTTGTGAAATTTCCACGGAATTTGAAATAGTATTGCACTCGCGTTGAGTTTGACTGTCACAGACGAAACAGACTTCTAGATGCTGGGTGACGTTTTGCATGATAACATGTGACAGTAACCAATTCAGCCACAATAATGTAATGTATCGACAGCTGTGGTAAATGTGGATGATTTGTAACCGGTGGATGAGTGTAACAGGATGACGTGAGATGGTGGAGGTACCAACGTCGATTTTTCAAGCTTATTGAGGCAAAAACTTTGTTTTAATTAATAATTTAATTAGTACGGTGAACATTAACGAAAATTAATTAGTCTCCACAATAGAACGTTAGACTATTTTGAATAGTTTCACTTTATTTTGTTGGGGAGTTCGGGGTGTCAAAAGTTTACCGTTCATATGCGTTAATTTAATTCCTTCTCTGTGTAGCGAATGATACCGGTACTTCTCCGTTCATTCAGACTGGTTGCGGGACACATGAATACAAGAAAACCATAGTCAGAAATGGTAACGCGCTCAAGATCGTATATTATATGCCCATGATTGTAGAATCTTTTTCATTTCTGTTATTTGTAATAATTGGCTTAGCTTATCACAAACCAAAAATAAACATTATTGACATAATGTGAACGCCAATAAACGAAATTGAAATTCTCAACTACAACTTTTACCGGGCTCGGCCTCGGGGTCGCACTACAGCTCGGCCTCGGGGTAGCACTACAACTTTATTGTGTCCCAATAATTAACATTCTATAAATAGAACCCACATGCGCTATGGGAGGGGTAATGTCGCAAGAGCTCTACTCGACCTTCACCTCAGAATTTGTAGTCACGTTATATTCAACTAATTAACGGGTCTTTTTCGTGTGGTTTCTAGAACACCAAAGTGGGTGGAATATCTTGATATACAAGTCAAATTTCACATGCGGGTGGAATGGAGTCGATTTGATATTATAGATGCGCGCCCAACGAGTATACCATTTATTGATGTCAATGACGAGTATAGCTCTTGCGACATTACCCAGCTATCTGCGCTATGGCACCCCACAGGCGAAACAAGAATTTGTACATTAGTAAACACGCGGCGCGCGTGATAATTAGTATGAACACCATCACACTGGCTCCATTTTATGGGACATTTCGACCAACGGGCTGTGCATGCGCTGAAAGCTATGCCAATAAACGCTCTTGATGTGTTACCATATCAGGAATAGACTTACATGGAACGCTCTTTATTATGTGGGTAGAAGTCTTTCTGTAACATATTTAGTCCCCATTCGGCAAACCTCGTCAGATTCCGTACCGTTTCAGACTCGGCTTTAATACAACGCCATGATTGGTTCGAACTATATCACGTTATGTTTAGCTGGGTGACTGGGTCAAGGATAGGCGCGCATTTTTAAATTTAGTTGTATTCCGTCGATGCGTGGGTAAGAAAACATTTACATTTAACTTCAAATTAACAATTATTTAAGTTTTGTTTTACAACAATTATATCGAATAGTCTATAAAATATCTACATGAAATTAACGAATGGCCTAAATTACGATGCCGTAATGTGGCGTGATTGGTTTGGGTGGGTCAGTAAACAATTCCGCTTCTAATGATGTATAATATATATATTCTACTTACCGTTGAGTGGTTTTTGAAGCGCAAGTCGGTATAAAAATCCGTGTCTTTGACCCAGTTCAGCGGAAACCACATCGAACGAGTGAAATTTTACAGCCGGTTTGCGTCAGACATGTGTTCATAACCACATGTTTTTCTGAACCAATTTTTACACGGGATACAATAAATTGAAGAGTAATAAAATATCTTTCTACTTATATATGAGGCATTTATGTAACAAATATTGTTTTGTGTATTTTGAACCTGATTGTGGACTTTGAAAAAACTGATAAAAAAAATTAGGCACGGCCAATTTGGATACCTTTCTATAGGATTAAGTACTATTGGGGTGGGGTTCATTTTTTTTCTGGGGACCTGTGCTATTGTCATTGTTTGAAGTCCGTTGTTTGTGTGTCCGTCAGTCGATCAACAATTGCATTTGGCGCACTCTACAGACCACATCCTTCATAACTCTAGATAGGAGCCATCGATTTTATTTCCGCAACTTGATGAAAAACATGGCCGCCCGCAGCCATGGTGGATTTCAAATTTGAATCCATCAGCACAGCCCGCGTTTATTGGAGAAATGTTTTGGAAATGTACAGGTATTTTTAGGATCCACTCTGGATGCATGGGAGCTATCGATCCTGAAAGATTTTCGATTTAAAAATTGGCGGCTGGCAGCCATCTTGAATTTTACTCTTTGCATGACCAGATCCTAATCCTTTGGCACATATTAAAAACCAAACACCTCATCCGATCATCACCAAACTTTATATCGCTCTTCGGGGTGACCTCTAGATGGGAACAATCATTTGTTTTTTAATTCGCAGAAAACATGGCGGCCATCTTGGATTTGACTCTTTGTATGTTTAAATCATTCGGCACACCCTACATGCAGGTCACACCCTTCACTCGATCGTCACCAAACTTCAAATGGATAACGGGTGATCTCAAGATGGGAGCCATCGAATATTTCAGAAATGCGTTAAAAACATGGCCGCCAGCAGATATCTTGGATTTCACATTTAATCCATCGCCACACCCTGCAGCCTGGATTTGTCAGAGAAATGTTTGTAATTTTACAGGCATGTTGGTGTCCCCTCTGGAAGGGAACTATCGAATTTGAACGATGTTCTACGAGAAACATGGCCTCCGGTAGTCATCTTGTATTTTACTCTTAGCATGACAAAATCCTTTGGCACACCCTACAGACCACATCCCTCGTCCGATCATCACCAAACTGTATACGGATCTTCAGGGTGACTGCTGGATGGGAGTCATCGATTTTTTTCCGAATTTAGTTGAAAAACATGACCGCCTGCAGCCATTTTTGACTTTACTCTTTGCATGACTAAATACTTTGGCACATCTTACAGACCACATCCCTCATAAGGTCGTCACCACACTTCATATGGATCTTCTGAGTGACCAATAGATAGGAGCCATCAATTTTTTTCCGTTGAAAAATATGGCCTCTAGCGGTCATCTTGGATTTTACTCTTTTCGTGACTAAAACCTTCGGCAACCCCTACACGCAGCCACCCCCTTTCGACAGTAACATCATATATGATTCTTCGGAGTGACCTCTGAATGGGAGCTACCATTGTTTTTCCCCCAGAAATTCACCAAAACATGGCCGCCAGCAGTCATCTTGGATTTCACATGTGAATCAATCGACACACCCTGCAGCTCACATTTATTTGTGAAATGTTTGTAAATGAATGTAATTTATCCCTTTACCCAACAAACCGGCCAAAACCGGCCAAATAAAGCTTCAACAGCCTAAAATATCTTCGGTCTGTCTCAATAGAACCATACAAATATGGATATCATTGGAACCGGCTCCTTGACCACATTGTGATAGTTACAGTTATGCCCTGTGCCAATGCATTCTCTTATATATGCGAGTCGACCATAGGTCGCCTCGCATATATAAGAGAATGCATTGGCTTAAAAAAAAATTTTTTTTAACACTTTTTACCATTTTTTCTTACATTCTTTAACAATTTTATAATTTTTAATGTGTTAAGCCAATGCATTCTCTTATATATGCGAGGCGACCTATGGTCGACTCGCATATATAAGAGAATGCATTGGCACAGGGCCCTTCTGTTGGGTAAAGGGTCTACAGAATACAAGCCCTTTACTGAAACTGTTTGACTTTCCTTCTTATTCTATTGGCGGCTCAGTATAAACTTCACGCCTCAAATTGAGCTAGAGTGTCACTGACACTTTGATTTTCTCACAAGTGAGACAAACATTCTTCATTTCAGCATATCAAGAATCGAGTAACAAACTTAGGAACGTTATTCGCTGTTCATTTATGAAGAAAGGTGGGGACCCGACGATGGATTTTTCTATATTTTAAGATGACGCTGAGGTGACAAATTTGTCAAAATCGTAGAAATCTTAGTTCCTCCCAGCTAGGAATTCAAAACCATTTGTTGAATTACAAAAGTGATAATTATAACCTGAGAATTCGGTAGGATGTTGTTATACAGAAGACAAAAAACGATTTCTAAAAACTAATTTGCAGTTGATTCTTTGTGGAAATCACAAAACAGCGAGCTAATTTTGTGATCTGGTACACTCAACAGTCTATTGGTATATATCTCCTTTGGTAGAGAACATGGATATTCTTTTTGAAAACAAGGCAGTGTCACTTTGAAGAAAATATCCAAAATTGCTTTAGTAGTATATTGCTTTAGTAGTATATTGCTTTAGTAGTATATTGCTTTAGTAGTAAATTGCTTTAGTAGTATATTTAGTAGTATATTTAGTAGTATATTTAGTAGTATATTTAGTAGTATATTTCTTTAGTAGTATATTTCTTTAGTAGTATATTTAGTAGTATATTTAGTAGTATATTTAGTAGTATAGTTAGTAGTATATTTAGTAGTATATTTAGTAGTATATTTAGTAGTATATTTAGTAGTATATTTAGTAGTATATTTAGTAGTATATTTAGTAGTATATTTAGTAGTATATTTTCCCGCAAAACAAACCAATACTTCTACTGAGGATTAAGCTTCAATTCTGGAAGATTATTTCTGAAAGGTTGATGTATACGTTTAATAAATACTCTTATTGACTTTTTATGCCACAGAAAGACAAATTCTAGTCATAGAGAATTTAGAAAATTCTAGCATTTCAGCATGGTTCAATAATTAAGGAGCTTTTTTGCTGTTAGTCTGTTCCTTTAATAAATGAATGTAGTGTGCGGTTTATGAGTGCTAATGCGCTGTGGCCAACGACTCCATTGTATTATCACTCAATGAAACACATCAAACTTCATTTGTATAGGTTTTTCCTTATTTATGTCTACAAATTAGCTTAACTTATGCTTATTGTTTTATCTGATATGTCCTTAAAACGTAATTATTAACAAGATGCGATGCTGGATTTAGTGTAACATAAGGAATATGAACATAATATGACAAACAATGAATAGTGTCTAACTTATGTACGCAAATGTGAAACAGCTGGAAAATTTATATGCTTTCGACAAGTTTTTATAATAAGTGGATAAAGCATGAAGATTGTTATCGGGTGTATTTATCGAATTATCTTATCCCTTCCAGATTAGGTACATGTGTATGTGATACTTGTAGCCTGTTGGCTTAACTCGAGCTAGACACATAAACGGCCCTCCAGCAAATATCGCTCGTTCCCCTCAACACTATGAGATTTACCGCCCCTTTGATTGTTGACTTACAGCAGAGAAAACAATATATGATCGATTCTTCGAGTGGATACCCCTCGAGAATGGTTTATTGTGATGTCCGATTGGACATGATATCTGGGTAAGATATTATCTTCACCAACGCGGAGACCATCAAAGACTCCAAGTCGCCATCGTGTCGCGATACGGGTCTATAACCACGATTCTATGATTGTAGGTCGCAGCTAGACTCAAAACGCCAACCGGAATATTTTATGAACCGAGAAATGTGATTTGGTTTATTGCGATTTATTGGGAATTAGAGCCAGCTTCGACACAACTGGGTTGCGTATGTTAGCCTAAATTAATGCTGCCTAATGCACCAACTGAGTCATAAGCGTGTAGCAGGACTATATGCGTAATAGCTGGTAAACCCAAGCTTGCTTATGACCTAATCAGACGAGTAAGATATCATGTTCGCCAGTCTCTCACATTCCAAAGAAAATATGTAAGAAGATATTACGAACATATTTATTAACGACCAACAGTTGCAACCACATAGCATATATATACTAACTATACCGAAACACGTGACGTGGCCCACACTGGTTGAGTGGAAGTCGATAGCAAGGTCAAGATGGTGCTGCGGTAATTAACAAGACTGGATGCCACCCATATGTGTGCATAGTAAAAAGTATTGTTGAAAATCAAAGCCAGATAATTTAGAAATAAGATATATTCTTTTTAGCAGAACTTAATTATTTCTAAAAAATAAATTATAATGAACTTGAGTTGAATCATCACACAAATATTGTTATATATTATACAGTGGTTTGTTAGTTCAAGTAGATTCATTTTTGTAAGACAAATTGTGTTTGTCTTAAAAATCAGGAAGTGTTGGTTTGTAAGAAGTACGTCAAATTGCATCAGCGGCATCGTGTCCAACAAAATAAATCAACGCTTTAACTAGATAGTTCTAACTTGTCAACAAACCCACTAGTTTGAAGATGTACATGTGCAGTCTGTTCTCCCGAAAACCGGCACACTATCTGATTATAATACAATTTGCTTTAGGTAGATAATCTGCTTAGAATGGCCTCGTTTTGAGTCGATAATGTGCTGAAAATGAGAGCGATTTAGTCACGTTATCGACTCATAATGAGGCCATTCTAAGGTGATTACATGCTGGCAATGACCCACATATGACAAAATCACTACTGTTCAGGTGCACATGCGTTATCACTTTGGCCCGTGCCATAAAACGAAATAACGGCTATGACTCAATTATCTACTTATTTCAGAATCAAGTAATCACATTATATCTATCTAGCTCCAACATTATAGGTCGAATATGTGCGTATTTGTACGAGGTTATGTTGACCTGTGTCTATATATGTTATTAATTTGTGAAAAAGTTGTCATATCTATCCTTCCTGAAACAAGTCATATATGCGCCACCAAAACTCTGTTCCAATGAGCACTGGATACTGATGTTGGTGAGACCATACCAACATATACGTGTCTCACTATGCCCACAATGCAGGCACCGGAACTGTCGAAATGTTATCCTTTCACCACCATCGACAGCACAGTTCACAACTTAAATACGGCTTATTCATAAGAACGCTGGTAAACTGGAACCAGAAAGTACTCAACTGGGAACGGACAAACAAGGCTTGGATTCGAAGATCTCGCCAACATCGACAATTAGATATTGTAACTGTCCGGTTGTAGGTATGCAATGACACACTGCACCAAAGACCAGAAGCTGACGGACAACCCTCAGTACTAGAGGCAATTCATATACAGATGTATGGCGAATGACATCGATACCGCGCACATAAATCCCAACACGCACAGTAATGACATATTATGCACTTGTTCGGGTGCGTAAATCTGATTAATTAGTACTCAGGCGCTATGCAAACTGGGGAAATGTAGCATTCTACTAACATCGTCGAAAATATCAAAAGAAATGGACCACACCACTACATAGAAAACATCGTGTTAACTACTCTCAATTGTAAATATTTACAGCTTGATTCGGGACGCAACTATCAGATATAAACTAACGCAAATGATTTCGCCATCGAGAGTCATCGCATTTAATTCATATATAAGAATGACGGTGTGTGTTGTAAATTTGGATTAATATTCGTAAAAATAACTACTTTGAGCAAGATTATTCTCCATTTCTATTTTATCACACTACCGGAGTGTTTAAAGACGTGTTATGTACTTGATCGGGTACGTGAAACCGACAAGTTTGTATTCAAGCTCTATGTCAACTGAAGGAATGTAACATTATACTAACATCACCGAAAATTTGAAGCAAATCGACCACACCATTCCATAGAAAACATCGTCTGAACTACGCTCAATTGTAAATCTTTACTACTCTATTCGGGACGCATCTATTGGTGATAAACTAATGAAAATGATTTCGCCATCGAGTGTCACTGCATTTATTTAATATATAAGAATGATGGTATGTGATGTCACTAACTACTTTGAACAAGATTATTCTCCATTTCTATTTGACCATCCGACCTGAGTGTTTCACATCACTTTAATATAACTTTAATAGAGTGTAATCATGTATCAAAATCAAGGATGTTCTCGGCTACTCTACTGATGTTAACTAAAAAAATGAGGTACATTGTGTCATGCAATTTGGGTAGGGCTGGTGTGGTAAAAGGACAAAGGGCACTAAAATGATGTTTCCTACAGAGATGTGTTGTGTACTTTATTGCCGTGAACAAAATTGCACATAATTGTACATAGTTCGGTTACTAATTTGATCGTCACATCGCACAAGGTTGTAATATGTTGATAACATGGACATGAAATAAAACCTCGACTCGACCTTGGTTTACTTTCAATAGTGCTATGTTCATCCATATTAGTGTAAACATATTTATTGAGTTAAACTCAGCTTAAGTGATCGGAGCACAAGTTACAAAACTTACAGAAAACTGTTGCTCCACTCCAAACATATTAGAACAAACTTCTAATAGAGGCGGTGACATTGACAGCACAAAATAAATACAAACTGAATAAATGTATATAATATATATCATAATCCGTTGGCGACAGGGAATGACCTACTACTACATTTATATATGATTAGAAATGCTCCAGTTGTGGTCTTAGAGTACATTTTAAAGGTTATTCTTCGAACCGCTTAGTAGCATTGACGTATGCCTGTACTGTCGAATAATTCAAAATTAGTTCGAAAACATTGCGTAGATACGCACAGAAATTTAAATATTTTTGAAAAGAAACGTTCGATGAGTAGTCTCAGAAGAAGAAATATCATCGATTACAAAGCAATGGCGAGCGGCAAAGTAACAATGGGAAAGTCCACTGCCAGCAGGAACAAGAATCCTTCGAAATCGGGAGAAGAGAAATCAGATTCAGAAATCGAAACCGAACCGAAGCCGAAGGATGTTCAACTACCGTCAGATTCAGATCTCGAAAGCGACGATGAAGAAACGGAACAGATCAAAGAGGAGATCCGAGTAGAACAAGAAATCGCTGCAGCCAAGAAAAAGCAGCACAGAAAGACAGAGTTGAGAAACGAGCTGATGAGGCTGAAACAGAAAAATGCGGAGCCTTCTCCAAAAGTTGACAAGAGAGGTGAGCAACCAAACTTAGAACAATTGTCAATTATAGACAACCTTAATCGAAAGGTCGATAGTTATATGAGGGAACGCAAATACAAAAAGATTCCTTTGGTAAACATGGCGTGTGCTAGCAACGATGAAAGTTCAGACTCAGAAGTAGATACTGACTGTAGAGGTGCTAGTGCCAGAAAGAAAAAGATTATATCTGGCATCACTAAAACTCCTTGCGACGTGGTGGTCCAATCTATTAGATGGCCGCAATCAGCGTTGAAGTATGACTTCTTCGCTAAAGAACCTACCAAATTCAACAAACTGAATCCCTTCCAGTTCACAGCAGGGGAATTGGAGATAATTCGTGATCCTACTATACATGTGATGGAAAGGGAAGGCCGCTTAGAATTATTAAACAAAATAATGTATTATGGCACAGAATTTGATTGGCATATATTATTGAAATTTTATGCAGCTTGGTTAGGATCGATTGAAAAGGGTGAAAAGCAATGGGGTGATGATACCACTAGCCTGGAAGTCAGGATGTTAATGGGCCAAAGAAATGTTAAAAAACCATATGGTTCATGTAGTTATGTGGATGACAAATCATACACTCCAAGGGGAAGTGTTCAAATTAAAGAGAAGGAGGACATGGTATGGTTTTGTTCCTATTTTAATAGAAATAGGTGCAACCAAGTGTCCCCACACAAAATAACACTTAATGGTAAAGAAAGAACGGTGCACCATATATGTGATGTCTGTGTTAAGAAAGATGGATCCCGTCAGAATCATCCCGAGTGTTCTTCGGCATGTCCAAATGCTATAATCTGACTGGATCCAACTAGTTTGCGCCGTTAAGGTTCAAATGTTAACGCAGAGCTCATATTAAAACCCGATAAAGATTCCTTACTGAATCCGGAATTATACGCAGAGCCAGGGGGTGATCGAATGTTCAAATCCATTGATATTGCATCTGACAAGAATGATTCAGAGAATAATGACAACTCTATTGAGCCCATAGATGCAGTCTCAAGGGATTCTGAAACTCGATCACCTCTGGATACATCTGAACTAACTTATATAACACTTGTTCATAAACATGATAATATCATGAGTGCTAGTAGTAGAGGTTTTTCACAGGACAACATTCTAGAATTACAATCATTCCTATTTAAACATAAGAACTGTAATGTGTGCTCTTTAGATAACTGTAGCCCAAAAAATGAAATGGCAGAATATATAAAATTACATGATGATATAAGGCTGTCAGGGGTTTACAATTTTCAAGGCTGCAGGGTTCCACTTCATTCCAAATTGAAAATTGAATTATGGCGATCAATGTTGCAATCAGTCAACTATAGTGACATGTTGCTCTGTGAATTGTTAGAGTTTTGTTTCCCAATTGGTCATGAAGGTGAACTAGTTCCAACAAATATGAAACCAAGAAATCATGCCGGAGCCAGGGATTATCCTCACCATATTTTGGAATACATAAAGGAAGAATTAGCACATGGCAGCATAATGGGACCAGTAAAACGGAACCCATTTTCTACCGTTGATCTCAAAATATCTCCTATCAATTCAGTTCCGAAATCAGATTCAGATAGACGTCGAGTTATACTTGACTTAAGTTTTCCTCCAGAAAATAATGTTAATGAAGGAATTCCAAATGATTGGTATATCGGTGAAACCGTTCAGCTCACACTACCCATGGTTGATGATTTGGTTCAACTTATCAAAGAGAAAGGTCGTGGTAGCTATTGTTATCGCAAAGATCTTGCGCGATCATACAGACAAATTCCCATTTGTCCGGGTGACTCACATCTTGTATCATTCCATTGGAAAGGGCACATTTTCGTTGAGAAAGTCCTAAGCATGGGTTCAAAGTCATCAGCCCACATATGCCGGCGTTAAAGCAATGATGAGTAAAATGGGTTTCAAAATATTGAACTATCTGGATGATATGGCCGGGGTTGAAACTAATGAACACGAAGCACTGAAAGCCTTTACAACCCTGTCACGTGTCTTAGACGACTGCGGTCTCGTCGATGCCGCAAAGAAATCTATTCCTCCACGGAAAGTCATGACGTTTTTAGGTGTCGAAATCGACACTAATAACATGTGTCTCAGAGTCACAAAAGACAGACAAGTTGAAATATTAGAATTGATTCAGTCTTGGTTGAGTATGTCTTCAGCCACGCTTAGGGAAACCCAATCTTTGCTGGGAAAGCTGAACTTCATTTCCGCATGTATACGACCAGGGCGTATATTTGTGTCAAGACTCCTAAGGTGGTTGAAGACCTTCTCGGGTAGGAATGAATTAAAATGTATTCCAAAATATGTGTATTTGGACTTGTATTGGTGGCAAAACTTTCTGAGACAATATAATGGGGTGTCAATGATGGCACTCGAAGAATGGTCTGGTCCAGATGAGTATATTGAATCTGATGCTTGTCTCTCAGGTGGTGGGGGATACTGTCCCTCAAACAACGAACATATTCACTGTCAATTTCCAGAGTTTATTCGAGAGTTGAGTCTGCACATCAATGCCTTAGAACTCCTTATGCTCGTTGTCTGCCTTAAAACATGGGGAGTAAACTTGAGAGGTAAAAAGGTTATCATACGTTGCGATAACCAGGCATCGGTGGCGGTACTCAACTCTGGAAAGACCGAGGATGCCTTTATGCAAAGTTGCTTGCGAGAGATATGTTATGTGGCTGCCAAATTGGAATTTGAAGTCAGAGCTTTACATATAGCTGGAGTTCAAAATAGGAGGGCCGACATCCTATCGCGAATTTGTCTCGATCCAACTTCAATCCACAAATTTAGAGAGCTTTCACCGCATAGCATGAACATATTTGTACCGGCAACCACATTTCGATTTATGCATGATTGGTAGTTTCCATATATTACAGCGCAAGAACTCAGCATATTACAAGATGGAGAAATCAATTCCATCAGGGCGGCATACGCTACTGGCACCGCAAAGAACCTTCGCGTACAATGGAGAGCCTACCTTCTCTTCTGTTTCTATTTCGATATAGAACCTATGCCAGCATCTCTGGAGACAATTTGCCTATACAGCCAGTTTTTGAGTCGTACATTCCAATCAGTAGACACAATAAGACATTATACATGTATATGTGGTGTTAAAACCCTACATTTATTTAATGATATCGCTTTCTCACATGATAGCTCCTTTAAATTAAAATTAATATTGAGAGGCATAGCTCGGACTAAGCAACATTTTGTTAAAAAGGCACTACCAGTGACTCCTCAAATATTATATGAAATCCATCAATTTCTCGATCTGTCGAAACCACTTGATGCAACGTATTGGTGTCTTTTCCTGTTTGCCTTCTTTCTCATGAGTAGGAAATGCAATCTAGTCCCAGAATCAACAAAGTCAGATTTTTCAAAGATTTTCTTGCGCAAAGATATTTTGTTTGAAAATGGCGTGCTCCTAGCTGCCATGAAATGGTCAAAAACAAATCAGTTTGGAGAGCGGATCCATCGGATTCCGATGGTACAAATTCCGGATTCTGTATTATGTCCAGTGCAAGCACATGCACAGATGTGCAGATTGGCACCATGTTCCGACGAATTTCCTTTGTTCATTAATAACTGTAACAAGAAAATGGTACCAATTACATACAAGCAATATCAGTCAAAATTTAAGGAATTAATTTCCAGGTCGGGTCGCGATGATAGTTTATATTCCACCCATAGCTTTAGACGAGGAGGCGCTTCCTTTGCATTTTCATGTAATGTGCCCTCAGAATTGATTCAGGAACACGGAGATTGGCGTAGTGATGCATACAAACAGTACCTCACCTTTTCAGCGCAAGATAAGCTCAAAGTAGCATCCCACATGCGAGACGCGATTACGCAATCAATTAATGTCGGATAATCTTCTTTTCAGATAAGAAAACGCTTATCATATCAGATTCAATTGCTAAATATGTCCATATCAAGGGTACAGATTTATTGGTTTTCAAGGGAGCTCATATCAATGACATTGCATGGCAGATCGGGAAAGCAGAAAAATACATCAGGAAGTTTGGACACATCATCATACACGTGGGCACAAACGACGTGTTCACTCTAACGCGAGGAGAATTCAAGGCAGCTTTTCGAAGTTTAATATCCCTGTGTCAAAAGACATGTCCGAACAGTAAATTGCATATGTCTGCAATAATACCCAGACCAGTAGATCACTCAGATTCAAATCCCATTATTGTTCAGGTTAATTCTGATTTGAAAGCAATGTGTCTATCAAGTGATGTATCTTTTGTTCATTCTTACAGGTATCTTGTTAAAGGTGGCAAACCACTGAGAGAGTTATTTGCTATAAATGACGGGGGACTCCATTTAAATCACGCTGGGACAGAGCTGTTGACTTCTTACCTTAAAAGAAGAATTGCTCACTTTAAGTAACAATAGGGATAGTCAGCAGGATTCCGGGACTGCGAACTGCGAGCGGTAAGTTTCCTTTTCTTTGGTGTTGTGCTTACACTGATGGAGGTTTGGAGATATTGCTAGTGAATGATTTAGTTCTTTCACTCTATTTCCGGGGTCTGTGTTGCTGTAATATTGCTTTACAGTTGCAGTCCTCTTGCTTTCGTCTCGTATTTCTCTGTCCTGGACATAATTATAAATTCCTATCTCTCAATTTTCAATCGGAACCACAGTACATTTCAAAATTTGTCTCCTTTTTGGGGGGCCTTTGGCTTGGGAATTTGACAAATTTGTTCTGGCGTGTCACAGTGAAATGGAAAAAATGTATATGTATACGGTACTTGTATGTTACTGAAAATTGTGTCCGTCCATATATGTTTTGTAATTGTGTAATGGTCTTTGTATTTGTTTGCATGACCTGTTATGTATTGTGAATATGTGTGTTTGAGAGCGAACGTGAGTATGTGCTAGCAGGGTGAATGGGTGAGTGGGTAAGTTATCATATACCGTATATTGAGCCCTAATAAATTGTGTACTTATACACTCTAGTCTATTCATTTACCCTGTTTATCCCATATGTAGTATGCGGTGAGGGAGTAATTGGTTATTTTTGCTAAAAATCTCTAATTATTCCGGATAGTAGCATTCTACCTTCCATTTTGTCGCTTCCGCATTTTAATGTGACCGCGATTGGTCGTGAATTTTCCGTTTCCTGATTAGTAAATTTGACCGAGGCATTTGCTATCTTCTGATTGGCTAAGACGAGTGAATCCATGAATATTAGCCAATCAGGTGTTATCGTGCTATTTTTGTAACGCGGGAAACCGATTTCATTTATTAGTTCGAAAACATTGCGTAGATACGCACAGAAATTTAAATATTCCGTCCCTCCCGCCCTAAAACTAAATTTATCCCGTTACATAGATATAATGACACATGTTTTTCAATCAACTTAGGTTTATCAGCTTTATCTTGAATTTGGGGAATTTGACAAATTTGTTCTGGCGTGTCACAGTCAAATGAAAAAAATGTATATGTATACGGTACTTGTATGTTACTGAAAATTGTGTCCGTCCATATATGTTTTGTTATTGTGTAATGGTCTTTGTATTTGTTTGCATGACCTGTTATGTATTGTGAATATGTGTGTTTGAGAGCGAACGTGAGTATGTGCTAGCAGGGTGAATGGGTGAGTGGGTAAGTTATCATATACCGTATATTGAGCCCTAATAAATTGTGTACTTATACACTCTAGTCTATTCATTTACCCTGTTTATCCCATATGTAGTATGCGGTGAGGGAGTAATTTAACGCAAATGATTTCGCCATCGAGAGTCATCGCATTTAATTCATATATAAGAATGACGGTGTGTGTTGTAAATTTGGATTAATATTCGTAAAAATATCTACTTTGAGCAAGATTATTCTCCATTTCTATTTTATCACACTACCGGAGTGTTTAAAGACGTGTTATGTACTTGATCGGGTACGTGAAACCGACAAGTTTGTATTCAAGCTCTATGTCAACTGAAGGAATGTAACATTATACTAACATCACCGAAAATTTGAAGCAAATCGACCACACCATTCCATAGAAAACATCGTCTGAACTACGCTCAATTGTAAATCTTTACTACTCTATTCGGGACGCATCTATTGGTGATAAACTAATGAAAATGATTTCGCCATCGAGTGTCACTGCATTTATTTAATATATAAGAATGATGGTATGTGATGTCACTAACTACTTTGAACAAGATTATTCTCCATTTCTATTTGACCATCCGACCTGAGTGTTTCACATCACTTTAATATAACTTTAATAGAGTGTAATCATGTATCAAAATCAAGAATGTTCTCGGCTACTCTACTGATGTTAACTAAAAAAATGAGGTACATTGTGTCATGCAATTTGGGTAGGGCTGGTGTGGTAAAAGGACAAAGGGCACTAAAATGATGTTTCCTACTGAGATGTGTTGTGTACTTTATTGCCGTGAACAAAATTGCACATAATTGTACATAGTTCGGTTACTAATTTGATCGTCACATCGCACAAGGTTGTAATATGTTGATAACATGGACATGAAATAAAACCTCGACTCGACCTTGGTTTACTTTCAATAGTGCTATGTTCATCCATATTAGTGTAAACATATTTATTGAGTTAAACTCAGCTTAAGTGATCGGAGCACAAGTTACAAAACTTACAGAAAACTGTTGCTCCACTCCAAACATATTAGAACAAACTTCTAATAGAGGCGGTGACATTGACAGCACAAAATAAATACAAACTGAATAAATGTATATAATATATATCATAATCCGTTGGCGACAGGGAATGACCTACTACTACATTTATATATGATTAGAAATGCTCCAGTTGTGGTCTTAGCGTACATTTTAAAGGTTATTCTTCGAACCGCTTAGTAGCATTGACGTATGCCTGTACTGTCGAATAATTCAAAATTAATTTCACAGGAGAGGTCGGGGTCATCAAAAATTAATTGTTCGGTTGTTAGGACTCTTATTCCGAGACGAACAAAGCGGTCAAGCATGATCTAAGCTAGATCATATCATGAAACTCTAATCTGGCTAACGCCCGTAGAGATCGTATTCCACCAGTACAAAACCTGGAAACTTTTTTAAGTTTTGACAGGGAACCTTATAAAGTCGAAATAATAAGGGGAATATATTTCTTAGATACTATCTGTTCCTTAAAATGTACTTCACTGTATGTGAAGGTCCCAACTCGAAATTTCACGATTTAAGTGACTTTGCGAGCGACTATTCTTTGCGTCGCTTACATTTTTGTGATTTCTCTTGGGTAATTAATTCAATGTTTATTGCGTTATCGTCTCACAGATAAAAATGCAATTGCGAGCTGGGACATTCACCGACAGTGAAATACATTATTAAGGAACAGAAAATAACTAAATATATTGCCCGCGTTATGTTTTCTACTTTATAAGGTTCCCTGTCAAAACTTCAAAACGTTCCCAGATTTTGTACAGGTGGAATATGATCTCTACTGGCGTTAGTCAGAGTAGATATTCATGGCATGATCTAGATCTAAGCATGCTTCCCTATTTATATTTTAATATCAACTAAAGCAAGCATATCCTAACCCCAACAATAGCACACGTATATGTCTTAGTGTGTCGTTAAAGCAATATGATATATCAAACAGTACATACATACATATGTTACGTACTTATAGGTATCAAACTATCGCGTAGATAGCAGTGCACAATTTCGAGGGATGAGAAATAGAACAATGAGTATCTGGGGGAATAACTGCCATTGTAGCCTGTGCTAAATCTGACGTTACTGGTTTAAAGGTTTAAAGGTTTAATTATTTAACAAATCTGGGAAGGTTAACAAAAAAGTGAAAAACTGGGATACGTAAAATGATTTTCCTATTCTGTGAAGGTCAACTCGGTGTGTATTGTTAATATGAAAATAGCCCGATTTCTCCACCCTGTCATCTGCGCTTGCAAGATATTTTTTTTTTAAATTGCTACGATAACTGTTTTTCTATTTCAAATATTTCTTTACCATATCTCTATCAGTTAGAAGAAGCTTATTTACTGACATTATCTTTGTCATGGTCCGCTTTTTGGGTTGCAATGGTCAATTTTAGTAAAAACAATTCGTCCAATTAATCATTGTGTGTGTGTGTGCAAATCAAAGGGCATAAAGGAAAAATTGTACAAAGAAGCTATGTAGAGTACAGACATGTGTTACACCTACCATTTATGTCGAAAATAAATATACCTGACCAAAATTGCTGGTTTTGTGTATTGCTACTGTAGTGTGGACAAAGGTGGAAGTAGCCACTAAGGTTAATGCATAGCTCTCATATTTTACACGTGGTATGGTATTTTGATTATCAACTGGCATCGGGCTAAAATAAATCGACCGCCTACTGCGAGTGATAAACAACCCATAATTTGTCACCATGTTTATTTTGGGTTACATCCCATGAGAGGTTGGTAGTGAAAGTGTCCTGGTGATACTAGGGTAGACTGTCAGGAGATGCATCCATTGGACGACCTGCGATTACGCCTCAGTTCATGGTCCACTGTGGTCCTGCAACGGCTTAATACCGGTGGCTGAGTTAATCCCTCTCACTCAATCAAGTAGTCACATCACCTCAGATAAAGATTTATGCCATTGTTATCTGGTGTCGACAAGCTGTTTTCAGGTTTACTGCCTCTTGTTTAGACACACATGCTGCTTAACCCTTTCAGTGCCAGGGGCCGATCTCATCGGCCCTAATTTACTGTGTGTAAAATCGGCCCTAAAAAAATATCATTTTTTTTGTTTTGTTTTTGTTTTAGATGTTTTTGGGTTGAATTATTTTTGGGTATGCTTAAGCATGCTATAGCGAATTTAAAACAAACCGGATAATACCTTAGGGGCATGTTATAACTCAAAGCTATCACCAAGTATTCATAGTAATAATTTTGATGCCCATGAAAAACGTAAGATTCCCTGGCACTAAACCTAAAAATAAGTCGGTTAAAGAATATAAGAAAAAAATATTAAAATTGTAAAAAATTGTAAAAAATAATAACAAATGATGAAAAATTGTTAGGCCAATGCATTCTCTTAATTATATATGCGAGGCGACCTATGGTAGACTCGCATATATAAGAGAATGCATTGGCACAGGGTATATGGGTTGATACAAAAATCGGACCTGGCACTCAAAGGGGGAATAACTGCCATTGTAGCCTGTGCTAAATCTGACGTTACTGGTTTAAAGGTTTAAAGGTTTAATTATTTAACAAATCTGGGAAGGTTAACAAAAAAGTGAAAAACTGGGATACGTAAAATGATTTTCCTATTCAGTGAAGGTCAACTCGGTGTGTATTGTTAATATGAAAATAGCCCGATTTCTCCACCCTGTCATCTGCGCTTGCAAGATATTTTTTTTTAAATTGCTACGATAACTGTTTTTCTATTTCAAATATTTCTTTACCATATCTCTATCAGTTAGAAGAAGATTATTTACTGACATTATCTTTGTCATGGTCCGCTTTTGGGTTGCAATGGTCAATTTTAGTAAAAACAATTCGTCCAATTAAGCATTGTGTGTGTGTGTGCAAATCAAAGGGCATAAAGGAAAAATTGTACAAAGAAGCTATGTAGAGTACAGACATGTGTTACACCTACCATTTATGTCGAAAATAAATATCCTGACCAAAATTGCTGGTTTTGTGTATTGCTACTGTAGTGTGGACAAAGGTGGAAGTAGCCACTAAGGTTAATGCATAGCTCTCATATTTTACACGTGGTATGGTATTTTGATTATCAACTGGCATCGGGCTAAAATAAATCGACCGCCTACTGCGAGTGATAAACAACCCATAATTTGTCACCATGTTTATTTTGGGTTACATCCCATGAGAGGTTGGTAGTGAAAGTGTCCTGGTGATACTAGGGTAGACTGTCAGGAGATGCATCCATTGGACGACCTGCGATTACGCCTCAGTTCATGGTCCACTGTGGTCCTGCAACGGCTTAAAGGTACGGTTGGCCTTGGCGGTGGGTATCCTGTGAAAATATTTCCACCCGTCAAAAACCGCCACAAACAGAAAGAACAACAAAATGTAGACAGACTTTGTCCGTATACAAATAAGAAATATCGCATAAACAGTATGTTATTGTCACATTTTTTACCATTGTTATGTAAACAAAAGCATAAAAAGTTACTTTTCTGGTGTTTGTTTATATTATGATGGTAAACATAAAGAGCGTTCTTTGTGGGTGAATTCCTGATATGGAACGAATAAAGAGCGTTTCTGCCATTTGTGTGTGATTATCCAGCAGAATTGTGTTGTCTTCTGTAACACAATCAGGCTCTTGCTTAGGTAAAATATAGTAAATCTTTATGATAACATGCTGTTTACGCGATGGTCATGGTATATATGAACGAAACTGTATGCGTTTTAATGTTTTTCTGTTTACGGTGATTGGAACAAATATGAATATTTTCGACAACTAAGGCCTCACGTGCCTTTAATACCGGTGGCTGAGTTAATCCCGCTCACTCAATCAAGTAGTCACATCACCTCAGATAAAGATTTATGCCATTGTTATCTGCTGTCGACAAGCTGTTTTCAGGTTTACTGCCTCTTGTTTAGACACACATGCTGCTTAACCCTTTCAGTGCCAGGGGCCGATCTCATCGGCCCTAATTTACTGTGTGTAAAATCGGCCCTAAAAAAATATCATTTTTTTTGTTTTGTTTTTGTTTTAGATGTTTTTGGGTTGAATTTTTTTTGGGTATGCTTAAGCATGCTATAGCGAATTTAAAACAAACCGGATAATACCTTAGGGGCATGTTATAACTCAAAGCTATCACCAAGTATTCATAGTAATAATTTTGATGCCCATGAAAAACGTAAGATTCCCTGGCACTAAACCTAAAAATAAGTCGGTTAAAGAATATAAGAAACAAACATTAAAATTGTAAAAAATTGTAAAAAATAATAACAAATGATGAAAAATTGTTAGGCCAATGCATTCTCTTAATTATATATGCGAGGCGACCTATGGTAGACTCGCATATATAAGAGAATGCATTGGCACAGTGTATATGGGTTGATACAAAAATCGGACCTGGCACTCAAAGGGTTAAATATCTTGAATGAATTATTGTTTGTTTAATGTTTGATTGATTGATTGTTGCTTTCAACAACTAAGGCCATATCACGACATTGTCAGTTTTAGTAGTGGAGGAAATCCGCTCACTTACGACTGATCTAACAGTGATTTCAATGGCTGATAAACTCGTCGACCATGTGCGACAAACCACCGACAAACGGCGAGTAACTGGCAACTCCAGTTACAACGTTCATCATGAAAACATGTGGATTTGAATCCTCATCGCCAGCGCTGGAGGGCGAGACGACGAGTTTTACCCCCAACCCAACTGAGCCACCGACGCCACAGTTTAATGTTTGAGTCTGGTATTGTTCACCTATATACATATTCAACTGTCAATCTCTCTTTTCCGAGCCCTGAATCTAAACGATAATTTACAAATGAAAATTTTACAGGCCAAAATGACTCCAAAGAACGACTTCCTTAAAAGCAACGTGCTTTTTGGTGTTCTACTCTCTCATCAGTTATATATCACATCCATAATTCCCCTTAGCACTATCATTTTATTATCTTGTAAACTCATATGTGTAAACTGTTAATGTAATTATTAATCTGACGGGACAAACAATGTTTAAACCAACTTTACAAAACTAACAACTGAAATCAGATGTAATCTAAAAGTAATCGATTATATTAGAAAAAATGTAATCGTAATCATGTAAATCAAAAGTAATTGTAATCGTAATCGATTACATTGGTATTTAATTGCCCCAACCCTGATCACTGTAACGTTAAAAAAAACGAATAATCAGCGTGAAGAATTTGAGGGTCAACAGTGTGTGCAGTATAAAGCTAATATGCCAAAATGCGTCCGTCTGGGCGCCAATTTACCTTGTAACTCAAATGTGAATTATCAAATTTTTTTGTGCTTTGGTATGTTGATAGCCCAGCTCATTTTGCTATTGGACTCTAGAAAACTATGCACCGTTTATTGCAGATCACTTAGATAACATGTCGATTTGCTCAGTTTTGCATGACAACTACATGTATCACCAGGTTGCCTAGCTGTATCTAAAATGAGCATCCGGTTACCCAGGATCCCAAATCTCACCGGAAACAGTACGTTACATTTGTCGTCTGTTTTGTTGCTATGGATTGCCAATGAAGAAACTGGGCTGCGGTCGTTCAAGCTTAGACTGACGGACACGGGTCATTGATTTTGACAGTTGCTATCGTGTATTCCTAAGCTATCGATAATTCCAATTACACCAAGATGTTGTCAAATTTTAATTTGTATCTGTGAGATCACGTGCAATGATGGCTAACCTGGGCGTTCGTCTTGTTGCAGCCTTGACTAACTCGTACCTAATGGTAGCTGCGATCTTGAGTAACTGGGACATAACTCGGACCATCGATGAAGATGATAATGTTATCTATATATATATTTTGAGACTTCCGTATATATATAATATATATATGTGTGTGTGTGTGTGTGTGACTGTGTGTGTGTGTGTGTGTGTGTGTGAGGGTGTGTGTGTGTGTGTGTGTGTGTGGGTACGTCATGGAATCGAAAACGCCTGGACGGATCGAGCTCAAATTTCGTATATAAGGGTAAAAAGCCACGGGGATCGCCGACGTCGCATTTTGGACAAGCTCTGATCACACATTCTCCACTCCCAATCAATAAAATCACTGCAAACACGGCGGGGGTTAATCGGGTTGATATTCGCTCGCGATCCAAGAGGAGTAACTCTACATTTTTTTATATATCTGTATATGTATATTTGTATATCCATATTCACTTCAAACTGCTAAACCCGTTGAGCCAAAACTTGCTAATACCTCGCAAAATATAGAATTTACATTTTCTCATATATACATTTCTTGTTACGGCTGAAAATCTTAGTCTATTTTCAATACATTCATATAAACAAGCTCTAAACTTACACCCCTCGATCGTGCTAACTGACGCAGCTATATGGCTGCTGAAATTTAAGTGAATCCAAGGCACTGCGATGCGTCCCGAATCTGACGGGACTTCCAAGTTCCACGTCCACTGCCCCAAACCGTGAACGCCAACGACATTGTTGGCGACAAAATAGCCCCCAAGCCGTAAATATCAACAACAACGACATTGTTGGCGAGAAAATAATTAGTTAAAATTACTAAATACAAGCAATCCTATTTTCCCTATACGGCAATGTGAGATTTTTCGGGTAGCCCCGAGCCGTGATGCCAACAACAACGACCCGAAGCCCTGAATGCCAAAAACAACGACATCACCGGGTCAGTTTTTTTAAGTGAATCCGAGGCACTGCGATACGTCCCGAATCTGACGGGACTTCCACTGCCCCAAACCGTGAACGCCAACGACATTGTTGGCAAGAAAATAGCCCCCAAGCCGTAAATATCAACAACAACGACATTGTTGGCGAGAAAATAATTAGTTAAAATTACTAAATACACACAATCCTATTTTCCCTATACGGCAATGTGAGATTTTTCTGGTAGCCCCGAGCCGTGATGCCAACAACAACGACCGGAAGCCCTGAATGCCTACAACAACGACATCATCGGGTCAGTTTTTCCGCCCCATGTACCTTAAATCATACCTCTTTTAGGGAGGGTACAATAATTTCTCTTAAAAAAGCACGATTAACTCATTGAAAAGCGAAAAAAATGTCATGTTTCTGACGAACGCCGCCAGTGGCGGGCTAACCTTCTAGTCTATTATATATTTTTGGAACTTCTGTCTGTGTGTATGTGTATGTATGTGTGTGTCTTATAGACTCGAAAACTGCTTGACCGATCTGACTAAAATTTGGTATGTTGGCCTACTATGCATTCTTATGTGAAAAATGTATTTGGGATAGTGATGGGAACATCTGGGCTGGTATTCACCAGCTTGGTTTATATATAGTCAATGTAGTTTTAACAAGGAGAAGCTCATTGTGAAGCTGTCTGCGGTCGTCGATGCATGGGATGACATCGCCGCGGCATAGAATTATCCAATCAAGATATTTGACTGTGCCCACAGATTGACCAGTGTGGAATTTACATGCACATATTGAAATGTTCAGCGATGAAAAATCAAAGCAACGCTTCCCATTTATATGAACGTATTGAGCTAAGCAATTTAATCGTAGTTGCCGGATCAAGTATTGGGTGACCACAAACATCTTATTCGCGAGGAAGAGTGACTGATGTTACCGTTATACCACTGGAGTCGTGTTGTAAATCATGTATTGCTAAGTTGCTTTAAAATACCCAGTGAGTACGATTATGTACAGTCAGGTTTGTGGCGACAGGGCGACACCTCTCAACCGTGGCAAACATTTTCGACATAGACCAAATAAAGGTTGAAATTATTCTGATGGTGATAGTTTCTAATCTAAAGTAAACATTTGGTCAAATATTTGCACAAATTAAAGTACCCTTAATGAACATTTTTATCCTTAAAACTGTGTTAGGTAAGCAATTTCCAACATCTGAAACATTTTCTGTACCAGTTGGAGAATATCAACCCGAGATGTAAATGGAATTTCATGGACTTGGTAGTGTCTCTTTGGATTAAGTTGGAAATTCAAAGGTGCACACTAACCACCAAAGCAGACCGAGCTACGTCCCTGTTGTTTTAAACATTTATTCCAACAAAAGTTACAAGGGACTGAGCCGCAAGTTATATGTCAACGTAATGTAGCCCCTCTCCCAACAATTTGGATACACGCAAGACCAAGTCGAGATAAATATAATGTAACTGAAATATATTTTTTGAACAATGTTAACAGTTTGGTACACTTCCCTGTTTATAAGATAGTTTTGTTTCTTTTATACCATTTTTATCATGGAAGTGCTCACGGTGATAATATCATCAAATACATATTTAAAATTTCTTATTAGTTTATTGTGAAATATGTTTGTTTTTTTTACCAAAAGTCAAATAGGTTCCTACTGTCGGACACAGTTTTGGACTGCAGCGCTATCAAGTCAACTTGGTGTGCCAGGCTGTGCCAACAGTAAGAAGTTTTCACTAGCTAGTTTAGACAATTCCACATCAAGGGGTGCAGTCGACTTTTCTAGTAAATTGCGTCTCTGCAGTGGTTGTTCAGTTTGACACCCGCTTTCCAGCCAAGAAATGAGATGGAGCGTGTTTTGACAGGGGTTAGCAATTACTGTATCTTTTGAAATGGGTATATGAAGCTGTTATAGTGGCTAGCTCACGTGTGTTTTATCCTTATGAACAGTTTAAAATTAGAATGGCTAAACCATGAACCGCGACTTTACCAATAATGAAGACCCAAACAGTGTTGGAATAAGCATAGTTATATCAAATTGAATTCAGTAAAATATGAAATGTTAAAGTCATAGTATGGACTTGTTTGGGTGCGTGAAACTGGTCAGTTAGTACCCAGGTGCTGTGCCAACCTGGTAAATATAGGATTCTACTAACATCGCCGAAAATTTCATAGAAATCAACCATACCACTCCATAGAAAACATCATCTGAACTACGCCCAATTGTAAATATTTACATCTCGATTCGGGACGCATACCTGCGATAAACTATCATTTCGTCATCGAGAGCCATTGCATTTAATTATTATATGAGTGGCGGTGCGTGTGGTCAATTTGGATTAAAGATATGGGCGATGTTGGCGGTGGGTATGCTGTTAAAATATTCAGCTCCGTCAAAAACCGCCAAACACAGAAAGAATAGTAAAATATAGACAGACTTTGTTATTTTACCAATCAGAAATATGGCATAAACAGTATGTTATTGTCAAATGTTTTTCCTTTGTGTAAACAACAGTTTAGAGCCGGATATGGTAAACATAAAGAGCGTTTTTGTTACTGTTTTCCTGATATGGAAATAATAAAGAGCGTTTATGTCATTTATGTGTGATTAACCAATAGAATTGCGTTGTGTTATGTAAACCGAAGCAAAACTTCTGTAACACGAGCAGGTTCTTGTTTACGTACACCATCGTACGTCTTGACGACAATATCCTATTTACGCGCTGATTATGAACAAAACTATATATTTTTTTTAATTTCTCCCGTTGATGGGATTTGAACAAATATAAATATTTCTGCAACGAACGCCGCCCGTGCCTTTAATTTCGTAACAACAGCAAGAATATTCTCTATTTCTATTTCATCACCCGGAGTGTTTCACATCACATAAAAGTTTCAATACGGGGAAAACATATAGCTATATATTACCGCAATCAATT
Organism: Siphonodentalium dalli; assembly: GCA_032622095.1. Taxonomy (NCBI): domain Eukaryota; kingdom Metazoa; phylum Mollusca; class Scaphopoda; order Gadilida; family Siphonodentaliidae; genus Siphonodentalium; species Siphonodentalium dalli. The sequence goes on along the minus strand of CP136062.1, from coordinate 138,314,050 downwards.
ATCATTGCTGTAATTTCTGTTTGTCAGTATATGTATATAATTGCCAGCACAGAACATCATTCTGTCATATAAATCGAATAGAGGATTTCCTTGGCGAAATCTTTCTCGTTCGGGCAGGGGGGGGGGTGAAAAAAAAAATCCGGCACGTATGCCGGGGTGGGTGGGTGGTCAAAGCCACCAACAAGCAATATTTTCCGCAACTAAAAAAAAAAATCCTGCTTGTTTTTTAGTGTTTTGGCAATGAGTTGGGCTTCAAAACCACGTTGAATGAGAGAAATAATGTAATTCTAACTGTAAACTGACTGCAGGCAGTTATCGTGTTGTATTTTGTTGCAAATTTTGAAATCCAAGATGGCCGCTGGCAGCCATGTTTTTTTGGCCGAATGACCTCAAAATGACTCATTCCTATTTACATGTCCATGTTAACATCCATGATAAATAGTATGCACAGAAATTCATATACAGCTGTTTACAGTGAATTTCCCCCCCGCAAATCTCTGTTTTAGTGTTAAAAAATGGTCGGAAAAAACTGCCGAAAACGGAAAATAATTTGGCGGTGGGGGTGGGTGGGTACAAAAAAATGATCGAAAGGGAAAAAATGCCATACGTGCCTGAAATTTTTTTCCGACCCCCCACCCTGGTTCGGGAGGAATAAAGGACTAGTATTGGTTTACATTTTGCGTAGTTCGGATGTCGTGTTACGGAAGGGACCAACCATTGATGTTGCATTTTCGATACTAATAGTTTACTGATACATTCTCTTCAAATTGTCGCAGTAGCTGAGTCGTAAAATATATGTTTGAAGTTGTGAAATAAGCTTATAACATGTCTTTAAGATCCCAGTTTACCAAAGTAGCAGCCAGCTCAAAGTCTTAGTTATCCAAGTTCCCAATTGCACAAGGTCACACAACAAGCTAAATTTATTTCCCTAATTGCCTGTCTCCGGCTAGTTGATGTCCCAATGAGTTAGTAAATTTTTATGACATGGACCATCAAACTCCATGCAGGGTTTACATCCCTTGATGACTCGGTAAGACCGCTGCTATCGGCGACATTTTACCCACATTTCGTGGACTTCCGAGATATTAAGAAATATACTAAGCGAGCAAAGCAACATGCTGCCCTTGTTAAACACACAAACTGTCGATTAAATTTGTGTAATTTCGTACCTTAAGTTTGGAAAGTCCCACTAGAAGCAAAGAACTATATTTCGAAACGGTATGATTTGGTTCTCTGATTATTTTATCAACACAAACGTATTCACGCACATGGGCGACAACACGCTGCAATTTTAACGAGTAGCTTGATAAAAGCGTCACCAATCTACCGCTATGATCCTCTATTCTGTCATTAAGTTTTTAGCGGGAATTGTTCTCAAAGAACATAGGAAATTTGACTTTCGGGCGATCGATTTTTGCTGGAAAACCCCGCGCTAAACATAGAAACCACAGACTAGTACCCAGTCGGTGACAGAGTCAGAAAGGAAGTTTGACTGGTGCGCTCTGGTAGATAATGATGGACCCTAGTGGCTGGCTTTCATTATGACTCAAAAACTGTATGTATTCATATTTCATTTTTATTCATTTACGTAGTATTGATCGCTACACAACTATACAAAACATAGGAAATATCAATAACATTAACTGTTTCCTTTGACAAGCAATATGAACACTTCGATCAGCAGATTGTGCATGTGAGTTTTACAATGATCAATGACACAATATACAATCTCGATGGGTAAACATGAAGACGAAGGCATCGCTCGTCGAATATAAATCAGTATGATAATCTACATTTGCGTAACTGGTTCTCTGAACAAAACTTCAGATCAATCTTAGGTTGGTGATTACGTGATAGCACTATATCGATGCGAACCGAAAAACACCCAGATGTATAAAACTTGTAAAACGTAAAAAATCTGACTACTCACTAAAAGGAGTATCACAGTAACACGTTCACTTGCTAGTACATAACTTATAATTTTATAACGTGGTCTGTGGTAAACACAGTTCACTCATACACCAGGCTGAAGAACAAGCCTTATATATCTGGGTGTTATACAAGTTGTGGGTGATGATGATTCACAGCGAATTTATAGTATAGTCATGGTGTTGACGAATTTATGGTGACAATGCGGCCTGAACACAACATACCACAACGTCCAGTCAGTGGATAAATTAGCTAATCGTGCACGAAACTTCGAGCACTGGATTCCAATTTATGTGAGAGGAGGCTCACAGTGAATCCGATTGGGACGAGTTTGCGTTACTTCTTAAACATTCCAAGCATGAAATCGAAGAAGCTGGTGGTTATTTTTCAATGAGACAAATAATAGAACGTGGATGGAACATGACTTTTAGTTTTAGCATATAGAATATAAGGGAATGCAAACATCCAATACAAAACATGAAACTCTGATTTCGTGGATGGATTTGCCGTTGTGAGAATCCAGTGGTGATTTCATGAAATAATTTGTTTGCTATATTAATTGTTTTCTTCTTATTACTTCTAATCATGGCAGTTATAGGCGCAATACAATTATACGCTATGTTTGGGCTCACATTCTCTTAGAAACATGAGCACATTCAAAGCAATGCGCGACAAGTGATTTAAAGCACAGCAAAGGGCGTGTTGTGTCTCCAAGTTAAATGTGTATTACTGGTCATGTTCAAAATTTGACATCCAATGCTATTTAATGAGAAGATACAGGACATGAATCAATTGATTAAAATAATAGTAGGACATGAACACAGGTGCGACAGTATATAATGCACGTTTACCTACAGTGGTACATGGGCTCGACACAGAAGCTGTGATGTGTCATACAGCGCGTATAATCAGATTGTATTGGAAACAAGTTTTCATATTACAACTAAATCAACATTTCGAGCGGCGATATTTTCATTCTTGCTCAGCTCATCATCTATAAAATATTCTTGTGAATGAAATTTCTGTCGGAAAAGCCAATTTTCCCTGTATACACATGACGCAACTTCATTTTATGATTTTGTTTGGCCTTTGAAACCGTGTATGTCATTTGCGTGTTTGCGAAACATTACTTTTGTCGACACCGTGTTCAATATATCGTTTCTAGTTGCTTCGGATTATCACCGATGTGACACAATGATGTGCATTCCATTTCTTCATAAATAAATATATCTTTGGCTTATATAACAATATTTTACAGTTGTATTTACAACACCACAAGAGCAGTTGGTCTAACACTCAGAGATACCCTAGCGTACCACGACTCTTAGTTGGGACGTATACTATCAGCGAACACGGGATAGTTACATAGATATAGTTACCGAAATGCACCATTTCTGGTCAGGTAATGATTGGAGACTATCCACAAGATAGCCAGGATATATGATTTAGCGCGAAAGATTATCACATGTTCAGAATGGAAACAACGGTAGTGTCTCTTTCCATATGTTATTATCTCTATCTCGGTTAAAGATGCCCCATCCGATTTGACATCATAAACTACCCTATTTCTAAGTTTTTATGCAAAAAAGAAAGAACGAATTATGCATCAGCCCATTACTAAGAGTTCTTGCTGAAAAGAAGTAGTTTTAACACGTTTTGGTCGTCTCGGATAAAGACAATCAATGCTTTAGTTTATCAATATTATGAACTTGTGAACTTATGAACTTGTGAACTTGTTTTCGACAAATGGATGTTTTTTATTCACTTCCGCGTGCCTGTCTGATACGAATGATGGTGATTGCAAGTAATAATCCATTTTATCACATAATTTGGCCATAAAAGCAGTTTCATAATTATCGGTAATAGACACGTTTAATATCAGCGCGTGCGATGACGTCACGGCGTTCTTCAAATAACTTGCGATCGCTGTAGTTTATGATTGTTGTTTTCGATGAATATTTCGCGTTGCTTCGGGTTTATCTGATCATGTGATAAAAGGTATCTCACACTCGTCCTATTTTATACGTAATTTATCAACCTCGTCCTCTAAATTCTATTTGAGCCTCGGTAAACATCGGCTCAAATCGAATTTAGTGAACTCGGTTGATAAATTCCGTATAAAATAGAAACTCATGTGAGATCCTCTATTTCTTTTGCCGGGTTAGTTGAAAATTGGCTTCAGATTGTGAATTCTGAATATTGTGTCAGTATGGAACAGGGCATCTTTATTTGTTTATTAGTCGGCTTATTCATACCTGTTTCCACACTTTTCGTGTGGACCACTTGACCCAAATGGCTTAACACCTCCCCTGTCGTGCACGTTATAAGAATTCCAAGCTGTTTGAGCATACACATGTATCGATAAACAATATTGCACTCGGGTTTTTGCACACATGGGTGTCACTGGAGAGCCAGACACTGGTTCTGGTTAGAAAACAGACATTGTACTGGAACAATATATGTTCACTGGCCGAATTATCATTAGGAACATCCGTGTATGGTAAGTGCATAACTAACTTTGATTCCAAATTAAATAGAATTCGTCTTGTGTAACGATCACTCACACACATATATACATACAAACATGCACATGGTTAAATTCAAGCACAGATCTAAATGATTGACATACATAACATGATTAGAGTGTGAACAGTTCATTTGTGAAATATTCTTCAGAAATATTGCGAATTCGTTCATGATTTGAAGTGGACGCAGGGTGTCGACTAGTCAATTTGACGAAAACAATACCGACTGAAATCAATCCTAAATCTCCATTTCATATATAAGAAGACATAGAACCCGCACAAAAGGAGAGCGGGGCAGCAATTGTATCTGCCTTGCATGCCTCAGAATATGGTGCCGGTCATTTGCAGAATGAGCTCCCCAGAGGGTGAATTTAGTGACTCAACCCCGCTCAACGGGCTAGAATCACTAAATTCACCATCTGTGGACCTCATTCTGTTCAGGCCTCATCTTCTCAGGAAAGTATATTTATTATCAAATAAAGAAGTTTTTAATATCTTTAGTTCAGTTTCTTTTTCTTTTTTTTAGTTAATTTTCTCTATATCCCCAAATTGGCATACGACACAATGCATAACAGATGTGCCCAATATGTGCACATCACCATCTGCTCCATTTGGGAACTTATATCTGTGTCTAGGTCTCCCGTAGCAAATGAGGCCCACAGAGGATGAATTTGGTGACGTTTGGTATCGTCTCAAAATTCACCCTCTTGGTACCTTACTCTGCAAATGTCCAACACCATATTTTGTGGGCTGCTATCTTGAAAAAGCAACATTACACGGATGTGATCTGTGCACGCATGAGTTTAGTGTGCCTGTCATTTGCAGAGGGTGCATTTAGTGAAGATTTCCCACATAGTGGACTAGCATCACCAAATTCGCCCTCTGGGGACCTCATTCTGCTTATCAAATTTATATAGAAACTTCTTCACATAGATTATATTTCTTTTTTAGTTTAGTTTCTCTACATCTCCAAATTGGCAGACGACACATTGCATAATCGAGGTTACCAATGGGTGTACATCACAATATTCATCATTGGGGAACTTCAATCTGAGTCTATGTCTCTCATAGCAGATGAGGCCATGCAGAATTAGGTCCCCAGAGGGTGAATTTGGTGATGCTAGCACGCTATGAGGGATAGCGTCACTAAATTCATCCTCTGTGGACCTCATTCTGCAAATGACAGGCACACTAAACTCAGACTTGGATCTATGCGCATCTTCTACAAGGCCGGGGACCTACGTCATAATTTGTTCGTAAATGGCGGTAGGGTGTCTCACATTGAAATAAGTATTCATCATTATGTTCACCTATATAAATAACTCAATTCAAACAGGATAGCCAATGAGCTTTTTGCTAGCTCATTGTGAATCCCGTCCTCATTTAAATACGAAAGTTGAGAAAATATAAGTGTTCAAGTTGCTTCGGTCACAACTTCTGCCTATATTTGGAAAATATAGGAAAAAAACGAATGTTGAAATTGCCAACGTGACATATTATCGCCATTTTCAAGCAAATTATGACGTAAATATACGTTCCCTGCCTTATTCTATGACGAGTTTGTCAATGGTTATGATACAAACGTGACGAGTTGGTGTTGCAATTATTGTTCGGAAAGAGAGTCCAACTCGGTGAACCATGAGTCCCATTTCACAACTTGAGTAATATTTTACGGCGGGGGTAATTGAATGCTCAGAAATCACATTATTTGATTATCCGCCATTTTTCAGACGAAAAATAGCAATAATCTGTGCCAATAGCTAGGAATAGATCGTCAACAAATACATGGCTCACTGCTCTGTGACGTCATTTACAACAGCAAAGGAAGAGTTCGTGGGTGATGATAGAATGAAAAATTGTACATCAGTGATTGTAATGACAGAATGGGATGAATTTTCATATAGCATGAGCGAGAATTTTGAGGTATATGTTGCGAATAATGAGTGCCATACTTCCAAAGTGTTGTTACCAATCATGCACGTGTTACTATCATGGAAAGGGTCACGTGACGTAACATATAATCTAAATCACGCCTTCATCGCTGAGTCGACACGTTCTTTCAGTGCTATCTACCCAGTTATGAATGACTCGTCATACCGGATTACATGTTATGAATGAATCCTCATACCGGATTACATGCTATGAATGGTTCGTCATACCGGATTACATGTTATGAATGAATCCTCACACCGGAGTACATGCTATGAATGAATCGTCATACCGGATTACATGTTTTGTCCAGTTGGTGGTTTCACTGAGTGTTTACGATAAGCAAGCAACTTATACGATAATTTGCATCTGATTGTTGGTGTCTTATATCATTCAGGTATGTACATGTATATCGAACATAAAATGCAATTTTGTATGATCGAACTACTTCTGATATCGTTTAAGATATATCACTAATCACTCGATAAATTGTCAGAATGTATGCACACAATCTCCGTACAATGGGCGCCAATGGTACTTTCCACAGTTGTCAATCAAAGAAATATCAGCAAATAAAATCTAAACACTGGAAATTCATCCTTAATTATAACATTATTTTTCATTTTTCGTGACACTAGTCATATTTTGTTTTACAATTCATGACGAAAAGAATGTATGTTCGCGGTATGTTCGCGGTGTATGTTCGCATATATACGAGCACTGTAAACTAATTGAACACTTTCTGCAGACGCCTTTTCGCTTATCAAATGTAAGGTGTTCCCACTAATTAATATGGTAGAGGAGTCGTGTAGTGCCAGGTTGATAACTATTGCAAAATAATTGTCTCACGAATATTGCAAATATATTCAAATGGGCGCATTGTCATGAAAGCTTAATAAGTTGTGAAATCTAGTCTTATGATTATTATAGTTTGCTTTGATTTGCTTATAATTTTTCTCAAATTTCACATCGTTCACTTGGTTGCATGTAGAATAGAATATTACCTAGCCAACCTGATCGGGCAACTGTGACCGTGGGATTTAAATGGTTGGTTTTACTACACACCTGTTGCTGAATGTTTGATGAATACTCTCATTCTAGCCCATGGGATTATTTATACCGAAAGACAGGCGATTCCTATTCCCCTTGGAGACATTCGACGTAATTTATTATTGGTCTGAGAGCTATAACCGAAACTTTGGAACTGTTTAAAGACGTTATACCTCTTCACTGAACTGTATTTAATTAACCCTTTCAGTGCCAAGTCCGATACTATAATATTTTGTATTGATTTTTCATAAAACAAACAATTATTTAAAGTGAAATATCATATGGGTAACACCAGGTGTTTGTCTTAAGTTGTTTTAATAATAATGCATATATGCGTTGAAAAGATTTTCGTGGAAATTGTGTTTGTGTTGTTGTTGTTGTTGGAAGTTGTTTGTTCCGGGAAGAGATAGTGCATCTTTAAACATTGGATATCGATATCGATAGTAAGAGCTCGGATTAATATCACTGTGTTTTGATACATTAAATGTTTCTGTATGTAATAAATATAGAACCACATCCCTATGTTGGAAATAGATAGCAATTACCACACTGGAACGGTAGTCACATGGGTAGCACCGAAACCTTGGACTCGTGCAGTAGGTCCATACATAACTGACGTCACCGTTCAAATGAAATAATCGCCATCCAACCATAGAACGTAGCGGAGCTATACCTTTACACGTAGTAACACAATTTACTGGCCATAAGATAAAATATAAACTGAAATATTTTACCAATGTAATCGGTAGAAAACACATCATCCACAATGTCCGCTCATTTATAATCGTCCGGCGCCACCGTAACACATTCTCACGACAATTCCATAACGTTGCTTGGTAACGCGATCCATGGCGCGTGCATGACCCAAGTCGAGGTTCAGTCCGCAGAAACGCCTAACACGTGAGATTCTCCTAGAATGCTTGAAGCAGCTGGTGGTTAAAGCCTGCACGACACAATGCTGTAGAGGCGATTTGACAACGCCGCAGTAATGCAACGTGCGTGTCTGCCTCTATGGTTCAATGAAATATATTTCACATCAAAGGTTATTCCCTTGTCGCTAGTTATACCACTGCTGCGAACGTTGTCGACTAGCACCGGGAAACCATTCGAAACACGGTCGGGTGGTCGGGCCCTCTCGTGTCTCAAGACAGAACCTTAATCTATCACATGGCTGCAGTTCCCACCAATGAATTTAAGGAGAAATCACTTGTGAGCATGTGCGGAACTCATGATCACATCGAGAGTTCGCTAGTTATCCAGTAATGACTCGATGAACTTGAGAGGACCACACTCTACTGGTTAGCGACGCACGGTTTGTGTGACTCTGAACTCAGATTGATTTATGACTACATTCAGATTTTGTCACCGATTCACTATTTTTATAAACGACAAAGCCCGTTCCTTTCGTTTTCTGTGTTCCGGGTTTTTGTGTGTACGATTCAGGGCGGGGTGCCAACCCTTTTTAGTCCAAAGGTCCCATAAATTTCCCGTTACGTTCCATGAGCTACTATCCACAGGATCCGCCATAAATTTTGTGAATCGAAAGCAGTCTTTTAGCCGCCGTTTCATCCTTGACTTCTGTCTCAGCGGCTTTCCATTTTTGCGAAATCCCAATTTGAAGTGCGAATTCATCTCAGATTGGTAGCTGAACTGGGTAGACTCGTTGTTTGGGCTCGTCTCTTTGAATAAGCATCGCTCGGGTTCACCATGATTCTGTAATATTAATGTATTGCGTTATGACATATGTTACGCTGAGTGAGTCACAAACACAATCTACATTTTAATTGATTCATTATTTTATTAGAAAACGCGATTTAAAGATACGGGCGGCGTTTGCGGTGGGTATGCTGTTAAAATATTCAGTTTCGTCAAAAACCGCCATAAACAGAAAGATTAGTAAAATATAGACATACTTTGTTCTTATACACATCATAAATATAGCATAAACAGTGTGTTATTGTCAAATGTTTTTCCTTTGTTATGTAAACAAAAGCAAAAAAACGTTGCAGAACCTGGCTTTTGTTTAGATCCGGATATATCATTTGTGTGTGATTAACCAATAGAATTGCGCTGTATTATGTAAACGGAAGCAAAACTTCTGTAACACGAGCAGGTTCTTGTTTACGTATGCCATCGTACGTCTTGACGACAATATATTATTTACGCGCTGATTATGTTTGGCATATGAACAAAACTATATATTACAAGTTATTGTGGTGGATTGACGGTAGCATGGTGTGACATTGACGGCTTGGAGTTTATGTTCAACCGAGTCGCGAAGCGACGAGGTTGAACATACGCTCCAACCCGTCAATATCACACCATGTTACCGTCAATCCACCACAATAACGTATATGTTCTGCCGACAGTCCTGGTAATTCTTTATCTTATAAATTTGACATTTATTCCGAAGAATGATCACCAGAAAATGTCAAATTCTCTGATCGCTCTCGCCATAACGTTGTTCAACGTAAATGACGTCATGAAAAAAACAGGCCAGTGAGAGACGATGAAACAGTTGTCTTGGTTTCCCTGACGGCTGGAGACGTAAACATAGGATATGTTGCGCGGCTCTCTGACCAATCAACAACGCGGTTTCTTACTGGAGGCGGATCATATTTTAATATTCCTTCTGTTGATGGCGATTTGAAATATGAATATTTTTGCAATGAACACCACCTGTGCCTTTGAGCAGCACATGACAGTGTCAATGACAAAAATGAATGAGATGCTCATATTAAGATGTGTTTCTCACGGTTATTGTTAGTCCAAGTCTGCTCGTACTAAAACCAGCTAAGATATTGGGATAGCGAGATGCTAGTTTTAGTATGAGAACGTCAATATATATCTATAAGGCTTTATATGACACGAGTTACGCGTTAGTGACCAGCCCACATAAAACCACAATTAGATGTAATCAAATATCACAATTGCGACAGTAAACATACATATCAAATGTGAGGTTACTCCTAATTACACGGCATATTCTGGGCGTAATTTAAAGGCACGTGTGGCCTTAATTGTCGAAAATATTCATATTTGTTCCAAACACCGTAAACAGAAAAACATTAAAACGCATACAGTTCCGTTCATATATACCATGACCATCGCGTAAACAGCATGTTATCATAAAGACCTACTATATTTTACCTAAGCAAAAGCCTGGTTGTCTTACAGAAGACAGCACAATGATACAGGCTAATCACACACAAATGGCATTAACGCTCTTTATTAGTTCCATATCAGGTATTCACCAACAAAGAACGCTCTTTATGTTTACCATCATAATATAAACAAACACCAGAAAAGTAACTTTTTATGCCTTTATACTGTTTATACGATTTTTCTTATTTTTATACGGACAAAGTCTATCTACATTTTGATGTTCTTTCTGTTTGTGGCGGTTTTTGACGGGTGGAGATATTTTCACAGGATACCCACCGCCAAGGCCAACCGTGTCTTTAACACAACAGTTAGATTATAATATATCATTATGAAGATATTTCCGATAAATTTAGCATTGTGTATATATTTGAGTGATAAGTCTATAGCAATTGACAACCTCTTCGCCACTGGATCTGGGCGTAAAGTCTGCGATAGAAGAGTTGGCAACTGTACTTCACAAAGCCATTTAAATGTGTGAGTTGTTTTCAACCTTCCGTCAAAAATCTTTTTATTTTACCATATTCGTAAATGACTTACACATTGTTCATTAAAGATACGGGCGGAGTTGGCTGTGGGTATGCTGTTAAAATATTCACCTCCGTCAGAAACCGCCATAAACAGAAAGAATTGTAAAATATAGACAGAACTTGTTCTTATACCAATCAGAAATATGGCATAAACATTATGTTATTGTCAAATGTTTTTTCCTATGTTATGTAAACAAAAGCAAAAAACGTTACAGAACATGGCTTTTGTAGATCCGGATATGGTAAACATAAAAAGCGTTATTTGTTACTGTTTTCCTGATACGGAAATAATAACAAAAGCCGCCCGTGCCTTTAACCCTACCTGTACTAAATGGATTCCCACTCAGATATAAAAGTACATAATCACATGGTCTATTTTTTATTTGGAGTAAATAAGGAATGTCACAATGTGTATCGTGATTATCCACTCCTTTGTATGTATCAGAATTGCATGACCTGCACATGCACGGTGTCGGGAATAGCATTCATTAGACCAAAATACAAGATATTGACAGTAACAACAATGATATTACGAATATATCACTGGATGAAACCGCGACGCACGTTTACAATTGTCTCAACAAGTTGCGCGTTGTCTTCGTACCTTTTTCCAACCACTGGGAGTCTTTGTTATACAAGAATGAAGAATGAAATATTTCGGGTATATCTCAAATGTGTGTTTCTTATTTATATTTCACAATTGATCACCACGACCAACAATACCGTGTGACCATTGGCGTACTTTTTCAAGTTGTAACGCTTCTGTTGTTTAACAATGAGAGCGGACCGCAATTCGGCTTGTATCGAATAATTGAAGTGCTTTCATAAGGATGAATGCCCGGGTCCTTTTGTGATAAATTTTTCACCTTTAACACTTACTCGCCAATTGATATTAGGTAGCTTTGTACTCTCATAGTCAAAATATAGTTCTGATGTAAAACATATGAAACTCAAAACGTATCACACCAATCCCAAATTTCAATCATTTACTTATAATAAGGTGAAAGTTCAAGAGTAACTGTTTCAGTGTGAACATTTGCCCCTTTCGAGATTCGTAATACGTGAAATTCACTGTATGACTCGTTTCGTCATTGATAGCCATGGACATTTTTCAAAAACTAAATATATAAACATTGGTATTTTTTCAAACCAGTTGTATCCTTGATAAGTGATATTAATTTACTGGTGGATGCTTTGCTTTGATTTCTGAGAAAAGGTACAATTTGTAATTTAAGCGAACCTTTTTAAGAAGAAAAAAAGTGTTCCTATGAAAAGTATCTATTTGAACTCAGTTATCTGTCAGTTGTGGTAATGATTTTTGTTCTGCTGAAAAACACATTCCTTATCATTATTCATGAATCATCTCCCTTTGAAATTAACCAGTACTTAACTTTAAATAAACATATCTAGTTTACAATCAATGCAAATAAGAGGCATCACTATTCAAACCCCATGCAGAGTTATCTCACATGATGCATCATTAAGTCCGCTGCAACCGGCGACATTTTAACCACATTGTGTGGACTTTAGAGATATTAATATAAAAACTAAGAGCGACATGTTGTCCTGGTCAACCATATCAAACAACGTTTGTGTAATGTCGTCCATTAAGTTTGGAAAATCCTGCTAGAACCAACGAATTATTTCGCGCAATGTAGTGCTTTCAAGTTGGTTCTCCTGTTATAACAAATGTATAAACGCACAAGAATAACAACACGCATGGGACGCATCAGTTAAATAAAACGCAATAGTTCTAATTAGCTGCAAAAATTGCTGAATAGCATGCAAAAATCATCAACAAAACATATACCGCTCTAATTGTCAGTTATGTCAATAAGTTTTTAGTGAGGGAATTCACCTCAAAGAACATTTGAATTTCTGGGATTCGCCATTTTTGCTGGAAAAACCGGCGCTAAATATAGAAAACCACAGACTACTGCCCAGCCAGTGTCAGAAAGAATGATTACTGGTGCACATTACATTGTTTTTGGTTACTTTCTCCCTTCTGGGAAGTTTCTCTGTCTCATAATTTGCAGAAGATAAAATGCATAATCGATGTGACTTATGGGTGAACATCACCGACTTAAACTGGGGAAATCTAATCTGACCCTAGGTCATCCCGCAGTTGAGGCCTAAGCAGAATGAGGTTTCCAGAGGGTGAATTTGGTGATGCTAGCCCGCCTTGCGGGATAGTGCAACTAAATTAAGCCTCCGGGGACCTCATTCTACAAATGACAGACACACTATTTGCAGACTTGACCAGATCACAATATTAGCTGTGTTTTGTTGTTTACATATGTTTATTCAACTATGGTTTGATTAACCCTTTACCCAACAGAACGGCCCTGTGCCAATGCATTATCTTATATATGCGAGTCGACCATAGGTCGCCTCGCATATATAAGAGAATGCATTGGCTTAACACATTAAAAATGATAAAATTGTCAAAGAATGTAGAAAAATATTATAATTTTTTCTTTTTAGGCCAATGCATTCTCTTATATATGCGAGGCGACCTATGGTCGACTCGCATATATAAGAGAATGCATGGCACAGGGCATAACTGTAACCACCATAATGTGGTCAATGAACCGGTTCCAATGATATCCATATTTGTATGGTGTTATTGAGACAGGCCGAAGATATTTTAGGCTTTATTTGGGCGTTTTTGGCCGTTTTGTTGGGTAAAGGGTTAAATTACGTTTTTACAAATGTTTGTTTCCGTTAAAGACATATTATATACGTGTTCGGGTGCGTGAAACTGATAAGTTAGTATTCAGGCTCTATGACAGCTGGAGGAATGTAACATTCTACTAACATCGCCGAAAATCTGAAGCAAATCTACCGTACCACTCCATAGAAAACATCGTCAGAACTGCGCTCAATTGTAAATATTTACTACTCGATTCGGGACGCATCTATCGGCGATAAACTAACGAAAACGATTGCGCCATCGAGAGTCACTGCATTTAATTCATATTTTAGAATCACTGTGTGTGTTCTCAATTTGGATATACTATTTGTAAAAATTACTACTTTGAGCAAGATTATTCTCCATTTCTATTTGATCACCATACTGGAGTGTTTCACATCACTTTAAAACATGTTGTTAGCCGATTCTGATGTGTGAATTATCTCTATGTGGTATTCATCAGTAGTTCAGAAAAGGTGTCTTTCAGTGGCATCAAGTCTTTTGATTTTCCAACTGTGAGAAACTGAGATTTATGCTAGGTGGACAAATTGGTCACATCAGCGCCATCTAACTCAGAAACGCTCACTCAGGTCATGGATTTCTGGAACTTCCCGAAATGCCCTTGATAAACCTAAAAGGCATCCGTATATGTACTTTACTGCTAACGTTATCTTCTAGGACAGAAAACATCTCCTTTTGGTTAGAAAGTGATTGCTTGACTTGACTCTAGAAATTCCCGACGAAGATAACATAAATCTGATTACTACAAGCACGCAGTTTTTATTCACTCTCTGATAAAATCAAGAAACATCAAAGGGGACGATGTACATTAAATGCACGAATGATGAACTAAGGACAGTCAAATGAGTGAGTAGATCTCATAGCGCAATCAACAAATTCCTACGCAGTACAATAAGACTACTCAAGTCAAAGGAATCCACCCAGGGCAACGATTTTCAAATACACAGTCATCTTATTCAGCATACCCTATTCCGTCTTTTGATGAAATTTGATGCTGTCATTATAGTCAATATACTGATTTTGTTTAACTGAGGTCTCATTTAAGGAAACTTGGGGTTATCTCAATTGCTACAAGTGACACACAGAACATTGAACCCGGAGCATCGTTGGCCTATATATAAACCATTATATAATCTTATGGGCTGCTACGAACATTTCGTTCGGATGGTACATTCCGTGGTTAAATCTATGTGTACGTATAATTTTCGATTTGCAAATCAAAGCTACTCGTGATCTACCTAAGCGCATAGTTTCCATGTCCGGAACGATTTACATACGTCACAGAATGTGATAACTGTTCTGCAAGAGGTGAGCCAAGTGTCTCTATTTAAAACATACAGTGAAGATATAAACAAAAACCGCTAGTTATTGATGTCCTTGCAAGGCGCACCTATTCCGTCTATAAGTATTTAATGTATAGTTATCGACCTTTATTGGTCACCGGAACACGTCAAGAGCGGGCAATTTCTTTGATAGTTTGAGGATTTAAAGCCGCTCAAGGCAATCTCTAAGCGAATTATGCTGATCAAATGGTAAATATCAACATGTCTTAATAGCGTATATCAACATACACATATTTGCGTCTCCAAATTTTGCTTATTGTGACATTTGACAAAAACTTTATACAATGTCTTATAAATGATGTTTTCATTTTTCTTGATATCAAGAAATTAAGTTAATTGTGAAATACGCAGCATCGGTATCCGGGCATAATCAAAGTTGTTTGTGTGTTATTCTTCATTGTGGAAAACATAAATATTGGTTGCTGTTATATACAGTAAATTGTTTACAAACTTTGGATTTAACACACGGAATTTCGTTACTTGATGATTATTAATAATGACAATAAAAACAAATTCGTTATATGTTTTCATTTTCTTCTGGTTTAATAAACTGTATGAGTGTTCAGCCGTACCAACCGCCGAACCCATTCAACCACTTCAATGTCACATGGCAGGATTGAAACATGAGTATAAGCTCGCTTCTGTTACACACACGTCTCATTTCGGTGTAAACAAAATAGGTAGCTGTATACAGGGGGGGGGGGGGTAATAATAAAACATTGGATGAAGGTATGCCGGGGTGGGTGGTGGTCCGAGGGAAAAACACATTTTTTACAACCTCATGCATTGTTTTTACTCTTTATAAAGACCTTTTGTGTCCATAGTTGACAATTGTAGCAGTTTAAATCATATTATAACGGCTAAAATAGTCTAAAACAACATATTTATGTTACTGGGACCTCATATGGGCCTTAGTGGAGATGACATTAAGCTGTGGCATGTTGCATATGGGACGGTGGGGTGAAAAACTTCCTTCCCGACACCCTTTGGAAAGAAGCTTCGAGAAATGTAAAATTGAAATAAATAAACTTATCCTGATGTAACAAATACATTTAAGCCTATATAATTGTGTGCATGGAACAAGAGCGAGCAAATGCCCCAAACATTAATGTGACTATCAATGGCTAGAAAATAACTGTCATCAGTGCATCAAACTAATCAGTGAATTATTTAAATGTGTATCAACTCAGATGATCTGATCTGAGATGATCTGTTACTCTCACAACACCTACAGTACGGCATTGTGACTGCTTGTCATTTAGTATAATTGAAGTTGCTCCACTAAACTAACAAAATTGGCATGGAATAATGCTAGATAATGGGCTGATTGACCGACTAATCAGGAAACAGTTAGAAATTATGGAACTGTGTGTATCATTCACAATGACATAGGTTTGAAGATATCAGCAATTTATAAAAATAATATTTCCAATTGCAGCCTGGTAACTATCCTCTCCATGTAATTATTTTCATATTATGTCAACTCTAGTTCAATTGAGCTTAACAACTGATGTGTAATGGATATGTCTGCAAAATGTCAACGGTGACTCAAAAGTGAAGATTGAGTTCACTATCCTGAGATGTTATCAGCTTAAAATGTATTACAGCCAAAATAGCCAAAAACGCATGTTTGTCTCACGCAACAGCTTTCTTGGGAAAGATATCTTACTGGATATGCAGGGGATACGCTGGGAATTTTTTTATTTTTTTTGGAAAATTGAATGCATATATATACCTTATACAGTAAGTTATACTAGCGTTTTGTGTGTATCTATCAGCTTCTGGTGGGTTACTGTAATTATCTAATACATCGATGCCTTAGAATTTCCATTTAGCAGTGTCGAATTTGATCCCCCAGTAGACCTATCATACTCTCATCGCACTCTCATCTGGAAACTCCAATGTATGTATGTGGTAGACAAAATGAAAGCCTATCAGCCAGTATGTTAAAAAAAATCAACATCTGAAACAGGTTAAACTGTCATTTGAACTAAAGGAGATAATTTCCCAGTCAAATGAGTGATATTAGTAGGGTTTTATGCAGTTTTAGACCAAAATTAGTTAAATTTGGGGGTGGGTGTCAAAAAATTATGGAGTAAAAAAAATTGTTTTTGCAGGTTTGGGGTGGTGGGTCCCCGAAAATGCCTGATGCAGAAAAACGGCATACCTTCCTGCAAATTGTTTACTAGCCCCCCCCCCCCCCCGCTGTTTACAATACACTATTTCTTAGCGACTTAATATGCCACAGGAAAACGAAATCGTGTCATATATAGAATGTAGAAACAGATCCCCAATGTTCTTGAGCGCAGAACAATAGGGAGCGTTCCTTCTTAGAATAGTCCTTGAAATAGAGAAAATAGAGAGCTTTTATCTCACATCTGTGAGAACAAACGAGAACACCCGGAAAATTATTATGTTAAGTTGTTTGAGAGTTTATAAATCATGTGTTCCATGCGTGACAAGCAATTTGTCGAATCTGGAAGGCATTTTATCATTGAATGTATCGCATACGAGGATTTAAGATCTAATTTATTTGGCGAAATTGAGAAACACGATAGTAAATTCAATAATTTGAATGACGCAGATAAATTTGCACTGATTATGAGAAATGATAATATTAAATTAATTAACAAAGTTTGCAACATAGTTCGGCCGTTCTTCCTTCGACGGAATAAAAAAACTTGAAGAAATTGTTGAGGGAAGGTTGATAAGAACTGTGTTTGTTATATTAATTTATTTATGGATTGCTAATTTATGTATATGATACTCATCATTATTATCCCATTGAGGTGTTTTGCAATAAATTCTTGTATCTTGCTGGTCAATATTTCGTGCATTTGTCGATATATCTTATAAATGACATTGACATAAGTTGGAGGTTCACATGAATTTAATTCTGACGTTACAACAGGAATAATATATAGCCATATGCAACGAATTTTCTGAAAATTTGCCAGTGAATAAAGCCTAAATGTGTTTTTTTCTGATATGCCTACATGCTTTGTCACATTCCATATTTGACTAGTTGTTATCGTGTATGATTTCCCCATCATTCTCATTCGGTTGAGATGTTTTGTGGCGCACAATCTTAACATACCTTCATTTAGACACCCGACACATCAGTGATGAGTGAAACATACTGACTCGGTAATTATAAGTTAACGACGTGTGTGTAACGAAGCAGTGCAATGATTTGCATAACATTACACTGCAGTTACTTCTTTGATATCACCTTATGGTGGCTATAATAGCTCATAAAAACTAAGTGATTGAAACAGTTTGTTTGGATGATATGATGTCATGGGCAAAGGAAAACAAATTCAAGATTTGAACGAAAGTAGGAAAAAAGTTCAGGCTAAATAGTGATTGAAAAATCAAATAAAGAGAACAATTTCAACCTATTTTCTGTCTCAGATGTTCAACAAATTTGTCCGGAATGACGTTTCCAACATTCGAAAAGTTTGGCCACCCCTCGCCTGTCGCCACATCGATGGCTAGCGAGGACAAATGGCCAGTATGTATGTTCGCGTCTATTTTGTGAATTTTGGATAGTCGACTCTCTATTCAAATGTTGTTTATAAACCCTTTCTACACTAAATGGATTCTCCCACCATGTTAAAAAATATTACATCGGAATGGTCTATTATTTATTTGGAGGGATGTACAGGCAATGTAAGCTGGCGACAGATAATACAAATGAAAAATGAGTCCTATAGCTATTGAGGGAAATGTTCAGATAATAAGTATGGTCTTTGATAACTACTCTTAAATTAGTGTTTAGTATAGCCAGGGTTAATACCACCGAGAACATCAGAAGGAACATCGGGAACTTGCTTTGTTTATGTGTTTATACCGCCAAAACTATATTACTCACCTTTGCGAAAGGGAAACCCCTGTTATTTAAGCAGAGATATTGTTTTGAGATCACCCCTTTGATGCGGACAACTCCAATCTTTGACGTCGACTCTATTTCCAGTTTTTCTGAAAGATACAGAATAATGAACTGATGAATAACGTACACAAAACTTTCTAACAAAATTAAAGACACGGGCGGCGTTCGTTGCAGAAATATTCATATTTGTTCAAATCGCCATCAACAGAAGGAATATGAACAAAATATATATAGTTTTGTTCATATGCCAAACATAATAAGCGCGTAAACTATATTGTCGTCAAGACGTACGATGGCGTACGTAAACAAGAACCTGCTTGTGTTACAGAAGTTTTGCTTCTGTTTACATAACACAGCGCAATTCTATTGGTTAATCACACACAAATGATATGAACGCTCTTTATTATTTCCATATCAGGAAAACAGTAACAAATAACAGCCGTTATGTTTACCATATCCGGATCTAAACAAAAGCCAGGTTCTGTAACGTTTTTTGCTTTTGTTTACATAACAAAGGAAAAACATTTGACAATAGCATTCTGTTTATGCCATATTTATGATTGGTATAAGAACAACATTTATCTTACGGGTCGGCTTAGAATTTGTTCCATTAGAAAGTTGATGTATTTATTTTTGTACCCAACAAAAATTCAAAACCTGATAAAGCTACATCTTTTTAATTGTTCGATCTTATTATATTCGGTATAGAATGGTCAGCTACATGTAGTAATTGTCATATCTGATGGGGATTCTTTAACACCATCCTCTGGTATACATCCGAATATAACGCCAACAGTATACGGGAGAGGGATGACAGGCTCTGTAATGGGGGGACGCAAAATGTGTCGCGTGTAACAGTTGTCATTCTTTGTCGAATCATTATCAATCGGCCAATTGAAGTAAATTATAGTCTAATGACGACATGCGTCATTCCGCGAACGTTCCTTTTGTGAGCTTTAAGTGCGAATGTGGCTCCTTGATTATACAGTCGCTTTATATCACTGGACGCGATTAAAGACTAGTGACCGAGATCGCTTAATTAATTCCAAGACTCGCTACACAACTGTCATGGTTGGATCCAAGATATGTTATTTAACCCAATAGGAAATTGGCTGACGGTCAACGCGACATAAGGTACTCTGCCACGCCTCACGTCAAGTATACGTCGGATATAATAGATTCAGTCATTTTAGACCGCAGAGACACCACTTCAAATAGTTCAGTTGTACAACCATATACGACAAACAGCAATGCAATGAGTGCATCATAACCGTTAATTCGGTTGATATAGAATAACAAATAGCACCGATTCCTGCATGGTGTGCAATCGCCGACACTATAGTCAATTAAAGTGATGTGAAACACTCCGGAAGCGTGATCAAACAGACATGGAGAATACTCTTGATCAAAGTATATACGTTTACGAATATTAATCCAAATTTACAACACACATCGTCATTCTTATATGTTAATTAAATGCAATGAGACTCGATGGCGAAATCATTTGCGTTAGTTTATCGCCCATTGTTGCGCCCCGAATATAGATGTAAATATTTACAATTGATCGTAGTTCAGATGATGTTTTCTATGGAATGGTATGGTCGATTTCGTTGAGATTTTCGGCGATGTTAGTATAATGATACATTCCCCTAGTTGAGATAGCAACTGCGAGCTAATTTGTCAGTTTAACACACGCGAACTAGTCCATAATATGTCTGTAATATCATGGGGAACTGTATAGTGTTATTCATTGTGCGCTGCGGAAATATTCGAGTTTGAGATGGCACCCCATACATTTCAACTAACATATTGTTATATACATGTAGATTATTACAGAAGTTTCTAGTTTTGACCCATTTCGAAGACACGCGTATATATGCTCCAACAAGTCAACAAAACTACAAATGTAGATGATTCCCTCATCCTGGACATATTGGCACACGGAGGCAATACGCTTCTACTTTGATTGTCATAATGTAAACTCAACCCCTCTACTAACTGACACTTTTCGCCACATTCGATGCTCCGCGGCCATTGGCGAACCTGTTTTCTCGGAATTATATCACCCTGTAGATGCGTGTGGGATCACAATTAATTCGCACTGGTGCGTGTATTGTCGCCATTTTGAATTTCCCTCAATTCTTTTTTCATGGAGTAAAACTCAAACAAAACTATGAGTTGGTTCTCGCTATTTTTATTGATTTACCCCTTTCTAAACTAAATTGATTCTCCCATTCAGTTAAAATGCATACATTGGAGTGGTCTGTTGATCATATGGGGGATGATCAGGTAATAAAGGTAGACAATAGCCAGACGAAAACGATCATACAAGTTGAGAAGGATTCATATTCATTGGAGGGAAATGTTCAGATAATAGCTACTCATCCATGAGTATTTAGTAAAGAAAGGTTTAGCAGAAATTACATGGTCCGCAAACGAACTGTATATCACCAGATGACCATATTGACTGATAAATGCAAAGCTCCTTCCCATATATAATTATATCACAAAAAGTAAGGACATATTAATAATTTTGTGCAAAACAAAAAACTAAATACTGAAATTAGCACTGATAAGCTTATGCAGAACCCTGATATGCCTCTATTGACAGTGTGGGCCCCGAACCAGTTGGGCAGTGTGATCCAATAGATAATGGATAACTACACAATTACCAGTCTGTGTAAACATACGCTCGGAGTCATAATGCCATACTGAGTCTATCGTAGTCTTGTCTAACTGTCATTTCATGTGAGGCTTCCCCCAAATTATGTTACATCACGTTAGGTTAATCGATTCTACTATATATAATATTAAGTGGGTACGTAGTTAACATAGATTGGCCAACTATCACATACAAAGAAGCTACACCAACAACTAAGTTATCACACAGTGTATATCGATGACTCGCTGTCCACTATGACATACACTAATGCCCTAAATAATCGATCCCTTAACCACAGCAGAATTATGGGTAACTTTTCAGGATTTAGTCGGAAATCCTGAAAAGTTACCCACATTTCTTCTGTGGTTAAGGAGTCGATTATTTAGAGCATTACTGACCATATACTTATTTACCAACTCATTTACCCCTTTCTTTACTAAATACTCATTGAATTTATTATATGAAAATTTTCCACATGTGAATCTGTACTTCAATTGTATGTTCATTTGTTTCTGGTCTTATATTTCCTGAATATCTCTCCAAATGAATAATATACCATTCCAATGTATATATTTTTCTAACTTAATGGGAGAATCCATTCACTAAAGAAATGGCGACCCATTAGGTTAGCGAACAAACGATCACAGCAGTCGTGGTGTCAATATATTTTCGATTACCAGCGAACAAACACCCGTGTACGTTTGGTATATATCTGCCAAACCAATCGACTATCATTGAAATTTCTTTGATCACGCGGATATCCAATGGCAGTGATTGAATAGTCAAGCACAATGTCATGATTGTTTTTGAATCATGGCCGAAAAGTCAGCAAGTTCGAACGATTTAAGTCTCCTAAGTGCGTTGGGAGTTTTCGGCACACAAAATGATCGAATTATTAACAGAAGGATTACGGATCCGTGAGCTGGGACAACACCATCTTATTTACTTAGCTCGTCCGAATTAAAACTCCTCGGCCCTTTTGTGTAAGGTTTGATATAGAATATTCGCTTAACAAACATTAGCAAGAACCTAGAAGACCATCTATTATCTTTGCGTGCTCCAACTCGAGTGAGATTGCGTGGTAATTGTCTCCCTTGGGGCCCAACATTTGACACCCAATATTGTCAACAGGTTTCAATATATTTTGCAGTATACAGGGGTTGTATCATTGGTCAAAGTTGTATCAAATATGTAAACTAAAATGAAATAATATTCAGTTATGATATAGCACAAGGTAGAAAACACTTCCTGATGTTTATATATTTTGTTCGCTAGTTTACTAACTTCATAATTTCAAAAGAATACGAAGGGCTAGGGCATACGAGTCCACGAGACAGTGAATGAAATTTCAGGGACGTGTTTCATCATACATACGCCTATATTTCAATATATTCTATGGATTGTGCCATTGTTCAAAATGAATCAAACTATATCAACTAAATTTAAATAAAATTATTGATATGTACATATAGCACACTTTTTGGATTATCTTATTATATTCGTTTGGTCGCTGGTTTACGAAGGACCGTGCATGGATATTAAGGGACGCGTTTCACCATACTTACACCTATAGATGCATTCAAACCATAGTGATCGATGCATGATATCCTTTGTCGACGAATCTCCCAAGAGGACAAATACTTCCAGCGCAAGACACAATGATAGAAAGGACCCATCTCTCGTAACATCAACACAATGGGAACGATTCAATCTAATTGGCTTAATTTGAGCATAAAATGAAAGGGACCATGATGGTCGGATTGGACGAAACCGTGATACTTCGGTTGCAGGGACAAAATACATTGTACTGCCAAGGCAGCTCTGCACCGATAAACCCCGACATCACGAGCTCTTAGACCAGCACGACGCGGCCACTCAGAGAAAATTGGAGACTCCCATTCTCTTTGATGTGGCTGTGGTGGATGGCACAGACAAAGACTCATTGGTTGACGTCAAAAACTTCCAACAGATGTTGTAGAGTTTATCGATAACTTCACGTGTCTCGATGATAATGTTATTAACAGGCCAGAGAGTTCGAGAAGGGTTTAGGAGTAATGACATTGTGAACCAATTTCATACTATAGCTTTAAGTTATCATGTTTTACCTTGTGTGGCTTGTGCAAGATATCAGGTGTCCCATGCACTTTAGTCGCGAGACATGGCTTTCTATACATGACCCATTATTGTAAAATGTATATACTTCGGTGCTTCAGTGTCCCATGGACATGAACATGGATGGCTACTATATATCTGCGGTGTGTGTGTGATGGTATTGTACATGGTCCTTGGGATATGTTATTACATTGGCGAACAATATCGGCAATACACGGAAGACCAGTGCGCAACAATGACATATGAGCAACATATGAACGCACTGCGTGTAACATTGACCTTGACACTATACGGAAAGGTGTGTTTCAACATTGAGGCTGTTGGCTAACAATGGCCACGTCGCCGTCATGTAACATGAAACGTCAGAGAATGCTCATTTTGAGCTCACCGTTTTATCACTGTTGCAAGAACATGTTGTGTTCTGACCGGAAATATAATTTCTAACAGAATGAATGGCACGGTTATCGGTTATTAGATTATTGGTTTATGTGACTAAAATAGATGCCGTGACCTACCATCATCAAATAAAAATAATTATGCAGTATAACCTATGATTTCGAGCATGCAACCATACTCATTGAGGGTACTGTAGCACCTCGATGACGGCTACAGGTGTAGGCCTACCCGGCGAAATGTTTCGAGCGCTGTGAGATAGACACACAAGTATAATACTTGACAGGAAAAGTGCACGTTCAAGGTTTAGTGCACGCGTACCGAAATTGGGGATATCGAACGATTGTTCGCGGAGAGATGTTTTAATCGAAATCAACGGTGTATTATCAAAGAATGTGGTATGCAACTCATGGTATGCAATGAGTTGCATAATGTTAAAAAAACGCCGTTATGCTCTTTCCTTGAACGCTATCACAAAAATCGTGCATAACAAGTACAGAGCGGTGCAACACTATACTCGGGTATGTATAACGGGTAGGTCTTCGGGTACATTGATGACTTCTGATTGTTACTTTAACGCGTGTATATAATGGAGACATCATCGGACCCTGTCACATTCCACGCGCTGTTTTACTTTGACGGAGGCGATGGTACGCTGATATCCAGGGATCGTATTGCGATAAAGACGTGGTGTAACACTACAAAACTGATGCACACAATACATTGAAACAAAATATAACTTTTCTATTGACAGGGCGTTTTATCGACATGACGATCGCAAGAAAACACGAGTCACAATACGGATATATTCAATAAGAAAAAAGTTTTATTTTACAAATTTGTTCCGTTGGTTAACCCCGAACGACGGACGTGAAAGGCAGCTGCAACGACAAAATGGATCCCGGGATGCGACGACGATTGGTCAAATTTGAGACACTCGATCGATTGTAATGGTATCATGATACGCCGCAGTAATATACCGTTTGGTGTCTTGTCTTATTCTCCGGGAAATTGTGTAGGTACATACATAAGAGTCGCGATTAATTGAGTTTATTTCCTGAAATTATGTTCCATCATGATGGGTGCGGGCGTAAAGACACACAACAGAACAAAAACTCCACTGTCATTTGTCAGAATCAATTTTCTATCAACCCCATAATTTCAGCTCGATAGCATTTGGCAACGTGTGAAAATATTTGGCAAAAGTACCTTTTGGGCCAGCAAAGATCCTGCTTCTGCCTAACGAAACAGATAACAATCAAGGGATGGTAAGAAGACAGTCATTTATGACTATATCACCCCTGACAATATACATTATATAAATTCTATTATATCTATTTGTATTTTTACTTTTCATGTGTATATTGTAAACAAAATTATCCTATCCTATTCTAATCAATACGGTGATAATAAAATAATTTATAGATTTTATATATCGCTTAATAACACGAGTCCCTAAGCGCTGGCAGTTACATTATTACCCCCATGCAGTTGTTGAGCAATGCCCAGACTATATAATTTGTGCTGCCATTTTACAGGCGCTTCACTGTAGAGCGGCGAGACATGCATCCAGTGGCGAGACATGCAAACGTACATACACACACCCTAAAAGAACTTTCGCTTGCCCAACACCTCAGGTGCCTATTTTGCGCCCAGGTACAGTGAAGCCGTCACATGCGGTACGAGTGACCTTGCTTAACGGTCACAACCTGGCGCGATATTTGAAAAGCTTCTGGATCTACAGTACGCATACCATGTGGTATTGTGGGTACCATATACAACTTGTTCCGTATATGTTTGTTTGGTTTATCTACGATTTGTCTATTTCAGCCGCAAAGCCATATCATGTTTTCAAATGTATTAGTCGTGGAAATATCGCGCACGAAAATCACTCCGTTTCTCGTATATATCAGCGACCCCGATGCGTTATCGTGGTCAGAAATAAATATCAGGCTACCCACCTCCCCTTACCTGAATCGAAACTACAGACTCATCTAGAATAGAACCAGCTGCGTCATCGTAGCTGAACGCCGTACATGTGTATATGCCGGCCTCGTTAGTTATGCACTGAAGCCCGGTTTCTCTGAGTTATAGAACCACCCAATCCTCATCTCCATAGTTTAGAAATCGCGAACTGGGACATCTCATGTGACGCAATGTTGAATAAAACATCTCGTTAGCACAGCGAGGTGACAAGAAGGAAACCCGAGCGGCCAAAACTGGCTGTCATTCTGGTTAACCCTTTACCCAACAGAAGGGCCCTGTGCCAATGCATTCTCTTATATATGCGAGTCGACCATAGGTCGCCTCGCATATATAAGAGAATGCATTGGCTTAACACATTAAAAATTATAAAATTGCTAAAGAATGTAAGAAAAAATGGTAAAAAGTGTTAAAAAAAGATTTTTTTTAGGCCAATGCATTCTCTTATATATGCGAGGCGACCTATGGTCGACTCGCATATATAAGAGAATGCATTGGCACAGGGCTAACTGTAACTATCACAATGCGGTCAAGGAGCCGGTTCCAATGATATCCATATTTGTATGGTTCTATTGAGACAGACCGAAGATATTTTAGGCTGTTGAAGCTTTATTTGGCCGGTTTTGGCCGGTTTGTTGGGTAAAGGGTTAACTATCTCTTCTGTGTCGGGCACGATATATCCCTTTCTTTGCTGAATACTCATTGATGGGTTGTTCCACAGAAATGTTCAGATAATAAGTTCAACATAGGTCATTTGTTGAAATTATTATCTGAACATTTTTCAATGGTTTAATTATCAAAGCTGCAAATTAATGTAGAACATGGATATCTGCATATAAACCAATGAATAGGAATCATTCTCTGTCTGTATCATCTGTCGACTTCATGCTTATATTTCATGAACATACATCCATATGAATAATATACCTTTCCCATGTATTCTTTCATAGCCATTAACTAAAGAAAAGAACTGAGTCCTGAAATGTCGGGACTCTGTTCCCATATCGCCCTATTGTTGGGGATTGAGTGCGCCACACTTAGACGTAACGTGAAACCATTGCATGTCATCATATGTGACAGCGAAACCTGTGTCAACATCAGCTCAATCTAATGTCATTTTTTATTTAAATATTCCAAATACCAGGACTTTCAATGGACAAGGTTCACTATACACTACCCCGTGTGGTCTGACTCGGGTGTCGTCCATGAAATTAGGCACAATATAATTTCTGTTCGACCGAGCAAACTAAACAAATATATCCGCTGGCCTCTCCTGTGTCATCTTACTATTATAACCTCCCGTTAACCCTTTCAGCACTGAATGGACTCTCCCATTCAATTATAAACGATACATTGGAATAGTTTATTTTCATCAGGAGGGATGTTTCGGAAATTTAAGCAGATGACAGATAGAGGAACATATATTACAACTGCAGAATGCTTCCTATTAAAGGCCCACTTAATTTTCGAATGACCAGATTACATTATACACAACATATCCCATATTATATACCATTTGGAAGAGGAACCAAAAATATATATATTCCACCAGAATACGGAACAGCTGTGGCCTTGGAGTGTCCACCAAGTGATTGAGGTTCTCAGATTCATTCCAAGACTCCCCCTTGTTAACCCAGAATGCATCAGAATTCAAACTAAGATATAGAGTTATTCCCCTTCCATTGAGAATAATAGACTTTATAGTACAGTCTGGATCAAACTTAATCACAGAACACACCTCAGTACCTCGACAAAATTTGGACATGATTTGGAGCTTCCTCTTTCAAATGGTATATAATATGGAATATGTTGTATATAATGTGATCTGGTGGTTCGAAAATTAAGTGGGCCTTTAACTGGTTGGACATGTTCAAATAACAAGTTCAACACACGGCTTATGTTGAACTAAGTGAACTACCGTTAGCGAGTATTCAGTAGATAAATGGTTAAAGGTAATACAATACCAACATACCGTTCGACTACAGCTTTACCAATGTGTTTTCGCCAAGTTTTAAAGCTGAGAGTGGTACTATATGAATTGCCTTTTGTCACATACGTGTTTCCTCAGTAAGCTTCACGCTTTCAGAAATGAGTTCGCGTTTGCGGCTTTCGGTACTTGCTCATTGTAGATCGACTAGCTGATTGATAACCCTGAATACGTGCACCCAACTGTGGGTAACCACATAAGAGTAAACTAACATAGTCATCTACCGAGAATGTGCTGACCACTATAACGCGTGGCCCCACACGTGGCGGGACCCGTGTGTGACATACGTCGGAACAATTATTGCAAACATATATATAGAAGCGTAGAGAGTTCGCAAAAAAAAAAAAAAAAACACCGCTTACAATTAAAGATGCCTTGTCAGTTTTGAGGCCAAATAATTCAATATTTTTTAGCTTACCGGGCAAAGGAAATGTGAGAAATATTTGCAATCACCACCGTTCGTATCACTGAGACATTGCAAGAAATCATAAAAACATCCATAAATAGGTCATAATTGAGAATGTTCTTTATCGTCCACGGTGGTTTTTTTGCGACGGAAACATCGATGCCCTTTATGAGCGGCGCTGATTGCTATTGCTGCTAGGCTGCCAAATATTCAAAACATGTTAAAACTTTCGGCATTGAAAGTCGATATCTGGCCATCACAACTTCCTAATGATAGGCTCGTGGGTCTGATCTAATTATGTTCTGGTATAGAACAAGTACATATGATCTGGCATAAATCTGGCAGGGCATCTTTAACTGTTGTAACTGTTTGGCTTTCACAAAAATACCATTAAAATTTACAATTAACAGTTAGAAAAAATGTGCATCACATCATTTATAGGAGGTTTGTTCTGTGTTCCTTCGCGATGAGGACACACCAATGTTTCTATAAAATCTCAAACCAAAATAGTTCGGTTCACGAATGCTCACCATCATTTGGTATTCCTAATTATAGTTCCGAACAACACACGATTATTTAAAATCCCTAACTAAACCCTAGTCAGCATATAACGTGTGTCAGCTATGACCACAGTGTTAAATATTATTGAATCTATTGATGCCATTTTAATTATCTTCGGAGGCAGCTTGATCTGCAGACGGTTGTTTTCAATTTCTGAAAATATTGAGTATCTATATACTACAAACACTTACCAAATCCAAATTTTGATTTGTAATTCCCTCTGGCATTCACACCCTTTGATATTGTTTTGAATTTTTTTTTGGAATTCACACCCTTTGTCGGTTTTCTAATTTTCCATTTAACTTGAACAAATTTTCCGCTACAACTCGAATAGAGGTACACTTTCTGTTTATATCCTGGTTCGTAATTCTTTGCAGGGTCTCTGTTATCTTCCTTGAAAGCCTTTTTTAAACCAGCAGACTCTATATCATCAAAAATTGACTGAAAAAGAGATGTGCATATATTATATATTATGAAAAGAACTTGTCGTTTCCTTAAATATATTCAACAGACCGTTGGAACCCCTCCTGGTTAGCCAACGGACGGACCAGGCTGGCAACCTGTCAATCTGCCATATCATACAGTTCCATATACTAGTTTGTTAAATCATATGCCATGCGCCGACAAGTGGGTCCCTATATAAGCGGAAAAAGACTAATCAAATTGTCAAATTTAGCCAGCGCCAATAATTTGGTCTACTCCACTACCCCCCCCCCCCCCCCAACCCCCAAGCAACAATAAGAATCGAGAATCCACTTCTCCGCGCGTGGCTAAGGATAGGTATTGTTTATTGTCATTCAGTTTTGTTTGTTTTTTCTTTTCTTCGTACCATGTATATCTTGGTTGGAAGATTAAACATATCTATCTATACAAAAAAGTTCACCGTTCAACAGGTTAGTTGGTTGTCAGTGGTTTCTGATATCATTTCACGATGCTGCCATAATTAGTGAAGCACACTCTTAGAACAAATATGTATATACACAATATGTTTTAATTTTGATCTTAAACTAAATTTTGTTGAAATGATACATGCCATATGTGTCGGTGGAAATTTCTCAACATTGAATATGAGTGAATGTGTGAATATATTATAGTTTGTAGATGAGATATGTTCTTTTTGAGACACTAACCTCGAAAAAACTACCATATTAAAAATCTGGCAGCAGCTTTAACCCTTTACCCAACAGAAGGGCCATGTGCCAATGCATTCTCTTATATATGCGAGTCGACCATAGGTCGCCTCGCATATATAAGAGAATGCATTGGCTTAACACATTAAAAATTATAAAATTGTTAAAGAATGTAAGAAAAAATGGTAAAAAGTGTTTTTTAGGCCAATGCATTCTCTTATATATGCGAGGCGACCTATGGTCGACTCGCATATATAAGAGAATGCATTGGCACAGGGCATAACTGTAACTATCACAATGTGGTCAAGGAGCCGGTTCCAATGATATCCATATTTGTATGGTTCTATTGAGACAGACCGAAGATATTTTAGGCTGTTGAAGCTTTATTTGGCCGGTTTTGGCCGGTTTGTTGGGTAAAGGGTTAAAACTTTGTGCTACACTATGTTTGTGTCAAGGCTAAACAGCACATCATCGTGTAGCACAGGGTTTTAAAGCTGCTGCCAGTGTTTAATATGGTAGCTTTTTACGAGGTGTGTGTCTAAATTAGAACATATCTCATCTACTAACTATAATATACTCACATATAGACTGTTGAGAATGTTCCACCGACACATACGTCATGTACCATTTTTCACAAATTTGTTTAAGATCAAAATTAATACATATTGTGTAGAATGTATAGACATGTGTTATAAGAGTGCAGGACATACCACACGGATGGCTACGTTTAATTTGAAGGCCTTTTATTACACGTGCTTTGTTGAACTTATTATCTAAACAACTCCCAACAATTAATTTAATAGATATTCTTCTGCACTTATATTATCCGTTTTTTTGTCTTACGTCTGAAATGTATCCTGAACACTCCTCCAAATGAATAGACCATTTCAATGTCTACTTTCATAACTGTGCATGGGACAATCCACTTAGTAAGGAAAGGGTTAATCATATCGCAGTCGAGATTAAAATTCCTATGGTGACTACTTGCGTTATGAAGAAGTGCATTGAAAACAATACGTTGCTGTATACTTAGCGGTGATGACACGCTATGATATGTTTGCAATCTGCCCAACTAGGTGATTGGGTATGCACCTCATCACACATTCCGGCGCACAAGGATGCCTGTGGTACACCATCAAAGAAACTCCATGTTACCCCTAGGACAAGTATTCGTATCAAAGAAAAATTATGCAACCAATTTGCAGATTCATGATACAGAGTTAAGTATATGCAACCGACACATGCTCGCATCTGTCAGTGACTGTCGTGTCACTTTTGTGACCTACATATATATAGATATATTGCAGTTGTGAACGTTTCCCAATACGGGGCACGCTAGTTGAGAACTTAAAGTTATGATCACTTGATTAACTTAAACTATCAGTTATTGGACTCAAATTCCTCTTGCTGATTCGTCAGTTCGTTATTTCATACTAATAACTACATGTATGTGGACTTTTTCTTTCGAATCAATGCTTATATAAGAATGCTGCACCATGCAAGCAAATGGTAAGTTTGACTAGGCTTACACACATATGTATCGGGCAGTGTTGGTCTGGCGGCAAATCCTCAATTATAAAGTTAGTATATCACATGTACGTTTAACTGTTATAGTTAAATTGACAGTGTCAAGTCCACCATTACCTTGTTTTTCCAAAATGTTATGAGGTCGCGAATCCTGATGCACATTGTACTGTTAACAATAGTGGCAGTTCTGGTTCACGTTAGGAATTATTTGTGGGGGTGGGTACAATTTTGTGAAATATAATTTTGAATTATACATATTTGATCGAATTCACAAACAGGCAATGTCATTGTTCAACTATTTTAGTTAAATATACATGTGTAACTATAATAGTTAAAATCAGGGTGCACCGTTTGGTCTCGATGTGACCAACATTGACCATGAAGGTAAATAGCAAGCTTTTAATGAAACTTTTCGGCGTTCGTGTAGAATGCCACATTCTAACTACGGCTAAAATAAATAACACGCTTATCTATTGCTAGATATTAAATCACCGATAAAATGTGTTACCTATTCCATCGAGTCCAACATGGACGGCCAGGTGTTTAAAATCATAAGGTCGATGAGTTTATTGCCCTAGACACTTGAACAGATATGGGTTATGCCTAACACAATGACATACAAAATGTTAAATAAGGAAGAGAAGAGGTAACATTCATAAACGTCCTATATACGAGTAATGGAATAGACAGAATGGTACTTCAGAATGGTAGCCCTTATCAAGGGCATTACCTCTGCAGAACTGGTGTCCTTCCAGAGTATGACCTTTGTAGAACTTGTGACCTCCGTTGTTGAATTATGAGAGAGGAAAAAAGTGTCCGTACCAAGGACAATGAAGGCAAACGTGTTGTAGTTGTTATCGAAAGCAAATCGCTGCTTATAGTTGCATCACGTCAAAGTAAACAAATAGCCATAATATTATGCGCATGGTTGGTATACGTGAAAATGTCGTGTGGGGTCAGAATCGCCCGATATAGACACTAAACTTGTCACAGACACTGATAACCCGGTAAAGAATACCTTTGTTATCGTGTTCAACGCGCCAAGTTATCTCCTATTGAGATAAGTATGTTGCCCATGTACATGGTTGTTGTCATGTTCGCAATTTAAAATAATGCAATCGTACAAGATTCATCTACATTTAGCATACCCGCTAAATGAACATATCACCGCATCGCACCAAATGTGGACAAACTAAGGAAACATAACTCAGAACTAAGGGCCGTCACTCAGGTAAATCTATCGAGGTATTATTGTGAAGATACATATACCGTACAAAGTATGGATGGAATCGGTTGTAGTTTGATCAAGTTATTGTTATAAACAATAGACAAACTAAGGGCAGTCAATTAGGTAAAAAGAATCTGACAAACCTAGTTTTCTAACTCGATCGAGATATTGTTGTGAAAGATCCATATACCAAATATGGATGAAATTGGTTTACGTTTGTTCAAGTTATCGCGCTAACGGATATAAAACTGCATAACATTGTCAACAATTAAAGAGACAAACTAAGGGCCATAACTCTAGTAAACAAAATTGGACAAATATGGTTTTCGAACTCGATCAAGATATTGTTGTGAAATTCCTTATACCAAATATAAATAAAGTTTTGTGACGTTTGTTCAAGTTATCACGCTAACGGTATTTAACCTGCTATAAATATAAACAAGTGTCAAAACTCTGGTTAGAAAGTTGGGGCGGACCCGATTTTCTGTGTGCACCCAACATGTCCTCGTGAAAATAGGATCATATTGGACCTAACTATGCACATAAGTTAATATTGAACTTATTTGATTCTGAAATAATCACATAGTGGATTTATACCGTTTATTCCGTTTTAAGGCGCGGGCGACAGTGAAAACACAGTATAAAGAAGCGTACATCTGGTGAGTCGATTAAGGTTCATATAAAGCTTTTAAAAATAAATTAATGCCGATATGGGCTTATTTGTGTTTTTGAATTTATATTTTCGGGAGAACAGGTTGGTGCAATTGTCGCACATGACAATAAACTCACAAATCAAACATTGTCAAATTGCATCAGTAAACGGCTAATTGTATATAGATTTAGGGCCAGACGCCGGTCCACTAACCGTCCCTCGTCATACCATACTAGTACGACTTAAAATATAGCCGGGAAACACGACACGGGGTTGTCTCGTGGCTACACTTGATCGCGAATACAAACTCCTTTGAATTGTCTAAATAATTTACCGAAGAAGTCGATTGCAACCCTTAAACTCAGTGGTCAACGCCAATTTGCGTTCCCACAGATTGGGCGAAAGTCAAGTTTCTTACAAATTAGGGGAGTCTAAGATCATGCTTTGTGGTTGATGTAGCGTGAATGACAACTGAATCTATTTTGATTACAACAATCACGACAGTGTCAATCGAGGTGTTCTTTGGTCTCTGCGGCTGAATTTTAAACAGCCTAATTTACGACGAATTAGTTTTACATGACCCGGTCCGACCCGGCAGCATCAAATCAGCATATTAACATGCAGGGTGGTCATTCAAATACAAGAGGGGCCATTGTCACACGGCATTTGTATCCAGATTTAAGGAGGATGTAAACTTGTTAAGTTGGTTATTCTGAATTGGGATTTCCATGAAAATCTCAAGAGCAAACATTACATCTTTAAAATGTTTCCAGTTGTGAGTTGATGTTATATTGAAATGAATAGACATTTATCTGGCGGTAAGCTTGCAACTATGCAATTAGTGTATTTTTTTTCAAAAGTAGGTCAAATGTTATTCCAGAACAGAATTATCGAAAATAAATCTATGGCTAATATTGATAATTTACAGTTAAATTCAACGATATGCCCGATTTAGTTCCCGGACAACTGCTTCATATATCACTTTTGCTCCGGGGAATTGCATGGAAATCCCCATTAAAAATTGGTTACTTGAGATCCCTTTTAAGACAGGTCATATTTGTAATAACTATCACGGACCAGCACACTGCTAATACACTTTTTAAACACCGCAACTTCACTTTGATGTACATAACATTATGTTAATAACCGCATTTTGTCATGCACGAAATAAATAGGAATAGCTTTTTCTCAAAATGGTATTTGCATAACTCAAGATTCATGCTTCGTTTTAATTTAAAGCTCCATGGCTGTTTGGCTATCGAATATATACTATCTTTTGATGTTTCCTTCCGGTAAAAAATTTCTGCAGCATGTAGCAATAAAGAGCGTTCATTATTAGTCTATTGCTGATAGGTAACAAATAAAGAGCGTTTGCCTCAATTATGTGTGAAAAATAAAAAAGCTGGAAAATTGGATTTTAACAAGTTTGTTTTTCAGAATATATATACGGTGTTTATGTTGATAGTCCATGTATTTGTCGACATAAACGATACTACCAAATTACGTACATTTTAGGTCCAAATGAGCTAGCCATATTCGTGTGATATGAGGATACGCTTCATCAAAATTTGTGGAAAAAAAATAAATATTCGTTCTCAGTTTCTTCGGAAATATAAAATGTTGACAGGCTTACAAACCGTGCCTACCATATGTTGGTTCACAGCAATTAGCCGCCACCCGTCAAGCTGATAACCAATTGTTTAATGTTAGACTTGAAAACTTGTCTATTCTTTCGGACATCTGTGTGGTCGTCGAGTGTGAATGCGCCGTAGATTGCTCATCTTCGATCAAACCAGCTTGATTAATCATATCACTGTGGCGCATTTCAAAAAGTCATTCAAAAGTAATATGTACCTTATATTCATCGACACGCCACATACCCTGGGTCGTGTATACGCGGGGATAATCAGTGCGCGCGTCGCTTGTTTTGATAAACTCAAGGTTTTGTCTGAACTTACATCTGCTGGTATGTCAAGGGGCGGATAATTATGGTTTGGTCGTCTGGCATTTTATTCAAATCTTACCACATATTGATATCAAGCCACAAAGCTACACCGAAACAAAGAAGAATTGTGACTCAATTTTCCTTTATCGCTCGGGGAAAAAAATCATTGTATGGTACGCTCGCATGTTTTAGCAAAACCGCTAACAGAAACTATCGCCGCACCGCACCAATTGTGGACGAACTAAGGAACCATAACTCAGAACTAAGGGCCGTCACTCAGGTAAATCTATCGAGGTATTATTGTGAAAAATACATACACCGTAAAGTATGAATGGAATCGGTTGTCGTTTGATCAAGTTATTTCCAACAATAGACAAACTAAGGGCCGTCACTCGGGTAAAGCGAATCGGACAGACATAGTTTTCGAACTTTATCGAAATATTTTTGTGAGAGATCCATGTACCAAATATGAAAGAAATTGGTTTACGTTTGTTCGAGTTATCGCGCGAACGGGTATAAAGCTGTATAACATTGCGAGCAATGAAAGAGACAAACTAAGGGCCGTAACTCTGGTAAAACAAATCTGTCAAACCTGGTTTTCGATCAAGATATTGTTGTAAAAGATCCTTATATACCAGATATGAATTCAGTTCCGTGACTACCACATATTGATATCAAGCCACAAAGCCACAGCGAAACAATGAAGAACTGTGATTCAATTTCCTTTAAAGGTACGGTTGGCCTTGGCGGTGGGTATCCTGTGAAAATATTTCCACCGTCAAAAACCGCCACAAACAGAAAGAACATCAAAATGTAGACAGACTTTGTCCGTATATAAATAAGAAATATCGCATAAAAAGTATGTTATGCTCATATGTTTAACCATTGTTATGTAAACAAAAGCATAAAAAGTTGCTTTTCTGGTGTTTCTTTATATTATGTTGGTAAACATAAAGAGGGTTCTTTGTTGGTGAATTCCTGATATGGAACTAATAAAGAGCGTTTATGCCATTTGTGTGTGATTAGCCAGTAGCATTGTGCTGTCCTCTGTAACCCAGTCAGGCTCTTTCTTAGGTAAAATATAGTAGATATTTATGATAACATGCTGTTTACGCGATGGTCATGGTATATATGAACGAAACTGTATGCGTTTTAATGTTTTTCTGTTTACGGTGTTTGGAACAAATATGAATATTTTCGACAATTAAGGCATCACGTGCCTTTAACGCTCCAGGAAAAAACCTGCACGCAACTACGTATATATATCTAGTCGGGGGCAAATTGTGACTCGTAGCCAGTCAACAACCTGGGCGCCTTTTTATAATGATAATTGTTGTTTTATACCTGCTCGTTAAATTTTGTCTTAGGCCGCTATTTAATGCACTATGCATGCCTGTGACTGCAGAAATAATATTAAATGAGCGCAGGCAAACATGCTGAAAAGATTGCAATATTGCAGTTAACTGCATGGTACAATTAACATTCATTTGACCTAATATTGCATGCCTTTCGGGACATTGGTATATAATGCTAGTAAATGGTAAGCAAAGACACATTTCCCAGTATATGGTAAAATCCCGCATTTGCTGGGAATTAATCAAATCAAGATTATTTTGAGAGCAAGCCTGTTTTCCATTCAAAGCTATACGTCGATTATTTAGGGAATTACTGTATATCTAAGGTGTTTTTACTCACCTTTTTACCGGTAACAACACTGATCAGTAAAATGAGCATAAGTAGCAGCTTCAATAACCTGGAAATAGAGAATAATTGCAACAATCAGTTGGTTGGTTGGATGGAGATGATCAGCGGGTTGGTTGGATTGGATATTATCAGCGGGTCGGTTTGATTGGAGATGATCAGTGTGTTGGTTGGATTGGGCAATAATCAGCGGGTAGGTTGGATTGGGAAATAATCAGTGGGTTGGTTGGATTGGGCAATAATCAGCGGGTTGGTTTGATTGGATAAGATCAGTGGGTTGGTTGGATCGGGAAATAATCAGTGGGTTGGTTGGATTGGGCAATAATCAGTGGGTTGGTTGGATTGGGCAATAATCAGCGGGTTGGTTTGATTGGATAAGATCAGTGGGTTGGTTGGATTGGATATAATCAGTGGGTTGGTTGGATTGGATAT
Source organism: Siphonodentalium dalli (assembly GCA_032622095.1). Lineage (NCBI taxonomy): Eukaryota > Metazoa > Mollusca > Scaphopoda > Gadilida > Siphonodentaliidae > Siphonodentalium > Siphonodentalium dalli. Next base: position 138,276,258 of record CP136062.1, on the reverse strand, counting down.
GATCAGTGTGTTGGTTGGATTGGGCGATGATCAGCAGGTTGGTTTGATTGGGCGATTATCAGCGGGTTGGTTTGATTGGATATGATCAGTGGGTTGGTTGGATTGGGCGATGATCAGCAGGTTGGTTGGATTGGGCGATGATCAGTGGGTTGGTTGGATTGAGCGAGTACCCATTTCCGTTGGAGAAATTAGGATGGTGGACATCGATCTTTCTAGAAAATTAAAGATCCAACGTCAGATTTGAAACCAAATGAGTCAATATTTCGTAAGATAATTTTCCATTTACCAGGCAGCATAACACAAAAAAACTTGCAATCGCTATCATTTCTTTGGCACTGATATCTGGAAAATGCACTAAAACATACATCAGTAATACGCTGAAAATTAGTACAAATGATCATAGTTAAAGATGCATAATCCGATTAAGCGCCCTTCAATCACTATTTATTTGGATTCGGGGCTAAAAAATCTATTATTCGAGTCGAGGAACCTACCTATAAAAGCTCAGAGTTATTAGATATCGATTTAAAAAATCTATTATTTTTCTCCATCGAGAATTAATAGTGGCCCAGTAAACAGTCGACGAGAAGACAGTCTCTGACCAAATTGCGGATGAAGATGGATAACTCTAAAAATCAATAGGCTTTCTGTTGATTATTAACTTTCGTCGAACAAAATGTTGACAAATCACACGTTTCGGGAAATTTTATTCTATAGTTGGCAGTGGTTGGCATTATTTTTAGGCAATTAATCGATTCTGATAACTGAAGCGGCATTTCTAAAAATGTTGCTGTTGTTGGAATCTGATTATATGGGGACCGTCGAATCTGATTGAGTACCTTTAAGAATGCTCTATATTATCTACCGATTTTAGGAAACGACAGCACGGACGCTCTAATCACAGACGGGATCTATATAATTTGTGGTCACCTGACAAAAAAAACACAACGTCTTTAAAACTCCCTATCCTGAAAGTCGATATCTGGTCACAAAAACCTTACATTTATCCTTTCTATACTAAATCATCATTTATGAGTAGTGTCCAGATAATAAATTCAACAAACAACAGGTCGTTTGTTGATTTTATTATCTAAATATTTCCCTCAATATATAGGGCTACTTCTGCACTTTTATTTAGTTGTTGTCTGCTGTTATCACCTATATATCCCTCAAAATGAATAATAGACCATTCCGATGTACACTTTTTAACTGACTGGGAGAAGCCATTTTGTATAGAAGGGTTAATGGGTTCGTGGGTGTGATCAAATGTTTTCAGTTAAGTACCAAATGTAATCGGATGGGACATCTTTAAAGCGAGTGTCAGCCCAATAGAGTTGTGATGAGAGAGAAATGTAGAAAATCACCTATTCGCCGGACAATGCATGTGACCCGCCATATCAAATCCAGTCGTAAGTCGGGATTTTTTTACCCTGTGCCAATGCATTCTCTTATATATGCGAGTCGACCATAGGTCGCCTCGCATATATAAGAGAATGCATTGGCCTAACAATTTTTTACAATTTTAATAATATTTTCTTGTATTCTTTAACAATTTTATAATTTGACCCATACAGAGCCCCAGACAAACATGAGCAGACGACACTCTTCTATATTCTTCTATATATGTGTGGGGCTCCCTGCAGGGTAATGGATATGTCCTAAAAATTGTAAGAAACATTTATTTTAAAAAAATGATAAAAAATTGTTAGGCCAATGCATTCTCTTATATATGCGAGGCGACCTATGGTCGACTCGCATATATAAGAAAATGCATTGGCACAGGGTAAAAAAATCCCGACTTACGACTGGATTTGATATGGCGGGTCACATATGTACATTATGCACTTTATTATAGTTTGCCAACGTTTATATTACTTCGTGAAACGTTACTTCAGTTTCAAATTCAAAAGCATATTTTATTTGATTATTTTGGAGCGCAAATGGTCATGTGGCTTTAAATATACGCATACATAATAGGTATGTTTATCTGTGTAATCTGATAATGTGACAGGAAGAAATTTCGACGGGTGGCAGGCTAGGATTGCAACAGATGTGTCAACCAATCGCTAAAATGTCAAACTACCTGAAGAAATGTATTGAATTTCGTCAAAAGTTGCGTGCAGTTAATTGACTTCAATTGAGTGCATCGGAGAAGTAAATCACTATGCACAATTTGCAAAATACCTTTCCCCATTATCTCACGAAAAATGCCGCATTGTTAAACCAGTCGCAAAGCCGATGCACACACCCTTGTTAGCACACAATAGTAATTTTGTACACTGCAAAAAGTATGTGAATACGACGTGATTACACCTTAATACACAATCATTTGTACAACAACTTTGCATTTGATAAATAAAAAAATGAGCCTTGCACTCGCTGCCCGGACAATTGGAGTAGGGCGAATGTGTTTAGCTTTCAATGCTCAGCTAGCGACATAAAATGCATTCAAACGTAGAATTAGTTAAACATGAATATGAATTATTTGTCCACCGAGTAATTTCTTAAATTCTCGCATCGCATCGTAGCTGAACGAGACTTGGGTTGAATATTAATATTGCGTCACTTCTATCTCACTGGCAGACGAATGTTGATAAAAAGGAATTTTATTTAAATTGCTCAATGGTATGTCACGCGCACTCATTCAGCTTAGTTACACGTCTGATGTACCATAATATGCTAGCCATTGAGACTGCGTTTGAACTGAAAGTCCGCTCATAATTGTTTGGGCATTCAGTGATCTCTGATACATAATCAAATCACGTTTCAGATATGGCATCACGTGACAAAATAACGAGCGTCCATTTGGTCATGGTCAAGCTTAACCTGTGGTAGAATCACATCCACCTATCTGTTAATTTCGACCAAGTTCACTCGATGTACAGCCTTCTTGTCTCACGTTGAACCTTGTTATCCATGGATTACAGGGATAGACCGATAAATATGAACAATATATACATGTAAACCGAAAAGAGTAATTGGGCCAAAATTGGACAATCCATGTTGGGCTAATCAGGTAATCAGAAACCAAAAACCTTCATTGTCAGTGAATTTTTTAAATTATTGCAATGTATGACGACGGTACAACATGTCGCAGGGATACAACGAAAACACGCCGAGAAATGGAACATAAATTCCAACCTCGTCGGTTTTTATAGGCCATAAAACCAAACGCAAACTATATTATGTACAAAGAAGACAAAATACGAGACAAGATTAAAGATACATGTTACTGTCCCAGACGAGCGAAGAACATACATGTCCTATTGTTCACACCGTGAATCGGTATTCTTCCCATAAACCACCGAAACAACATAACCCGCTTGCATGCTGTCCATTAAAATACAGTTTACGACAAAAGTGTGCACCCAAAAGTGCAAGCATCCAGTCTTACTTGGCTTTAAAAATTAAAATAGACCGAGTATATTGTACTATACGTTTCGCCTTTCTGGTTGCTTAAGTTTGATATTCCATTTGGCTTGCTACCTTTCTGTGAAAACATACAGTAATGGGCGATTGGGCAAAGGTACAGTACGTCAACAACCATATCTGATTGCATGGGCGATATTTGTGTGCTCAGAGAATTACGAACTGGGGCGATCTCACATTTGACAGATTTGTTCTGAGCAACGTATTACTCATATAAGGCTCTAATCTGTTGTTTTATAGGTAACCATTATATGTTACCCATAATGGTAATCTATATGGGTGTCTGTCCAGGTGACACATCTGACAAGGTTAGCTAAAATCACACCTAGACCTCCGGAATGACAGTAACAAGTCAGATTGGAGGAATGGCTGATAGACTATAAAGCCTTTCCGTTTTTCAACTTCGATATACAAGCCTACAAATAGCATGTCTGTCATTTGCAGAATGAGGTCCCCAGAGGGTGAATTTAGTGATGCTATCCCGCACAGCGGGCTAGCATCACCAAATATTCACCCTCTGGGAACCTCATTCTGCTTAGGCCCTCAACTGCTATGGTAGACCTAGCTAAGATCAGATTGAAGTTCCCCAGTTGATGTTGGTGATGTTCACCTATTGGGCACCTCGATTATGCATTTTATCTTCTGCAAATTAGGGGATATAGAAACTTCCCAGAATGGAAAATCTAACTAAAAACAATGTTAATTTGGGACTATAGATACTATAGATGAGGCATAAGCAGAATGAGGTCTCCAGAGGGTGAATTTGGTGATACTAGCCCGCTTTGCGGGATATCATAACTAAATTCACCATCTGGGGACCTCATTCTGCAAATGACAGACACGCTATTTGCAGGCTTGTCGGTATAGTGCCTATCCGTCATATAATTTCCCCAAACAATGAAGGTGGTATGTAAGGCGCGCACATAGCCCTAATATGTTGCCTGCCCGTGGTCTGCCCAAAGTATCATTGATATTATTTGATTATCTAAACGACGAATTATATTGTTTGAGCGATCCCACATACTCACTGAGTGACAACCAATCAGAAGGAATATTATTATGCTTAATATAAACCTGACTTATATTCGAACAACTAAGAACGATTGACATACAAGTTACAACCGACTCAATACGACATTGCACTGTTGCAACTAAACGTGTCAAGGAATACCTGCTAAAACAAAATATTAACACACTCGTGAGTTAAAGTCAGCGTATATATCTAGTTTTGCCATTGGACATGAGACAATTTACTCAAATAGACGATTCGCAGCAAATATCCATACCAGACAGCAACAATTTCGGATCTAACACACGTAACATATATACACGCCTTGTTGTTCGTTGTTCTAAAAATTCTGGTTTAGGCATGTATACGTACGTTTTGTGCGTGTGTGTGAAAGATGCGTGTCTTAAGTTTTGTTTTAAACTTGTGCTTCGACCCCTTTAATATATTATTTGCTAATAATATTCTGTGTTGTGTGAGTTATCTGAATAAGTGGACAATAACGACCTTTTGGTGCACGACATATGGCCCCACTCGAAAACGCTAACACACAGATGCATTCACTGTGCCGTGCATTGAAACAGAAAGAAGACATATGGCACTCATATGTGACGAAAACGCCTTTCGAGTGATATAAACTGGGGATGACCATAGCAAACATATAGACCGTGCAACAAGAAACCGCCTTAAGTATCTTGAGTCCACAAAAAGTGTTGCTGATATGCTGACGCCTTTGTTACATGTTATATCGCGCTCTTGGTAATCAGCCATACAACTGTATTCATCTTGGTTGGCAGCAGTTGACTGTGTCTGTGCGTAGCTATATGGGGCTTCTGTGGATCGATGTGTCCAAGTTATAATGTTCAACATATTCTGGGCCCACCGATAGTATTTCCAACTTAGAGAAACTCCATTTACTCTCGGTGCATTATCCAGAGCATAGAACAATACACCATAATCCATCACAGTTCAACATATCCTGGCAGAAATACGTACATAATCGACCTATAGTGTGAAATAGGTACATAATGTGATTATTTGATTCTGAAATAAGCAGATAATGGACTCTTACCCGCGTTATTTCGTTTTATGGTGCGGACAACAGTGAAAACACATGTTAAAAAGCGTACACCTAAACAGTCGTGAGTTGGATTATTTGTCTCACTGTCCGCACATAATCTGCTTAGAATCGCCTCATTATGAGTCGATAATGTGACTAAAATGTTCTCATTTTCGGCTCATTATCAGATTATCTATCTAAAACAAGTTCTATTATAAGCAAATAATGTGCTGGTTCTCGGGAGAACAGGCTGATCAATTTGGTTTAGAATTATCTCGTTTCTCAAATCGGAAATCCAGACTAAAATAAGATATTTTCACAATTAGCTAAAAAACATTTTATTAAGCTTCAAATTAAACGGTAGTAACTAAAAAATTTAACTTTTTCTTAATCGCATCGCGTTGCCCACCAACAGCATAGTTAAAAGCAAGACGACACCAACAGTACAGCATTACAACAAGACAGGTTGAAAATTGTTCTACTTTGAAGAGTGCTTCTATTAGTCATCAATTACTTTGGATATATATCGTTTGTTGCACACATTAAAAATATGTCGCCTAAATTTGTCAAGTGAGTCGGGCGACCAGACGAAAATTACACGTGTCTCCTCCCATCTTTGAACTAATTTGGTGATCCGTGGTAATACGCTCAAAGAGTTGGGGTAGTCCGAAATTTTTCGGTACCTGACAGCCAGTTAGGACTTTAAATGTCGCTAATAAGCTTCGTTTTATCTATTAAAGTGATTATCGAGATGGAGCGGTTGATAGACGAACTTCAGAGATGACAACTCATTCAGTAAAACTGATGTGGTTACGACTCAAGTCGTCGTTAACTGGTATAATTGGAGACATGAATACACACGACAATACGTCTCATTGACTCATTAATATAGGGCCCTCTGGCGCGTTGTTAGCCTTGTTAGCCGATGCGACTTAGCGGAAAACATGTTTTACGAATAATATATGGACCTCGAAAGGTCGCCAGAGTCAAACTGATTAGAGCTGCCGAACATGCTTGTAGGGCGAGTGATGGGCGTGATTCTTAGCAAATGCACTGTTCTTACATTATATTATGTAGGCCATATATAGGTTGTAATTATCTATGGGAGTGTCATTCTTACTTAACGAAGAGTACGTTATATATGAATATGGAAACTGGGAGTGCAGCAACCTTGAAGGATTATCTAGCGCAATGTCACTCCACGAGACCCCTAGAATACCATATGCAGGAGAGACCGTCCCTGATCCTGGCTTCCAGTTGAAATATTATATTTTTGAAAATAAAATATGGTTCCACATCACTTTGCATATCAACTTAATTTACCTACATCTGTAGTTCATCACTTGTCTATCAAAGTAACAACCATATTTACAAGAAAAGAACGACCGACATGCCCATGTTTGTACAGTAATTCCCTAATTAATCGACTCCATAACAACAGCAGAATTATGGGTAACTTTTCAGGATTTAGTCGGAAATATGGCTTGTTGCCATTCATCGGAAAGCTCTCGAGGAGAGCTTTCCTATGAATGATTATGGCATTACTGTATGTACTTCTGTCACTCATATGTTACGTACTACATGTAGTTCGCAAGGACGTGGTCTCTTTGATATTGGGTGCATGCAAAAAAAAAACACAACCAATTCATGAAAGCAACGGTCACCTACCCGCAGAGGTAGCTTGACTATTATTACACACCTATCAGCATATATTGCTAGTTTTCGACCGATTACGATACTTCCGGTAGTTTGGTAACTTCACCCAAATGAACAAGAGCGATCACGATAGTCCGCGTGATGTAAATGACGTCATGCACGAAAACCCTACTGGTACTACAACAATAACTCAACTTCGTACTGGGTTGAGTATATGACTAACTAGCATTGAACCCAAACCGAAACAGTTGTTTGATTCTAAAGCAGATTGGCTGCTGGTGTATAATAAAGACAGAACAGCACAGACGTGCGAATGGGAGACCCTTTGGTTCTCGTAACATTGCACCATAACAAACTCTTGCAATAATGTGCACCACATTCACACGCCTGTATAATTCCGTCTATTTCGCACCTCGTTGGTCAATAAACCTGGAAAATACATAGTTTGTGGAATCTCTCCACCGACGCCTCACGACTAATGTGTTCGGCTCGTGCTAATGACAACTCATTTTTCATTGCAATAGGACGTTATCTGGTAAAATACCCATCTTCATTTGTCACCAACAAATGTACAAACGACAAGGCGTCAGCACGGGAGCTCAAGTGGTAAAAGGGGTGTTTAAACATTGCGGTCTTGTGACAGTAATAACCCATGATATAGTTTTTTATGAATTCATTTGGATCTTGGGTTCAAAATAGAAAGAAAGATGCATGTTTCACATTTATGCGCAGTTTTGTTGGTCAAAACATATTTATGACCTCGAAATATAAACGGGTACCGTGTATGTTATTTCCAGACCTGGGAACTGACACTGACATCAGGAATCGGTATGCTACACAGACCAATAGGCGTCCAAGAATATTCTATTTCGACCTCGATTTAAACCGACCGTAACCGTTTAGATATGGAAACGGCCAGGTTTCCTCAAAGTCAGGGGTGGCGCCAGGGGAATGTCAGCATATTATAGTACATATACCATTTGACAAATAAATTATTGCGTTCGCCTTTTATATTTTTCCAACGGACATGGCTCATTCGACCTTCCAAATTATGTCTACGTAATTTGGAATGAAGTATAAGATTGGTTGACAAATACACGAAATATTTATATACCGGCTTCATATGCTTTGAAAAATACTTTCCATGTTCACAACCTTTTCCAGTTGTTTTAAATTTTTCGCGCAAAAGTGAAAGAAACGCACTTTAATTATACCATATAAGGAATAGACTAACACGGACCGGTCTTTTCTGTTCTATGTTGTGCAATTGGCTGTTGTTTTTCGTTTTTGGGACCCAAACATCGTGTTAAAAGTTGTATTACATCGTGTTCAAAGTTGTATTTTTATGACTTCAATTCGTCTGTCTGGGACCTATAACGATATCATGCTCGTAGAAAGGTAAATTCAGTATTTATGGACCTATTTCTATACCGGGAACAATTCAAAAGCGAATATTATAAGGTGTATTTTTTAGTGAAAACCGCCAAGTTACTGTAATATGCCGAACTTGTGCACTAATATGATGGTGATGACGACGACGATATTAATGCAAATTCCTCCTGGCGGTGAATGTGGTATTGGCGACGATGGTGATATTATTGTTGTTGTTATTTATTTATTTATGTATTGTTGTCGACGTCCTCCACAGTTAGGTGGCAGAATAGTGTCGACGCGTGATCTGATGATATAAATGGAGAACACTTCGGTGGCAATGCACTCGAGTTGATGACGGCCGCGTGTAGAGTCATGGAAATTTGTAAAATTAATGTCACGTTATAATGTTGCTAACGCAGGTATGCGAGACGTTAATGAGTAGTGTTTGTCAAACTGTCTTGTATTCGTGTAGGCCAACAATAAAACACTTCTTATAAAGTATATGTTGTTATTCCATCCATGCTTCTCGAGTCAGACCCCGCATATCACCACAATATTTGATCGCTTCCTCTAATTCGTTTTCACAATTGAGGGCTTGGGACACATTCCTAAGAATAAAGGCCATGCTGGACGTTTAGTATTGACGAAGCGTTAGCTTGAAGTCGCCATAAAATAAATAATTAGAATATCCCGACAAGTGCAAACGTATGTCATTTTTTATGTAACGTGAAGGTTTTTCGAACTCCATGTTGTGGCGAATTTGGTTGTGTCTGTCATAAATGATGGGCGCTAATGATATCGGTTGGCTGGCTATTATACGCCCGTGCTGAGTACGGATGTAAAATGCCACGATGTATGTCATATATATGTCCGTACAGAGTACGGACCTATGTCCGTACAGAGTACGGACCTAACTCAGCACTTTATATGGCAGTCGGTAATTGCTCACAAACAGAACTAAGAAATCAGTGCAACGAAACCGTTGTATCTCGACATTTTTAACAGTCTATGATCCTCCAGGATTCGGAATGGTATTAGCATTTGAATAAGTTTTAAGTCAGTTTTAAGGTTTTCGTCCTATTCTCGTGATATTTATCCACTGGAAAAAGTTTATAACATCACCTGCCCGACAGACGACACAATGACGCCATTCAGCAGTTCTGAAGTTAAATTGAGCTCCATGTGTAAATGTCTTTCGCATGATCACATGCACGTTTGCTATATCATAAACAGTCTCTAAAACCACACACGCAATATTATAATTGATTTAGTATCAATCTATCTATTTATTGGAAAATGTAGGTGTATAAACCACAGTTGCTTGTATCGATGGCTCAATGAAAATAAGACTAAATAGAACAGTTAAAGTGTTCTTTAATAGTCATCTCTATATGAAAACGCAGGTGGATACGCTATTCATGATAGTCGAAACATTGATGTTAACCCGATCATGACTGGAGATTCCTGAAATTTTGCGAAAACCATAGGGCGCCTCGCATATATACGAGAATGCATTGGCCTAACAATATTTACCTTGACCCTGTAAAGTCTCCCTATGGGAGACTCGCATATAGAAGAGAATGCACTGGCACATTATCTTCAATGCTGCACCAGTGCAGCTCCCGCCATGAAAGGGATATAAGTAGCCTGAGAGGGTTCGTATGACCGTAGAAATATTTGGTGTCATATCTTTTTGCTATAAAACTTTTATATGTACGCCAAATACCGCTGTTGAAATATGAAGCTTTTATTGGCACCCTGCTAACCGATCTCTTATATCCATAGTAACCATAGTAACCGGAATCTCAAGGTGTCGTCATTCTTTCTGGACATAACCTTTAAATATGGCAACAATAAAACACTGAACATTTCTGGTTTTTTTTTCTCTATTGTATTTGTGTGACTGATATATCTGATGGTGACAGACAAATGATAAACCGCCACACAGCCAAGCAAGCCTGTCAAAAGCTAGTAGCCGAGCAGCCACATGAATATCAGTGTATTTTTTCTGTAACAGGGACGTGGCGACAAGGGGTTAGGTAGTGTCTCCCATATTTGGCCAAAATTTTGAACAGGTCTGACAACATTAGTTGGGTATTTCAGACAAAAATTTTGTTTTGAATTTGGTCTGATAGTTATTTAGAGTGAAAGTTGTCGTTCTTAGGTCAAAGGTTGACCATTTTCACTTTTTGTCCTATTGCTATCAGAAATTTACAACAGTTGGAAAGTTCGAGGTACCAGGGGTGTAGACGGAATTTCTCTGACATGGACATTTCGGTCTGCTTCAAGTGGGGCAGTCCAATGTGGACACCCCAAACGGAGACCATCTATCCACGTCCCTGCGTAAGTATAACGTTAATTTTATCTGGGCAATGTTACATGCATTTCGTTTGAGCTCAGTTCATTCACCATGCACGCTCGGAACAGCAAGAGTAAGATGTATTGCGTATGGAAGAACATACATGTATCATATGCAGTTATTGAAGAATGGGTCAAAACGCCACAGGGATAGGTGTCCGTCGAGTAAATATTTTAAGGTGGTACCACTTCAAACTTAACAGGAGAAACCATTGTTATGTTTGTTGAAAAGTGGTTTCCCCATTGTATGAACATGTTAATACATTTCACGCTGTTCTTCCTTGCCAACGAACAAAGAGCCGAGCCACAATTGAAGGTCGACCCGTCGCAGTCCGGTATCCGAGTTTTGAAAGAAACAGCCAACAGGTCGACAAAATGGGAAATCTGTCAGAGCTTTGGCCACACACATTGAATCGATATGAATCCTAACACGTTCATGGCGTTCGAGCAACTGTTTGATACGATATACTGGTTATTCCCCTATCCCACACGGGGCCCTGTTGTTCTGTCCGTATGGGGCATAGCGCATCAAGCCCCGTATACGGAGACATCATCTATGTCGTCCAGAAACGGCGAACCTGGTTCTAATTAATATGAGCTTGTATTTATGTTCCAGATAAAGTAAGTGAAATCAGATACGCAGATTCAGCCAACCTTGTCAGTTGCTTATAGCCAATGTGTGTGGTTTCTGGTCGGCTAAAAGCCCAAATCATCAGGCGACCAACCTATTTCAGTTGTCTCCAAATGAAACCAGAGCATTGAATTGTCCATGTTGCATAGTGGTAAAGCCAAGTTAAATTTGAAAAAAGAAGAAGATAGTATAGGGCGGTCCACATTGCAGATTCCCGACAAGTCGAATAATGTCCCGTTAGTAATTTTTCTACAATTGAACATGTAACGTGTTTGTCATGAGATTCACTATTTCTCGCAAGTGTGATTACTGTCCGAAGTCATAGGGTAAACGACATGTGTACATATGCTTCAACTTTGCTTCAGAATGTAAGTACATGTATATTCGTGTCAGAGGGGCACACCTAAAAGACTTCTGTGCTTGCTCCCATATCCCATTGTCCTATATTTGAAAAATATTGTGGCAAATAAATGTTTTAATTAAAAATAATATTCTTTTTTACAAATGGAACACCCAATCTATATACAGTAGCAATACAGTGTCTGAAGTAACGACGCTGCAAATCGACAGTACCAATTTATCGAATAAGGTTGACACTACAGCAACCTATGCGTAATATCTGACTAGACTTCCCTGTACTGGGGCGCTGAGGGTCTAGCTTTTTATTCAAGATACAATACAAGCCTTGCATGTAATATGTAAAGAAATAACACAGCGGGATGTAGTGTTACTGTAATACGACGAAATTCGATGCGTTTTGTGTCAGCCACCATATTTTATGAAGCTGATAAAATTTCATAAAATTAATAAATAAGCATCGTCTTCATAATGTTCACAATAGCGACATTCGGCGGCTGTCATGGAATACGCACAGCGTGCACATACATCATCGCGAACATTTTATACAAAGTCCTGAAACCGAGAAGTATAGGAAGTATTTATAATTCATTCGATAATCAAACACTGGTATGTGTGAATATAAGAAGAATTGAGGATACGAGGGGGGATTCTGGCACATTGTTGAGTTGTGTGCAATCATCACAGTGTGAAGACTTAATTTCTTCTTAATTTTTTACGAGATATCTGCTTATATACTAGATAATCCCCTGATAACTGAACCACAGGCAACCCTTTTTTAACAAAATGAATTGTCACGTCAGATATAACAGTGTGTATACGAATGGTCTATTTTTTATCTTGAGGGGCTGATAAGAAATTATGAGCAGACGACAGATAGACAAAAGATAAAACAAGCTCAGAAAGAATGGAATTCTTTGGGGGAAATGTTCAGATAATAAGTTCAATTAACGGCCTATGGACGTTTGTTGAACTTATTATATGAACATTTCCTAAGGAAACTACACATGAGTATTTTGTAAACAAAGTGTTAATTGTGTTGAATGGATTCTCTCATTCAGTTATGAAAGTACATACTGGGCTCGTCCAAATACTGTGAACATATGACAGATAGAAAATCATTCTGATGATCAACGGTGGGTTTGCTCAGGTAATAAGTTCAATAAATAACTCAAAGGAAAAGTCTACCTAAATCCATCAATTTGTGGGACCATCTCCTACTATAATCAACTGAAAATATGCAATAAATATTGCATTTGATTTCGGGATGAGTGCAAATTACACTAATGTACTATATATATGAACGATGTAAAACAACATGGTAATTTTATGAAAATGAGTAAATGGCTTAAGCCTTTTTACTCCTTTTCGTTATACTTATCAGGTTGATATATGTGGTTTTTTGTGCACATGAGTGTATCTAACTCTATAGTTTATGTTGAGCATAGTAGGAGATTGCCAAATAAATTGCTGGATTTAGGTACAGTCTCCCTTTAAATATGGTTGCGGAACATTTAGACGAATAACGCTACCAACAAATACATATGAATAAAATAAAACTAGACGGTTATAGTCATTAACCATATAATCGAACAACTCCGCAAGATGATATATACTGGTTGCAGTGGAACATATTTGAAGGTTGACATCTTTAGCGTTATTTAAGTCACCCATATGCCATGGAAGATGAAATCGTACTGAAAGAAATCGGGCTTAAATTTTTGAATTCGCATTTCAAGATTGTGGCTGGTTGCTGCACATGCAAAACTCTAGAAATAATCGAATTTCGCCAACAATTTATCCGGAAGAAAAGGACAACACACCATGTTATTATTCCGACACTAGACAGGAAGGACCAATTGTTATGTGTACCAAAAGCGTGAAGATGTCCAACAGCGATTCCCACAATAAACCATGTTCAATACGATGGAATGTTTTAAGTGTAAAATAGGCCGAATTTGTTTTGTGTTCTTTTTAAATCATTGTACGTGCATGAGTCAGGAAAAAGGTCTTTTTTGCATCGCAATTGTGCATCCAGAAATTATTGGTAAGATGGACACTTGATAGTGAAATTCGTTCACAGAAGCCTATGTCAGGGAAACAGTATAGGACATATAATATGCATGTATTTATGACCAATTGGCCGCTTTCGGAGACGTGATATGCTGATTATCTACTTAGTTAGTTTGAGTGAGTGATCAAAACTGATGTGCATGGATGTTCATGTGTAACTTTCAAGCATGTATGACCAACGTGGTTTATTGCGATGTTGAAACATATGCATACACTGCAGAATATATTCCGCGATAACCATACATACATTAATCAAGAATATTGCACTACGGGAGGAAAAGTATGCTACCACTACAGCGCGTTCTCCTGTATGATAAGGTCAATATCCCTTTCAGTGCGATCCCATCGGCCCTAATTTACGGTCTGTAAAATCGGCCCTAAAAAATTAAAATATGGGTATGCTTAAGCATGCTATAGCGAATTTAAAAACAAACTGGTTAAAATTTTAGGGGCATGTTATAACTCCAAACTATCACCAAGTATTCATAGTAATAATTTTGATGCCCATGAAAAATGTAAGATTCCCTGGCACTAAACCTACAAAATAAGTCTGTTAAAGAATATAACAACAAATTATTAAAATAGTAAAAAAAAAGTAAAAAATAATAACAAATGATGAAAAATTGTTAGGCCAATGCATTCTCTTATATATGCGAGGCGACCTATGGTCGACTCGCATATATAAGAGAATGCATTGGCACAGGGTATATGGGTTGATACAAAAATAGGACCTGGTACTGAAAGGGTTAAGAACCTATATAGATGTATAAATAGGTTCAACATACATTTCAAAACGAAACAAGTCCAAGTTGGCTCTATTTGGGTAATAAGTTATATACAAGCCTATTTTCTGTGGTAATGTGTTTACTTTGTGGGCCGCGAATTAAAGGCACGGTTGGCCTTAATTGTCGAAAATATTCATATTTGTTCCAAACACCGTAAACAGAAAAACATTAAAACGCATACAGTTTCGTTCATATATACCATGACCATCGCGTAAACACCATGCTATCATAAAAACTTACTATATTTTGCATAAGCAAGAGTCTGATTGTGTTACAGAAGACAGCACAGTGTCACTGGCTAACCACACACAAATGATATAAACGCTCTTTATTAGCTCCATATCAGGAATTCAGCAACAAATAACGCTCTTTATGTTTACCATCATAATATAAACAAACACCAGAAAAGTAACTTTTTATGCTTATGTTTACATAACAATGGTCAAACAAATGACAATAACATACTGTTTATACGATATTTCTTATTTGTTTTCGTATTAAGTCTGTCTACATTTTGATGTTCTTTCTGTTTGTGGCGGTTTTTGATGGGTGGAAATATTTTCACATGATACCCACCGCCAAGGCCAACCGTACCTTTAAGTGGAATAACGGGTATAGGTTCACTATGAGCTTTTTTCATAATCAAATTAGTCCAATATGAACTATGTAGGTTTAATATTAACCAGTTTGAACTAAAATATATGTTGACCACCATGAGATAATGATTTGGTGTGTACTTATAGCATCGGCGGGCAGGTACATGCACGCTTGTAACAACCTAAGGGAAATAACCATGTCGCCTGTATATTCTGTCAATATTTTGTTATTCGCTGATAGGTAACATGGATATCTGCAGTATAGTTACATACACAATATAGGAGAACCACCAGTTATTGGAAATATGACACAGTTTGTACAATGCTTACTGTCGGATTGTCATTCGATTATGCGGGCGTCATATCGTGAATATTAGTATGTTGTTCTGGACAGCAGAAAGTCCATGAGGATAATCAGAACCTGGCTATTAACAACATAAGATGGGATACGGTTTCAAGCTACAAGCTTGACTATGTGGATTCTAAACTCAAGCATGGATACACGAACCGTTCGTGTCACTTCTCAATAGTGTAGCGTGCTGACCAAATTACAACTTTGCAAATTGAATGTATTTTACATGGGGTTAGATACATGTGTGTGATATTTCACACATCCCCAATTTCATCATCGGACATCTGGTATATTTATCTACGAGATGTACGGTAAATCTGTGTTGTTGACAAATAGAATCAGTTCTTGGCAATCCAAACCTCAGCTAGCTCAGTTCTGAGACAGTTATTTCTCAATTTGACTAGAATATTATACTTGTACATTTTACATGTATGTGTGTTTACTGTTATATGTTTCTGTTTTGATGAGCTTAGAAGGTACTGTACACTAAATCCGACCATTTATGGGACCATCTCCTGGAGTCATAAATTCATTTTCATTATAATTACCATGTTGTTTGCATCGTTCATATAGCACACGAGTGTATTTTGCACTAATCCATGGCTCAAATTATTTCATTGTTGCATATAGTGTGTTGAATATAAAAGGAGATGATCCCATAAATGACCGGATTTAGTGCACAGTTCCCCTTCAATTCACACCTTTCGTGCAATGTACTACCACTGATATGAATTACGAATAGCTTATAGTAGTCGTAAATTTTTCAGACGGTCCAAAAACCTTTTCGCAGAACTGACGACTACGAGTCCATTAGTGATAACACAGTGCCGTTCAAACTTATTGCCACTCACGGTAAGGTGATGTAGTTCTGTTTGTCGTAATTATTTTGTATTTATGCTGTTATGACGTCATATGCAGTGTTTCAGTCGATGCGTGCCTATATATGCTTGGCTTTCTAAATCATAATTGTAACTACGGATATGGCAAAACGACAACTGATAGAAAGAGCACACGTTCCTGTGACGTGGTGGTCTTAGGTAAAATCGACGAGGCCCACTTTGGTGGACTTATTGTCAATACTACCACCAGTGCATTGGCCAATATAGATTATTGTGTGTACATGCGCATGTATCTTGGTTCTAGTATAGTGAAGTCAGCAGATATCAAATAAGACAAGTGCATGACATCCCCCACAACAGCGCGAAACCGTGAAATTAAATTGAGTGTAAGTTTTCTCTCTGGCACCCACAGGACGCAACTAATTCGGGGTACATCGGCGTGTGCAGTTAGGTTTTCATGATATATTGTTTCGAGGTGAAGACGAGTTATGTCTACCAACAAATTTTGCTGTTGGTGTCGATGAAACTGTGATCGCCAAGAATGTGAAAGCACAAAAGGAAACATATCAATTTTCTGTCATAAAAAACAGATGTACGGAATTCGAACTGCCGACCGAATGAATTGTCTGAAATATTATCCCACGAAGGACACGTGATGCATGTACTTTTCCGTTTGTCATTATCAGTAAACACGGGTGTCGCAATGACCCATATCCGGGAAACTTAGTCAGTATATGTATACACTTATCGCGCAAGAAACTATGGGTCGTAAATATATTTGTTTTTCTATTGAAAGGCCATGTAGTCCACATGTTCATTTAAGTCGTTCACATTGTCCACCTCAACTAAACTTGTCAGTAAACTATGGCTGTCGGAAATGATCTGCTGTAAAAAGAAATGATTCCTTGTATTATTTTGACAATGGTTCTTTTGCAGCTTAAAGTTATATATACACCATCTGGTTCACTTGTCGTGTGTGGGTTAAGGACAGGGAATATCGGCCCTTTCGACCATCACGGGTTTACCCCCCCCCCCCCCCCCCCCACACAATAACAAATTCCGTTGTAGTTTGTACTTCTGAAGAATTTATCTAGCTCTCTATATTATATAGAGCTAGCGCCCGACACTGGTCTACAGAATGGAATAGGACCACGGACACATGGAAAGTTTACCCCTGTCTACCCATAGAAACAATACAGCCCCTGAGAGGAATGGGAACTTCTCGTGTGGCTATATAGTTAGTAGTGGGATACACCCCTGGTTAAGTGGTCCTATACTACTTTACTATGATGATGTTTGTCCTGCCGAATTTATACAATCAAATTATGTATAATAAATATATATAAACATAGTACTAATATTTAAATATTGACATTTTTGGTTGTTGAACACCTACTAAAATCAAAATAGATAATCATGTCCTTTTGAAAACACCAGCGCTGAAATGTTCTTGAACGAGTCATACAGACCCTGGTCTTAAACTATACAACCACAACGGGTTTTCGTTCCTTCTCAAAAACAGATATGCCACAAAATGAATATCAGGCATAAAGGCCTGTGAATTTCGCTTTCATCACAAAGACGGACTTCCAAATTATTACTGCAATATGTTCCGCAGACTTTCAATGTTTCCTTTTCAGTGTACGGAACATATAAACAATGTATGATGGTGTATTTCTGTGTTGATATACCGAATGCATGCATAATTGTTTGTATTCAGTGTACACATCCATTGTAGAGCGCCAGCTATGTTTTTCTCTCAGGTTTTGTTACTTTCTGACATTAAAACTTGATCGTCAACAAATTTAAGTATCATTCGTGTATCGCTTTATGTCTATTATCGTGCGTTTCATTTCAACTTGAACACAACCTTGACGTCGTTAGAATGGAGACTTAATTTCTCGTGCATGCCACAGATAGTTTAAAACAGCCGTGAGTCATTGTTTTATGAGAAACATTCCGCGACAGGACACCGGGGACACGTAGACAACTTATCTAACAAGTCGTGTGCTAAATACACTGGAATACCCAGTACATCATAAATGGGTGTTTTAATGTGAGTTTGTCAAAGAACCCTCGACGCATACGCATACTTGCTGTTAGCTTTCAGTTATAACTCAACGAAGCTGACACGAAATATATATAATTTTCCGCATCGTACAACATCATCATAGCAGGGGATCTCGGTTTGGTATGTATCAGTATGTCATATCACCGAAAAGAAAAGATATATTTATAGTGTTCAGAGTTGCTTACAATCAACACTGGGTCATTCGTATGAGTCTGGTCTGAAATATCTGACCATAAGTTGTGTTATTTATATGTAACCTGTTTATGCATTTGTATATATTGGTGGGCCACGCCCAAATGAGCACTGCATGTAAGATGCCACAGCGACAATCCAATTTCGGGAAGTACAGTACAACCCTATATGTAGTCTTATACACAATGTTGAAGACTCAAATTTCTCCTCCCTATCTCTCCCCATCTACATCTCTATCTCTGGCGTCTCTTTCTCCCACCTTTCTCACGTTGCTCCTCCGTTCTCTTGCCATGTCGTATACAGTTTGTGTAAACATAAACTCAATCATACTCGTCGAAATGTCATTTCCTGGAAGAGTGCAGGCTTCCTCCAAATTACGTCACATCGCGTTACGTCAATCGCTTCGATTGGACACTTTTATCTTGGGGCTACCAAATGTGACCCGCCATATCAAATCCAGTCGTAAGTCGGGATTTTTTTTACCCTGTGCCAATGCATTCTCTTATATATGAGAGTCGACCATAGGTCGCCTCGCATATATAAGAGAATGCATTGGCCTAACAATTTTTTCCAATTTTAATAATTTTTTCTTGTATTCTTTAACAATTTTATAATTTCACCCATACAGAGCCCCAGACAAACATGAGCAGACGACATTCTTCTATATGCTTCTATATATGTGTGGGGCTCCCTGCAGGATAATGGATGTTGTTTATTTTATGTCCTAAAATTTGTAAGAACATTTATTTTAAAAAAAATGATAAAGCATTCTCTTATATATGCGAGGCGGCCTATGGTCGACTCGCATATATAAGAGAATGCATTGGCACAGGGTAAAACAAATTCCGACTTACGACTGGATTTGATATGGCGGGTCACAAATGGTTAGCTGCGATCAGCGTCGACTAGACAATGACTCTATGAGGCTACGTCGTGACACTATGCACGCCGTCATGACGGCGAAAAGATCAAAGCGTCGGAGCGTCATAGAGACAGCGTCTATAATAGTCCACGATTAGCGCTACCCGACGTCGAATCCCGAGGTTCGAGAAATTGAAAGTCTTCAAGTAATCAGACCCCCACTATTTATATGTGGGTCTGTAGTTAATTTAAACTGAGTCGAATTATTTATTAGTATGGTCGAAAATCTGGTCCCCTCTTCAAACTTCATCTGAGTTGATGGAATCTCAGTGTGCTAATTTACAATTTAACAGGGAAAAACACTGAACAAACATAGTCAATTTTGCTGTGTTTATACCTCGTTACTTGTACCATCTCCGTGACGTGTCCGACGTAAACTTAGGCAACATTCAGTTGAAATCACTTAGCGGTGCAGTTTCGGGTTTTTGTGCCTTAAAAAATAAAATAAAATACTACCTTTTTCAGTTTATTGAACTAGAGTTCAAGACATTCTTTTGACAATTGTGTTTCTCTTAAACATTTATCGGTAAGTATATGTGCTCAAAGTTGATCTTGATGTCTGCTAACTTCTCATGAAAGGACTTTGAACAATACAGCCGTATGTATTGGCGGGATACAGTTATGTAGTATGCATGCTACAGTAATACTCTAAGTAATCGACTCCTTAACCACAGCAGAATTATGGGTAACTTTTCAGGATTTAGTCGGAAATATGGCTTGTTGCCATTCATCGGAAAGCCATATTTCCGACTAAATCCTGAAATGTTACCCATAATTCTGCTGTGGTTAAGGAGTCGATTACTAAGGGCATTACTGTACATGTTAGAATTGTTCGGTGAAATATAATCAGTAGAATATACCTTGTCGTCGTTGAGTGTGAGGGTATAGTTCCCATTGGGGTGGGTACAGTTCAATCCGCTGAACTATATTATACCCACTCCACTGGGCGATGTACCCGCATGGTCAACCCCAAGCCAAGCTCTATTTAATAAGTAGATCACACATATCCACGTTTAGGCTTGATCTCTTTTTACCGAAGACACTTGGCTGGTGATATTATTCTTCAAATAGAATCCGTGTGGTTAGGTAAAAAGTTTTAAGTGTTTTGTTGTACATCGACGGGCTGGCATGCAGGGACGACACTTCTAAATACTCGTATGAGTGTATTTCCGCGTAAATTATTGTCTGACATGCACCGCCGTGTCTCACACACTTTACATAAAAGAATCGTGCATGTACAAGGAGCGCAAAGTGCTATGCACAGTTAGCCCCCTGTTTTCGTACCCATACTGAAATTATTTCGCAACGCAATCGTGCCTGCATTGTGTCCGATGCATTCAAACGCGCCTATCGATTGCAACTGGACGTGGTTTAATATACAGGAGGGGAAGAAGACATTATTCAATACAACACGACACTTCATGTTTTAGTAATATACAAGCCGATAACAGTAAGGTAGAAATGCCTTCGGTCTTTCGTAATTGGTGATCCTAAACGATTGAGGTTAGGAAGAATATATTCGACAAATGTCAAGTATGAATCGAACATTAAACTTTGGCAATTTGTAGTACAAGAATGTTGAGGTTCGTAAGCTGGGCTTGTTGAGTATGTAGTGCCTGATATATCTCATATATCACGAGCAATAGCTATATTTGTTGAAGACATACTCTGATATATGTCAGCATTTATACTGGGGATTTTGAAAAAAAGGTGAAATGCGCTTCTATGAAACTCGGCTTCAGTATGGACATTTGGAAATTTGGTGCACATGGCTCCCTTGTATACATAGTTGGTTGGGGGGGGGGGGGGGTATCGTCATTTCAGCGACTTCGTTTCACATTTCACATCGTTGTCAGTTATAATACCACGGTCGCGTGGAAAATTAATTTTACTATGAGACTACAACACTGCATGTACATGTATACGCATCACAATCACTGGCAGGCATACAGGAATCAAGTGAAATTCTCTTTCCAAGGAAATACAATATGGGCTTAAGGGAATATAAGCCGGTTCGTCATCGCATGATGATGGCCCGTGGCACCCTAATTCATTATGCATCTTCAAATGCACCCACACCACCGTAGAAGCCCATATATAATCGATCTTCTTAGTGAACATGGGGGACGAAGAGGCTAAGGAAACACTTGATCTACCCCACGCTGTAGCTACAATGTACCATACTGTGAGTAGCTAAGTAACATATATACATTTATGATATTATCACCAACAACGATCTTCTAAAATTATCATGAACATCATTACTTAATATTATGTAAGGACACTCACAGTGTGGCATTGTTCACACGTGACCGGAAACGGCCCCCATAAGGTTGTGCTTGATGTCGGATCCCCCCATACAACCAATATCCATACATTTTAAATTATATGGAATAAATACAGTTTATGTCAAAATGTATCAATCGGAATTCGCTAACTGGGAAGCCTCTTACAAAGACGTCGGGTGCAGATAATGTGTTATAACTTCTAATCAATGCATGAGCCATAGTCTTGCAACAGATGGCAAAGTATGAGGCAAGTGGTGAATATGTGGTGCCTTTGTCAACCCAAAATCGAGCATATGTCATCGACCTGGAAAACTATCAGCTCAAATCGCAAATATAATCCCACACAAATGCTACACAATACAACCGTATTAAACACGAACACTCTATTCTATTTAAAGTTTAATTTAACAACTCCAGAAGGGGATGTACGTGTCCACAAATACAAAACAGTGGATAATCTGGAGGGTAGTTATTGGCGAGCAGCGTGTAGGAATACCATCGTTACCGACTTCATTCATAGCTATGATCATTGTGCATTTCAACAAAGGAGCAATCCATTGAAATAACTTTATTGAAGGTGTAATCCCTTTATTTCCTAATTTAAATTCGCTTATGAATAGAGTGAATTTGATGAAATAAGTAGCATGCTTTCGAACAAGAAGTCCGGCCCGCACTACCTGTCTCGACATTCTACGAACAATATGGAGGGATTAAACGCCCGAGAGGCCTACAAGGTTTACACTGTTTAACGACTCTCTCTGTATTTGCGAGACTGGGAAGCCATCAAAGATGACACAACACGTGTTAGCCCTTTACACCTGATGACCTTTACCATAGCTAGCGAAACATGCATAAGAGCGTGGAGGGTAGAGCCTATAATATTTTGGGAACAGAAGATTGACCAGTAGAACAATTGATCAACACACCAAGAAGTTTGCCCAACAATATCAGTTGAACCCCTATTGACAAACATTCGCCCAACCGTACTCCTCTGGTCAGAATGTTGGAGTAAATCTTTTTGATCCCGGTACATCTAGCGAAAAAGCGTAATCAATATTCTGGGTAAATTTCCCAGACTTTTAGACCATACGCTTGCTAGGTAAGGCAATGTTTCTGCTGACTGTCCAAAGAATGTATGAGCCATACATATACAGTCATTTAGGTCTCAACTACCCAACTGAACTCTTCAAATGTAACCTTATATGAGTTACAGACGTGACATTCAAAATATAGTAATGTAACTCACAAAATAAACCAACCAATCCGTGCAGCAACCCAACAATACTTGATAACAATGATGACTTTATTGTAAATCCCAATCAATGATAAATTCATAAGATTTCACATAAATGAGAGACAGAGACTATGTAGAACAATGGAGATGGGAGCACAAGTTGTCTCAACTTGTAAAATGCTCTTCTCTCCTAGAACATATGAATCTCGATAGTTTTAACCCTCTCTATACTAAATACTCATTGATGAGTAGTTCCATTGGGAAATGTTCAGATAATAAATTCAACAAACGGACATGTTGAACGTATTATCTGAACATTTCCCACCAATTAATATACATTCTTCTGCACCTGTGTTATATTCTTGTCTGTCTGTCGTCTGCTTACAATTCCTGAACACACCTCCAGATGAATAATAAACTATTCCATTGTATACTTTTATAACTGAGTGGGAAAATCCATTTAGTATATAAAGGCTTAAACATAAATGGAACACGCGTAATCGAAAGTCGTACTCACGTTTTCATTGGGTACGTTCCTCATTCTAAGGCTTAGCATCACCGCACGTTATTGAAATCTCACTAGAAAGTTCCCAGAAAATGTACGTTGTTGCTAGTCCCCGTGTTCCTTGAGTACTACATAACTTATGTGTGTCGTGAGTGAGTGAGTAGCGGCTATGTAATGCATTCCTCTACGTCACCAGATCATTCCTCACAGACCGTGAAATAGCTAAGTGTTTGTTATATGTGATTTTTAAACTTTACATGACAAGTTGAGCCTCACTGCGATGTACTCGGCATATTTCCCGCATAAAGCGGACATTGTTCTCTCATTTAGGTCCACATACCTCTTCGCATACCGCTTCATTCATGTTTTCAGTCATATGTGCGGCATCATTGTTGGGCCTTTACCATAATCATGGTTGATTTTTTTCTGACGGAAAGGCGTTTTCATTACGCCCAAAAATTCTCAATGAGATAGAACTCAATTGGGTTGTGGCGGTCACGTGACCGAATATCATTCCATATTTGGACCGAATTCGAGTTTTACAATTTGTGTTGACAGGAATCACAACCCAACAAATAAAACGTTGGCATGGATTCAGTATGCGTTGTGTAATTATTTAGACGTTCTAGTGCGATGAATCATTATACCTTTGACAAGCTGTGCGCGACAAGGAAAAGACTAGTTTCCGCTACAAGGTCCACTTGTGGTGCAGTATGCGTTCCACTGTACTGTATATGATTCTCCAAACGAATTCCAAGTTTATAATTCTAGGTTAACGCTACTCGAAGTATGTCTTCAATTAAGAAACCACATTCTAATGTTAAGGTATCGGATTTCTTTACTATGAAGGGCGTGGGTTATAACTGATACCTTGTGTGGATGCATGGGTTCCATGTTAGGGACTTCACGAGGACGAGGTAGACCGATTTATAGTAACAATTCATTGCTTTTCCGAAATATATTGAATTATAAGAAGAATCCTGTTGGAAATACCCCGATGCACACATTATGAATGAGACCCATTGAAATGATGTCAAGTATATATATATACAGTCTCCGCTCCCATTCATCACTGATGTTCGTTTGTTGTAGTATATATAGGGGATATCTAGTGTATAGTATATAAATAAACATTTATATATGTAATTGTAGTTATTGTCTCGTGCTGATGACACCTTACATGCATGGATAGAGAATCAAGCATTTTTTTTTCTAATTTAAACCAATTACAGGCTTTCTAAGACAACGATGCTCTATGTGCACCATAGTATCTAAGTGCAGAAGAGGCATCCCACCTGGTTTGTACTAATCTATTCAGGATAAATGTGCTTAATTCAGTGACGCACATTTTCCCAACCACTGTACTATTTGAGATATGAATGATCTTCGCGATAGGTATTGCTGTTAACCCTTTACCCAACAAACCGGCCAAAAACGCCCAAATAAAGCTGCAACAGCCTAAAATATCTTCGGTCTGTCTCAAAAACACCATACAAATATGGATATCATTGGAACCGGTTCATTGACCACATTGTGATGGTTACAGTTATGCCCTGTGCCAATGCATTCTCTTATATATGCGAGTCGACCATAGGTCGCCTCGCATATATAAGAGAATGCATTGGCCTAAAAAAAATCTTTTTTTAACACTTTTTACCATTTTTCCTTACATTCTTTAACAATTTTATAATTTTTTCTAACATTTTTTAACAATTTTTATAATATTTTTCTACATTCTTTGACAATTTTATCATTTTTAATATGTGTTAAGCCAATGCATTCTCTTATATATGCGAGGCGACCTATGGTCGACTCGCATATATAAGAAAATGCATTGGCACAGGGCCATTCTGTTGGGTAAAGGGTTAAAACAGTCGCATCCGTTAGAACCGCCATAAATAGAAAGAATATTAAAATACAGACATAATTTGTTCTTATACCAATCATAAATATTACATAAATAACATGTTATTGTCAACATCGTACGCCGTGTCAGTAAACAAAGGCCATATAATGATATAGTACAGTACGTAAAGAGTGTGCGTTATGCCAAACACCGAGGAGACACCATTATTTTAATTCTGGTTAAAATTGCCACAATATTGTTTATAAGATAGCGATATAGCGTTCGCTAATCCTCGCCACTCAAGATTTCGGTATTGAAGGGTCACCGCGAATGTTGAATGTTTTGCTTATCGCACAATCTTTACGTGCAGTATATAAACAAATGCTCCACTCACACAGAGTGTGTTTTGTGGATAATATCGCATTCATACTATCATTATACTATAATATTAATATATTCTTGAGGAATTTTTCAAAACTTTTATTTCTAAGTTATAACCTGCAACAAGGCCATCCGTGCCTTTAATTGCATTGGATGTTTGTAAAGAAATTAGGCAAACGCTCTTTATTTGACTGTATGGGAGAGTTACAAGGAGACGATCTTTATTATTATATGCTCGATAGAAAACGAGATTTGTTTTGTTGTGTGTGAGGGTGTGTGTGTGTCGATGCAACGACACCGTTCACACGAGGAACTTTTTTCTAAGACAAATAGAGCCACCATATAAGTATGTCATGTGCTCCTCGATCTATATTGATCGTTGCGTGGAACGTGGGGAAACACGTACATTGCATGTTAAAATGTTTGTGCTTGAAGCTAAATCTGTCACTTTAAACCGAACATAATTTTGTTAAGGGGACGTAATTTTACATATTTAGTTCACAGTAGTCATAAAAAAAAATTCAAATTGCTTGCACCACGGCTGCAGTAAAGAATCTGAAGCACACATATCGGTCGGCTCGAGCTAATTGCCATGTAAGCTATATTTAAAATTCAGATCGGGGTATATTACGTGATAACAACACAGATATACGTCGACCTTATCTTTGGCTGCTTGATACCCGAGTTGTCGTTGTGTATAACAGTAGTTTATCTTTGACGACAATGATCGAGCCTGGAGGTATTAATGCGATTAAATCTATCTGGCTTGTACAAATTGTGCTCTATTATAAGGATTCATACCATCAAATGATTATATAAAACGCTAGTGACGAGAACATTGAGGAATATAGCCCGGGTTATACCCCGACGACGTGAAGCAAGATCCTTGACGCGGCGCTTCAAATGTCGCCAGAAAAACTGTTGACTCGCTTAAGGGACTTAGCATTCCGCGGCCGATTTCCTATTCAAATCCAGGGTTTATCTATACCCGGTCCAGACTCTTTGAAACGATAAACATGTAGACAGAGTCACGGCTGTATTGAGGAAAGTTCGACGTCAAATCAAGGTTGTTCGAAGGGAATTCCCCAAGTTTTGTGAATATCACGATCAGCAATCACGTGGTCTCGAATTGAAATAAAATGGAAAGTTTTGAAGGATATACATAAAAGCGTGATAAATTCTTATAGAGGCCACTGGCGCAATTGTTTCATACAGAAGATCTTTTTTAATCGACCTTTATCTTTGTTAAAGGCCCATCAGTTAAGCACAAAAATACGTCGGTAAAAACAACATGTTCACAGTTTATTACACCGGATAAGTTGATAATACAATGTTTTGGAGCTTCCTCTTTCAAATGGTATATACTATGGCATATATTTAATATTTGTGATCTGGGGGTTCGAAAATGAAGTTGGCCTTTAATAATTTTAGTGATAAAGACCGAGTAATTGAGCACAAATTCCATTTTCACCCCATTTGGTTGGAATTTTCCAACTGATACTCAAGCTTTTTAATTGTCAGAAATGTCCAACATAACACCCCTAATGGTTGAACAATTTCAAACTGATGCCAAATTCATTACGAAAATGTGACCAAATGGATGAAATTATTCGACTTTTGATCTGTTAGCAACATATTTGAATATTACTTTATCAGAAAAAAATTAAATCTATTTTGGATTTAAATATCCAACTAATGTTGTGTCAGGCATGGACGTCACAAATGTTGAAAAAACGTTTTGCCAAACTTGGGGCGGCGGGGTGGGGCACACCAACCCCAATCGCCGCTTACCTGCCTGTGCACCTGTCTATACTTCCCTGGAATGATTAGCAATTCAGATAAGGCATTTAGGTCAAGAATCTCCTTGACATTTTGCATCCGAAAAAAACAGCGTGTTTTATCCGCATTGTGGTTGCAACACAATTTCAACTATTGAAATCATCTCAAGGGAAATCACACAAAAGAGCTTATCGGTATCCTCGTGGTTCAGCGAAGATTGGCTTCCGGTATCTGGTTCTTATCTTGTTCGAGCTTTAGTTGTGAAATGACCAGAACATCTTCAAATGGAGGCAAAGCGCTGCATCGGGACGATTGGCGTCACAACAGCGTAGATATCATCGAAATGTCGGCCGCGTGCAGTGATCATATCAATCTTATCTGAGGGTTTTTACCAAAGCTGCATATAAATTTGAATTATTTCGATTCGGATATATACATAGGAACACTACAACGCATAGGAGCATATCTTCGTCCCAGAGGCTATACATGTATATGTCCAAATGCGGAACTTTTTAAAAAGTACGTATTTAACCTTAGGACATGCATTGTCATTGTTTGCTCACAACTGCCAAATTTAGCAACAGCACGATTAGCGAGACCTTTACGCACGCGAGAATGGGTATATAATGTGAAATTTAGGCTGACTTTTCCGTAAAAAGCAAACACTTTCTGCTATATACGAGCATACGTTGCCCCAACGTTTGTAATGCGCTATCTATATATACATCTCAATCCGACATATATACATGTAAAATTCGGATATCGAGACTGGTCTAATGTTTATCTAATTGGTTAACTTGGTTCTAACCCATGCAAACGAATCTTGGTGACGCCAACTGGTGATTAGAATTTTGTGGCCTGGCTACATTGAATTCCATTGTTTCAGAAAAAATGTCAGGAAACAGCAAGAATGTCCAACGCTGTTAACAGTTTAACAGCCTATCGACATACATGTGTTTGCTACTTGAATGAACGAGGGAAACGAGTAACAACAGATGTCTCGATACCTGAGCGAATGTGATCTCACGAGCATTAGTACCTATAGTCTGCAAGTTCTTGTGGTGAGTTTGTTTATCAACCAGTTATGTTGGATGCGCTTGAGGAACCGTGAACAAATCTTGCACAACGACTTTCTGAACAATTCTTCTCACAGCGTTGTTGGGGTCAAGGTTAAAGATAAACCTTGTCAGTGTCGTACCATCTGTATCCTTTTATGGACGTACTTTTCTTTTTTCGTGCATAAAAATTCACACATATCAGAAAGCATACTTCGTATGCAAGTGTGACAGTCCATCGAAGGGATCCGTTGAATGACAATGAGTATCTTCGCCTTGATATCACACACATAAAACTCTCTGTTATGTAATTTACTGCATAACTTCAAACGCCGTTTCACGCGACATATTCAGGTATGTTGTGCATAAAATAACGATAACTCGACAGGCACCCAACGCTGTGCCGATAAGGCTCATTATATGACGTCTTCATCGAAAACAACTGAACAATGCAGCATAAGTGACGGGACAATGATGATACTCGTTTACAGTAATGCTCTAAGTAATCGACTTCTTAACCACAGCTAAATTATGGGTAACTTTTCATAATTCAGTCGGAAATATGGCTTGTTGCCATTCATCGGAAAGCTCTCGGGGAGAGCTTTCCGATTAATGGCAACAAGCCATATTTCCGACTAAATCCTGAAAAGTTACCCATAATTCTGCTGTGGTTAAGAAGTCGATTACTTAGAGCATTACTGTACATGCGAGAATCAAACTGATAAGTCTTCTTGTACAGGAACCTTCACCGTAGAATTATTGATTAGGGTACGTTCACACAGCTGACAAAATAGCCTGGCAAATGTTCATGACAGGCTTTCCTCTGTGCCATTTTGGGTGATATGTTTCAAAATTACGGAATATGGGCTGGTGAAAACACTTTGCAACGGTAAATAGCCTATTGTTCAAATTCGTGATATACATTGTATTTACAGATTTACAGGCAAATTCGACAGCATCGATACTAGTGGAACTGCAGAGATTTTAATTCGCATGTAGTTAGCTCCGGTACAGATTCATTTCTAAGATTTTTCGCGTTCGGTTTCTGGCAAATTGTAGCTTCTTATATCGAACTGCCTGCAAAAGAATGGCTGGCAAATTTGCTAGTGTATGAACGTATGTATTGGCGCTTTATATCATTGACAACTCGTGCAACTTTCAAGAAAAACAATTCTCAGAATACAAGTATCTATTACTTGAAGAAAATTTGAACGATATCTGGCTGCATTGGTTTTACAAAAGGCTTTGGGTAGCTCTGCTGATATCCAGACACTCATAGTTAAAATAATTTATGAAATATTAGTGTACTTATATGTATATGTTCTCCATTGATTATACATGGTGTTTTAATCGCTCAAATATTCCAGCATTGAAATAAGTTTCATTTGTCCTAAACATTATGCAATCTACCCATCCCAATGTGACCAGACTATATATTTAGATAAATTATGTATACCGGGGTTATGGTAGGGTGAATACGCGAAATAGTTTTAAAGCCATATCACAATAATAGTTGTACACAAGGCGTACTATATTTGTATGTAAAGCCGGAACTGGCAAATACAATATTATAAGACCAGGATTCCCTATGCCCAAAAACCTTACACTGATCGCAACTTATGTTTGTCGGTAAGTTATCGTACAAAGGGATAGGAATGGCTAACTAAATACATCGGTCAACAGAGCCCACGATAAATATGCATAAGTCATCGACTTATTATTCGCCATTATACCTTCGTGATGGTTTTATTGCTTAACCCTTTACCCAACAGAACGGCCCTGTGCCAATGCATTCTCTTATATATGCGAGTCGACCATAGGTCGCCTCGCATATATAAGAGAATGCATTGGCTTAACACATTAAAATTTATAAAATTGTTAAAGATTGTAAGAAAAAATGGTAAAAAGTGTTAAAAAAAGATGTTTTTTAGGCCAATGCATTCTCTTATATATGCGAGGCGACCTATGGTCGACTCGCATATATAAGAGAATGCATTGGCACAGGGTATAACTGTAACTATCACAATGTGGTCAAGGAGCCGGTTCCAATGATATCCATATTTGTATGGTTCTATTGAGACAGACCGAAGATATTTTAGGCTGTTGAAGCTTTATTTGGCCGGTTTTGGCCGGTTTGTTGGGTAAAGGGTTAAGCTTGCACAAAAATGAGCTTCGAACGATTGGGCTATTTAATCGCGAATGTACTGGCTTACTTACTAATGATAAAAAGCTCTTTTCAATGATGTGTTACAATGCCGATAGGCGATAATATGTGAGATGACAAAGATCATCACGCCATGGAGCGGATGTGTGGATACCACAACCAGACGACCATAACGGGGATTCCGAAAAAAAATTCCTTCAGTACCAATTCACCTCTCGTGATTCATCATAGTAAAATGACAGGATGATAAGGACCGTCGCCTTCCGAATAAAATACATCATAGATTTGGCGACAGAGGGGTTGTGTGTCTAACCCCACAACTCTACATGGCCAAATTTTGCAACAGTTGGAAATTGCTCAATGTTTCATATATCCTGGCTATACCAAACCAACGAATATTGGTAGCATAGTCAACTAGACCTGGCGAATGTAGCCCATTCTATGTAATTGTATGGGACTGCTCACACTCTTGCATGTATACAGCCACACTGGTATTTGCTGCAGACAAAATTCACAGTTGAGCATGCAGATACCTCAATAGTAAATAATCCATGATGATTTATAAGATAAGTTTAATAGGCAAAACATCCTTATAAGGACAGTATGCAAACATATTAATATATAGTTGTACATTGAACAATACAATAAATGATATAATAATAGATGGTAATATATAACCATTTAAGTACAGCTGAATGTGCATAGGGTCGTCTCGTCTTCATTTATTCATTGCTTATGAGGCGAAGCTCATCGCGTGCGGAAAATAATTTTCGGATTATATGACATATTGAAGTGCATGAATTTGAAATATTGTTGAACAGACAGAACACGAAAGAGAATTCTTCTTTGTTCAAAGTTGCGTCTAGATCGTACTTTCAGAATGCATTTCTCAAAAATATACCACCCTCGTTCGCCGTTGACAAAACATCATTATATTTCGTCTATTGTGCAAATGGACCCAAAAGAAATCGTTTTGAGAGATCGCGCGGTCATAGGCTGTTGACCTGTTATTTGTGTCATGTGACTTGCATTCTGCTTGTTTGTTGTGACACTTTGAGTTGTACAACAGCCGATATCAATGCATGGGGTCTAGTTTAGGTTATCTCTAAAGATATAAACAGCATCCTGACGGTGTGTCTCTCAGTGCATGTATCGTCAAAGATAATATGGTTAGTTTAAATTATTGTACTCGAAAAAACTAACTTGTTGGTCCATGAGCTTAAACATTTTGGATTGCACAACCCGTTTTATTTTGTGGACAATACACGGTTTAGTATCTGATATGTATTACAGGCTGGTACATCCACCAGAGGTATAACTTGCGAGTTTGCATCAGCTATATTACATACGTGCAAGGATATTTATTGTGCAAAATGGCAGGCTTATAGGGGTTGTACCAAACGGTGTGTAACTGCGATAACATTATCGAGACTAATTTTGGTACTAACTTTAACTTCAGTATCAATGGCAATTTACGTGCAAGGTTTCTGTGGCGTTTCAAATGAAAGCATTCGCGAATCCAAGCTAACACAGAACTACTGTTGACTCTATGGAAACTTTGAATGGTATTTTACAATATGTTCTATGTTTTGGATGTGTTTTGCACCTTTCATTCAAGAGAACCCAGTTATATCCGTAGTTTTGACCAAAAAACTTGAAAAGTAGCACTAACTCGCCATGTCTGCATGGTGTGTATGTTACGGTATTTTACAACAAATAAATAAAGAATTTGGGAAAAACAATAGATGATCCGGAGATATTAGTAAATCAGCTTTAATGCTTCGGCTCGTGATATAAGCTGTGCTCAACATGACATTGTGTTGTCTTCAAGGCCGAATAACACAGAAACAACCATTTGGACACTTAAAGTAATTACGACTGGTGTCAATTATGACTAGTCTCGTCACTAATGACGAGAGTTTCTGTCTTGGACGGGCGTATGCGGTATACCCTTAGATATTATCTGTTTGGTTGACGTTTAGATAATCACAGACCAAAGGGACATACGCTACAGAAGAATCGTAGTAGAAAGGGCACGTTTATTGTAATCGCTGGTGTGCCTTGTAGCAACTAATATATACTCCTGTCATTAAACATAATTAATGTTGGTTAGATTGGAGGTGATACATATATGCAGAAAATATAATCATCTGCAATTTAGCAGAAGGTATCTATCTATATTCACTCACCTGCATATATTATTCAACTGCCAATAATCTTGCCTCATAATGCGGGAGCACACCAGTACAGAAAATCGTGTGCCATATTAAACACAGAGTTCAGCACGGCCGATCAATCCTTCATATCCCATGTAAATATTCCACTAAATGTAAAGAACTAATAACACGTGAATCCACTAAATGCAAAATATACAACCAAGAAGAATCAAAATTCGCGGAAATGTCGAGTTTAAATTCTAGTTGTGAGAGGAATGAGATGTATGTACACTAATATCGAGGCAAGAGCTATTTGTGAATATATTCTCTATATTCCAGTAAGCTTATATTATGAAATCGAAGTAGATATTTCCAAAAGTTTAAAAACCCGGAACGAAAGTTGAGGGTCGTGTTCAACGACCCTCCGATAAAACGGTCCACTAGTTAGTCGGGAATGTGTGCTATCCTTTCTCTCTAGTCCGCACACAACTAGCCGTAGCCATAAGATCCAGAATTTGGAAACGTATTTCGGATGGTATCCTAAAGAACAGATCCCAGCATATATATCCACATTGTGTAGCCACATCGGGAATATAATTATGTGGGCACGAAGATAGCGCCTACGAATGCATCCCCTCAATTATGAGGGCAAAGAACTTTCTTTGGAAACGATCCATCCTATTCCTGTGGGAGCACAAAAATGACGAAACGAAATCTTGATATTTATCAATGCTTTTACAAGTTTTCACTTTCCCGTATATAATCCATATCTCATTTCCAAACTGGGTAAGCATAAAACGCGTGGTTAACCGGGTAGAGATGTACAGCACAGTGTAGTCACACTATTTACTAAAGCGGCTACAATAAAATTACTGAAGTTTTCACCAAGCCAAACAACTTGAGAGATCCGATTGGCTGGGCTAACAATGCGGGCTGTCGAATAGCGCGCGGGTCATCCTAAGTGGATGGGTAGAGAGATAGCTGAAGTTCTTTTCAATAATCTCACTGGTATAATTCCAGATTGATAAATGCAGAAAATAATCAATCCGACGACCATACACCTGCTTGTCATTGTTATTGTTTCGAAAATTCAAACAGACAATTTTAATTGCGCGTCGCGACCATTCGCTACCTCTTCTCCAACACTCGATAAATATTTTTGAAGATTTTTCTCTCAATTATATTTTCGTACCCAGAATAAAAACATGAATATTTTCATTATTTCTAATTTTTAATTAGAGGACACATGTCGCTATCTGAGCATTTTGATAACTTGTTTGTCGATGAGAGACTATGAGTGTGGTCTGTCAAAATAGCTCGGAGGCTTTTTGTGGGACTATTTTAACACAACACCTGAGCGAATCGAGAAGTGCGATTCATCATATTTTTATTTCAACGCGACAATTACGTGGACGGATTATGTCCCCTTTGTGAGACGAAGCTCGTACTAAAATTCTGTATACGCGACGAGTTTATTGCAGACAATTAGAGAAATTACGTTATAATCGTACGTTTATGAATTCTAATTGGGTATACTTTACTGAAGCTGGGCACTGACTTAAAAGAGATCATTGGTAAATTTGCTGTACTAAATACTTACACTTGCCAAACACACAGGTTTTCAATGGTTTGTTTTTTCGGTTTTCAAAGAAATAACGTGTATGCTAACAAGAAATTAATACGCCAGATTTAAGCTTATTTTGATTGCTGTGTTTAACAATACAGGTACAACCACAAATTTGGTCATTGTGCCCCAAGCATGGGTACTGATAAGTAATTTAAGTCACATAAGCCTGGACGTGGAAGAATGAACTGTGGTATCTAGGCACAGCTGTGTAATCAGTATGCAGAAGGTGTAAAATTAGCCAGGTTCTAGCAAATAATATAGCTTACTAGTAAACCAGTGAGTATACCTATAGGTCACAAAATTAGCTTCCACGTTTTGTGATGTTCAAAGTGATTAAAAGTTTGTTTCCTTTAATTTTTAGAAATTCTTAAAGGGGTACTGTACACTAAATCCGGCCATTTATGGGATCATCTCCTTTTATACTCAACAGAATATATGCAACAAATGAATGAATTTGAGCCATGGGTTAGTGCAAAATACACTCATGTGCTCTATGAACGAAGCAAACAACATTGTAAATATAATGAAAATGAATAAATGGCTGGAGTCATAAATTTCATTTTCGTTATAATTACCATGTTATTTGCATTGCTCATAGAGCACATTGGGGGAATTTGGCACTAATCCAAGGCTCGAATTCATTCATTTGTTGCATATGTTATGTTGAGTATAAAAGGAGATAGTCCCATAGATGGCCGGCTTTTGTGTACAGTACCCCTTTAAACTACAGTTTCAGGTCCCGTGGCGGTTTGAAGCATGAAAAGCATTTATTTCAGTCAAATAATTACAACTCTGGGTACGGAATCTCGATGCACAAATAGATGGTCAATTCTACTTTGCCATGTTTGCTGTTAAATTGTATAAGCATGGTTAACACCACCAGACATTAAAAAGGCGAAAACTCTTGCGGTGACATTTTTTCCATTTTCACATTTCTCACAACAACATGGAACATATGATTCATTGCAATCGTAACATTATGACTGAACATCTGGGATGCTTGATGACGTGTAGATATTATAGAATTACTAAGAAATACGCTCTTTTTTATCTTGAATTATGTAGCTTAGAAAAAAATGGACACCGAGAACGTGACGTATGACTACCGAGAACGTAATACGGCACCGGACCGCATTCAAATGATTACAGAGTGCGCATGCTCATATGGTCAAAATAGAGAGTGCTTGGTTCACATCTGTGTGGTGAAATCGAAAACAGCAAGAAAGTTGCCATAATTTGGCAAGTTGTTTTTAGAATATATAGCAACTGTAGAAGATAGTTCATGAATGTATCGACCCGTGTTATCCCTCCTTTCAAATTACGTAGACATACACACATGTAACTTGGATGCTAAAATGAGCCATGAACGTTTAACCGACATTGTCTCCTACAGTAACCAAGTTAAGCCACACGTAAGCATAATTTGTAATATAACGTGTGTTGCAAATGCCAACGGAAGTAACCTGACTAACCTGGCAATTTTGTTCCCAACGTGTAGAATACACAACTTGTATCAGAGAGAAATAATAAAATATTATTATAATCGAATGAGCGACCAACTCAATGGAGGCGGTGTGAGAATTCGATGTTCCTGCGCGGGAAGAGCTTATTTTGATTTATGCATGCATATTAAGCACTTCAAACATCGCAGCTTGTCGTCACTTCCGACATTTGTATCACATTTATATTATGTACACTGTTTGAAATTGAATCGCCTGTTATGTCAAATGCGACGAAAGGCGTAATAAACATCTGAATCTGACTATTGTTTACACGTTTTACTAGACGTGCGGCCGATATCTATAAACGTGTAAGTTTGGCGACGTAAAATCACGTGATTGTTTCCCGCCAAGTTCATCTCCATCGCAACACCATAGTAACATACGTTACAAATTAAACGTACCGGCGAATGAACCTAGCTATAATGACTGCGCTGAAAATATACAGAATGCAGAGAGCGACGCGTGTGGCCACTAAGTTGGGTATTTGGCTGTTGTTTTATTCTATTGATCTAATACCAGAGACAATAAAACGAGAGTTGAGCGCAAATTACGATGGCTGTTTTTGGCCAAGTGTAAATAGACACAACCGAATTTAAAGAGTTGATAGTACAACACTAAGTCGTCGGCGGCTTGTAAATCATGCTAGCAATGATCTTTTCACCACAAGTTTGCTATAAAATATCCTTCACTCGGACATGCTGGAAACAAATGCTGATCGTGCCATTTGGTTTAAAATAATAACAGTGAACAGAGAAGTTTCATATAGCAATGTGCCACATTGGGCCCTAACCTTGAATCTATTGACGATATATATGTCCAAACATTCATGGGATTACTCTATTGCATGCACAATACATGTAACTATAGTCGGTTACTTTATATCATATACACATGTATATATATACAGGGAAATACATACATCCACCCGCGGTGGCTCAGTTAGTAAGGTGAATGGTGCATGAGGCCAATTTTAAGTTAAATTTGTTAACATACCGGTCTAGCGAATGCGAAGCTGGTTCTAATTCCGATAAGCACGGATTTGCAATCCACGGAACTTGGACAATACCATAGTGTGTAGATTGGGGGCAAGTTTAGCAGTTGCTTATATGGTTTATATGTGCAGTGGTGCGATTTCGCAGTGAAAGTAGCCCTCTAGCTTTCACCCGTGGCAATAGTAAACCCCAAATAAAACAAACAATTTGGTCAATACGCGATGAATGATCGAACATGGTAGTCCCTGGTGTCGAATGCAACGGCGACACAATAGCTTGCCTGCATATTCATACATGTAGCAACCTGGAACTTTGCTCCGAAAATCGATGCGTGCCTCTTTTCTAGTTAATTTTTTTCATTCCGAACAGCGACACGTGTGTGATGAATAGACAGTGGCAAATACATGAACAACGAAAGTACAAAATCATAGTAAACAACATTTTACAATGGTGTACAGGTACATTTACTGCGACAACTTTCGGCGACATACTATGGACTCGATTAGCTATTATGAGCATTGAGCGGTGAATACGTAAGGTCGAAGAGTTGATTATTTCATGTTATAAGAACCCCGTTGATACGTCATACACTGAACATAAAGGCGTTCATGTCTTTGAGTGGTTCTTACAAGTTGTGTTGGCAGTTGAATCTCTGATAATGAGATAGCAATATGTAGAATGTATGATATCCTGTCGGGATCACAGGCAGTAAGATCAAGCGCTTCGTTATTATTTAGTAGTGAAGAACTTTTTAGACATAGCCGAAGTTGACACTTTTATAAAACGATAAACGACTGAAAAGCGGCCTTTGTCTTACCCCGTAACTGTGCTGCGTGCAACACCATTAAACAGCATTCATTCAATTCCGCTAAATGGTATATATAATCATCATTGGTTAACACCCATTCTTTGACTTCAAATGGGATAGCTGACGCCGAGCTTTGTGGTTTTGTGTGCTAAGTTCAGCACAGAATAGTGTTGTTGGTAAATTTTATACAACCGCTATTCACTGGTGTATAATTGCCAGTATAAGTAAGCCTTTTGATGAGTTCTAAAATACCTAAAAGTGGGCGGCCAATTTACTATGAAACCCTGTATGAAGGCAAAATTACCGCACTCTTATAGATAAAGCATGCGGCCTGATACCGACCATCGATTGTGTGTCATAATTAAGGCATATTTTGAGGAAAACGAGAAAAATTAAGTCGAAAAATTAATTTCCAATTCTCCCTTTCATCATGTTTTCTCGCGCATAAAACATTGTACAAACGATTTTCTATCACCATTGTGAATACGTCGAATATTAGGATGATGACGCGACACCCAGGTTCATTTACTGAAAATAAATCAAATGGGAACTAAAATCGAATGGTAGTTCCCACGTATATGTATGTGTCACGAATCTATAATGAATATATTATGAGATGTAAAGAGAGTTTTAACCTATATTAATAAAAAAACGCATATTGAGACAAATTGTTCCTAAATGGCATTCGCTGCATGTGAAGCTGTCAACATGCAATACTAAGGCTGGAGGGGTCACCCTCACCAAAAAAGTGCTGAAGGGTACACATGTTTTGAAATCTCGTTCTAAGTGACGTTTAGTTTTCGTGCCTGCCGTATTTCTATAATAGAAAAAACATTTACGTTCCAACTAAAATTAAAATGATCTTAAAACAAACTGTTGATGGGCGCCAAACAGCATAGTTAGATATCTTCTTTCTCTTGGGAACCTTGTAGTAATGACACCGTGTGGATATAGTCTCAACATCTGTAGTACAGACAACATAAATTCACGTTTGGCAGGAGTTGTGTTAATTTCAGTGATGTGACGACATGGGATGGGTTTGAACAGAAACTTTAACCAATATTTATCGACAGTTGGAAATGTTATGCCAGATAAAACAGTTCGAAATTTCAGACCAAAAATAGGTTGAAATTTCCAAAAATGATTTAGTGTTAAATTTGTTGTTTTTAGAATAAAAGTGGAATACAAAATTTTTCCTACTTTCTGTCGAACTGTTGGACTGAATTGGCCATCAATTGGAAAGCTTGCAATACAATTTAGAAAATATCACCACAAGGACGGAGGTCCATGTGGGTGGGTGCATGCAATAGAACTTCCAGAGTTCTTGCAAATTTCGGTCTGGTTCAAGGGTGTATTGAAAATTCCATCTTGGATACCCCAACGAAGACCCTCTATTAATGTGCCTGGCTACTTCAAGTTCATTCACTCCTTTGAGAATAATGTCCGCTGATCTCTCATGTCCCCGTGTCATACATGTGATTTATTGTTAGATACAGATTGAACAGCAAATATAATCAAAGTACTCACATTGACCGTGTCGGGGTAGAAATAATGTCCACACATTTAGATTGTCACATATTTGTCGTCCCTTTATCTTTAATGCTTCGAATGCTTGTCACATATGTTAGAAAT
Source organism: Siphonodentalium dalli (assembly GCA_032622095.1). NCBI lineage: Eukaryota > Metazoa > Mollusca > Scaphopoda > Gadilida > Siphonodentaliidae > Siphonodentalium > Siphonodentalium dalli. Next base: position 138,236,589 of record CP136062.1, on the reverse strand, counting down.
TAGAAAGAAAGCGAGCGGTAATTGCCAAAGCCAAATAAAATGACTTCTTAAAACCTGGACACTACCACTTGTCACACGTAGTTGCGAAGTCATTCAATAATTTGAACGCTGAATCACTGATCCGCAATTTAACCGTACAAATATGTCCGCTCAGGAAAACCCTACTTTGTGGTAAATATTTTTTTCATTTCTAGTGCAAACAGCGAGATAATTGACTTTTATGCCCAGATATAAACTATCGGGTTTTCTCCGTTTTGTGTTTATGTGCGCCTGAAATATAGGGAATGATTTGCTTGTCTGAATTGGAATGTTAATTTGCTCTGTACGTTGTAATTTATTCGAGCTGTTTTGGCTTTAATGATATTTCTCATTGTAGTTAGACCATACACCCACTTCTCAGAATAAATTACACATTTTCGTGTTCGATTTTAATTTTCAAACCGAGTAGTGACTCTTCCGTTACTCATACATAATAACATGTTATAGCGATAAGATACATAATGCTGGTCATCCCTTTGTCACTTCCGTAACAGTTAATCACCCTGGTGTAATGTGAAAGTTCCGAGTGCATCATCGGTTGATTGAAATGATAATCAAAATTAATGCTTAATGCATGTGCACACCTGTGCACACCTGTGCCTTTAAATCGTCTTTTACCTGCAGGTAGGTTGATATGATGATTATTGATGCTTATGACCCAAAGCAATTAGTTTCAGTGATGTCTATTCACTCAATAATTTCCTATTTGAACTGAAGGTGTTAACCATTTCTGTACTAAATTGATTATACCATTCAGTTCTATAAGTGTACATTGGAATGGTCTATTACTCATCTGGAGAAGTGTTCAGAAAAATAAGCAGATACTAAAAGTGCACAAGGAGTCCTATTTATTGGAAGGAAATGTTCAGATAATAAGTTATGGTTGTTTGTTGAACTTATTATCTGAACATTTCCTACAGGATAACTACTTATCAATGAGTATTTAGTATAGAAAGGGTTAATCTTGTTGGTATTTTTTTTCACTGTGAGACAGGACATTCGCTTTTAGGTGCATGGTCTTGCTATCTGACTATCTGAATTTATTGAAATTATCGCCTACATGGGTAACATCTGGTACGTTTCATCACAGCACGTTCGAAAGAATGTTCCTTCTAAATACGGCGAATATACAAACCCCATGCAGTTCGTTGCAATGCGGAAATATGGAAGGAGTTAATGAATCTTTATCACTTCGACAAGTTTTATATAAAGTCCATATATAAGTATTTTTGTATCAATTGACCTATTTTCATGTTCAGAAAGTGCAACCAATTTTTGGTATAGTTTGAAGCTTGGTGAATATATGTCGTTTTATTGCAACTCATAATGTTCATGCCACAAAATAAACCGAACTGATTTTATTCAACCACGTTTCGGGGATCAAAATAGGCCAATTAAGCATGACATACTTATATGTGGACTTTGCAGGCAAAGAACGATTTATTGAATTATTGAACCAACTAAATGTATTAAAGTTGCCACGTCCGATTGTATAGCAAATTAGTCAATATGTTCACTTTACACAGCAGGGGACAGCGGGGGGGGGGGGGGGGGGGGTAGCGATATCACATCCAGTGTACAAGGTACTGTTGGGTCGGTTTGACCTACTATCGCAGATTTTTCCAATACCTTGTCAGTGTTTTTCTAAATCCTTGTTTAATGATAAATTAAATTATGACTATTAAAATGAATATACATGTTCATGCTTATACACTGGACCGAAATAGATCATTAGTCGAGAGAAGGGGGCTCCCAGTTTCCCTAAATTACCGAATATTTTAATAACACAATATCATGGTTTCGATCCGGCTTCTGATGAGAAAAAAAAATCTAATTACATAATCCGACAGGTTTTCATTGTTGTTTTTGAATTTCAATTACCCCTGTGATGCCAATGTCAGCTCTTTTAAATCTTCTAGTACTTAACTTCTATGACTATTGAAAGATAAACCTAATTCCTGTATCATTGTATGATGTTTATCCTTGTGTAGATAGGTATTCAATTTCTGAGACCTATTCATATAATAAACAGCACTTGTTCATTATTGTAAAACAAATACTCGTCTTTGTGATGACAACCATATTTAATTTCGGGATTCCAGTTTCTGTTTTGCAATAAAATATATGTATTTTGTCTGTGTGTTCTTCAATATTCTACTTCTTATTGGTGATTGGCACCGACTGAAGGTGGAATTAAAACACTGAGAGACCGGGCGACCATTTGGTCATCTAGTCGGGGCTAGTCATGACGTTAGAGATGCCCTGTTGCATGTGCATACACATCTGTGTTGCATATGTATATACCGGTGATGCGGGTAACCTGTGCGTATGGGTTTTTTTATAAGTTAATTAGCGAGTGTTGAGTGATTTTCTGAGATTTCTTGTTATATTCATTGAGTACACATGAGGGTGGATACACCCATGCATGCAATCTCTGTAAATATCGTGCATTTGGCATTTACATGGTTCATGCAAACCGTGTACTATGTGTCCGCTGACAACCCAACCATTGCGCCAATGTTTGACCACATTGAGTCAATCTCTGAACGTGCAGAGAGCCGTTGACTCGGACGAAGTCGCCAGGCCGCTTAAAATAATTGTTTGTGCGATAACCTAAATGGTGGACGTTCTGTTTACAGCATTGCCAGTCTTCTCTTGATTTATATACCGGCGATGGCCTCAGGATTTCCCCAACGCAGGGACTATGATCCCCGACATAGGGGCTATGATGCCCCGGAAGCTACTGGACTGACATTGCATATTTCATCCAGGGTGTGAAGTACCTCGAGTCCTGACCCCCCCCCCCCATCTGAAGCCACTCCTGATTTATAAATATTGTAGTTGACAGCCATGTCTGTATTGTTTGTTTGATACGAGTGATTAATCTAATATGCAGCAAGTTATGATATTCATATATTTATCAACATAGTATTACAGCTTTAAATTTGAAGGCACAGAAGGTGGCGTTGCTGTTTGTCTTCATTCGGGAAAAGGGTGTCTAGCTACGAGTTCCAAACTACGTCACATTTCCTCTCTTGTGTTATACAAGTATACATTAAAGTAAAAGATTGTATTGTACATTCTTACCAAGATTATTCCGGCTGATACATTCAACTAAATCGCTTAATTATTCGAAGCTTCCAGGAACCAGCCCCCTCCCCAATCATGGCTAAAATTAAATCTCAAACTATCTGAGAAATCTCAACAAACCGGTATTGTCTGTCTTAATTTTCCCATGCGAATCTCTGGAAATGACATACAAATCGCATGCATGCACGTTCTCGAGTTAGTCGATTTCCATGTGTATTTATTTAGTAGTTGGTGATCACTTCCAAAATGTGGAGCGAGAGAGCCCTTCGGGTTTGCTGGACGAGACCAAATCGGGAGTAAGTGTGTTGGTCATTAAACACACGTGTATCACAATCGTCCCAAAAGAGCTTCAGATTCTGCATATTTTATTTTTGTTTTGGATGGCCCTGTTTCCAAGAAATGTCGAGAAACAAGTCAAGTATAAAATTGACGGACTCAAATCCACTTTTCGAAATGAATTAAAAACAGCAACAGATATCAAACAGGATTTATTCATTTCGGCATCCATGAAAGAAGACATGTTTATGGCTGGCCTGACATTTCTTGATTGCAGTCAGTTTGATAATGGCTTATAACTACTCATAGGTCTCGCGCGCAGGCGTTTAATGCTACCAATGCTTGGTGTGACCATGTAAAATACATGTCGTACATGGATTTTACAAACATTAAATTACATACAAGTGTGTATCCACCATGACTGTCATCTCATCCGTATGGTTATTTAACACAGTTCACATCCTTTGTCTGCTTTATCCTGCTATTTGCACCGGTCAGGAAATAACTTGCGTTTCCGGGGTGGTGGGTCCCAAAAATAAAAACAACAAAAACTGTCATCCTTGCATCTGTTTTTTTTCCTGACCTCCCCTCCCCCGGTCTACCAGACAAAAGCAAAAATGGAAAGAAACTACTTGTAATTACCATCATTCGCATGGCACTGACATTGCGAAAATCCACAAGCCATCCATGAGCTATACATTGAAAACAAGTATAAAATATTATTATTGAAAACGCTCTGTATTATATACAGCTCTTGGGGGAAACGAACGCATTGGCGCCTTTTTGTTTTATCAGAGACGATACTGGAATTCATACTCGCCTGACAAAATCCAAAAACCGTGTTAAAACTTCTTTTTATGGAGTCGATCCATGACCATCGAAACCTCCCAGTAATGTGTCCATGTTGCTCATTATGTAATAGTATAGAAACGTACACATGGCTGTTTAAACCTGCCAGTAATATGTTCATGTGTGCCCATTATGTAAAGGTATAGAAACGTACCAATGGTAGTTGTATAGTGGATACATTTCCGAGCACAATGAACGACAACAGATAATTATTACGAATAGGGTAAAACGTCACTAGAATTTGTGTTCTTTCTAATCGGTTGTTTTGCTCTATACGTTGTTGCGATTATGCTTTAGGATTATTAACAAAACTCACAAATACATCTTACATACAGTAACATAATATATAAGTTCGCGATCGTTTCTCATATCCTCAATTGGGAGATGAATTTGAGATTATGTCCTTAAATTGTGATCACCATATGGCCTTAATTTTTATCTGTACTAGTGGCAATCAAATCATTCGTCGTCGTATTGAAACACGAGAATCTTGCGAAACAAAGCACTAAGCTCGGCATTTTTGGAGCAGGAACCAGTCTATTCAACAAGAGATGTTGAGTTCGCGCGAAATAAATAGACATGAGAGTAGCAGAAACAACGAGAGACGACAACTAGATATAAAGTATCATTCGCTAAACAGTGAAATCAACTTTGAGACGAAAATCTGCTATTAAAATGTGCGTTCACTTCCAAGAAGTAGAAACTTTGCGAAAACCCTGTGCCAATGCATTCTCTTATATATGTTAGGCTCCCTATGGGAGACTCATATATATAAGAGAATGCACTGGTACATGGTCTTTAATGCTGCACCAGCACAGCTCCCATCACGAAAGGGTTAAGGCTCATAGCACTCTCTTAGTTGTTGCCGAATTTCGCGCATTAGACTGGTCCTTGTCCCAATCTAACGAGCCTCAATCCCGATTCGTAATAACCTGATCATTTCTGCTTTAGCATGCATGGGGCTAAATTGCAGAGTTGGGACATTCATGAAATGAGTTGGTTCATGCAATTCACGTAGCCCGACACGAAGACAAACCCCTGACTGGCGATTGTAGTCAATTACATTCCCTATATACATGTTGTTCTGCTTCACATCTGGGCCCAAATTATTTCTAGCTCAATTTCTTTCGCCACAGTATATATATGCTTGGAAAAGAAAATGTTGCACAGAATAGCCTATTGCACATGGGCACCACAGGGAAAATGATATATATTTCGGTGACATTATCTAATTACTTCCATATTTCTGTGTTTGGGGGTTCCATTATGTTATGAGACAACAATAACCATTCATGTTATAAATTCAGAGTGTTATTATTGACTGGAAAGTACAATGGCGGCATATTTGTAAACTTAGCGTGAGTCTTCTACTGCAATGGGAGGGAACTAGTCATGGTTTGCGGCTATCGCACATACCGCGTATGTCCACAATGTCAAACAAGGTTTATTACAAGCTTTTCGGTGAGTGAAATGTTACAAATGTTTGCTTCACAAACTCTTGGTTAAAGACAAGTAAGACCTTCGAAGTGGGTACCTGTGCAAAACTAATAACAATCTGTAAAATCGTCATCTTCAAGAAGATGGGAATTTGTTTTGCTATTGATAACTCACCAGTAACGACAGTTTGCAGTTACTTTAAGCATATTTTATGTGTATATTAATATAATACAAAGGGATTTGGGACAAGTTAATCTTAGCCCTTTTTACAATAATGTTATTAATACAAAATGGCGAGAGAAAAAGATTAAAAATCATATATAGGTTAAACATATGTACATTTACAATGAGTGGGTTTGGGGGTTTGGGGTGGGATGTGCCAAAACCGATTCCGTGATTACTTTGCTTTTGGTGGCTATTCTGAAATGCGTTTGATCTATCCGACTTCGAATCGTTTTGTCGTTGTTATATATTGATGGACTATTTTGACTATTTGGTTAATTTTTTTTCTTCTATTTGAGGTATCGGGAATTCCAGTTGGTATAGCGCCTGAATACTAACATCAATTTCACGCCCCGGACAAGTCCATGATATGTTTTTAATAGTCATATTCCTAAGAATTAATTCGGTCACGCGATTCATTCAGACATTAGCTTCCAATCCAAGCGACGGCTGTTAATGTGGCAGAAAGGCCAAGCGAACATTTCAATTTCGACATTTTGGGTATAAACTCGAGATGAAAAATCGGACCAATACGTGACAAAAAAGCTATAATTGAAATAGCCGAACTTGTAGCCTCAGAATAAAACAATGGTCCCTTGTTTCCTTCGGTCTGGAACACTAAAGTGCGTTATGTTAGTTCTTTCCTGGTAATAGTTTATATACCAATAAAGACCATTTGTATAACTTGTGCAACATATCGTTTCGGTAGTTTATAAGAGTGTATCTGGTGTGGGTGTAAAAAGGGGCCGTTTTTTTTTTTGGCAATTAAAAATATTACGATTGTCGCAGACCCGAAAAACGAATTTTATTGCAATTTTTGGAGAAAGATCTCAACATTTGAGATTTTCCTCACCCAATTAAAAATAAATGCCATTGCAATTTATTTAAAACACAATCGGATAACCACAAACACGAATAACATCAAACGAGATAACAATCGCCATACGTGTGTCACGATGCACCACAAACGCGAATAACATCAAACGAGACAGAAATTGTCGCAAAGAAATTGTCACCCATTACACCCATACCGGATTAGTCTGTCAACCAATTTATCATCAACTCATACCAATTTTGATCTTCCATTGTTATTCTTTGGAATATCCATCGGCTCATGTCAGGGATGAATTCGAGGCATAGCACCAAGTAGCCTATACCATACATAATACATTCCGTGTCCATGCACATGTGTTGTACTACCGTATACTTAATAAATACTTATACTTATAAATAGTTTCATATATCATGCTATATATTCCGTTCCATTATAACACAACTACAAGTATCTATATCGTATCATGTTTCCGATATTCATTATTCTTTTAAATAAAGTTTATTTTTATTTTTTAATTGCGTTCTTTGTTTGGGTCGGGTTGTCCCGGATTGGGGCGGGCTTTTTCCTGGGACGTGGTCTCGTTCCATGTACTCACCGTCGACAGTGATCGGGAAATGCTGTGGAGCTATCAAGTATATGGGAACATGAAGCAGTTGTACAAGCAAAACAGTTTCCTAGCTTGCGACTGATGTGCAGACCTATCAACCCCAAATGACGATAAAGGGGTTCTTTTCATGACAGTCTTCATCTTATATAAACGGTGGCGAAGACGATGTTCCATCAGTGGATGCATGTATCTCATATAAGGATTAACTGTCATGTGGACTGTTTTTATGGAGATGTAACCGTGAGGTAAGTGGACATAACTTGTGTAAAACCCGAAGGGTTTTACATACAAGTTATGACCACGCACTTACCTTACGGTTACATCTCCATAAAAATAGTCCAAATGACAGTTAATCCTTATATTTATATACATTTAGCGAAAAAGCCACTTTTGTAAATGTATTTAAATCGAAAAGTGTATCATGACAAAAACAGCCCAAAATACCCAATAGCACCCTTGGCAAAAGTTAATAGGAACAATTTCTCTTCATATTGAAACCCGATGATGTATTAAGTCAATCCTGCGCGAGTCCAAATGCGCCCAAAACATTACGCGTTCGTCTTTCCAAACCCAATGACGTATCGATGGAGTTATGAGCGTTGCGCATTCACCGAAAAATAACTGCAACTAGCCACGTGGGCGCCGACCAATCAGAATGCTGGATTTAGTGATGACAACACTTAGTATGTAAATAAATAATATACATGTGCATATTCTTTATTGGCATAGATGCACACATTAAAAAAGGTAGCAGGTCAATCCCGAGGACCACGAACTGTGTTATGTGCTAGTGTGATAGCGCGAGAACCCCCCCCCCCCCCAGCTAGCTCCCAAAAAGCGGAGCCAGTCATGCACCGTTGACATTCATAATTTATATTACTCAGTAGACATAATATATATATCCATTAAATATACCACCGGGTTCTAAAGGGTTACTTTCAACGGTTTTATCAACACTATGGGATATGTTTGCGACATGATAACTATCCAAAATCGTGTCTGGAGAAAATGTATGTTCTAATGGAGGCATGTTGTGGGTGTTTGTCCTACGGCGGCAGTTAACAAAACCAAGTCACAAGTAGTCGTAGGAAAAATATTTTTCACACTGACAACCACTTTAAATATTCATTGTATACACGAGTAATATTGTGTATATCTTCATACACCGGGCAATATTCGAGCTAGGTTTGTCAGCGCATCTTTCGTGGTTGCCTGACTGTTTTGCGGTTCTTATTAACCAGGACAGTATATATGGTCACCTTTCTGGCATTAACGCAATATCCCTAACCATTCCAGCCTGTTTTCCCGATTACACGCATATTGTCTGCTTATAATTTAACTTGTTTTAGGTAGATACTCTGTTTAGAATCGCCTCATTTTGAGTTGATAATGTGCAGAAAATGAGAGCGTTTTAGTCACATTATCGACTCACAATGAGTCTATTCTCAGCAGATTATTTGCGGACAATCAGACAAATAAGCCAACTCACGATTTTCCGGTGTACGCTCTTTAACATGTGTTCACTGTGGCCCGCGTCATAAAACGAAATAACGAGTATGAGTCCATTATCTCCATATTTCAGAATTAAATAATCACATTATGTACCTATTTCACATTATTGGTCGATTATGTGCGTATTTGAGCGAGGACATTCCAACTGTCACAATAAATATCGATAAACCCATAACGGTTGTCTTTCGTAAATAGAAAACTTATCAAATGTGCGAATCCATCCTTGAGTGGCTACTAGGAAAAAATAACGTTTGATCACTTGCTACTAACGTTTTGGCTCTTAAGGCGGCATTAACAAATACGCATGGTATAATAAAATAATGGACCATAATAACCAATAACGAAGTAACAACAAACTCATCAAACGTAATTTTATGACGGCCATCGTGGACACCATCCTGACTGGATTAAAATGAAAAAAAGAAACAATTTATAGATTGGCAAATTCTTTAATTTTGGTTTTGGCGGAAAAAGGTCGTTGAAAATGTCTACGTGTATATCAACCTGTTTTCAAATTCCACCCAAACCGCGTATAACAAGACCCCATAATATACACCCCCTCACATCTCTGCACCGTGATTGAAATCAGATTGACGAAGAGGCTGCGGAAACTGTTGTAAACCCATTCGTTTTGCGCATACTGCTATTTATAAAATCTCAGTAGCGTCATAGCCTGCTGAAATGGTTGTGTAGCGGTTGATAACCTTTTGCCGAGAGTCGATTTTTGAAGTTTCTCGATCTCAGAAGTAACCATTGGAAGTGTTATTCATTAGTTCGTATATACTTAACTTTCCATAAGAAATAAACAACTATATTTTTCGTCAATTTTTTTGGATTGTTGGCGAAACTTTGTGATATGTCTAAAAGTATCCTTATTTCATTCAGTTATTCGTGAATGATATTCAAATAGCTTTCAAGCGGCGAAAATGGGGCAAATACTGAAATTTGAGAAAGGTTGGGGTAGACTTAGCAAAACCGTCACTGAGAGTTGATTAAGGGGTTTATCACCGCTTCTAAATATGTGTAGAACTCGGGAATAAACCTGACAAATGGTGACCGTTGACTTCCAGGGGTTGTCCATGTTAATTTTTGAGAAAACGGTAAGAAATTTAAAAAAATCGATTTTTGTTTTCATCACTTTTCCCATTTCAGTCGAAAATGTCGACCATGCCTAATATAATGCTTTATACAAATAATGTTTGTTGTGTTTCATAAAATATCTCTTAAATAGTACCAACTCAATTCATCTTGCATATATTTTGCCTAACAGGCGACGATACCAGTGAAAATACTGAAATTTGGTAGATACTTTCGATGAGAATCGATAAAAGACACGGATGGCCTTCGCGGTGCGTATTGCTGTTAAAATAGTCACATCCGTTAAAACCGCGATAAACAGCAATAGTATTAAGATATAGACAGATCTTGTTCTTATACGAATCATATATATCGATAAAATAGTAGTAGTACCAACTCAATTCATCTTGCATATATTTTGCCTAACAGGCGACGATACCAGTGAAAATACTGAAATTTGGTAGATACTTTCGATGAGAATCGATAAAAGACACGGATGGCCTTCGCGGTGCGTATTGCTGTTAAAATAGTCACATCCGTTAAAACCGCGATAAACAGCAATAGTATTAAGATATAGACAGATCTTGTTCTTATACGAATCATATATATCGATAAAATAGTATGTTATTGTCAAGTTTGTACGCTGTGTTATGCAAAAACAAGCCAAATTATAGTAGTGTGTAAATAGTATGCGATAAGCAAAACACTCAACACCAGGGAGACCACACTGTCTGGACCGTGGTTAAAACTGCCACCAAGTTGATTACAACATACGGGTATAACGCCGCTAATCCTCGCATCTCAAGATTTCGGTGTTGAATGGGTCGCCGTGAATCACTTTACGTGCTATATATAAATAAAAGCTCGGCTCACAAAAAGTGTTTTGTGGATAATATCACATTCAAACTATCATTATATTATACTATATTAGTATATTCTTGAGGAAATGTTCATTGTTTTGTAACTGCAATTTCTAAATTACAACCTATAACGAAGGTCATCCGTTACTTTTAGGGGCTTGTTGATAGTTTTTAGAACTCAAGAATAACACTGGCAGTTTGAACATTGACTTGTAGTAGATGGCAACGTTTATTTGAGTTTCCGTGAGAAAATGAAAAAAAAAATGTTTTCGTCATTTTTCAAACTTTCAATCGAAAATTTAGAAGATGCCTAATATAATGCGATTTTATTATCTTATTCGTTATGTGTCGTCAAATAACTCTGAAACAATACCAAGTAAATTAATTTTGAATATATCTTGTGAATAACCAATGATAAATGTGGAAACACTGAAACTTGGTGACTTTTATACGAAAAAGACCATTTTTTTTGTTTTGCTACGCGACAATTCGGGGGGTGTGCGTCCACCATAGCCGTATGTGGGAATGACCCTCAATAGACTGGCACAAGTTTTGTTCGAGGGCTCGACCATGCATGGTATCTAAACAAAAAACTAGAGGCTTTCTGTGAAATCCGTACAGGCCTAAATCACTAATATTCACTCTACAACGTGTTAAAGTAAGCGATTACTTTGTGCATGAAGATTTCGAGTCGCTTTAAACCAACTATACGGATTTTTAGATGGATGCATCTTTGTATTCCAGTCAGCAATATGGTGGCACTGTTATACATGCGTCGTCATTGCAGTTTGCACTCGATTGTCTGCTCGGTCACGATACAAGATAAGTTACCCCGTACACATTCCAAACATTTCCAAAAGGATAACAAGACATGTTCATCTCGTTTTGATGCAGCTCCCCAGGGCTATCACCACTGGTTAATCTTGGGAGTAGTAAATGGATACATTGAAAGCAATTTTCATTTTAATTCCTCCTAATCCAGGTTAATGTCTGATCACGCCGTGTCAGAAGATTAACGCGAAATGATCTCCGCAGCGAAAGAGAATGTTAATAGACGGGCGACCACCTTATTTTTTGGTACTCAATTAATGTACCGTTATAATCAAATATCGCCATAAAATATGTCCGTGTACTAGTCTAAACCTTGTTATGGGTGAGCACTGCATCTGGGTGTAAAGGTACGCTCACACGCTGGCATTTTTTCAGGCAATTTGTCATATATAGATGATTGTATGCTAGGATATGAACGACAAACTACGTATTAAATAAACATACCCACCAGTACAGGACATGTGCATGCATGGAGATCTATATAGTTTAATAGGTTAGCCATTTGCAGAAATTAGACTTCAGATATCTGGCAAAGGTCAATCGTGCGATAACTCGTGGCATTTCATTGCTCTAATAAGCGATACTAGATTTGAAGACACATATTCTGTACAAAAAATTTTCTTTCAAAAGTGTGCTTTATAGATAGTGCATGAAAAATCTGCCAGCTGTATATATGAGCGCAATCTAAATTCGTGCATGTATGTCAAATCACCATTCACCGGTTGAAACTGGGTCATGAAACGATATACAACTTTATAAATATTGCACGGTTTGGAGTTGACTATTCGTCCACCAAGGACAAGCCGTGCACTATATGTTATATTTTATCGAACGTTCTTCGTGCTGTTCCAGATCACATAATGTCAAACAATTCACAATCAGATCATGTTAAGAGCTTAATACTTGTTCTACTTAGGAAATTGACAAATATATTGACAAGAACATGATAAATCTTCACATCAAACATCACAAATAATATAAAGAATTTGCTTGTGAGCATTTATTGAGCTCTAGTTGTCGATTACAAATACATTTCGGACGAACAAATAAAATTATACAGCAAGGTGGAGAATTACCTCCAGGCAATAGTGTGCGTGTTAAAAATAAATTTCCGGATTACCCAAGCGATAGTGGGTGTGCTAAAATTAGGAAGCGGACTAGTCACATGAGATAAATAATGAATGATATACTATGCACAAAATGTAATGAATATTTAATTGGGGATGAATACGATTATATTATGGTGTGTGATATGCTATACGGTCTGAAAGTCGATATTTGATTTGGACGTGGCTCCTGTGTAACTTAAACAGTTACCATTAAGTCATTTGTCAAAAAGGGTCGATAAATACACGAGAAAACATAGTACAGGCTATATACTCTGCAAAAACATTTGCCAATTCATTTCAATTCTCCAGCTGATTTCAATAAAATTCCCTTGAAAGAAGAGAACGCGCTTTATTTTTGACCATATCCGGATTAGATTAACATGGAACGCTCTTCGTCGTTCCATTCTGAACCCGATGTTTCTAAATTATATGAACCAAGAAAACTAAGATGCATGCATCAGGTCGGCCGTGAACTATCTACCATAGAATTGTTGTAGCTATCGATTATACATTTTGGAACACCTGTCTGTATGTATGTGTGTATGCATGAATGCATGTGTGTATGTGTTATAGACTCTAACACTGCTCGACTGATCCGACTCGGATTTGGTATTTAACGTGTCAACTTGACCTCGCTCATAGGCATGTTTCTGGCCCTTGACCGATCCGACTAAAAATTTGTCTGTAGGACTACTTCGATCCCGGGAGCAATATTGACGGGTCCAATTTCACGTGGGACCATGTTCTCGAACGTGCTGATGTAGGCATGTTTCTGGACTATTTGGACGGGTCAAATCTTGATCCCGACCTGACTTTGACATTCAAAAAGATCAATTCAAGGTCAAATCTGGTAAAACGAAGTATTTCAACGAAATATAATACCTACTGTTACTTTTGTCCCAGGAGTGTTTCGGGTGGGTCAAAGTATGACCCTGGCCTGATCTTGACATTCAAAATTGTCAATTCAAGGTCAAATCGGGTAAAGCCGGGCGTGACTTTTGTCCGGGGAGTGTTTTGGGCGGGTCAAATCGTGACCCGACATGACGTTCACCTTTAAAATGGTCAATTCAAGGTTAAATCGCGCAATTCTCCGAAAATCAGAGGGGAACATCCCGGACGAAGTAGGGTCCACCAGCTACTATTATATATTTCTAGATTTAGTTACAAACTAAATACCTGTATATTGTACAAAGAAATGTTTGACAAATATATCTGTATCAATATTATCATACGGGTCATTAAAATAGATACGACGAAACAAATTTTGAAGGGTGCATGGTATCAGGTAAATTTTTATATTTCAAATGATGACAGGAATGCGGAAAGTTGAAGTACCTACGTAATACTGGCTATCCGAATGAAGAGATATACATGTATATAAAAACCAAAATAGAAGATGACTGCTGGCGACAATGTTTTCCAAAAAAATTCAAAGCATTCGATAGCTCCCATCTAGTTGTCAGCCCGAAGATCAATATAAAGTGTGGTGACTATCAGATGAGGGATATGACTGTACAGTTGCTAAACAATTCAGTCACGCAAAAGAGGATCAAACAGTAAGATACCAAATTGCTGCCTGTGGTAATGTTTTTTAACGAAAGTCGGGAAAATTAGATTACTCTCCCCCTGGTTATCCAGAAGATCATTGTGGAATCTGGTGACGATCGGACAAGGGGTGTCGTCTGTAGGATCAACCAAATTATTTAGCCATAAAAATAGTAAAATTCAAGATCACCGCTGGCAGTGATGTCTTCACAAGGACAGCTTGAGAACAAATCATGGCTCACATCTAGCGGTGACCCAAACTATCCACATGAGAAAAAGTTCTCCAATAAAAGCTGGCTGCAGGGTGCGCCAATTGATTCAAATTCGAAATTTAACAGGGTGTACTGCTTGTGGCCATGTTTTCCCCGCAAATTTGATAGACTGATGGACAAAACCACTGAATCCGTTGAATCAATATACATGTATACATGGATTAATGTATATGCATTGTTATACACAGTACTGGTATATAAAGGTACTGAAAATAACAATATTACTAGTATACACAAAATAAACCATATATCATGGCTATGGGTTCTAATATCCGAATATGACAGCTGATAACTTGGTGTGAATTGAAGAGTGGTGGTGTCTCACGCATATCTAACCCTCCATGTTAGAAACATGCCATTAAATGTCATAAGTATAATCTAGCTTGAGGACAGAAGTTATCCATAAAAACCCCCCTTAATTCAACCAGGTCCTCGCGCGATGTATGGTCGATCACATGATGATATAGGGGGGATTAGAATTGTTGTATAAAAACAGCACTGCATGTAAATATAAAATAAAATAGTGCTACATCTTATTACAGATTATTGCCATATATAATCAGTGACTATACAGACAGTCTGACAAAATAAAGTTTCAGTGACACTCTATCCGAAGAGGGGAATAATTCCATCTGTTACAGTCAATGGAGCAATTATGAATCTGGAAAGGTGAAATTTCTAAGTAATACTAGATATCGACATGACGCGATAACATATAACGTAAATGCAATATGGCCGCTGGCGACCATTTTTTCCTATAAAATTAAAAAAATATTTGATAGCTCTCATCTGATAGATCAATATCAAGATAAATATGAAGTTTAGTGATGATCGGATGAGTGAAGTGGACTGTGCTAAACGGTTTAGTAATGCTTAAAAAGATTTTTACCTTAATATTTTTATGTTCACTTTATAAACTTCACTGAGTCATCTTTGTCATGTATTGAGTTTGATATCTTTTGTTAACAGTTTATAAATCATGTATGTCTCATGTTTGTTATTTTAATTTATGTGTTTATTATCATTAAATAAAGTTGAATTCCTTAAAAAGATTCTTACCTCAATGTTTTTATGTTCACTTTATAAACTCCACTGAGTCATCTTTGTCATGTATTGAATTTGATATCTTTTGTTAACAGTTCATAAATTATGTATGTCTCGTGTTCGTTATTATATTATATACACTTTATAGTGTGTTTCAGAACGAACACAAAATGAATAAAATCAACAAATTTGTAAATTTAAAAACAATTCAAACGTTGTTGTATTCCATGTCCCAGCCCGGACATATACACCAAATTTCAATAATATTCATTGAGAAACAACGGACCAAACGCCATATAACACCCCGTATGCATCTTTTATTCCGAGTTGGCCTTTTATTCCGAGTTGGCACGCGCCGATTGGGCGAGTTAGCCCTGGGGCGAGTACGCCGATTCCGACACCTTTTCTATTTGCAGCAGGTTAAGTTTACGCGTAATTTAATTTACAAAGTTCCCCAATTGGTATCGTAAATAGAGCGACCTTATTTGACAGAGAATGCCTCTGTTATTGATTATAAAGTTGCTATACATTAAAAACGACAATTCACATGCTCGTTCAAGCGCAGTAGTCTATTTTCCCCATGTTAAAGGACATCCACAAATACTAAATAACGCTAACTTACTGCCGAATGTTTTACACGACAACTGTTAACATATTTGGGCTGAATTCATCTGACGCGGTATTATTCCTCAAAATAAACAACAAAACCATCGTTACTTGGAAATGTAGTTTGGGCTAACATTTACATAAATCCTCCACATCATTATTCCGACACACACGTCAGATGAAAAACTCACATGAAGTAACCGGCCAAATTGGCCGAAATGAATAAGTCTTTATGTAGCATATGGAGTCCGGAAAAGAGTATTTATCGACATAATTGTGGTAATCAGAATCGGCGTATTATAAAAAAACGAGCATAATTTCAGGTGTCAACTGCCGTGACGGTTTACCTATGTGCGCTTCTTGTTACGCCGTGTTCTCGTTCCGTTGATCAATTGATTGATTTGGGGTTTAATGAGGCTTTCAGCAACTAAGGCCATATCACGACATTGCCAGTTTTAGTTGTGGGGGAAATCCGCACACTTACGGCCAATCTAACAGTGATTCCAATGGGTGATAAACTCGTCGACCGTGTGCAGCAAACCACCAGCGATCGGCGAGGAACTGGCAACTCCACCAGATAACGATTTCGAGTTACAAAGTCCGCGATGGGAACATGTGGATTTGAACCCTTATCGCCAGCACTGGAGGGCGAAACGGCTCGGAGTTGTACCCCTAACCAATTGAGCCACCGATGCCCCTTCCGCTGATCATTGCAGGCATGTACATACATTGTATATGCAGCATAATATATTCAAGTTGTAGCATTTAGAAATGAAAGTATCAATGGCACTGTATCTCAACTTGGAGAGCTGATAATGTCATGCATTGCAGACAATGGAGTGACCAAGAATGTGTGAAATAAGTCATAGAGGTCAACATCGAGAGCCATTTGAAATTTGGGATAAATCGGATGAAAAATGTTGGCTGCAATGCATACTGAAAGATTTAGTCATGTTAAGCATAAAATCCAAGACGGCTGCCGGCGGCCATATTTTGATTGAAAACCGTTCAAGTTCAATAGTTCCCATCTATAGGTGACCCTAAATATGCTTGTAAATTTTCAAAACATTTATCCAACAAATGCTGGCAGCGGGGTGTACCGATGGATTCAAATTTGAAATCCAAGATAGTTGCTGGTGGCCATGTTTTTTCTAACGAACTTCGGATAATCCATGTGAAGTTTGTTGACGATCAGATGAAGGTGTGACCTGCAGTCACATCTATAGAAATTGTTGACATATCCAGGGACACACAACAACCCATGAGAATAGCTCAAACTGAATGTTCTTCAGTGCCGATGAAACAACAAATTGTGTTCCCTGTTAGACAATTTCTGATATGGTAACTTTTAAATTATGTGCGAACAAATTTTAAATTTTAAATTGATATTTTAAATTATGTTTGAAAAAATTATATAACAAGTGAACAATTGTTATGACTTTTGGAATTTATTTCCGAGTACATACATGTATAATGCCTGTAGATTTATATTTCGTGTATTTATCAGCGTATAATCCCTCATTCAAAACTAAATTCGATAGACATAATGTGAAGTTTCAAATGAGGCACGTCAGTTTAATCAATGTTCTAGGCTTGTGGCAGTGCCGCAGAGAATAACCATATATACATCAAATCGCGCTACAGTCATGCGAGGGTGACTTAGTTGTTGGTATTGTATAACGTAAATCCGGTGCACTATCATGGTGACGACGACGTTGCTGGTGCTGGTGGTTGTGTTGGTGGCGAGCATGATGTTATTGTTTTAAAGACAGAGTTCCAGGCTATTTTTACGACACCAATTTAACTTTTTATTTTGACTCTAGTGTGTAAGATAATATATTTGGAATGATATGTGCTACCCGTAAGGCGATATTTATCTTGATATTGATTTGTGAATACCTTTATTTTTAGATAGCTTTGATGATATAAAGAGAGACAAAATCAGTTTGCAAATTTGTCATCAACAAAATTGGTATTTATAGGTCTATAGTATCTCGTTTTTGGTTTTTAATATTGTTTTCAACGGAACAGAGCAAATTCGATGTTAAATGACACTATGTTGTTGTTGTTGTTGTAAATACTGGGCTGGAACCCTGAATACGTCTTTAATTGTTGCCTCAGTATAACAGCTATACACATTGACACGTAAAAAAAACTCACAATTGACTTCACCTATATCAAAGCTTGCCCTTGAATGAGGAACAGTTACCCTACTATCAATTTCGGAGAACCCACTTTCATATTTATGGCTCATTTGTGTCACTTCAAACAACAAACGAGTGGATCGGTGAATTCTTCTACTGATAACAAGAGATAACTTAACCCCGTTATCTGCAGGGGACGTTCCTTGGATCAGAACGACAGACAAACTGTCCAATATTATACCAAATTTAAATACTTCGCATTCTTTAGGATAGTAAATACGTATGGCTGAGTACATTTTGAGTGCATTGTGCTGCGATTTTATCAACCTTCGTGCAATTTTATCATTCCTCATATATCTCTCACAATATTTACAAACATATCTTACATTCGCACTTGAATCGGGTCAAGGTAGCGGTAATCAGTGACAGGATGTATCATCATCATCGTACACGTGTATAGGTCGCAAGGGTGTATCTTTAACCGGATTCTGGATTCGTTCGAAAATATTTTTTCCCCGGATGACTATTTTCAGTGTGAGTTGCACGTTATCTTACGACTAACTGTGACAAAAATAGCTATTTACCAGGTACTAGACATGTAAGGCTGACAACTGTAGCCACAGTCGAGGGAGATATGCGTCTGGTGAAAACAAGAGTTGTGCAGTACATGTAGTATAGCAACTTGTATAGCATAGATGTATATGTCGAAAGGAATGTTGGTCGTGTGAACAAGACCTCTATCTTGAGTTTCCGGATACGAAGCCGGGTTTTCTCGATTAATAATCGGCTTATATGGCAATTAGTGTTGATTATACGGTACATTTGTATATTAGTGTGGTCTCCCCACTAGCTCTCTCTCTCTCTCTCTCTCTCTCTCTCTCTCTCTCTCTCTCTCTCTCTCTCTCTCTCTCTCTCTCTCTCTCTCTCTCTCTCTCTCTCTCTCTCTCTCTATCTCTCATCTCACACACTCTCTCTCTCTCTCTCTCTCTCTCTCTCTCTCTCTCTCTCTCTCTCTCTCTCTCTCTCTATATATATCTCTCCTATACATCATCGGAAGTTCTGAATATCCGACTATTTCTTTCTCATCCCATTTACTGGTTCAGCAATGGCTTTTACCCGGAAAATTTAATTAGTATATACCTATCACGTTGGAAACTACACATCAACATTGTATCTGCTTTCACATTGTCCATCTCAACTAAACATACCAGCAAACTATTCCAGTCGGAATATATCTGCTGTGAAATTGAATATTTCCTTATATTCCTTTGCAGCTTATAGTAAAGTCCTCTAGATTTATTGTCGGTTGTACTCTTGAAGAATTTATCTGGCTCTATATGATATTTTTCTTTGATTATTTAAATGTTTCTATCATGTCTCCCATATGCAATATCTGCGATATTTGAGAGACAGGAGTCCTGATTTCGTTATTTGAGTTTCATATGGTATATTGAGCATAATGTTTAGGGATTAGCGAGTGTCCGAATAAGTCTGGTTATCTATCTAAATATTTGTGGTTCAGGTAAAAATTGGACTCGTGAGCAATAGTGAACCATGCAGGGAGTCATAATTTCATCGGTAAATCACATAAATAAAATACTTTATCGACCCGAGTAATAAATAACAGAGCCATTCATATAACGCATTATACCGTAAACTAATTTCAATTACTGTATACGGACATGGCTCGTTGGAACATCAAATTATGTATAAATAATTTGGGAGAAGGTATATCAAAATACCTCCGCGGAATATTTCGAACCAAACACATTCGTTGATATGGAGATAACTTATTAGGTTAACCCTTTACCCAACAGAACGGCCCTGTGCCAATGCATTCTGTTATATATGCGAGTCGACCATAGGTCGCCTCGCATATATACGAGAATGCATTGGCTTAACACATTAAAAATTATAAAATTGTTAAAGAATGTAAGAAAAAATGGTAAAAAGTGTTAAAAGTGTTTAGCCCAATGCGTTCTCTTATATATGCGAGGCGACCTATCGTCGACTCGCATATATAAGAGAATGCATTGGCACAGGGCATAACTGTAACTATCACAATGTGGTCAAGGAGCCGGTTCCAATGATATCCATATTTGTATGGTTCTATTGAGACAGACCGAAGATATTTTAGGCTGTTGAAGCTTTATTTGGCCGGTTTTGGCCGGTTTGTTGGTTAAAGGGTTAAGATACGCATACTTGAGAACTAAATGAAATATATGTTTCTGGAGAATCGATCGCATCAAACATCGTCGAGAAAAATCAAAACAGCGAAAATGTATATCAGAAACTGAACGGCATGCATGTTGGTTACAATTATCACATATATACGCTTAGCCAAACGTCCCACTTAAATGTGGCTCGGGGGGGGGGGCTGGCTTTCAGAAATAAAACACACACCTACATAATCATGTACTCAGTTGATGAGAACGGGACCTATATCACCTCAGTGTTAAACCCGTTAACTAAGACAGAAAACTATAGGCGCCATTTGATGATGTTCAAGACTTTTTATGCCCTTGTGTCACTTCCGTGTGGAAATTTAAAGCAGCTAAGTTATGACCTCGGCGATCGGGTGCTTCTACCTAATAATTGGATATGGGCGGCTTAAATTGTGCCAAGTTTTGGCGACTTCGCTCAAAGAATATCAGCAGTGATGCCAAGTATTTGCGATTTCGCTCTAAGAATGCAAACAGAAGAAAGATCTAAATGTATACCTTTGCGGTGTGTGAACGCATGTTTCTCGCTAATTATCATATCAACTCGGTACTCACATTTATCAACCAACTGCCACTTATCTTTTGAAGGTGATATGCAATAATCTTTCAATTTTTGACTGAAAATACGCGGTGTTAGATTATCAAAAGTGCAAAACCAATGTGATCAAAAGGGAGAACTCATTGAAAAAAGCAAATAAATAATATGAATCCTCGATGAATACACGATGAATATTCCAGCTATTTTATATGCCCGATGTGCATGGCGAGAGTCCAGATCAAGGGCGATAACTGACGGTTCCCTAAGCGTTGTGGCGCTGATTCTTTAATAGTCCCAGACGGCGTGACTCATAGTGGTATTGTCCACATATGCTCGGAATCGTTTAAACATATCCATCACCAAGAGTATCAGTATGTGAGTGTGTGAATAACGAGATTAATTACACTTTGATCACAGTCCGTCGCGTGGCTTGTCAAAGTCGTACTTTGCATAATGTGAAGACTTGTCGTAAGATGAAATTCTTATGCTTTGCTTCATTCATACTTGGGAAGGTTTGCATTTATACGGTCGTTGCATCCAGTTTGCCGATTAATCCGGAATGTAGATTACTCCGGAAGTGACTTCATGCCAAGACACAGCGTGTGGATATATGAACAATTGCACGCACGTTGTTCTTACGGCCATTCGATTCGCTGCACGGTAAATGCTCAATCGAACCCAACCATGACGCCGATGACACACTGCCTAACCGATTCGAGGGCTTTTTGTGCAAATCGGGGCATCTCAGTGTTATACATAAGCCTCTCAGGGCAATTCGCATTTAAAATTAAATTATTAGTACCAATCGGTCCAAGGTTTGCATTGAAATGGGCATTGGGGAGTCAATCGTTTTGTATTTGTCCGTTGAGACCTAATTCGTATGGAGACAATGTTAATAGCATTTTAAGCGGGAAAATAGGACCTCGGATGGGTAGGTACGTGTCGCGAAATACGTGACGCAGATGAAACTAGAATGCCCTCAGAGAGATGCCAACGTGCGCAAAATTGTAATAAAAAATAATTAAAAAATAATTTCACTGTATTTTACTTAATTTATTTAATTTAATTTAATGTTAGCAAAACAAGACAATTACCATTTCTCATTTCATCACAGATAAAAGGCAAATTACTATATTAATCATTTAAGTAATTAAAACCAATTCCATGTTGCCGAAAGGATGAGACTTTAATATCGATTACATTTTTTTCAGCGGCATATTTTCATTTTCATTTTCCGTCAAAGTTGACCAAAGGAGCAATTACATGTATAAGAAATAATTAATACTATTTGTGTAAATATTGATAGCAGCCAATATGCAACAATAAATATCAATAATTAATCAATAATTAATCAATAACGATCATTTAATGTAATTATAAACTCTTCAAACGGTGTTTGTGTCAACAAATGCGTTTTGTTTTGTGTTACGTCATTCGTCGTATTTGACCCGGAACTCGGCTGAAGGTTAGGCTATTCAGCCTATTGCGTCGAATTACGAAATCGCGTTTTGGATGTCTCTCTTTTCCCGCACGATAAAAAGAGGTCTTCGCACGAACCAAAAATGATAAAACTTCCCAATTATAAGTAAAAAATACCCAAATGAAGGAGTCTATGTAGGTCCCGAGGGAGTATATAGACTCTTTGATGTAGAGTTCTGATGGAGAAAATGTAGGTCGATCTATTTTTGTCATAACTCTGACGTAATTTGACCTGGGAGAAAAAATCGAAATCGAGGCTCACTACGAGCATACCAGTTTTAAATATAGAAACAGGGAATCCCGACAGATGGCGATATCGGCGACAAACAAATAATCGAAAACAACACATAAAATAAACATAGCAAAAACGCGGCACAGTAAAAATGTCAGAACGCCACGGGGTTTTACGTCGTTTTTGGTGACGTCATGGAGTGAAACGGAGTAGGGTGACACCAAGCTACGTACGAATCTGTCTGATCGCCATACTGTTGCGCGAGCGCACGTAACAAGACGGTGGCTTCGAGATGTCGTTAAATATTGGTGATGATTGGTTTGCCGTTGAAGCAGCCAGGTCGTCCGTTATCAGTTTGTTTTATTTCGTTTTTTGTTTTGTTTTCTTTTTT
Source organism: Siphonodentalium dalli (assembly GCA_032622095.1). Taxonomy (NCBI): domain Eukaryota; kingdom Metazoa; phylum Mollusca; class Scaphopoda; order Gadilida; family Siphonodentaliidae; genus Siphonodentalium; species Siphonodentalium dalli. The sequence goes on along the minus strand of CP136062.1, from coordinate 138,213,372 downwards.
CTGTAGGAAAGGCTTCGCAGATGGTTAATTCGATTATGACATTACATCAGTGCATACAGAAACTATTGTTATAAGCAGCTGACAAACTTTAACAGGTATCCGAAACATGTGATATACGTGGGCCGCGTGCAAATCCAATCTGACATAGAATCAGCGGCGCCACCTCTAAACGCCATTGGTCATTATCCCATGGTTTTCGGGTAAAAAGTAACACATGTTCCTAAAACAGGCAAAAAGTCATCAAGGTACGCTGAAACTAGCAAAAAGATCACAGCAACCATGATTGTATCTAATTCATTGAGCCAACCAGATATTACCTATATATATACTGTATGTATCTTTTGTACCAGTTTCGGTGAACCTGGTTGACGTTTTTCCTGTTTTGGGATTTGGGAACCTGTTTGACTTTTTGCCCAAAACATTTGGAGAACGACCAATTCAGCGCTAATGAAATGAGGATGCGCTCTTCACTTTCCGGCAGAGCAACATTGACGTCCGTATGGATGATGACAATGAGGATAACAACGCATAACAATAAGATATTTGACCGATTTAAACTTCGAATGAACGCAGATATTGCAGCTACATATAATTACATCGGGAAAAAACACGTGAGTCGCCGAGCTTATTGAAGATTGCATGCACTGTTTATTGGCAAACTCCAGACAGAGTTACCTCCCATCGCTCCGCTGAGATTCCACTGCCACAAAGACATAAGGTAAGGATTTCTGAAATGATATTAGTTCTTATGTTTAAGGATTCAAATTGTCTATGTATGGCTCAGTTCATATTGTTGTTATCAATACCGAATGAATTACCATTATCGCAAAAAAGTTTGGTGGTCAACATAAGATAATAGGAGACTAAATATAGTTCAGACGATACATAAATATAGATGTATTGGTCCGCAAAGTATCATCCTCCCGGCAGTGATATATCGCAGTGATAACGGAGAGGGCGCTGCATGAAGTTTGGTTTATGCGCTCTGTGACGTTATTGATATCTGGTATGAGCCCACTTTTGGCATTCGATATAGACAGCAGAATAAATAAAAGTGCTTCCACACATGACCATTCATATTATAACGCATGCACCTTGTAGGGAAAATCGGAAAAGTATCCAAATTACAACAAAGCAAATATGCGCATATATGAGACTACAGTTTCCGACAGAGCCACATCGATGACATGCAATATAGGTGATGACAATGATGACGATGACAATGCATAACACGAAAGATATATAAACCACGACAGATATTGCTACTTCATGTATGTACTTTAGATAGCAAGACGTGTTTCGCCGAGCTGGTTGCAGATTGGTTAAGTTTTCCATGGTTAATTCAGTCGGACACGCCTCCCTCGTGTATCGTGGAAGGGAATTTCGGGTCATTAACAACGAGGACAATGCGCTCTATGACATTTGTGAACGGTTTATGAACAAATGTCGTTCATAACCGTCAAAGGAATACTTAACCAACACGCCATGAAAACGCTACTCTTCATAAGTTTGTCACCTTTGGGTAATATTCCTCTGTTGCGTAAGTACTGGTACGGCCCCTTCCGTATCTTGATAGCTTATCAGTTGAGATGTAATGAAATCTGATACTTCTGTACACTATCTTATGTGAGATCACCGTTTATCCGAATCTCATCTTAAATGTTGGCACGCATTGGGAATATCTCAATCCACGCCATCGTATGCACTTGGCTATTCATGGAATTCAAGGTCTTTTCAACACGACTGGTGAGATATGGACAAATATGTCACCTATAGGTATATTTGAGCACAGGTTAATTATTCTGTAGCGCGAATGAACAATGTCTTATTTCTATAAAACAGGATGAAACATATCAAAACACTTTATGTTATATAGACAATTTTCAGAATAAGAACACATACGAATGACGTGGTTAACCTCGGGTCGTCATTGCCATGTGAAGCTTAAACTGGTAGGTCTCGAGTTGTTATTTGAAATATTCCAAATTAGCAGAACTCTTAAGGGTACGCGGGAGAGAATTCCAACGATCTGGGCCATATCATTAAAATTACACAATCGGCTTCGATAGTCCCCATACATACAGTTACACAACAAAAACGGAATTTCACCAAAAGCCGATTTAGTTATGAAAATTAGTTAATTACCAATAAATACTCACAATATCAATCGCGATATCATATTCGCCGGAAAAGTCCTATGGTAACGGTTTTTCTTGACAGTTTAGTGGATGGGTTAGTGTGGTTTACAACTTCCATATATGATGATTCCTTGTTCAAATTGGAATTCACCAACGCATGTTATCACGTATAACCAGCGTGTTGTCGTATAACATGTCTATTTGCATGAATACAACCTGATTACAGATTCTTAAATGAGTATATGTACATGTATGTATCCACTCGTCAGCTATCACAACATACCGTATTCTTGTTGATAGCGATACTTTTCATCGTCTCAGATTCCGAAATTATGTATGTTTACGGTCGCCATTGATAGTACAGCGAGTTCCGACCTTGTGTAACCCCTCGCATGTCTGTCCGTCCTATTCCTGAAGAAGTCAGCTGATTATTTCCAGGCCACCAAATATTCCAGGTGGTGAAAAATAACAGATTAAAAAAAAATCTATATCTAATAACTCTGAGCTTTGATGGGTGAGTTCCTCGACTCGAATCATTTATTGTTTACACCCGAAGCCAAAGAAATAGTTATTTAGGGGCGTTTAATCGGATTATGCATCTTTAAAAAGAACGACGATGACTATTAATAATGGGGATTGTTTCGGTGGTGGTAATTTTGTATCTCTTCTTCCCACTAAATAACAATGTTTTATATAACGCTTAACCAATTACTTGCTCTAAGACGCTTTCGAACATTGCACTATTATCCCGGCCATTTGTACAAGCCAACCAATGAACCGGCTGTAACAATATGTACTGCTCTAGTTTTATCAGAAAAATCTGATACTAACAGTATGACAAGCTGACTAGTACTCGTTTCATGCATGAGTGATGCGATGTCGCCACAGTACCAGCGACCTTGCTCAAGGGTCACATATAGGCACGATATTTGAAAAGCAATAACTCTACAGTCACACGAAACCTAGCCACGGTTATGAAACTCAGATATCCACAGGCGAGCTACGAACTCATATCACTGTGCTGACAGCGACAAAAACACGAACGGTCTACCCATTAAGCTGCCGAACTAAGTTTCACTCATTTATACTGATAAACACTGATCGATATACTATACGTTAGTGTGCAAGGCTATTGAATGGTGAGTGTATAATAATAAAAAAAACAGTTTGTATCATAAATTCTAAGTTTGGGTTCTGATATACAAATAAACTTTGATAATGTAGTTTTCTGTCGATATATTTAGCCTGTTTCAGGCACAGAAAGCATAAATACCAATTGAGCTTTCCACAAATAGTCACTAGTGTGAGGGGATCACGGTTGCTACAAGGCAAGACGTCTGTGGAAATAGTCTGATTAATTTAACATCGCTTGTCATTATGCTAATGTGACCATACGCTTGCGTAATTAACGAACCACAGCTATACCACACGCATAAGCGTATTCCCACCAAATAAGATTCACTTAGGCCTATTATCGTGGTGTGATTATGACTAATTTCACTCCAGACATTTACAAGGGTTCATCGAAAAAGTGGGTCTTATAGCTAGAAATTTCGTGTATAAATTAGGTCAATCATACATCAGGGCAGGTGAGAAATCCGTTTCTTTTGTACAAATTATTATAGAATCTAAACTCCCATTGCAACATCAAACTGAAAGTACGGCATTCAGGAGTCAAGAATGTTGGTTGTTGTCGAGAGAGGAGTATTTTGTACTGAAATTAACTATTATAATATTGACGCTGTGTGCGCAATCCGATTGAGATGTGTACTATACGAAGAAGCTTGTCGATTTGATCTACTGTGCGACAAAGGTGGTCGCACAAATTCAAAACAACAGCGTCGTATTGGATAATAATTGGTGACGTCACAAAATCAGATATAGTCTATATACGACACAAAGCGTCCGGCTTTGGTTCGTTATTATACACCGGAAAACATTCATTATTTTCGCCTTTAATTGTGAAATTATGTCAAGTGTCACGCAAAATGAAAATCAGTGATGAATTTTCAATATCATGGCGTAAATATCAATTTAAGATATGTTTGAATAAAGGCAATTTAACACTGAAAGTATGCATGGATAGCTATATCAAAATTAGGGCGAATAAATCATTTTCATTGCAGCAAACGACCGACTCAGTCGCTGATTGGTAGAAAATATCTGCTAAAAGTTATTTGGTTGACAGCTGTGGAAAGGTACATGTATATACATTTTAGGGGAGTTCATATGAATCATATATCTGTTTATCTAACATGGACAATAGAAATTATGTATATTCCAAACATATTTCAGAGGGTATCCACGCCGACAGCATATACCGTCAGAATACATGGTTGTAGAGTAATAAATTACTTGGAATATTTAGTGTTCCATAGACGCGTATATATACTCGTAACTGGAATTACATGTGCAAATTACGATCAGTATCGGAACTCCGTGGCTCAGAGTAGCTTGAATGAAAAGTATGTGCAGCACCAATAAAGGTGACTTCTGGCAGTTGAAATGGCAATGTCAATTGCACACTTTCTGTTACAAACATGGCCATCTATGGAGAAAGCTTGGTAAATACCAAATTATATTGGGAAAATTAGCATATGCACATGACAAATCGGTTGTTTTTGTTTCAAGTACGCTAAATTGGTTAACTTCAATAAATTCGACACAACCGTTATTTGGGGAATCCGACATTCAACTAACGAATGTGACGTCACGGAGTTCGTCCATCTGTCCTCGGTGTTTTAATTCCGGGTACATATAAGGTCTGATAACCCGTTTGTTGTGAACTCTCCAGAATGCGGTTTCGAATTTCGAATACACCCCATTCGTCGGTAACTATATTTGAACAAAACGATACCCACCTCATCAGTTCCACATTAAGTTGTCATAACGTTGTAAACAATTTGACTAATGGGATGTCAGTCATCATACGTACATTCCTGACTCTAAATCTCGGAAACGGATACAGCGTTTCTAAGAAACTTAAATAATACCGTTGCCCCATCAGTTATAGGTCGACAGTAACACAAAATGCAACAGTCAGAGATACTCATGTTGGAACATCTCTATGTAAATGTATATAATGCAAAATGTGGGAGTTATATCTCGGAATTAACCATTTATATACTAAATACTCATTGACGAGTAGTTATCCCTTAGGAAAATGTTCTGATAATAAGTTCAACAAACGACCATTTCCTCCAATAAATATGACTCCTTCTGTACTTATAATTGTATTATATATCGTCTGCTTATTTTTCCGGACCCCAAGTGAATAATAGGCCAGTGCAACGTATACTTATAGAACTGGATGGGGGAATCTATTTGGTATAGAAGGGGTTAAAGTGCTATGGAACACTCCGCTGGGGTGTTCAGATGGAATAGAGAAGAATCTCGCCCACAGCAGTTATTACAATAAATCTTATATATTCAAAGAGGCAGAAAACAGCGCAATTTTAGAAACGAATGATCAGCAGTTATAATTAGCGGAAGCATTGTCGTTGGATTATCGGCCATGAATTCGTCAAGAATAAAGAGTAAATATTTACATGTGTGCGTTGTTCTTTGAAATGGGGCAGTCGATTTGTTTGGAGTTTTCGATAAAATGTTGATTGCTCTATTCTTCCATCGGAGATAGAGTGTGAGTACAAACTTATCAGTTTTTACCAAATAATACGGAATTTCCAAAGCCAAGATAATGAACAATATTTGTAATCACCATCATTCGTATCACAAAGTCATCGTGGAAATCCACAAAATCATCCACAATACGTCGATAACGATCACTAAACCACGTACTTCAGAAGAAATTGCGCTCTATATCAGGGGCGGTCATTGGAACGTTTGTTAGGCTGACAAAAGTTCAAATCAAATGTGTTAAAAGTCTGCCACTCAAAACTTCTAGTAATGGACTCACGAGTCCGATCTAATCATTGTATGGTATAGAAAACACACAGATGATGGATAGCCATTTATATACACTGTATGAGCAAACGTATGTATATATATATATGAAGGTTTCTCATAAACCTACACATAGAGATGAATTCAGAGTCCAGACTCCTGGTCTCGTATTCACCAGCTGGGTTAATATATAGTCCAGGTAGTTTATACCGACGAGGCTCAACTCGAGGCTATCTGTGGTCGTCGATCATTCTTTAACAATTTTTTATCATTATTTCTTACATTATTTAACAATTTTTTATCATTTTTTCTTACATTTTAAAATAAATTATAAAATATAATATAAAATTTGTTAGGCCAATATATAGGCTTATATATGCGTGGCGAACTATGGTCGACTCGCATATATAAGAGAATGCATTGGCACAGTGTTTGATTGGTTCACTTCAATTATGAGCAGCATTTTTGTGAAGGTCGACATTCTTGAACATAAATAGACGGGAAGTATCCACAACCCCACTGATATCTTCAACACTCATTCCACATAAAGATTCAGTCTCAACCTTCCTATTTTATCCGGTGATTGTTCGCGATTTAATCATAAGGCGGTGTCGATTGATAAATGGCAAATATGATAGATTAGGTAAATCATATGAATGATATAGCGCGTGTCGTAAACGCTATAGGGAAGATACCTTGTGCGTTCAGCCGCCGCGAAATAGACTACCCGGTTTATAAAATAAACCCAATTGGCGAATACGCACCCGATGCGTCCGCCGGCAGCTGTTTCTGTCGATTGCTGGTGCGAAGCAAACCGAATGATACATGTACGTAGTTCTTCAATCGACACTATAAGAAAGTATGTGTGATAAGACGTCTTATGAATAGCGCAAATTATTGATATTCGTACTACAAAGCCTATCCGTTTTATCTGAAATCTCGACTTGCTGCAGGTGTAACGTGTGTACACCGTCTCGCCTTTGGGATATTTTGTGGTTGACATGTGTGATAGGCAGCTCTTTGGTCGCCATACCGTGCAACCACCATAACATCCTCCATGATGTAGAACCCACAGTGATGCGCATTCGTCGCGTCTAGTGCGGATGGGTTGGGCGCTAACTCACATTCCTACTGGGTTATGATTAGATACACTTTTGGTTTTATGATACAGGGACATGGCTCGATTGGCTCCGTTGGGACCCAGTTTCCAGATATACAAAGATGAATAACACTAGAATGGAAAATCCGAACAAAACGATTGAATCCTCCATTGAATGTCCTCATAGTAATGAACATCCATACAAAATTACATTGAGATCTGAGCACTACTGTTCAAGTTATGACATGAACAAATATCGGACGGACATATACAGACGGTCGGACGGCTCGATGGACTGACATATGCAAAATATTATACCCATTTTTTCAAAGGGGTATAATATTAAAGAGCGTTCCTTGTTAACTGTTATAATGTATGGTAAACATAAAGAGCGTTTATCCGGAAATCAGAAACTTGTTTCAGTCACCTTTTTGTTCGGGCATTCATACACCTGCTGTGAACACCTAACACGACAAACGGGAGCTATTACTATGTTTAAGATACTACATCCGATAGGCTCTATTACACCATAATACAATTGCCACATTTTCCGTATAAAATGCTGGAATCGAACACATGAGTTAATTTGGGAGGTTTTAATAATCAGACAGGGCTAGGAACCTACGTCATCAATCAAGTCTCTAACGCAAAACGCCGGTTTATAGATTACATTAGTGACGTAGGTTTCTGACCCTGGTCAGATATCGACTACCAAACGTGACCGTTTTGTCAGGTTCTGAATACTGGTCGGGCGTCTAGAATTCAAAAGATCACCTATGATAAAGAGTGGTTACAGTTTCTGGAATATGAGAGAGCATTCGTAATAAGGATATGCATTTAAGCTTCTTCCATCCGTATTATATTAGGGTTTCTTGTGTGGTTCGTGATGTATGTATCTTATGAATGGTGTTATTACAACTAATGTCCATGTCTTATTCGCCTGATAAGCGGATACTGGCTTCGATAAACTTGATAAGTTTGTGCTAAAACGGATAGGGCATCTCTAATGTGAAATTATGACTAATGTGTCAGTTAATGTGCAACTCACAATAGGAAGATGACGTCGTTAGACACGTGAGTGCAGTCTGTAAATTGCCTCGATGATACAATATATACTCCGGCTCTCAGACGGGGCACGAGTCTGTCAAGAGAACCATCGACATTATTAACCAATGACTATTCTAAACACACTAGACTTGGTGTGTTTAAACAGTATGACTCACAATACTTCAGACGCCTATCCAGGAAATCGGCAAATCGACCCAGACGAACCAATGAACCCCTCCATACCATCTCCATTATATTAGTTATATGTCAACTTATCTCTCGCTAATTTGAGCATTTGATTTGAGGACTATTAAGATTATAAGGAGCGTCAGTTACCCCTTACTGTATATTCAACCACAAACTTCTAAAATTACACATTGGTGTGAACATGCATGATGACCAGATATACGCATACGATGGGGAGTGAGATAAGGTATAAATATCCTTTGGATCGACGTTCGGCTAATATAAGTTCAACAAGCAGGCTCTGTACAATACACTTATTAGCTAAACACCATACAAACGTATACCATACCATATGCATACAATACGGATGTGGATAAGCCATAAATCTCATTTGGATCGATCGACGTTCGGCTAATATCATTTCAATAAGCAGGCTCTGCACAATACACTTACTAGATAAATACCATGCACACGTATACCATAACATACGCATAAGATACCACTTACTGTATATTCAACCATAAACTTCTAACATTGGTGTTAACATGCATGATGCCCTGATACCATACGCATAAGATATTGAGGAAGATAAGCTATAAATCCCACTTGGATCGATCGACGTTCGGCTAATATAAGTTCGATAAGAAGGCTCTGTACAATACACGTATTAGATAAACACCATACAAACGTATACCATACCATACGCATACAATGCGGATGAGGATAAGCTATAAATCCCACTTGGATCGATCGACGTTCGACTAATATAAGTCAAGAAGCAGGCTATGTACAATACACTTATTAGATAAACACCATACAAACGTATCCCTCAATAATTTCAAATTCGATTTGTGAAATTGAAGGCAAGAAGGAGCGATGGGCCGCCTTATATGGTCACCAGGGTTCCCACAGAACAGCCCCGTGTGGACCCGCCGACCCGGTGTAGAAAGGTCTACTGCCCCACTGCGATGGCTAAGAATCCCCTAATGTGACACCCTGTTTGCCGTAGGATGCATTCCGGGAGATCTGGTATAGGCGTCCTGGTGGTACTATAGGGCGACGTATCACGATTTTTCTAAGTCGGAGATATCGGCTGAGTTGACACCACAGGGCGTTACTGGTGTTCGCAGATTTTCTAAGACAGCTGCTGGACCAAAAGTTCTTTGCATAGTTATATTTTGATTTTCAATCGGTACGAACATTCGCCGATATTGATGGTTGGATATATGAAGATATATTTGTGTAAATATCTTCCCAATCCCTTATGATGTTTTAATTGTCAGGGGTATGGTCATGGCCAGGAACAATGTAAAAGTAGAGAAATGATATGTGCACGATGTTCTGTTTCTGATCATGATCATAAGGATTAGACTAAAACCAAAAATGTGCCCAAAGTGTCAGGGTTCACAAGCTACAATGGATCGTTCATGTCCTATATGGGAGTATGAATTCAAAATTCAACGGTGTAAGGCTGAGAAACATCTATCATAATTATTTCGATGCAAATAGAACAGTTGATGCTCAACCATTAATTCCGCTAGTCACATACTCGGCTATCGTTTGTTCAATAAGTGTGCTGATGCCAGCAATCAGACAACAGCCAGACGATCACCATTCGTGTACAACAAGCGAAACAACTTGACGTAACTCCTCTCCAGAACTTGTATCACATGCCATGGAAACGTCTACTGACGATGCACCCGTTACTCAAGTTGAGCCAGTTACCGCAACAGAGTCTATTCATGTTGATACTACTGCTTCACAACAAAAAATCGCCTGTTTTTTTTCGAAACAAAAATAATCCCCAAAGTCAAGCCAACGTTTAGACTCTTCGAAGGTGAGATTGATATTTGATCTATAAAAATTTGACCAGATGCTTGATGAGATACGATTAACACAAAAAGGCACCAGAGAGTATTTGTGGATTGAGGCTATCGGTTGTTGATTTACTGAATGAATTCTCCAATACAGTTCTAAAAGCTCTGTGCACATTCGGATGGACCATTCTTAATTCGACGGATATTCTAATGCCATAAGCATAAACTTACTTTGCAGGGATGTTACGATAACATGTTCAACAAGCACGCCAGGCACAATAAACGTATTAGATGGACATCCATCACACGAATGAAATGGAAACAATCAACTTTATTAAAGCCAAATGGTTATATCCAATCGTTTTACTCAGTGGAACAAGCTCTACGCACGATCGTATTGTGTCGTTGTTGGTTCTGGAATTACCAATTATTTTCAACACATTTTTCATCAATGGTCTCTCTGCAAAACATAGATGGTTGTCAATTTATATCGATGTTTTGTTTCAAGACAACAGGAATCAACGTCAAATGTGTTACATTTTCGTAATCTTACTGCTATACACGCAACTTCGACGCGGCCAATGCTTAGTTCGCCGCTTCTCTGCCCACTCCATCCCGCCGATAACCAATAATAATCAATCACTCTTCATTGTAATAATGAAAATTAGTTACTTAAAAAAAATCATCATTGTATCACCAACGCAAATATCATGGGTCCAAGATTGTTATTGTACATGTATATGACCTGTAATGTCACAGGGCTGTGTCTTATGAGGTAATAAGAGGTTTGATTTTATCTGCATGCTAAAACTCACCTTCCATATGCAGCTGCCTTCGGCATGTGTATATTCACTCACCAAAGATGTCAGAACTGTAGAGCGATATCTTGTCTTCAAGCCGCGTATTAGAACTTAATAATTACTCGCTTGTGTTACTTTGTTGTGATCAAGTTAGGCTGATATATACACGCATAATGATACGGACTTTATACTCTAAAACTGGAATGATAAAATTGGGTTGCCTCAAAAGTGAAACGAATGTTCTTTATCAGACCGTCTTTGTAAGGTAAGAACTTTGGTGCTACATGTTAGCTGAAAAACGATGACCAAGATTTTCACTTTTTGACGATACTCTCACTTTAGAAAGTCCTTCCGATGCGTAGATAAGTCATAAGTAGCAGCATTTGTCGGCAAATTTTGATCCCGTACTGTGCCTTGATTAGAGCGAGAAATTATTAGGCTTAACTAGATGATTGAAGACTATGTGTTGCTTCAAATGCAAAATAAGAAAAGTCGTGCATTCTGATATCTCTTCGCAGTCCAAGGGTAACACAAAGTATAGATAATCCGCTGTTGGAATTAACCATACACCAGCTTTATGAATTGACTTAGGAATTTTGAAACGAAGATATACTTATCCCCACAATGTTCACTTGATCCAATTGTCAACATCGTCGGCAATCTTTTGTATCCGATCAAAAAGAAATGGGATTGATTATCTTCAAAATACATAACGGATTATCGCCCCTATAAATTACCCCCTTAGTGCAAGCAGGCGGTCGCTTTGGCGAGACAACGCGAGATTAAGCGCGAGATTATTGGAAACACTCCGGATATTAAGGGCGACAACTTGACCGTCGTGGGAGGCCGTCTAATGGGGATGTTTCAAGAAGTCAGTGACACCTTTCCAGTGGAATGAGCCGAGCGGATAAACTCAAGTGATAAGATCACATCGTGTGAAGGCGGAAAATTCTCCCAATAGTTCTTAATCGTTGGTTGCTCACTATTGCAGTGTACTAAGCGGGCGAACCATGTTCTCTTTTGCATCGCGTGATGGGGGTACAACACAGAACGACGGTTCTATTTAACTTATTGACCTTTCGCGTCAGCAGTGATCAGATAAGTTTATCTCACTGATAATTGAAGATTCCCAAATTCAAACTTGAGCAATTTAGCATACTAGAACGAATTGCATATTTGTTAAATTATCAGGTCGTTGCATGTTCAAGGGAGAACTCATTACGCGACGGTTGCTTCATATAAAACTAATTCGCATTTCAAGGGAGACGATTCTGGTGTCAGTACTATAAAACATCTACACATATAATTTATAAGGTAGTATACAATTGAAAATAATTCGCGGTCGCATGTGCTTTATTGTGATGGTATATTTATTAATATTTGCTTATCTTCGCACAACTTCAAAAGAAGGGGCATACATGTTTTTATTGATTAGGGTTTGGCGTGACTTTCAGCAGCCATGGCTATATCACGACGTTGCCAGTGATATTGGTGGAGGAAAGTCCGTGCACTAATGTAAATCTAGCAGTGATCTCATTGGATGGAAGAATGACACATTGTGGCCGGCGAAACCACCGACCATCGGCAAGTAACTGGAAACTCCCCCAGATAGCGATATAGGATACACAGTCATCGATGACTCCACCGGGAATTGAACCCATATCGCCAGCGCTGGAGAGCGAGTCGGTCTGGTGGAGCAGAGCCCCTTACCGACTCAGGCACCTAGGCCCCAATGGGCATATAGGGATATGAACACTTGAGAAGTATAGTACACGCATTGCGCTACATTTGTAATTTACACGTATATGATTATTATAGTACTGACTCCTGAGTATCGATAAACGTAAAGTAACGGCAATCGTCCATCATCAGGAACAGAAAATCTTATGACTATTGCCTACAGTCGGCATGCGTAGTCAGGATCATGTATCAAAAATTTAAATCTCATTTCCTACCACAATGCGTATAATCCCTTCAGATGGGTAGGTCGGAATTTTTCACGGGTGCATTAGAATATTTTAAGGTTATTCAACTGACATAAGATACAGGAAAGTGCTTCAAAGTGACACGAGGCATATTATCACCCAGGAGCAAATATTTACCACGGGCTGAGATATTCATGTCAGGAAATAGTTAACATGACAAACTCAGACTAATCGAACCTCGATAATGTCGGAACACACAATTTCCATTGAGCTGGCTATCGTAAATATTATAATCTATGAGCTGTACATAGCGCCTTGGTATCGGTATGCATTCCTTCAATGTCAAGTCATCGGTGGTCTAAACATCCGGTATGCATTTTTAGTTTTTGTGTGCAATCGCATCATATGTCATGCAGCACATGTGTCATTCATAATGTGAGAGAAACGACCAAACGTCACTGTAATTGATTATGAAATCAGTTGGTTGAGCTTCACACTATTCAACTGACCAACGTTAGCGGCTTCCATTGGAAACTTAGAGCATGTTGGGCATGTATATTTTATAAGTGGTGTATTGTTCATGCAATAGCACAGCACACTCCTCTGCGACTAATTGTCTGTAAAATTGCCAGGCAAATTTGCCATTTGAGATATCAAAGGAATTTCGTGCAGTTTAGTTGCTGCTTCCTATCAAATTTTAATGTTTTCCAGCTCATACTATGTTGAACCATTCTCAACGACTCGCGAATCGGCCACTTCCGCTTCGCTCGGAAATAACCTTTTCCATAAATAAAAACCATATTCGCGCAATGCTACAATACACGCCCCTGATATTAAGGCGTTGACATTGACTCGTTGGCGCATAGATGTGATGGAGCAGAATTTATTCACTAAATGGCTGTACTTGATAAAGCGTGCAGTGATGATAAATAGTAATAAATAGCAATAATCGGTTCTAGTTTGACAGACGAGTCCCCTAGTCAACAGACTTATTTCCCGGTGGTATTTGCACATGATCAATCACGTGATTGAAATAGTCCGTCAGATATCGTGTCTATTTATAGGAGATGTTATTTCCACGTGAAAACGAAAATTGTCGAGCCGTTGAGATTGTAAATTGACCATGAACGAGGTATATATACTTGCCCAGGAAGGTTTGTGTAAAGTTGTTATACTATAGCTAAGATCGGCAATATAAGCGTATTTCAAATATCCGAACAAATGTGTTCATGAGCAACATAAAACGGGCATCAATTCCGATATTCCAGCATAATATCCCACATTCAAGCAACGTATAACTAACTAATTGGTGTTACATGTGAAAAAGTGTCAACTCTACTGGAATCTTTGTCTGAAACGACATATTTCACACTAAGTAGGCCTATTGATTGAAAACTATCAGAACAATATCAGCCTACGTTTGGTCTCAAATTCCTATCTATAGTTTTAAAAGATGCCCCACCTGACACCACTGGCAACAACAACAACACAAATTCTACTAAAAAACAAAAACATCTGGCGCCACACATATTTCACTTGAAAAGATTAATTTTCCATCGTAAAACATACACAAATTACATATGAACAGTTTAATGTTCCACTAGTCTAAAACACTTTCTGCCCATTTCGAGGACAATAATTCAGAAAAATATTATTTCTTAGTGACATAACCTCCTGTTCTCCTACCCAAAAGTATAATGTTACACCATGAATCCATATAGAAACGACAAGGAAGAAATACATGATGGTGTCACCCCATACCGCACATGAATCATGAATACCAGAGGAGGGTAAATCCTGCGTACTGGTTAAGAAAATATAGAATACAAGTCATGGTGATTTCACACTAATATGATAATTTTCACACATTTGCTGAAGTAATGTCCATAACTTCAACATAGTCAGGAGGCAGGTCAGAGAAAAGGTGGCTAGAACCATTTTTGCTAAACAATTTTAGTACCAAATGCCAACAATGCTAATAATGTTGGCAATTTTCTAGTTACCTCTGTCAAGAAAAATATCATTCTATCATTCAGGCTAATGCAGAAAGGCGCCTCTACATCTGACCTTGACCTTTGATCTCTAACACGGGCATAGAAGATTGCCAACAGTGTTTTTTTTTCAGTGGACCAAACTCTACCAAGGATATGTTGGCATATAGTACTAAATATATTTATCCAAAAAATAATGTGGGTGCTTGCCTCCTGACTAACACCTCAAGATATATATCAGACTGAGTTACATTAAAATATGTTATTTTGGCTATGAAATAATCAAAATTTTAATAATTTGATGCTATAAAAGCAGCGTACCAGCCTTATTGTTAAATCTTGTATAACGGTTAAAATGGGCATATGAATCTCTATGCATACTACTTCAAGATCACCCGAACCCCGCGTAGCAGAAATGTAGGGGTGACAACTTCATACATCTCTGACCATCTACTGTTATTTACCATTATTGAAACATCTGACCAACGTTGTTTGTCCCGCAGCACCATGCATACGCATGGGTGGAATATGCTTTGTGTTTGCCCTCGGCGTATATAAGAAGCGACGTTTAGATGTCGAGGATGTTGGATCTTATCATTGGATCTGATCTCAACGATAACCCGTCGGGGTGGTAAGCTAAGGTCCTTGTAACTACTCGTATGAATATCAATTTGTGACCCCCACGTATGTCGAGTTACATAAGGACGTACTATGGGAATATTTACTAATATGTCGTTCATGATTTATGGGCGGTGCTTTGACGACCTCCTGGCGATTAACCATACCCGCTGTTACACAAATGTCATTGCACGTCGAGCTCTTTGCGATCCTGGACTTATCAAGTGCATGACACTATAATCGAACAGTGGCTAGCAAGTTGTCTCGAGTTACCGTACGTTCACATTCTGGCTAGTTTGCATTGCAATGCATTTGCATTTCGTCGTAGAGCGATGCGGTGTAGTGTCCTCTGAGATGAACGGCCAATATATCCTCGTACAAATAGGTTCATATTGGACCTAAATATTAACATATGTTCATATTTGACTTATTTGATTCTGAAATAAGCCCACTATGAATCAAATATCCATTATTCCGTTTATAGAAAATGTGAAACACATTATGAAGAGCGTGAGTCTGGTAAGTCGTGTCGATGAAAAGAAAGTTGATTAATTTATGCCAATATGGGCTTATTTCGTATGAAAATAGTCCCATATTGGACAGTTTTTAAAAACCGCGTTATTTTTCCATATAGAGCGTATATCAAGGTTAAATTATACCAACATGAGATTATTTCGTTCATAAAATAAGCCCGTTATAATTATGTGCTTATTTGCACGAGAACAGGCTGGAACGACAAACAACTTATACAGAACGATCAAGCCCTACCGTCCGCTGCATGCACAGTGATATCTATGCAATTCCGGAAGTTATTCTATAAATGACTATTGTCAGTAATTAGCCTTCAAATACACGTATCTAATAAGAATAAATCCGGCAATAAGTGATGGAATTTCACTACTCTATACGCCATTAACCCTTTCCATCCAGTTATAAAGGTATACATTTTGGAATTATGCATTTGGAGGAGTGTTAAGGATATATGACCAGACGATAGCCAAACGAACGAATAATACAAGTACAGAATAAATCATATTCATTTGTGGGAAATGTTTAGATAATATACTCGTCAATGAGTATTTAGTTTAGAAAGCATTAATCATTAAAGCGAAATCACATATTCTCTAATTCCGAAACTTTTTTTAATTATCAATGACATTTGTGCATTTTCATGATTTCATAAGCATTTTACAGGAAATCTGCCACCTGCGTGAACGAAGGATCAGACGAAATTCACACACTGGTAAATTTGTCTGTCAATTCATTGCAGAAGGGTGTGGCATGTTAGAAATATGAGCGACAGACGTCTTATGACATGCATATGCCACGCTGTTAGTATAAGGAAATAAACTTTCTCCATTCTCCACAATTGACCTTATAAACTATGGCACTTTCATGGCGCAAACATTCACATATATTTACCTGACTGCACCATGTAATCACTTGTCGAATTTACAGCAGTAACCACAGATATGCAACCATCAATGGAGTGTCTGATTAAGTCGGATTTTTTGACACAAGAGTTTTCAATACACACTGGAGATAGCCATTTCCGACAAATTACCGTACAATATGCCAGTGTGTGACTCTAGCCTTATATGAGATGAATACACCGAGCTACCTATGTATTGCATGCAATCCCTACCCGATTCCAGTCAGTGTGAGATACCTTTCGAGGTTCGAGTTTGTTTTGAATGTGCAATTGCGATTCACTTCAATTTGAAAATGTTCGACTCGTCTCCTCTCGAATCTACCCAGTGGAAGTGTATCTTTCCATCGGCCTACGGTGTTACACGTTTTTTTATATATCACACTCAATGCATGAATGTATGAAACAGATCTGAACTTCCCAATAGGATACATGTTTAAGACACACGGTTTTGACTTGTGCTTTTCCGACCAATCGATATATACTGTTTTCGGTATATGAGATATGAATTAAAATAGTTTACTCTCTCGTGAAAAGCAAGCAAGTGCTGAATATAAACTCTTTAAACAGTTTCATCTCGAATTTCCAAGTGCTCTCGTTTCGGAGAGTCTGTAGTTTATACAGCATATCAGTAGTGTTGGGGCATGAACATGGAACTAATGTGGCAAGCTACAGACATGACATGTTTTAGCATTAACTGATACAAGCAGTTTTACGGTTATTTTACCGGCCAAGGTACTAGCTGTGCTATAGCTATCTGGTATACTTCTTGGCTGGATTCGTCATCTCCGGTTTAAACCTGGTTTAAACCTACATTGGCGGTCCAGCCAAACCGGGTCTAAGGGGGCGTTTTTGTCGTTCAGTTGCCAGCTAATTGACAACTCGATTCGGTAATATGAGCACTGTCAAACTAACCTCTTACTAATCGGACCAAAACAAGCCGATATAATGGTTATTGATACGTCATAAATTATCGCGAACGCGTGCACGCTCAATGGATTTATTCATTGAGAAACAAGCATCGCTCATGGACCATTAATTTGATCTCGTTCTGGGTTTAAATAAATCTGACTAAGGGTATGTCTCTCAACGCGAGTTTCACTCGCTGTTCATCACTTTGTTTGTGATAGATTTTCTGCAAGACGCTTTACTCAAAGACAAAATGTAGTGTATTTTTACATGCATATCTGTATATATTAAAGGGTATAGGCGCTGTCTATCTGTATGTCCGTTTGTCTGTTCGCAACTGTTTTCCCACACCCCTGGACCGATTTCAACCAAATTAGGTATGGTGCATCGGATGGAATAACGGCGTTAGTTTCAAAACAATTTGATTTAAAAAGTAAGAACAATTTAATTTTTTAAAAAATGAAAAAATTGTGATATTAAATTGAGTAAGGTGTTGAATCTGATAAGAAACTAATTTAAAAATTAAATTAATACTAGTTTGTTTTAAATTTTTTTATTTTTTTTAAATTTAAATGTTCAAATGATCAATATTTGCGCAAAGGTGTCGCAGGCACCAGAAGCGGCATCTGAACTGTTGGAAGTGGTCAACAATGCAGAGGGAAAGCTTTTAATAAAGAAATATATTACATGCGTTGTTTTTTTTCAATGTCATAAATTTCCCATCATGCAGAAAATCAAAAAGTTCCCAGGTTTTGAACTGGTGGAATATTATGGGGAATTTATGGGCGTAGCCAGAGTAGAGCTTTGTGGCATGATCTACATCAAAATAAGTTATCAAATTTGACTCATATAGCAATATAAGTTTAGGATTGCAAACTACATGTGTATAGCATATCTGGTCATGCAGTAGCATCGTTTTGGTGTCAAAATAAAAACGTTGAACTCATCAAATGAATTCGTAGAAAACACCAGTATTTGTGACTGCCACAAGCCAAAAAAAAACCACACACAATAGTTGAAGGAACATGTCCATATCTGAGCAAAGCTCGCGTATGAATGAATCAACTGTGACATGATAACACCAGGCGGGGGTCGCCACTTAAACACGCCCTCACTCGAGATTATTTACAGCTCCACCCTTTGACTGATTGTATGACAATTCTAAACCGCGAAGAAGAAAAGACGGATTCGTCATCTCAAGTTTAGCCTAGGTAAAGCTGGTTTAGCTGGACCGCCGAATTATATGGTTTAGTTGCCGGTTTAAGCTTATTAATCGCAATAAAAAAATATCGAAATTGACAAAAACGTATCCCCACACGCTTTATAGGTGTTAGTGCTTCACACTTATAAATTACCAATCAAAATATGCTCGCTATCTTAATTCTTGATTTTCGCAATCAATAAAACGAGGCGGTCCGCATTAGGAAAGTACGATTAATTATCTCGACGATACAGAGACACTACTGCTAAACCACTGGTTTGGCTGGACCAGGTTTAGACCAGAGATGACGAATGCATCATTTAGACCTGTGGTCTCGGATTTAAACCACTGATTTAGCTGACTCACGGCGGTTTAAACCTAGAGGTCTACGTAGACCAGGTTTAAACCTGAGATAACGAATCCGGCCCTTAAGTTCCAAAGCAACACTTCCCGGTTTTCAAGACAAAAGCAATTTTTATTACCCAAAATGAAAATACTGGAACTATTAACCCAATTAATAACAATATCAACTTTCAGTTTGTTTTTTTGTGGTGATATTCTAAACGATTTAAATTAAAGGGAGACTATACGCCAATTTCAATAAATTCCCGATAATAACAACGATCTAATATCGATAATATATAGAAAAATAATTACATTGAGTCCAATATGTCTTATGTAAACGTTCAGGCTAGCAACAGGTTGTCTTAAAATCAAATTTGATAAATTAATATAATTTTACGTTATGGCTCCAGCCATAAACTAAGTTACAAATATGGCCATGTACAAGACGTAATTACATTAATTGACGGATAGTGTATTAGGCAACGCGTGGCACACATCGTGTAAAGCATTATTTTGATAAGGGGCGTGAACTCATTCACTCACTGCATGACTATACAATAACAATAATGAGTATCTGGGACTATATTATAGATATAATATAACATTTATTTGATACATTTGCCTGAAAACTGTACACAAATTTCTCGATGACGAGCATTCTAATTTTGCATTCTGGATTATCTGACATCTGTAACATTACTTCGTACTCAGCAGACATTCACATTATGGACATCTGTTTACCTTATTCTACGAAGCAAAGAATATAGAAACCAACAACAACTTTTGAGAACCCCTTTAAGTTCAATTTAATTTAGTTTTAGCAATATTTTTCTGCTAAAAAACATGCCACTTATTTTTGATTCATGGAGCATCTCCTTTTGAATTTCAACAGTAGCCAAAGCTCAGACAAGATGCCTAGTTTATTATTAATGTAGTTCATTGGCATCAAGTTTTTTAATTTTGCGCTCTGGGGAACTGAGGTTTCTTTGAATGTGTAAAAATTGTCACGTCAGCCCCATCTTAAAGGTACACAATCCGATTCAATGTCCCCCGTATAATCAGATTCCAACAACAACAACAACAACATTTCTTCAAAAGCCGTTCTAGTTATCAGAATCAATTATTTACCAAAATTAATGCTAACCACTGTCAGCGCTGCATGGTATAACATTTTCCAAAACGTGTTATATATCAACATTTTGTTCAAGGCAATTTGGTATTTAGAGTATATATGTCGTTCGGCTAGGCCGCCAAATAGTCCAGGTGTTAAAAACTAACAGATTAAAAAAATCTTGATGGGTGGGTTCCTCAACTCGAATCAAATATTTTTTACCCCCGAAGCCATGGCAAAGAAACAGTAATTTAGGAGCGTTAATTCGTATTATGTATCTTTAAATCCAAACATTCCAACCAAAAAACCAACGAGAATGGTAGTTTAATATTTAATATTTCAATATCGCTCAAGATCGTGGAACAATTAAAATCCCGAAATTCTTTCTCAGTGACATCAATACCGGTTTGCCTTTTGAAGCGAGTCGTATTGTGCGGGAAATCAACACTATCGTTCTCAAATAAGTGTTTTTATGATCAATTTAACCAAAATACTAATTGAAAGACACGTATTAAACTTCACATGCAGGTGTCGCTAACTAGGGGCTTCCCAACCGTTGCCGTGTTAACAAGTTTATCTTAGTGTGGGTATTATCCTCGGCCACAACCACAACGACTCCGACAACTAAAATGTGGTAATGACTAAATTCTTAATCGGTACCCAATTAACATTTTGCATAGGTAATTAAAGGAATCAGTGTACTATAGAATAGTTGGAATGTACGTTCGACCGCCAAAGAACAAGCTACGTCATTGCCATGTCATATATAGAGAATATGTAATGAGTCGCAATTATATACGAAATTTATTAACCGAATGCACTAAATTCTATGTGACTCTAATCGAATTTAGTGAACATTAATAAATTTCGTACAGAATTGCGACGAATTTGATATCCAATTTATCACATAATCACATTTTAGCAAGGAAAAACGATCTCGAAACGACTGGGGTTAAAACAAATTAATATTGATTTCCTAATCACAACCAAAGAGGAAGTAAATACACCTTCAAGTAAAAATATAGTTCCATTTTAAATGTGTCTTTTCAATGTTTTCATTTTGACGAAGTAGTTCAACCACCCTTATCACCCATGTTTATCTCACAATCAACACTAAATAACCCAACATAAATTGGATATCATAACTATATTCTAATTAACATAATAATAAAGTTCCGGCATTGACATCGATATCATTGATCTAAGCTCTAACATTACAGCGCGTGCCGATAATACACGTGTATCTTACTAAAAATATGAGGCCGGGTTTAGGGGCTAATTATGCGATAAATAGCAAAAGTGTATAACAACATTCGATTCACGCACTCATATATTTATGTGTATACATATTTTGTTTTTATTTATTTATTTTATATAAAATCCAGATAATGAATAGAATGAGGACAGGTCTGCATGGAGACATCCGAAACAGATTTAGTGATAGTTCATGCCTGAAACGTACAACACCAAAACGCTAAGGCCTAAATAGCGCACGTTCTGCCTAAACTCGACCCAGTCAGGCGGAGGTATATGTACTTAGAAATTCAAAGCTGTAAACATGCCTCAAGGCAAACAGCTGCTCGCGGCCCCGGTGGCTAATTTGGTATGGTGAATGGCGCATTAGGCCAACATAAGCCGTCCAGTGATGGCGATGCTAGTTCTAATCCCGAAACGAGTGAATTTGCAACCACGCACAGGGAAGATGGCGTGATTCGTGTATCTGGGCAAGTCTGTCAGTTGCTTCGGTCGGTGGGGTGACAACGTCTGCTATGGTCTACTGGCTGAAACCACGATAAACTCAATGGCCGGATTCGTTATCTTCAGTTTAAACATCCGAGTCTAAACCGGGTTGTACACCTACATTGACGGTCCAGCTAAACCGGGTTCTAAATCTATACACTGACGGACCAGCTAAACCCGTGTCAATAAGAGTGTGTTTATTGTCGATCAGTGGTCAGCTCATTCACAACTCTATTCGTTAAGATGAGCATGCAGTCAAACTGTCTTGTTATAAAGCGGACCAAAAGCGGGTCGGTAGAATGTTTATTGGCATGCCATCAATTAACGCTAACGTATAGTAATGCTCTAATTAATCAACTCCTTAACCACAGCAGAATTATGGGTAACTTTTCAGGATTTAGTCGGAAACAAGCCATATTTCCGACTAAATCACTGACTAAATCCTGAAAAGTTACCCATAATTCTGCTGTGGTTAAGGAGTCGATTAATTAGAGCATTACTGTAGCTCCAGCCATTGAACTGAGTGTGTAACAATTGGAAACAGAGGTCGAAAACAAGTCGGATTCGTCATCTCAGGTCTATCCTTCCGACACCGCGTTTTGCTGGACAGTCGAATGCCATGGTTTAGATGCCGGTTTAAGATTATAAAACGCAAAAACAATGATTGACTTGTACCCATACACTTTACATGTATGAGCGCTTCACGCTTATATATGTCCGATAACAATATGTTGTTATCATTATTGTCAGTCTTTCGCTGTTGATAGAAAGCGGCGGTTCTAATTATAGGCATGCACCGTTGTTTAACTCGACAATATATATAGAGACACTACTGCTAAACCGGCACTAGCTGTACTGAGTTTATTTAAACCGAAGACGACGAACCTGTGGTCTCGAGGTTAAACTACGGTTTTAGTTGTCAGACTGAGGTTTAAACCGAGGGGTTTTCATAAACCGGGTTTATTAAACTGAGATAACGAATACGGCCCTATAAACCAAAACACACCAACGCTCTGCGGAAACCGTATGGACATAACAAGCGATAAAAGTGTCAATGTTTCATATGTCTGTAAATAGTTATATCCTAATTTTAGATATGAGATCGCTAAAACATTTCATATCCAAGGTTAAGCGGCAATAAATAAAATGATACAGACAACGAGTGGCTACAATTATTTGTTGTTGTATATGTTGTATTATTTCGTACTTCCTTGTGTGTCTTTATTTGCGGCCAATCATTTTGGTTTTTATGAATCGTTATCTTTGAGTAAATATCGATATTGTTATATCCACAGACTAAGAATTTCCGATGCATTAACGGGTACCTACATATCGATGAAATACAACTGTTATATATTACTGATTATTCATAGTGTTATACGATGCAAGTACCATCAATTGATATTTACAACAGTGGACATTTTCTAAGCACTGGTACAGTAAGGCCCTAAATAATCTTTAACCAAATCAGAATTATTAACTGTTTGAATAAAAGTTGGGTTGAGACTTCCGCATTCTTATTTTGTAAAAAAAATATAATTTTAGCCAGTCAAGTAGAGGTGGGAGGGTCTCATATAATTATCAACTGTATTCTATCATGCACTGTGCGGCTAATGGTGACCTAATGCGGCATGCCATCTGTGCCATCGGGAGTCCCTTCCTCCCAGAGAGTTAATTGTATTCTAAGTTCAAAATAGAAGTCTGATGAGCGGTGTATGTTATCCCTTTCTATACTAAATACTCATTGATGGGTTGTTCCCTTTGAACATTTTCAGAAAATAAGTTTGTTGAATTTATTATCTGAACATTTCCGACCAAAGAATATGAATGCTTCTGTATTTGAATGATCTTGTCGTCTGCTCATTTTTCCTGAACACCCCTAAAATGAATAATAGATCAATCCAATATTTACTTTCATAACTGAGTGGGAGAATCCATTTGTATAGAAAGGGTTAAATTAGTATAATAGAGATATTTTGGTGATCTACATTGTGCCAAGGGGCACAATTTCTTGACGAACCAAACTTACGTTGGCGATAAAGAACCACCAAGGGTACTACCCGAGTTTTTGCGCGTGGGTTTACGTAGTTGCATGGCATTTCATAATACAAAAAATTCAAAGCGCTGTTGATTCACGCACACATCTTTCAAATTCCGAGGAGATTCATCGAGTGCACCCGATAGATCGAATGACTCGGAGTAGTAGGCGTGGACGTCACTATCGTGATGTTATTGCCTTGTATTATTAACGGTACAATATTAATGCCTATCATTCCGATTTTATGGCAGATTTTGGAAATAAAATACATCTAGCTCAATCATATCCACATAAAACTTCCTAAATAAGCCATCATATGCTTCATAGTTTGACTATACTTGAGCTAAATCCGCGCATGCGTAAAACAGTCCGTAATGTCTGGAATTCCTTATCTAATCTTTGCCGTATCTTGCACGCAATGGTGTATAATTTCTGGGTTTTAACCCTTTACCCAACAAACCGGCCAAAACCGGCCAAATAAAGCTTCAACAGCCTAAAATATCTTCGGTCTGTCTCAATAGAACCATACACATATGGGTATCATTGGAACCGGCTCATTGACCACATTGTGATGGTTACAGTTATGCCCTGTGCCAATGCATTCTCTTATATATGCGAGTCGACCATAGGTCGCCTCGCATATATAAGAGAATGCATTGGCCTAAAAAAAATCTTTTTTTAACACTTTTTACCATTTTTTCTTACATTCTTTAACAATTTTATAATTTTTAATGTGTTAAGCCAATGCATTCTCTTATATATGCGAGGCGACCTATGGTCGACTCGCATATATAAGAGAATGCATTGGCACAGGGCCCTTCTGTTGGGTAAAGGGTTAACACTACATTGCGGCTAGTATCAACGGCGCCCTTTTATCCAGACTATGTCGTACTTTAAGTGTATTTGACCAAGTGAAAAATTACCGGTACCAAGAACTGTTGTTGCGTCCATAACACTGCAAAAAAGAGAGTAGGGAGTCTCTTAATGGATATCACCGGTGTAGCTTTTCTCATTCATCATCGATGCCCGCTAATCGTGTGGATCAAGATTTACAATGTTCATCCCTCGTAAAAGTCGGGTTTACTTTATTGCCTGATAATGTCTAAACCATAGTTATACGTCAATACGTTATCTGAACATTTATCTCCAATAAATAGGACACATTCTGCACTTATATTATCTGTCGTCTGCTTATTTTCCCTGAACATTCGTCCAAATGAATAATAAACCAAGGTATACAAAATGCTGCGGCGACCCCATATGACGTATGTTGACGTGTGACTACGGTTTAGACTTAATCGGGCATTGACGTAAACCTGTCTTTCATATGTACGGACTAATGCACTCTTAAATCTATTGAAATGTAACTTGTTGATAGTATCGTCTTGCCGAAGAAGACCATGAGGCCGAAAATTACCAACAAATATTTAGATTAAGAGTAAAAGTCGTACTTTCATTATTTCAACATATAATTTGGGATGCATGTATATATGACGGAATATTCATCTCTACCCACGTTGCCTTCTTTTCCAGCCAGTGCTGCCATATAGGCCATCACGTAAATTTGATTATAAAACCACACCAGTGCACATAGAGACAACCGATCACAGGTAGCATACATACATACTCGCCCATGCATCATGAATATATAACAGAAGAAGCCTTGAAATAGTTATGCTTGTCATTTGCAGAATGAAGTACGTGAAATGTAGCCTTATCAGCAATTACAAAATCAGTTGGAAAAATGACATAGACACATCCAGTAGAGGTAAAATATACCGAATCTTCAAACACGACCTTATTTTTAAGAATACTTAAAAACCGTTGACTTCAGAAATCGAACTACATGATGTAGCTTTAGAACAAGCAATCATAACTTGCCAATCGAAACCAGCGGATGGTCAAACGCTGTTGCAGTTGATAACACCTGTACACTATGTGCCGATAACAAAGTTGGCGATGAATTTAATTATTTGTTGGAATGCAAGAATTTTAGCGAGTTACGAAGACGAAATTTGCCAATGATGTTTTTGTATCGATCAAATATAATTGCTATGAATAATATATTGCACATGACAGATTTGGCTGCGTTGCGTAGATTTTGTTCTTTTATCCGAATTATTAATCAGGCCATTAACAACTGAAGGAAGAACTTAAAAGGAGGAAAGAGGGAGTAGATGAAGATAAATTTATTATCAGTAATGGAAAGATTATAGAGAAAAACCCTTCAATCAAAGAGATACACCAAACCATTGTTTGTATATGTGCATATACCAGAACATAGGGGGTGGATGTCATATATTAAATATTGACACTTTTACAGATAAGAAATACGAAGTGGAGGCGATTCTAGATATCAAATCCCCGGACATTTTAGTTATCACAGAAACAAGATTAAAAAATGTGAAAAACCTACAACGACAGGAACTTTTCCTCGAAGGATATGACCTTTTTCACACCCCACTCGACACGGGTATGGAGTAGCTATATACACACACAAATACTTGGAGGCAAACATAGTGGAACTAGTAAACCAATGTGAAGAAGCAGTGTGGTGCCAACTACGACTGAAGGCTAACGACATACTTCTAATTGGTGGAATCCACAGAAGTCCCAATAACAATCCCGAAAACAATAAAGCTGTAGGAACCCAGATGAAAGAAATGGCTGATTCCCATTACACCCAGGCTATGGTCTTACAATCTCGTCCAAATACGGATACGATAGGCGAGAATCGCATGCGTTTTGATATGTCGATGCCGTCTGGAGAGTTTGGCGGGACCAGCATCCCGTCTCGATTTGCTCAGTCTACCCTTGATGCTATAAAGTGGTAGCCGCGGGCGCTTATATATAGAGTTGTTTTTATGAGCCATCAGGCCCCCGCGGCAGCGGTCGCTGGCGCGACCTGACTGCCTCGATATCAATTTGAAAAAGGGGTGACGTTGCTTAACGCGCCTGCGGCGCTTCAATAACAGTTTGAATTTTGTGTTTCCCAACAGGTCTTAGTGTTTTTGAAACGTGTCTCTTTGTGGTGTCATTCTTTTGGTATGATTTTTTACTAAATAACGGGTATGTTAGAGTTACATTTCTTTGAATTTTACAATCGAAACATATTCGCATGCGATGCTGAGTCACGCGGGACACGGCAAACGAAATCGCGCGCAAATTGGCTTGCGATTTTTCAGCATCCCACCCCATTTGGCATGCGATAGCGTTTGTACTAGGTGTTACACCCACAAACTCATAATGGGGGACCTTAACCACAAGAACGTAAATGGGAAACAAGGACAACTGATTGAATCGAAAACATACAAATTTCTAGAAAATGCGAACGACACTCTTCTACATCAAAAGGTCAGAAATGCAACCAGGCAGAGAGCCGGACAGGCCGATAACATCTTAGATATTGTCCTCACAAACCAAGAAATGGTGGTTGATGCGATTGAGCACCTACCACCAATTGGAAAGAGCGACCATTGTCATGATGCTATATTTTAAATACCTCTGTTACAGCGATAACACCACTGGAGATACACATACTAGATATCAATATAATAAAGGAGATTACGAAGAGCTACATAAAACAGAAGGAGATAAATTACCCATCGAAGAGGCTTGAAAGTATTTAATAGAAAATATACTGAAAATGCATCTATACTGAGTGAGAGTCAGACAAAACAAAAACCAAAAGATATAACCATGGATGACAAAACAGACGCTAAAAGCTGTAACGAAAAACATACTACATGGAAGAAATATATACATAACAAACCAGAGACAACCTATAATGCATAAGCGTACATGAAAAATGAGGCGCAAACAGAATACGAAATGAAACTAGCAGAGAACTTCAAAAAAGATTCTAAATAAGTTTGGAGCAATATCCGCCAAAATACTAAAATAAAGGAAGGGATTGCTGATCATGTTCGCGTAAAATCCGGTGGAATTATCATCGGTGTCAGCTCGATTATTAAATCGTCGACGCGTGTTATACATACCAAGTGCCCCTTTATTCATTGGTTAGAAATCAAACTTAATGGAACCCAAGATAGTACAAGAAAACCATAGTCAGAAATGGTAACGCCACCAAGATCGTATTATTAGCCATAAATATAAATCATAATATAAAATATATTGGTTACATGAATGGACCGCCTCAGAATTCCGTTAAGATAAGTAATTCTTCAAATTATTACAATGAACTACGGCTTATAAATTACTGCAGGTTTCTCATTCGCCACACCAGAATGCTTCTAAATGCGGATCAAAGCTAAGAGTGCGTGGCACAGCCATTGTTCATAGACATTTTACAGATAGCGAGAATGATGCATGCTGGGAACGAAAGCATCCACAGCAAAGCCATGTGCTTACGGGGGCATGCGTTTATTATAGGGGATTTATGGTGGGCCTATAAAACTAATTATAACTTTGTTATCTGTCATAGTTTATGCGTGAAATTTTAAACATATATACCTGGACATCTACCCCTTCCAGAATGTTGAAAAACATTTTCAGTTGCTCATCGTATTTTTATAGACGAAATAGTCCGAAATTCCAGAAAATTGCGCTAACTGCTCAATGTTTTAATGTGTTACAAAACATCTGATAAAAATAGTTCTATCGGGAATATTCACACCATTTTTTTTCAGAGAACATAGTGTAAATATAGTCCTATCGGGATATCGTAAAGGAGATTAATTAAACCCCTCAGACTGCCGAAACTGACGACATTAAATTCGCTTTTTCGTGTCCCGCGGAAATGAAACTTGTCTGTCCATTGATGACGTTATTTATTTGACATAGTATTTTTTTCTTCTGTTGTATTTGAACACTTGTTGCACGCGCAGGCTGCACGATCATAATAACTTCAACCGATAAGCGCCGACTGATACCCGCGCAACAGTTTGTCTCAAATAAATTGTTATCAAAACGCAGGTTTATGGCCGCGGACATAAGCCGATTAAGTGTAATGTAATTTATCCATGAACTTGACTGAAAAATTGTGATTCTATCACCATTAGCCACGAAAATGGGACCTCTAAACAGGCAAGTTTGATTTTCGGCGGACACGAACAAGCGAATTTATTGTCGGCAGTTTCGGCAGTCTGAGGGTTAATTAATCCCGAATTAAACGGAACTACTTTACGATAGTCCGATAGGACTATGTTTACTCTATGCATGTTCTCTGAAAAAATAGTGTGAATATTCCCGATAGAAATCTTTTTATCAGACGTTGTGTAACACCTTAAAACATTGAGCAGTTATAGCGCAAACCGAAATGTGTTGTCTTGCAAGATATCCCACCGCTTTAGCTAAATTTACCTTCCTACAATATCCATAAAGAGGATAATATATTATATACCCACGGTTTTAATTATAGAATATAAAATATATTGGTTTCGCGAATGACCAACTCAGAATTCCGTTAAAATAACAATAACAACCAGCACCTATAACGAACCGTTTTACTGGACTTGGCCTACTGGTCGCGTAGTTCCGACTTTTAAATAAACGGAATTTCCAACTCTATAAATAAAAGCCCCACAATGCATTCGCCCTGTCCACCACGCAATATCAAAATCTCAGCAGCTAGATACACCACAGGTGGCGTAATAAATGCTCTTTATTATTTCCATATCAGGAATACAGTAACAAACAAGACAGCAGTAAAATAAATGGGGACAAAAAGTTAGTGTAATCATGTATGAAATTTCCAACTGTTAAAATTCTTTATAACAGTTGTGACTCCCACCCCCTCAAAATACCTCCATCATTCGATCCCCGTCCCCATCATAATGGGGACAATAATTACTAGTTGGGATACCAGGCAATGGTAACCATGTATTTTAACCTTTATGTTGTAGTGTAATAATGTATGAAATTTCCAACTACATGTGCATTAACTTTTTTTTACAAAAGTTGTGAATCATACACACTCAAAATCTAACTTCCACCCCCACCCCACTACACTATCCCTTCCACTTAAAAACATTCTGGAGATCAAGTTGGCCACAGGTGTTCAGTTATTTTATACCATGACTCCCTATTGTACTGTGTACAAACATGCTATATAATATATTTGTGCTGTACACCCTACTGTGTGTGAACAGGAGTCCGACCGTGGGTAACACGTTTCTACTGTGGGTAACACGTTTTAATGGCATTTCAATGGTTAAAGTTTATACCCATAGTAGAACTACATCCGAGTTGACCTTTCATTAACCTTCCATGACCTCGATCAAAATCACTCTATTTTTAAAATGTAGCGCCTCGCGATGAAAACAATTTGATACTTTCGATTCAATTGAATATTATACTCACTAATGCGATAAAAACGAACAGTTATTTCCGTGGAAATCACATCCAGATCAACAAATTGAACATATATTTCAAGAAATAGACGTAAAAAACTCGAACAACAAACGGTGGATTTCAAAATGACTTTCGTGGTTTCCTGTTCACTGTACGGCGGAGAAAAAAAAGTTCCCGCAATGTGTTATATTTATATTCATTAAATTCGTATTCCCATATATATATTCATGTTGTTTATTTATGGCGGTTTCATCATGATTACAGTTTATTGTGAATTGGCTACAATGATACCATATTCGTACAATTGAATGTTGACCTAATTCAATGTATCAATACGCCTGATCAGCTGTGATAGTGTACGTCGATGTACGGCCAAGTGTGGGGAACACAACGGGGATGATTGTGAATGGTGCGACAGAATCATCTTAATTTAAGTGGGTTTATTTCGATTTCATAGCAGTTGTTGCTCCTGTACCGGTCATGGTATAAACAAAATACACACGTAGTGTTTCTGAATACCAAATTTACACCACTCGTGGGATTGATGATTTACCACACTCGCTAAAGCTCGTGTGGTAAACCATCAATCCCACTCGTGGTGTAAATTTGGTATTCAGAAACACTACGTGTGTATTCTATATATACCCCACGTGTCTTGGACTGTTGCCAAATTCACAGTGCTCCATTAGAGGGCCTGCTTGGATTGTTGCCAAATTCACAATGTTAACTGCAGAGAGGTTGTATGTTATTGGAGACGTTCTAATATGACAATAGGCTGGCCTAATTAACGAACCATGCACAGCTAAATACACACAAGGAACTTTTAATCTTCAAATAGATACAATTGTCGGCCTCCAAAATTCAATATACTTTCTTATATACAAACAAACATTGAACTCATACCATTGTTTCACTTAACCAAAATAGCGAATTTCCCCAAAAGAACGCATATAGACTGCGCATGCAGAAAATAAAAGATGGCCGTTACTACAAAAAAAACAGACATGCGCACTCCAATTAACATTACCCATAATTCAGTTCACTACACCAGGGGCTCCCAACAGGTTATACAATGTTTTCAGGCTATCAGATTATTTATATTTTCGACTTTAAGTTTACAATTTGAGCCTGTCCTCACTCTATCGATACGATTTATCATAAACATATTATACACCAGTGGCGTTAACTTTACAACTTC
This sequence comes from Siphonodentalium dalli, assembly GCA_032622095.1. NCBI lineage: Eukaryota > Metazoa > Mollusca > Scaphopoda > Gadilida > Siphonodentaliidae > Siphonodentalium > Siphonodentalium dalli. Next base: position 138,181,565 of record CP136062.1, on the reverse strand, counting down.
GGCATCTACGTGATTATATCGGTACGATTCAGTAAGGTACAAACAATCTCCATAAAATACAGCAGGGGCTCCCAATAGGTTATTCCCATTTATTATGGGCTCCCAATAGGTTATACAATATTTTCAGGCTATCAGATTATTTATATTTTCAACAACATATTATTACACCGGTGACTTTAAGTTTACAATTTGAGCCTGTCCTGACTCTATCGATAGGATTTATCATATTTTCATAAACGTATTATACACCGCTGGCGTTAACTTTACAATTTCGGCATCTACGTGATTATATCGGTACGATTGAGTAAGGTACAAACAATCTCCAAGAATACATTCGCCCTGTACTCCATGCGATATAAAAAAACCAAATGCTAGTAACACCACACTAGGTGGCGTAATTATAATAGATGCGGTATATATTCCACCAGAGGGCACTAGATATTCGTCAGATACCTCATTTGATGAAGTAACGGCGGAAATTCTTAGTATGCGAGAGCGCAGTGATACCATTTTTATTACTGGTGATTTTAACGCGCGTACAGCAGATGATTCAGACTACATACGCGAACCGGAAAATAGACACGAACCAATCCAATCCGCATATAATTATGATAGTTGTAATGCTGAACTAGCTATTGAAAGAGCGGGACTCACCAAACACAGATATAACATGGATAAAACGAAAAACAATTATGGCCGAAAATTACTCTCGCTCTGTCACCATTGCGAACTGGTTTTTATAAATGGGCGCGTAGGTAATGATAGTATGATAGGAACATTCACTTCGGGCGACACCTCGACAATTGACTACATGATATGTTCTCTCCCAGCGTTACCCATTGTAAAGAACTTTGATATAGGAGATTTTAGTAAACTTTTTTCGGATATTCATAAAACATTGACATCTGAGATATTAATCGATTCAATTAAGCACGAAGAAATTATAAGTGACTCGCATAAAAACCAACCTAGGCGTAGATGGGATCGCACAAAATCTATTGAATTTGTATATAATTTAGACCCCGATGATATCAATGCTATACGACAGACCATCGATAAACACGAAACTGATTATCCAAGCTGTACAGAGATGAACGATGTTGTATCAAAATTAACACATGTAATTCATAATTCTGCAGATAAAACATTTGGACTGGGACAAGTAAGTAACATAAAGAAAAATAGATATAGAACATCTAACAAGCCTTGGTTTAACCAAGCGTGTAAACTAGCCAGGAAGGAATACCGAAAGGCAGAACGAAACAACAAGTCTAAAAGTAATAATTTGACTAGAAACGTAGCGCGTGAAACAGCTAAACAATACAAGATCACAATGGATAATGCCATGAGATCTCACAGAGAAAAGATATCTGGTGAAATGACTAAACTTAAAAAGGGCGACTCGAGAAAATTTTGGTCTATATTGAATAAGAAAAGAAAACTAACAGACAGTTCATTACAAATAAAAGATCTTGAGAATTATTTCAGAGAAATAAATGCCATAACCTACACAAACGATCCCAAATTGGCTACTGATGATACAACTACGCATGGGAATGACACACTTAACAAACCTATTACAGACGAGGAAATAAAAATCACGATCGCTAGTCTCAGTAATAATAAATCACCTGGAGATGACGGAATATTAAATGAATTTATAAAAGCCTCGGCTGATACACTTAAAGACATATACTGTAAACTTTTTAATCTAGTCTTGGATTCTGGGTGTATACCTGATTCATGGGGAACTGGAACCATTATCCCCATATATAAAAATAAAGGAGATTCAAGCGACCCTAAAAACTATAGACCAATTACTTTACTCAGTTGTTTTGGGAAATTATTTACCAAAATATTATCAAATAGGATCAACAAATATCTAGAAGAACATGAAGTAATGAAAGAAAATCAATCCGGTTTCAGAAAAGGATATTCCACAGTTGATAATATCTTTGTTCTTCACATGCTGACAGAAATTACTAGGTCACTCAACAGAAGCTTATATTGTGCATTCATTGATTTTGAAAAAGCATTTGATAAAGTATGGAGACAGGGACTATGGCACAAACTTCTATCTAACGGTGTCAATGGAAAAATATTTAAAGTCATTTGCAATATGTACTCGAACATTAAGTCTAAAGTTCAACTAGGAAATGAGCACTCCAATTACTTTCCGTGTTTATCTGGTGTCCGACAAGGTGGAAATCTTTCACCAATACTCTTTGCACTGTACGTAAACGACTTGGAATCTTATCTGACAAATACAGGAGTTATTGGTCTGCCAAAATTGTCGAATGATATTGAAAACAATTTGAACATCTATATGAAACTTTTTGTAATTTTGTATGCAGATGATACTGTACTAATGGCAGAAACACCTGCAAAATTGCAAACTGCTTTGGATTCATTCTATAAGTACTGTGAAATGTGGAAATTAACAGTTAATGTCGATAAAACTAAAATAATGTTGATATCAAAGCGTAGCCTTCCAAAAAAGAGAAAAATTTTCTATAATGGGAGGGAAATTGAAGTTGTTAAAAAATTTAATTACCTGGGAATAATACATACTAAATCTGGTTCATATACGGAGGCAAAGAAGGTGCTTGTAGATAAAGCCACTAGAGCAATGTACGCTATAATCACCAAATCAAGAGCACACTGCCTTTCGGTAAAGGACCAATTTGATTTATTTGATGCACAAGTTGTACCCATACTTGCTTATGGATCTGAAATTTGGGGTACAGGAAATAATGATATAATTGAGAATATACATAGAAAATTTTGTAAGTTTATTTTACGGCTAAAACCATCCACATGCAATTATATGTTGTATGGAGAGAGCGGCCGTATGCCAATTGATATATTAATAAACATGCGCGTGGTGAAGTATTGGTTGAAAGTAGTAAATATGAATTGTAATAGATATTGTAAAATATTATATATGTTGGCGCTAAAACTCAGTAATGTCTCATCCTCTAATTTCACGTGGATAAACAAAGTTAAGCAAACTTTAACAGAATGTGGTCAGATCCACTTAATGGATATAGGTAAAATTCCCTGTACTGAGCGATTACTCTCATACATTGAGTGCAACCTTATTTGTAGATTCCGAAATAAATGGAAAAATGATATAGAAGCCTCGGGCAGTAGGGGAATTATATACAAAATGTTCAAACAAGATATCAATTTTGAAGATTACTTGAGCATTCTTGATACCAGAAACCGGTTAACATTATGCAGATTCCGTACATGTAACCACCAGCTACCTATAGAGACGGGCCGATGGAATAATATTGATATCGCTGACAGAATATGCCCAAAGTGTCACAAATACATTGGTGATGAATTTCATTATTTATTGGAATGTGAGTTCTTTACGGATGTAAGAAAACGCCTTTTACAACCAAAATATAGTAGACGAATAAATGCTACCGCGATAAATGAAATTCTCAATATGAAGAATCCCATATTACTACGCAGACTTTGTTCTTTCATTCGGATCATCACGAACGTATTATCAGATCACAATTAATGCATCGAAATCTCTCGTCATGAATCTGTCTAATTTTGATCTGCTATGATATATGTGTATAGTCGAGCAGACGACACGGATTAACATTCATTAATCTATGGTGATGGTCAGATTCGGGATTTCACAGAAAGTCTCAAACTTTCTGCTGAATTTAGCTAGCTGAGCATCCACATTGATGAATGGATGTGAACCAAGAATTAAAGTAAATACCTGCCAACAAGCGCAATGAGGATTCAAGTATATTTACATTTATATCAGTTATAATTGATTATTTAAATAGTCATACGTTATGACATTGATACTTGGCTTTTATGTAGGTATATTAGTATATATGTATGGTTCCCGGAATCAATTATACGATAGTCACTAGTGAACGATATATATGGCAATCATCGATGGTATAAATACTAAATTGACGACCTACATGTAGTAACCTATTATTTGTACTTAAATCTAAACACATGTGTGACTGTGAAGACATCAACCTTTTATGTCAGCGTTGCGATTAAATAGTTTACTCCAACCAACAAGGTTCCACACGAGATTGCGCCGTCATTACTCTTGGCGAAAATAAGCTACAGTAGCGATGTCAGAATAAAACTCGGAATATACATTCATCGAATTTCAACATACCATCGACCCGGAACCATATGTACATATCTATTGTATAATATTTCTATATATCTATTGTTTATATAATTATATATCTCAATATCCTTATGTTATACATGTATTAACTTGGATGAGAGAATAAAGCATAAAGAAGGAACTATATTAATAATATATATGTAGTGACAACACCCACAGGCAGAGATATTAAACTCATTCTTTGCTAGCGTCTTTTCAGCAGAAGATGATGACCCAGTACCGGAGAAGGAGTACCGGAGTTACAAAGACGAGCTACACATATATAGTTGTGACCAAAGAAGAAGCTGAAAAACAACATCTCGCCTTGGACCCTTCGAAATACCCCCGGGGAAGACCAAGTTCACCCTGCCCTGCTGAGATGTGCAGCTTCAGTTCTGTGTGACAAGCTATGCGAACTTTTCAAAAATCGATTGCTGTTGGAGAGTTACCACAGACCTGGAAGAATAAAACAGTTGTTCCAATTTTCAAAAAGAGAAAGAAAAGCACACCAATCAATTATAGACCGGTCAGCTGACGAGCGTGGTGTGCAAAATAATGGAGAGCATTGTCCGTGACAAAATCGTTCAACACATGGAAGATAACAACTATTCAGCAAACATCAACACAGATTTAGAAGTAAACATTCATGTGTAACACAACTCGGAAGTCCAAGACAACTGATACGAAGAACTGGACACTCGTAACAGCACAGCTACAGTGTACCTTGACTTCCGAAAGGCCTTTGATACAGTGACACATACAAGACTGACTAATCAATTGTGGAGCTATGTGGTAAGAGAAAGATACTGCAACGGTACAGGCCTTCTGGTAGATCACAACTAGTAAGGCTAGCAGATGCACAATCACAACAGAGAAAAGTCACAAGTGGTATTCCTCAAGGCCAATTTTTGGAACCTCGCCTATTCTTATGCTGTATCAAGGACACCCCTGAATGAATAGACAGCAACATAAAAATATTTGCAGACAACACTAAAGTATAAAGGAAAATAAACAACGAAGATTGCAGTAAACTACTGCAAGAAGATCTATATGTTCTACTGTTCATCTTCTGTAAAAACCTACGTTTTGTTTTCTCTATTTAATAATATTTTGGATCAGAGAATAAATCATATATCTATATCTATATTTGCGAATGTCTGTCTGTCTGTCTGTATGTGGGCTATATAAATTCACAGGGACCACCTAGATGGCACAAAAGGGGTTTAATAGAGGTAACTTTTTACGAGAAATATAATGGCGAGGGTTAGAATTTTCTAAAGTGACGCCGTTGTTGTCAGGGGCAGAAAATGGGGAGGGGGGGGGGGCAGAAAACAAATTGTCGCCGATTGCTAACAAACTTATATATAATCATTCCCATAATATGAGGAATCTAATGGTGTGGTTTAAATATGCCAAAAGTCGCGTCGTTCGCGTCAGGGATGCCTGGAATGGGGGAGGGGCACCAAATTTGATCAAAATAATTTTAGCGCCGAATTCCACCAAATTGATGCACATTCTTCTGAGATCTTCTCCATGATACAATGAATCTTATTGTGTGATTTAAAGACGCCAAATTGGTGTCGTTGGGGGGGGGCGGTGGGTGGGTACTAAATGCGATAAGAATTGGTTTAGTCGCCGATTGTCACGAAACTTATACAAATTCATCCCCATGGTATGAGGTGTCTAATGGCTGACTTCAAGCTGTCAAAGGTGGCGTCACTCGAGTCAGAGTTGCACTGAAAGGGAGAGGGGCACCAAAATTGAAACACAATATTTTTAGCGCCAATTTCCACCAAATTGATACACATTCTTATCCATGATATGAGGAATCTAATCGTGTGATTTTAAAGACGTCATATTGGTGCTGCTTTGGTGAGAGATGGGGTGGGTGGGGTGGTCACTAATTTTTATAAACATTTGTTAGGTCGCGGATTAGCACCAAACTTACAAATAATAATCTCCATGATATCAGGAGTCTAATTGTGTGGTTTAAAGATGTCAAAAGTGTGGCCATTCGAGCCAGGGGTGTCTAGAGGGTGAGAGAGACACAAACATTGATAAACAATATGTTTAGCGCCGATTTCCACCTGATTAAAGGCACGTGAGGCCTTAGTTGTCGAAAATATTCATATTTGTTCCAATCACCGTAAACAGAAAAACATTAAAACGCATACAGTTTCGTTCATATATACCATGACCATCGCGTAAACAGCATGTTATCATAAAGATTTACTATATTTTACCTAAGCAAGAGCCTGATTGTGTTACAGAAGACAACACAATTCTGCTGGCTAATCACACACAAATGGCAGAAACGCTCTTTATTCGTTCCATATCAGGAATTCACCCACAAAGAACGCTCTTTATGTTTACCATCATACTATAAACAAACACCAGAAAAGTAACTTTTTATGCTTTTGTTTACATAACAATGGTAAAAAATGTGACAATAACATACTGTTTATGCGATATTTCTTATTTGTATACGGACAAAGTCTGTCTACATTTTGTTGTTCTTTCTGTTTGTGGCGGTTTTTGACGGATGGAAATATTTTCACAGGATACCCACCGCCAAGGCCAATCGTACCTTTAATACATATTCTTCTCCGTGATACGAATAATCTAATCGTGTGGTTTAAATGCGCTAAATTTGTGCCTTTTTGGTGAGAGATATGCAATGGTGGCCCTAAATTTGATACGAATTTGCATACTCGCCAATTTTCATAAATTTTATATATATTCATCTCTATAATGAGTCTTAAGTGTGTGGTTTAATGATGTCAAAAATGGCGCCGATTGAGTCCGAAATAGGGACGGGAGGGTCCACAAAAACTTATAAAAATATGTTTAGTGCCAATTACCATCAAACTCATACACGTTCTTCTCAAATGATACAATGAATCAAATATTTGCGAATATCTGTCTGTGTTATATATATAACTTTAAGGGTACAATCGAGATGGCACCAAGGCGGTCTAACATGGATAACTTTTTACGAGTAAGATAATGGTGCGGGTTAAACTTTTCTAAAGTGACGTTGTTGGTGCCATGGGAGGGGCTATGTTTAGCGCAGATTTCGACCAAATTGATATATTATTCTTCTCCGTGAATATAAACGTGTGATTTAAAGACGCGAAATTGGTGCAGTTTGAGTGAGAGATGGGGGGGGGTAATAACTATGATAAGAATTTGTTTAGTTGCCGATTACCATCAAACTTATATATAATCATCTCCATTATATAATGCATGCATGAGTCTAATAGACGTGGTTTAAATATGACAAAAGTGGCGCGGTTCAAGTCATGCATGAGGGGAGTTGCACCAAAGTTGATACAAATATATTTAGCACTGATTCCACCAAATTCATACACGTTCTTCTCTTATGATATGATGAATTAAATCACATTTGGGGCCGTTTGGGTTATGTATGGCGAGATGAGATTCACTAGCATTTATAATATTGTTCAATTCGCCGATATCCAACAACGTTATATATATACATCTCCCAGGCCATCTCCATGTCGTTCTATGGAGTTTTTGGCGTTCCAATTTCACAATCTCGACAAATGGTGACCGAATTAAGTCACTTGAACAATTATATCTTCTCAACTGTCATATTTATAGGGGGATGGAAATCAGGGCATTCCTATAATGATCTAGCAACACAGATACATAGAAGAAAGCATTAAAAGTATATTTATATCAATCTATTTAAGAGATACATATATATTCATTCAAACTGAGGGACCTTGAATCGTCAGAGGATTGCATATAGAATGGCTCATGTATATATTATAATACGATTGAGTCTGTCCCATTCAATATAGTTTCCACAAAAAAAGTTACAATTGCCAAGAGATATCGAAATGTAGAGCAGGCCTGTTCAAAAATAGTGGTCACAGTGTACAGTCAAATATGGTTACTTCTGAGATAAAGGAAAACGCAGTCCGTAGCACATGACTTTTCAGGATCCTCCAATAGTGACATCTGACAAGAGTATATCTGCCCGATACAGAGGATTTCATTCATTTTTTAGAACAGACTCATCGCCTAACATAAACTACTCAAAATCTCGCTGTGTCGGGCACATGTAGCTGCTATATTTGCATAACATCATTTCTTTTAAACTGAAAATAATTAGCCAGTATATAGCACCAGAACAGAGGAGCAACTGGACATATATATAAAACATCTGTATCTTCATGAAGATATGATAAACTAGATTGATTGATACATCTCTATGTAAAACACAATTGTCGTCTTTTATTTTTTCGAACTAATGTGTTTATGATGTTCATGTTTCATGCTATAACGTCTGAAGTATACGCAGTTGTAAATAAATAAATACTTCTTTATTGGTGGGACGGATTAAACGCGATAAACAAAATGATAATCGCTCCGACCTGAAAAGGCGAGCCTCTACTTATATTCCATGTGTAAGAATCATGTTTTGAGATGCCATTTGAATATACAATTTATGAGAATACGTGTAACATTTTGAGAGCAAGAGTATTCTCTATTCCCACCAAATATCCACAGAGGGTTTCACATCACTTTAACCTTTAACCTGGGCAACGCCGGGTAACCCTGCTAGTTTTTATATATATATCTATTATATATTTTGGAAGATCTGTGTGTGTGTGTGTCTGTCTGTCAGTAATCGATGGACTCGAAAATGGCCCAGCCGATTTCGATGAAACCTGGTATGTGGGTGTATTTTCGGCCGGGGACGAACATAGGCCTATTGATTTTCAGATCCGAGGTCAACTTTTCACGTGCCGAGGTCAAATCTGTTTTTACGCCGTTTTGCGCTAATATATTTCAGTTCGGTGCTTACAAATCGATTCGAAACAGCGCGAATAATAACATGCCAGTCATAATAATGACACTATGAGAATCTTTCATGTTTCCTCTTTCCAACGATATATAATATGTATGTATCCGTTTTAGTTATCTGCCTCAATTATTAAGAAGAAGTGGTACGATCTTCTATCAGGGTAAAAACAATGCGTAACTTCTATGACGTCGTTAGAGGTCATAAAGTTAGATCACGTTTAACTCTTAACAGGCCGATGCATTTGACTGTTTCAGACGTCTTGGCGATATCTCGGGCACCGATGGTAATTTATCTTTACGTTGAAACTTGATAATTAATGAGCGTGTGTATATGAGGCGCGTTTATATACTTCAGTGGAAATCAAATCGGGTTAAACTGGCGGATTTTTACGGACGAAATTTGATGCATAGGGTATCTCGGTATCCGCTGGGCCGATTTCCCGGTATCCGCTGGGCCGATTTCCACCATTTTTGGGGTGTTGGTGTTTGACCCCACCTGACCTTGATCAATTCAAGGTCAAATCGGGTAAAACCGGATGGATTTCGACGGGTACTTTTGTCGGGTACTTTTGTTTGGGCACTGTGTTTTGGACGGGTCAAATCGTGACCCCACTTGACCTTGGCCTTCAAAATAGACAATTCAAGGTCAAAGCCCGGACGAAGTCGGGTCACCTTCTAGTCTATTATATATTTTGGAAGATCTGTTTGTTTGTGTGTTTGTGTGTAATCGATGGACTCAAAAACGGCTGAGCCAATTTCGATGAAACTTGGTATGTGGGGGTATTTTCGGGCCACGAGTAACATAGGCCTATTAATTTGTTCGTGCGAGGTCAACTTTTCACGTGCCGAGGTCAAATCTGTTTTTACGCCGTTTTGCGCTAATATATTTCAGTTCGGTGCTCACAAATCGATTCGATATAGCGCGAATAATAAATTGCCAGTCATATAATTTGCACGGTTAGAATCTGTGGCGTTTCATCTTTCCAATGATGTATCACACGCCTGTGTACGTTTAAAGTTTCTACCTTAATTATCGGGAAGAACGCGGGACCATGCTTCGCTCATCGAAAATCATTGCGTGAATATATTACGCGATCAACATATCGTGACGTGATCGCGTTAACTCTTGGAAGGCCGATGTCGCGTTAACTCATCACCGGCCGAGGTATCCGCAAATGACATTGGGCTATATATCTCGGAAACGGGTGGAGCTATCGACTTGAAATTTGGTATGTGAATGTATCTTGCCCCGGATACGAATTTTATCGGGTCGCCGAGCCCGTGCGACGCCAGCTTCGCGCATGCGCAGACCTGATCTCGGAAACGGGTGGAGCAATCGACTTGAAATTTTGTTTTTTAATAGCCCGGACGAAGTCGGGTCACCTTCTAGTATATATATATATATATATATATATATATATATATGTCAGAGTTATGGAGGCACGGACTCAGTATGAGTGTTCATTGCTTCATATTTTCGTGAACAAATTCTCATTTCTTATCGAAATAACCATGTGTCGATCGGAATGGTACATCGAGATGTTCCCCAAACCAAATCAAGCTTGAAAACCGGTCCCGATTTTCATCCATACCGGGGTTCGAACCCGCGCCAACCTCGTCTAGCCCAGACTGTGATGATCTAATCCACGACCTAACCACCTCGGCTACGGGGACATCCTTAAAAGGAAGCCCTTTCACCGAGAGTTAGGAAGCGTATCAGTCTGAACATGGGTTCGAACCCACTACCTTCGAAATTCTTAATCTGTCATTCTGGAAACATTTTGAAGGTCAAGGTCAGGTCGGGGGTCACGATTTTACCCGTCCAAAACAATCAGTGGACAAAAGTAACCCCACGTATCAAATTTCGTCAAAATCCCACCAAAATTGGCGATTTGACATTGAAGTTACCCGATTTCAAGGTCAAGGTCACGTCGCACGGGCAAATGAATATGCTTATCATACTCCCCATACGAAAGTCCCCCCACATACCAAGTTTCATCGAAATCCCGTGATATTCGGGCGTTTGACCTTGAAATGACCCGATTTCAAGGTCAAGGTCACGTCGCACGGGCAAATTAATAGGCCTATGCCACTCCCCGGCCAAAGGCACCCCACGTACCAAGTTTCATCGAAATCCCGTGATATTCGGGCGTTTGACCTTGAAATGACCCGATTTCAAGGTCACGTCGCACGGACAAATTAATAGGCCCATGCCACCCCCCGGCCGAAAATACCCCCACATACCAAGTTTCATCGAAATCGGCTCGGCCGTTTTCGAGTTCATCGCGAACACACAGACACACACACAGACAGATCTTCCAAAAATATATAATAGACTAGCCGATGAGCCCGACGTTGTCCGGGCTATTCAAAAACCAACTTTCAAGTCGATAGGTCCACCCGTTTCCGAAATCTCGTCTGCGCATGCGCGAAGCTGGTGTCGCACGGGCTCGGCGACCCGATAAAATTCGTATCCGGGGCAAGATACATTCACATACCAAATTTCAAGTCGATAGCTCCACCCGTTTCCGATATCTCGTCTGCGCATGCGCGAAGATGGCGTCGCACGGGCTCGGCGACCAGATAAAATTCGTATCCGGGGCAAGATACATTCACATACCAAATTTCAAGTCGATAGCTCCACCCGTTTCCGAGATTTCGGCTGCGCATGTGCGAAGCTGGCGTCGCACGGACTCGGCGACCCGATAAAATTCGTATCCGGGGCAAGATACATTCACATAGCAAATTTCAAGTCGATAGCTCCACCCGTTTCCGAGATCTCGTCTGCACGGGCTCGCCAATGCGACAACGTCCACCGCCTGGTCAAACTACACACACGTACCAAGTTTCGTCCCGATCGGTCGAGAATCGTAGATTTGTATAAATGACAGACAAACATACATACAGACAAACAGACAGAGATCTCATATATATTTTGAAGACCTCTGTTTGTTTGTTTGTTTGTTTGTCTGTCTGTCATTTATACAAATCTACGATTCTCGACCGATCGGGACGAAACTTGGTACGTGTGTGTAGTTTGACCAGGCGGTGAACGTTGTCGTATTGGCGAGCCCGTGCGGCGCCCGCTTCGCGCATGCGCAGACCAGATCTCGGAAACGGGTGGAGCTATCGATTTGAAATTTGCTATGTGAATGTATCTTGCCCCGGATACGAATTTTATCGGGTCGCCGAGCACGTGCGACGCCAGCTTCGCGCATGCGCAGACGAGATCTCGGAAACGGGTGGAGCTATCGACTTGAAATTTGCTATGTGAATGTATCTTGCCCCGGATACGAATTTTATCGGGTCGCCGAGCCCGTGCGACGCCAGCTTCGCGCATGCGCAGACCAGATCTCGGAAACGGGTAGAGCTATCGACTTGAAATTTGGTTTTTGAATAGCCCGGACAACGTCGGGCTCATCGACTTGAAATTTGGTTTTTGAATAGCCCGGACAACGTCGGGCTCATCGGCTAGTCTATTATATATTTTGGAAGATCTGTTTGTGTGTTTGTTTGTGTGTAATCGATGGACTCGAAAATGGCCCAGCCGATTTCGATGAAACTTGGTATGTGGGGGTATTTTCGGGTCAGGACTAACATAGGCCTATTATTTTGTCCGTGCGAGGTCAACTTTTCACGTGCCGAGGTCAAATCTGTTTTTACGCCGTTTTGCGCTAATATATTTCAGTTCGGTGCTTACAAATCGATTCGAATCAGCGCGAATAATAACATGCCAGTCATAATAATGACACTATGAGAATCTTTCGTGTTTCCTCTTTCCAACGATATATAATATGTATGTATCCGTTTTAGTTATCTGCCTCAATTATTAAGAAGAAGTGGTACGATCTTCTATCAGGGTAAAAACAATGCGTAACTTCTATGACGTCGTTAGAGGTCATAAAGTTAGATCACGTTAACTCTTACCCGGCCAATGCATTTGACTGTTTCAGACGTCTTGGCGATATCTCGGGCACCGATGGTAATTTATCTTTACGTTGAAACTTGAGGCGCGTTTATATACTTCAGTGGAAATCAAATCGGGTTAAACTGGCGGATTTTTACGGACGAAATTTGATGCATAGGGTATCTCGGTATCCGCTGGGCCGATTTCCCGGTATCCGCTGGGCCGATTTCCACCATTTTTGGGGTGTTGGTGTTTGACCCCACCTGACCTTGACCTTCAAAATGGTCAATTCAAGGTCAAATCGGGTAAAACCGGATGGATTTCGACGGGTACTTTTGTCGGGTACTTTTGTTCGGGCACTGTGTTTTGGACGGGTCAAATCGTGACCCCACTTGACCTTGGCCTTCAAAATAGACAATTCAAGGTCAAAGCCCGGACGAAGTCGGGTCACCTTCTAGTATATATATATTTAGTGATGCTATCCCGCATGGCGGGCTAGCGTCACCAAATTCTCTCTCTGTGAACATCTGCTGGGGCCTCAATTGCTATGGGAGACTATATGATCAGATTGAAGTTCCCCAGTTGAAGTTGGTGATGTTCACCCATTAGTCACCTCTACTATGCATGTTATCTTCTGCAAATTAGGGGATATAGAAACTTAACAGAACGGAAAAAGTATTCCCAGTTTTGTCCCAGTGGGGGAACCAAAATGAGGTTCCCAGGTTTGTCCCAGTAGGGGAACCAAACGAAGAACCAAACACACATGTTTTAGTTCTTCGCGAAGAATATTTTCCCCCAATTAATAGAAATTATTCTGCTCTGTTTTTCTGTCTGTTTCCGCTTTTATTACCTGCACACACATCTAAATGGATATTTCTATTAGACCGTTCCAATGTATACTTTTATAACTGAATTGGAGAATCAATTAGTTTATAAAGGGTTAAAAGAGACGGTTAATTGGAATTTTGCTAGCCTGACAAAAGAAATCATTAAGGTGTAAATGACACTGTAGCTCAACTTAGAGAGGGATAATGTTATATATTTACTGTCAATGGGGCGATAAGGAATTCGGAAAGTTTAAATGTTTAAGTAATACCATACAGAGGTCAACCAGAAGAGCCCATAAGTTGGGGATAAATTTGTATAAGAAATGTATGCATTTGATCTTCTGCAAATTAGGGATATAGAAACTGAAGAGAAGAGAAAAAGTAACTAACAACAATGTTCATTTAAGACTATAGATACTTCCCAGAAGATGAGGCCTGAGCAGAATGAGGTCCCCAGATGGTAAATTTAGTGATGTTGACCCGCTGTGCGTGGTATACACACATAATATTAGGTCCCCACGGGTTCCCAGGTTTGTCCCAGTAAGGGAACCAAACGAAGAACCAAACATACATGCCCACCTCAAGTTTGAACAGATCTAGAATAGTTGCTTTATTTTCGATTGCAAATTTGCTAATATGGATATCATTAATGTAGCCCCATTGTGTATCGTTAGTCCCGCTGGGACAGTCCCACTTCTAGTTAAATTTTGAAAATATAAATATTAAGATCCATTTATACAAAATGTTTATATATGAAGTGATATATGGGTTGGATTTCTGGAAACGGTCCGAGGTAACATCACCAATGGCCTTCGCGGTGGCCAATATTCCATTGAGGCCCTTCAATGATCTACCGGGATATCACTGTTAAATCGGTTTCGCGCGGCGCGTGACAGCGATTGTCTTCGGAGAGTAGTGAAATGCCCACTCGAAAAGACCAAGTGGCGAGAAGTAACGGCCTATAAACCGCGGTGTACATTTTGTGACAGATCTACCAGACCGCGTCTCCCACGAAGGTGGTTCGTACGTGAATTTATTGCGGAACAATGACGAATTGTTTGTGCATCAAAGTAAAGCCGTGTGTATTATGTATAAGAGCTGTCGGAAAATCTTGGTCACTTATCTTAAAGATGTACGTTAAGAATTTCTTAAAGAGACCAAAGGCATTCGAAGTGGGTTCATGCGAAATAACATAAAATTTTGCAAACACTTATCATCAAGAAGTACATGAAAAAGAGATTTACTTTTGTTCTTATTTTCATTATTAATAACTCTCCAATTAATCAAATAGTCCAATAAGATACCAAAAGTTCAATCAGAACTTGGTGGTATACATTGGAAAAGGTCAAAGCCTTGAAATATATTCTGAAAATCATATTCAGACTAAAATATTTAAATTTTCTACACGTTTAGCGATGTTTGTTGTAAAATCAGCGTAACCTTTGTGCACGGTTTGCATAACAACAATTTATACACGCGAAATGTTGATTATATAATAACAAAGTTTATCTAATTCTCCATGTTTTTCATAGTGATGATGTTTTACAGACTTTTATATATTTGCAAATTTACCCACTGCGACGGCATTGGGTCCCATTAAGCTAATTTTCAGCTTGCCAACGAAAATATGTCCCCCGAATAAGATGGCTTTATTTGACCGGTAGCTTTTTATAAATGAAAACTTGAGTCTGTGAACAACCATTGAATCAAACTTTGCTTTGAACTGTCTATGGAACTGTCTATGGAACTGTCTATGGAACTGTCTATGTTGTTAAGACACCTATAGTTGTACTTGATTAGACACCAGAATAATCAGATTCTATTTGTATGAAGTTATCACCCGGAACCAAAATACTCGGGAAAATCTAAGTCGACAAGGATCATAACTCCGGGAAAATAGGTGGACCAATCCCAAATACGAAGTTGACCTGCATTTTCATATTAGTAATCCATATACCAAATTTGAAAACAATCGCATAACTATAACTTACGTTATCACCCGGAAAAAAACATATTTGGCAAATTATACGTCGACAAGGATCATAACTCCGGCAAAAATAGGCGGACAAAACCCAAATTCGATCTTGACCACATGTATTTTATGTGAGAAATAATATACCAAATTTTAAAACAATCAGATAACTAAAACTAAAGTGGTCAACAACACACCAAAACGGTCAAAATGTGAAGTATATCATTCGCATCTTTGACATCCCAGATCTGCGTTTGACGACATCTCGATCTGCGACGTTGATACCCAAAATGATGGTGGGTACCCACACTTGGACGCATATAGAATTTTGCGAACCGTTCTGCAGGCTAGACAATTTTATGGTTAATTAAACATATATTTTTCTATTGATACACGCATTATCCGCCATCTATGACTGATAATTATATTTCAAGCGAACTACCTAGCGTCAAAAAGTGTCTACTATTTATGAAAAAATCGGAAATGAGTCGGAATTTCTATAAAATTTATCGGGGTGAGAGCAAGCTATGGTCGCTATCCCATTGAGGGAACAATCTGCTTTGTGAAATTATGTTTTGAATAGTGGATATCACCATTTAACTGGGAGATATTTTGCTACATCTGAGGGAAGATATGTTCATTTATAAAAATCGCAATTCTCGGGTTTGGTGATACCCTCGGGTTTGGCGATACCACGTACACGTGGGTGATAAATGCAAACCAATAATACGTTGATTGCATAATGTACAATGATATGAGGTCATTTTTGAACACTTTTAATTTACCCGGTTACAGCATTGTTTATGCGAATTGGCGACCCGGATAGAAACACCATGCAGGCGGCAACGCTTGAGAAAAAAAACAAATGTTCTCAAGTGTGAGGATTGTATCAACAATACACGAGTCAACAAATGGACAAAGATAGGTGACAAAATGATCATTATATTTTAGACAATCTTCAGATAGTTGGTTATCGTCGTGTGACTTGTGTGAGATTGTTGTGCAGGAAGGGCAGGAACAAGGACTCATCTTCAAGATAGAGTTAACCATAGCCAGATCACTTAATTCCCAAGATAGAGTTAACCATAGCCAGATCACTTCATGCCCAAGATAGAGTTAACCATAGCCAGATCACTTAATGCCCAAGATAGAGTTAACCATAGCCAGATCACTTAATTCCCAAGATAGAGTTAACCATAGCCAGATCACTTAATGCCCACGATTGTTGCATGTCAAGGTAAACTGATACATCCGGGTTAATTTATAGTATGTGCTCCTAATGCAATGTGGAATTTTAACATGCTTTTTAGGGCGATAGTGGGAGGACAGAAACCCATTATGGTCTATAGTTTATTATTTCATTGCATGCCCTTATAACAAACCGGAACCTATTTAGCTATATAAAGTGTTTGTGGCGAATTCCGTATGGTTGGAATTTAAGGCATGGCATACAACCTTGTGCTATGAATACTGACACAATTTTAGAGACCGAATATTATATTTTGACTCGAAATAAGCTTCACTGATTATTCATGAATATATCATAAACTCATTGTGTAATGTTTATATGATATAATATTCATCGGTGTGACTAAACACCGCCCGGACCAGCCCGGACCCCCCATATGGACTATATGAGTGATTTTAAGGGCAATATAAGTGAAGTGGTGTCATGGAAACCCACTCAGGGTCGCTATTAACCCTCACAATGCCGGCATCGGCGAAAATTTTCGCCGCGAAATGAAGCTAACAGCCCGGACCGCCCCTGTTGCGTCCAGGTGTGATTTTAGTATTCATATCTGTGCGAGGGTGTTAATGAAACCCAAGTACGCACGGAGAGTGGTCAAGGTCAAACGGAAGTGCCGCTTATTAACCCCTACACTTCCCAGATTCAGCCCGAATTACAAAATTGCGCCCCCAATAAACAAACTCACAGCCCGGACCCCCTTAATGTCCTCGTACTTCTAATAGCCCCATACATATGTGTTGTGGAACTACCCTCGACTACACTCACGAAGATACAAGGGCGAGTCGCCCACGAATGCCTGGCAATTAACCCCCAAAATGCCGCCATCGCCGATTATGTTTACCGATAACGACGCTGACAGCCCGGACCAGCCCGGAACATCCCGGTCCAGCCCTTCACTTATATTGCCCTTAAAATCACTCATATAGTCCATATGGGGGGTCCGGGCTGGTCCGGGCTGGCCCGGGCTGGTCCGGGCTGGTCCGGGCGGTGTTTAGTCACACCCATATTCATTGTGAAATGATACACTACATCCACCCCTGCGTTCAAACTGTTTACACGCAACACTATACCAAGACAAAATTCCTGCGCATACGTACAGACTACAGAGCCGATTCGCCATCTGCCGTTTAAGCCTCTACATTAATGGCCAAGTTAAACCGGAGTTTAATGTGGCATTTGTATTCGTTTGGTTATCTGTTGATTGGCAACTCTTAATAGCGGGGTGTGTGTGTGTTATTGATGGATAGGGCGATGTGGTCGCTGGGACACATTGTGTGCCCAACGATGACAGCGCCGTATCCCTCATTTGAAACACACACCGACTACAATCAGTTTCTTATATTTATATAGCTATTTGATGAGTTATTCCCATAACTCAGCTGAATGTAATTATTATTTATTTTCACAAAATATGCCGAGTATATGAGACTAGCCCATGCAGCACTTTAAGACAACCCAATATCAGATTTTCAAGCACCTAGCAACGATCCCGTGATCAATATAAATAACTAGCTCGAGATGCAGTTGCAGGCCCAAGTGTTCTGCCGACCGCGTTTAGTGATTAGGTCAATAGTTTGGACGTTCGTGTTACGGTGGTCTGTTTTATTGGGATGTAAAACGGGTGACCAAATTGGCATTTTGAAATAAAGGAAGCCTGTTTCAGCTACAATATAAACATAAAGTTATGTCTTTGTTGAAAAACTATAGCACTTATCTTGTGCAAGAATCTGTTTATTTTGCAAGTTAAGATAATATTCAAGGAATATTGCACACTTACTTCGAAACAACACTTCCTGGTTTTCAAAAGAAGATCCATATCCTTTACAAACGTGAATATATTTGATAAAATAAAATCAAATACAATCGGTTTTCTAATTTTGTGATTCCCATGCATAACGTTTCAACTATAGTTTGACTTACAGTAATGCCCTAATTAATCGACTTCTTAACCACAGCAAAATTATGGGTAACTTTTTAGGATTTAGTCGGAAATATGGCTTGTTGCCATTCATCGGAAAGCTCTCGCCGAGAGCTTTCCGATGAATGTCAACAAGCCATATTTCCGACTAAATCCTGAAAAGTTACCCATAATTCTGCTCTGGTTAAGAAGTCGATTAATTAGGGCATTACTGTAGTTTAGTGGGTTTAAAAAAAAATATATATACTTCTGTTAACCCTTCCATATGTAGACTCGCATATATCAGAGCATGCAGTGGCCTAACAATATTTACCTTGACATTGAAAGCCAGTGCATTATATTATTTATGCGAAGCTCCCTATGGGCGACTCGCATACATAAGATAACGCACTGGCACATGATATTTAATGCTGCACCAGCGCATCTCTCGTCAAGAAAGGGTTAAAGGCATGCCACATAATAATCGGATAATATTATCTCCAGTTTACTATAAATGTAAATCAATAGACTCAACATCTCAAATTTCCAGCTGAGGAACTGATATTTCTGTGAAGTTGGAATAATTGGTCACCCTCGCACCATCTTAATATTACATTCAGATCCAGTGCCTGTGTATATAATATATTGTTTCTTGTCGAGGGTTTAAACCGGACCAACTGAACATTCAAACCACAATTTATTCCTAATAGTTCAAAGTCCCCAACACGGCAATCATTTCTGTTTGTACAGCCATCTACTTATTTACTTCAGGATTATTCGTGTTAGTTATTTCGTCAATATATTTTAAATTGCTCAGTCATTGATATTTAACTTTTATACAGTGGCATAGATAAGAATACGACACAATCCTTTTGATCATGAATGGACATTCCAAACCTCAAGAAAAAGCACACATTGTTTGCCCGTTTATAGTGTGGAATTTGCGAACTAATCGGATTTTATATATGTTAGTTGAGACCCCAGAGTCCCAACTTAATGGCATTCTGATCGTTTAAAGCTTACTGTGGATTCATTTAAATTGCCAAATGATTGTCATGACTCAACCGATTATAATTATTTACCGTTGACACGCTATACGAAGATTTAAAATAACAGTTAATAAATACACGAACTACGTATATTCGGACTTTGAGATATTATCTGTGTGAATCCAACGCTCTTTTGCGGACATGGATAGTGTGGAACCTCCAAGTTATTTCTCCTGATATAAATACACGAAATATCGTCTTCACGCTTGACATACTCTGAAAAATCTTGCCTAATGTTCGAAATTTCCAGTTGTTCACACATAAGTGAGAAAACGCTCTTTCTCATGAATAGACCATATTTTTCAGGAATGCTTTTTATGTTTCCATTTTGAAGAAAAGTCGATTATGTTCTAAATGTTATGGCCTGAATGTATTTGTTTATGGCATATACAGTCAGTATACGGTTATTGGGCGATTCATCGACCTATAGTTTGATCCCCGAAACCTGACCGAGGTGTAACCAAGGCGAGTATAATTTCAGGCTTCAGTCCGCCAAATGATTGCTTTTATCTGTTTCTCTGTTAGTTGTAAAAAGAGCGCCTGCCTCACTTCCGTGCTAAAGTTGAAGAAAGCTATAACGAATTGCTATAATTTAGACATGTCCTTCTGATGCATTATTATTATTTATTACACACTTAGTCGTGATTTA
The DNA here is from genome assembly GCA_032622095.1 of Siphonodentalium dalli. Lineage (NCBI taxonomy): Eukaryota > Metazoa > Mollusca > Scaphopoda > Gadilida > Siphonodentaliidae > Siphonodentalium > Siphonodentalium dalli. Next base: position 138,161,017 of record CP136062.1, on the reverse strand, counting down.
TAAGGATTTCTCAGTGAATTAAAAGTGATAATGTCATACCTATGAATTACGTCCCGGGTGATCGCCGCGATCAGCTGAACTGGGACTGCTTTGTGAAATATTAACTTTATAAGTATCGCCTTTAGTGATGGAAAGTGTGTAATAAATAGAGTAATCAATTGGTTTCGATGATTACGTGACATAATTCACTCGGGGAATCAGTGTCATTGGTAACACCCTCGTCCGCTCAGCTCATTCGGGTTTTACCAGGCCCGGCACCCCTCGTGAATTATTTCACGTAATCGTCGATACTGCTCTGTAATTTAATACTCTCTATATAGTGAGTAGAACATATTTCGTGTATGTATCGATCTATATTGTAGCCCAAGTTCACTTCTACATAAACCAGCTAGTGAAATCGGTAGGGATAGTTCTGGTTAACGTCGAATGACGGTTGCCTTAATCTTCAATGGTGGACTTTACGCCCAGATCCAGTGGCGGGATTTTTCGTCAATTTTAATCGACTTTATCATACAAATCAGTACACAATTCTACATCTATTGGTCGGAAAGTATCATATCTCACGGTCATACTGATGTATTATAATCGAACGTTTGTGTTAAATTACGTATTAATATACCGTGTAATTGGGAGTAACATCACTATTCATCTGTGTGTTTACGTCGAGATAAAACCCGAACTGTTACGAAGTTCGCGAGGTCAAATGAGTACGCATTCTTTTGAAGTTATAGAAACATTGTGAAAAAATATATTTTTCACATTAAATAGTTACTTCTTGGAGGTCAGAATAAATATAATGTTTTCTGTGGAATAAATCGGGTTAATTTCACAATTGTAACCTTTTATTACCGTCGCCGGGTTATTTTAGATGAGCGGGTGAATTACGCTTAAAGTCTGCTATAGAAGAGTGAGGCAACCATATTTCGACGTAAATCAGTATTATATCTACCAATTTCACTAGATGGTTTGCGTCGAAGGAAACTTGGACTGTACATAGGTTAATGCCCGGAATGTGACAAAAGCGAAGGCAATGGCGAATTTTTGTTGCCGCCCAAGCAATGCTTCGGAAAATTAAATGTCGTGATCGTCTTATAAACATTGTATGTGCGTTTATTCACATGAAACCACTTAGGAATGTGTTTGGATACAGAGCTAGTTAAATTTTCAGTATATCACATAAACTTGCACTGAGTTACTACTGTGTGTCATGGAGTGTATATTCGTGTAAGCATGTTCATGTCGCTGTATTTATTACCGGCTAATCCCCATTCACCTGTCGATGATGGAGCAGCTAATTGACCATGTATATATGCACATATATACGAAATATAAAGGATCAAGCATGATTTCGCCTATAATTTGCCATTAAATGTCATTAATACAGACATTCCATTCCCCGTCCCCCGAGTCCGGTATTTAAACACGCGATTTTATGAAGTATTTATGCTGATGCTATACATTAATGGCTAACAATGCATTATGAAGGGCATGCGGGACTAATGTTCTTCTTTATAATTTGGTAAGCATAATAGGGTAGCTAGAGTGGAATTTTATTCGAATCTTCTATCCCTGACTACACCAATACACACCAATCGGTGCATGAAAGTTTGTCATACTGTCGGAACTGAACCACTAAATCGCGGGCAATTACCTCTAATCAGGTCAGGCGTAATTTGTTAGTTGAGGGGGGGGGGGGGGGGAATACGCGCTTTCCTTCATATGATTGCCTTAATTTAAAGAATTCATAAAACAAAATTAGACAATAAATGATAAAATATAAATATATTTTTTTCTTCGTGTTTTGTTTGGTGGTGGAGCAGTTTGTAACGGAGGAGGAGCTGCGGTGGAACATTCAGTGTTGTTGTTGTGGTGGTTGTTGGTAGCTGCCGTTGATGCTGGAACCCCCAGTTTTTATCTTTGGTTGGCTATTGCGTTCCAGTCGTTTCCGCTGGTGATGAGCTGTTAATATTTCTCGAATACCAAGTGGGAGGGAACTGGGCGTCTCTCAGCTCTCTCCTGTCTCCACTTGGCTCTCCTATCGGCGTCCCTGTGGTGGCGTGAAGAGGTCTTGTTCTTTTTTTATCGTCATCCAGCTCTGTGGCTTCTGGCTAGCCCCAGCCCAGTGGAATCCGGTCGGTCCCACCAAGCCACGACCAGCAGAGGGTTCTGGTGGAGCGACTTGATAATCCAAACCACTTCCAGCCGACCCGAATCAGAATGTAGAGACCCGCTCAAATAATGGACTGGAAGCCGCTCAGTGCATGCAGGACCTTGATGGAGAGTCGAATCCATTGTATCCACCGATGTCTGACAAAAAACTCAGAGTTCACCCGTGCAGTCAAATTTTTTGACCGATATGGTCATCATTTAAAAATGTTGGCAACATTTTTAAATGATGACCATATCGGTCCAAAAATCACCAATACATGTAAATGTTAAAAGTCTATGTGTTTATTGCTTGCTTCATTCTATTGTTTCAGTCGTTTCTTGTTTCCATGTAGTGATGTTTTTATTCAATCAAATTTGATAATTTAATTTGATTTATTTCATTATTGATTCCTATGCGATCATAATGGTTGGAAACTAACAATTGTAATCAGATGTAATCGAAAAGTAATCGATTACATTTACTAAAGTAATTGTAATTGTAATCGTAATTGAAAAAAATGTAATCAGTAATCGTAATCGTAATCATGTAAATCAAAAGTAATTGTAATCGTAATCGATTACATTGGCATGTAATCGCCCCAACCCTGAATGTTGCAACCATATAACTTATAGCCTGATAGGGGTGTTAGGTTGGAAATTTCCAACAGTTGGAAAGCTTGAGGTGCCAGTAGGAAAACTTGCATGTTCAAATTAAATGGCCGGTAGCTATATCAATAAACAATCATCTTTAATTATAAGGAGCGATTTTTAAAACGGAGTTGGGGGATTAGACCCAATGAACCGTTCCCTTAAAACTGTAGCGCTTTAGAGATTTGCAGCGTTATATTCTCGTAGTGTTTATCTCGGCTGTGTATTGGGTGGATTGTGATCAAACTCTGCCATCTGGACAAGCGGGCATAAAATCTCGATGATTCTCGCATTTCAGCGTTCAGAGTGTGATTTATGGTCTCCCTAATCTCGTTGTAATGAGTGCATGCATGTGTATTCACGTGTATAACCAATACTACCCCTTGTTTTCCAACGCCTTCACGTCTGTTTAAGTGGGCAGTTATGTTTACAGCAGGGCAATTAATTAGTGGGCAACGACCTCTGATTTTTGCTCTTGATTTTAAAGCGGCATAACTTGTTCGAATAACAAATAATTAAATTTAGTAATTAATTTCTCGCTTTTGTCGCTTTTTGGGGATCACAGTATGTCAATAAATATACGCACTATAGTTTCATACGGACACCATGTACTTACTCTGAAAAGACGTACCAAGTGATAGAAATGATTAAACTTTGTTTCCCATGAACCGCATAGAAATGAGTGACATAACACTAGCGAGGAACTCTATACATAGAAGTGAAAAGGCAGCTCGAATTGTCCTTCTATGTATTTCAATGCGTAAATTAACACACATATAAGTAGTTCGTGTATTGCCAACATATTTTCTCCGTGGGACACAACACAAGTGAACGATTACTGTATGTTTAGTTATACTAATATGTCACTTTAATGAATATATAGACAATTATTGACCACGGCATCAAAACCTATAGCGAAAATGTATTATTCTAAGCACAAGTATATCTATGTTCGAATGAGCACAACTTGAGTGGAGGTCAGCTGTCCGCGGAAATCACAAATTGGTATATACGACCCCATAGACAATCTACAATTTTATAGCGGAATTTATAAAACGAGTCCAGTAAATTATGTCTGGGCCAAATCTTTGGCGAGGTCAATACCTAATTTACTGGACGAGTTTTGTAAATTCCGACATAAACTGGGGACTAGTTGTAGATTCTATTTATTGCATGATCCAAAACCTCGATAAAACATACTTAAATCAACAAATGGGACGTGCAAACTAACATCGGCTTACATAAGGCCTGTGGTGACGTTTCACGTAACTATGCATTGTTTGCCCGCGTAAAGAAATAGTCCCTGATAAATAAAGACTCGCGCATTTAATGGCGTATATTTAATTAAATAACTTTTCAAACTCTTCATTCGTTAGAGTTTTGTTGGAAAAATATTGGAAGCCATGGTATTTTGAGACGTAGCATACGGAATGTAAACAGACGATAAACCGGAAGTCAAGGGTCACCTGGCACTATTTCCTGTTATTAAACGAACGTTTAATATCACAATTTATAGAATGGGTTTACTGAATTGAATAAGGGTAGGATCATGTAATAAAATATAAAATTGGACAGAACCCATATTCGAACTTGGCCTGTATTTTTAGCCGGGAACTACACATACGAAATTTGGTTCAGATCAAATAATCCAAACTTGAGTTATCGGTCGGAAACCAAAAATGTAAACGGACGAACAAATCGGTCAAATACTCAGTCGAAAAAGGGCCGTAACTCATGTAAAACCAATTGGACGGAACCGATATTCGAAATTGGCCTGCATTTTAGCTGGGAAATACACATACCAACATTGGTTCAGATCAAATAATCCAAACTAGAGTTATCGGTCGAGAACCAAAATGTTAACGGAACGACGGACGGACGGACTGATTACATAACACGACCGTTTTTTCTTCTTCAAGCGGGCGTATAGAAACCTGGTAAACCTGGTTCCTTTGAAAAAGGATATCTGACCACCAAAACATCCCATATATATGCTCTTATATAAGTTTGAACACGGGTATATACATGTGGTATTGAGCCAACACCGAATAACCTGCATTTCATTCACAAACGGAATCCCCAACCCAGTTTTCTAAATATACATGTACATTACCATGTATATTCGTCATTTGCAGTGATGATAGATCATATAGGCCGATAAACATATGGATTCCCATGCATTCGTGTGTAGGGATGTATAGTTTAAAATTTTAACAGTATTGGCCGATTGTACACCCAGATGAAACAATGACAATATAGCAAGGATCGGCACGAATATCCATGTAACTTTTAATGGGTTAAAACAGAACGAGATGTTCTCCGGTTACATTTCACAAGAGCACGAAGCGTCTAAAATATATCTAAATACCTACAGCTGGTCAATGTTGGAAGTCGTGTGGCATATAAGTGTCACGGGAACGAAGAAGACTTCTCGATTAAAGGTACTCAATCCGATCAGACGGTCCCCACACCATCAAGATACAACAACAACAACAACAATTCTTCAAAATACGCTTTAGTTATCAGAATCGATTGATTGCAACAAAATAATGCTAACGACTGTCAATTATGGTATCAAATTTCCCAAAACTTGTTATATATCAACATTTTGTTCAACAAAATATGGCCGCATTATCACTAAAGTATCACGAAATTTGACCGTATTACCACTTGATTTTAGAGTTATCCATCTTCTGTCCGAGAACCTCCGTTTGACCACGTGTTTCTGGGCCACATATTATTACACATCTCGAGAAATAACAAACTTCAAAAATCGATATCTGATCACTCTGAGCTTTGATGAGTGGATTCCTCGACTCGAATCAAATATTTTTTACCCCCGAAGCCAACGGAATAGTAATTTAGGAGCGTCTGATCGGATTGAGTACCTTTAAGAAATTAAAAAAAATTGTCACAACGTAACAATATGTTGTGAAATCCTATCTAAAGTACAAATGTTGTTGGGAGAAAAGAACTATTATGTGGGTCATTTGCACATAATATCCGAAGTGTATAATAGGGCTCACGAACTGATCGAATTCGACCCGCACGAATAATTTTCAGAGAGTTAAAATAGCTGTAATTGTGGTCAAATATTTGCTATCCTTTCCTCTGGTGTTCGTTCTTTGACGAGTAACAAGTTGGTGAACGAGCGATAACTCAATTGTGTTATGTTATGTATGTGATTCTATGCCTGTATATCGTTTTATAAGCGTAAACGGATCATTCAATAAGCGTACAGCTACAAACTCGAAAGTTTGCACGGTATAATTTGCAAGAGTTTCATCATCGAAACTCATACATAATTATGGTGCCGGGACATGAACGACAACGTGCATATATAAAATGGTTATTTACCAAAGCTAACGAGGTGATAAGTAAACTTGGTTTAAACATTGTTTATTCATCCACCAAATATATAATGATGTTACATAAGCTGCACTGAACGTGGAAATACATAAGGAATTGTTATAATGGATATGAATATTTGTTATATATCTGGTAGAAAGGGAGAAAGACAGTAAGCACATGGCTTTTCGGGTGTCGTTCTCCCCATGTATCATCAAGGGCCCCTCTAATATATATATGAATCATCCTGGGATTATACGTTAGTATTGGGACCGGAGAGTAGGTAGATAATTCGGGTATTACGTGGGTTCTGGGATTTTTTGGGTATTAAGAATAAGAGGTGAATAAGAGAAAGAAGGCGAAGATGGAGGGGTGTATTGGAAGGGGGTGGTGGGTGGAACGGATTCTCCGTTTTATTACACGTTAGGTATGGTGCTCTAAGATGCTGAACGATTTATAATTAAGCAACTAAAATCGTTGTGTGTGGATAATGAATAAGTAAGATTGCTGCAGTTCAACATGTAACTACATTGTATGCTGACATATTCCTGCAAATACCCGCATGATTGATTATTGTGATATAATTGTATGCTATGTTTACAGACACATTTCAGTAGCACCGCTACAGGTGGAACTACCGAGATTTTACTTCTCACTTTTAGTTGGCTGTGATACACATGCGTTTCCATTCATATTCTGGCACCATATCGTTTACAAGGACGAAAGAAATGCCTGCAAACCATAGCGGCGTGCACACTTGCGAGTATATGGACGAACCGTACCCTAAGACTGCACCATCTTATAAAATTGAAGATGACACAGCAGCCCCACCCGCGTTGACACTCGGGCCTTTAAAATGCATGTAGCATTTGTACGTGTTCTCTAGAATAAAATGTTATTCGAACACCCATGCATGGGAGGTTTTGCTGGTTAGATTCCGATTTAAAACCATTATGTGTACGTTTGCTATACCAGAAAATAATTGGATCGAACTCATGATCCCATTTATACAATGTTTTGTTAGTCAGATAGCGACTCTCAAAAGAGGAAGTTTTGAGATGTTCTCAGCCCAGCAAAAATTCCAATGATCCCCTCCAAAAACAGTAAGTACTATTGTGAAATTTTGAGATCGTTTTATCTGAATGATTGTGTGGATTTTCGCAATACATGTGCCATACAAATTAAAAGTTGATTAACAGTATTTTTAATTTTGACTTTGCATGGTAAACTGAAAATTGGCTTAGAGCATTTTGTCAAAATTGGTGTCAAATCAGACAGGACATCGTTTTATATGTAAAATTTAATAATAGCATGTCCATGTATATTAAAGGTACTCAATCCGATCAGACGCTCCTAAATTACTATTTCTTTGTCTTTGGGGGGGGGGGGGGGGGGGTAAAAATATATAAAAGCTCAGAGTGATCAGATATCGATTTTTGAAGTTTGTTATTTCTCGAGATGTATAATAATATGTGACACAGAAACACGTGGTCAAACGGAGGGTCTCGGACAAAATTGCGTATGTAGATGGTTAACTCTAAAATCAAGTGGTAATACGGTCAAATTTCGTGATACAGATGATGTGGCCATATTTTGTTGAACAAAATGTTGATATATAACAAGTTTTGGGAAATCTGATACCATAGTTGACAGTGGTTAGCATTATTTTGTTGCAATAAATAGATTCTGATAACTTTTGCGTATTTTGAAGAAATGTTTTTGTTGTTGTATCTTGATGGTATGGGGACCGTCTGATCGGATTGAATACCTTTAGTGTGGATACACACATGCGTGTAATTTCTGTATGTAAAATCCATGTATTTTACATAGTCAAACCAATCAATGATATCATTAGTCACCTGCGCGCGATCGGACAATTTCAACAGGCGAAACAAGTGAGCAGTTAATAGCCATTATCAAACTAACTGCTATCAAGAAATTTCAGGCCAGTGATAAATTCTTTCATGGTTGCCGAAATGAATAAATCCTGTCTGATATATTTTGGTGTTTTTCACGAGTTTTAATTCATTTCGAAAAGTTGATTTGAGTCCGTCGATGTTATACTTGATTTGTTTCTCGTCATTTCAGGGTCATCCAAAATAAAAATACAATGTGCAGAATTTTAAACTCTTTTATAGGGCGATTGTGATACACGAGTGTTTAATGTCCCATTAATAATCCGATATGGTGCTCTCATGCCTTGAATAACACGCATTGGAAAATTAAGACAGACAATACCGGTTCGTTGAGATTCCTCTGATAGTTTCAGAGCGAGGTCATGTGATAACATTTAATTGGCATTGCCATGCAAATATCCATTACAGCGCCAAAAAATTAATGCAGGTACAGCGTTGAAAGTAAAAAGAGTGACACCCCCCCCCCCCCCACCATTTTCACCCAGAATTTACATAACAGTATATGTTTCTCAAACCAAAGGTTGAACAATTTCTCCTAACTGTCACAATTTTAGCTTGTACACGCTTGAATTATAACATTTTGGACCACAACCCATGATTGGGGGAAGGGGCTGGTTCTCGAAAGCTTCGAATAACTAAGGGATTTAGTTGAATGTATCAGCCTGGATTATCTGCATGGACATGAATGTACAATATGTTTAACTTAAATATTCCATAGTTGTAAATTTTGCGTATACAAGATAGGAAAGTAGTTGGGAACTCGTAGAGCTGGACAACCTTTTTCCCCGAATGAAGACACACAGCAACATCACCTTCTGTATTCTCAAATTTAAAGCTGTAATACTATGTTCATAATTGTATGAATAGCACAAATTGCTGAATATTACATCAATCACAGGACTCGGGTGCTGCATGCCCCCACCCCACCAGTCAAGGACATATACAATGGTCAATCCGGTAGCTTCCTGGATAATATAGCGCCCCCCCCCCCCCGTGATGGGGATGATAGCCCCTGCGTTGGGGAAATCCTGGGGCCATCACTGGTATAAAAATCAAGAGAAGACTGACAATGATTTAAACAGAAAGTTCAACATTTGGGTTATCGTGCGAACAATTATTTTAAGCGGCCTGACGACTTCGTTCAGTCAACGGCTCTCTGCACATTCAGAGCTTGGCTCACTGTGGTCAAACATAGCCGCAATGATTGGGTTGTCAGCGGACACATATTACATGGTCTGTATGATCCATGTAAATACACGATATTTACAGAGATTACATGCATGTGTGTATCCACCCTTGAGGGACGCGTCAGCATAACAGGGAAATGATTGGATCGAACTCATGATCCAATTATTTTCTGGTATGAACATACATGAAACACATGCACTATACGTTTGTTACTTATTGATCCTGTTTAAATATGTATTTAAAAAAAAATCTTGGTTTGAATGTGCATTAATTTCGCTGCCCAACAATGGTGGATAATATAGTGTTCTTAAATTATGAGAATGCCTGTTGTCATCGTATTATTTTATGGATTATATTTTGAAATATTTGTGATGTCTGCATTGTGAACGGCGTTGATTGAAATTAACTTGTGGTTTTAAGCCTCAAACTATAGTTAATGATACTCGCATATCTCAATCCTGGTCCGGTCCCGGGGATCAAATTACTAGTAAGTCGATGAATATACATGAAACACATGTACTATACGTCTAGATCATGTCATGAATCTCTACTCTGTCTAACGTCCGCAGAGATCATTTTCCACCAGTACAAAACCTTGGAACTTTTTGAAGTTTTGACAGGGAACTTAACCTTGTTAATTATTCCTTAATAATGCACTTCACTGTATGTGAATGTCCCAACTCTAATTTGCCTGCTTTTCTCTTAATTTTGTGAGCCGATTCGCAATAAACATCGAATTAATTACCCAGGAGAAATTCCATAATTGTAAGCGACTCAACGCAAATTCTCCCAAAAATTCACTTAAATCGTGAAATTTCGAGTTGGGACCTTCACCTTATAGGCCTACAGTGAAGTACATCATGCAGGAACAGATAATAACTAAGAAATATATTCTCCGCGTTATTTTTTCAACTTTATAAGGTTCCTTGTCAAAACTTCAAAAAGTTCCAAGGTTTTGTACTGGTGGAATATGATCTCATGCGGACGTTAGACATAGTAGAGATTCATGACATGATCTAGACGTATAGTACATGTGTTTCATGTATATTCATCGATTAGGGGGTGGTGGGTACGAAAAACATCATAACATTATAACAACTTTAGTGTCACATCATATGGCGCAAATCGAAGGAAAATCGCAGTCGCAGAGTGATGCATGTAAAATTTCTTATGATGGTTCGGGCCATATAGTCGAGGTCTTCGTCCGTCCGTCTGCACGAACATATCAACTTGTAACTCTGATGCGAATTGTCGGATTTCGTTGCCCTTTGGTGTGGTGATCGCTCCATACTACGGATTTCGTTTTATTCTTTCGAGAGTTACGGTCCTTGTTGGTCTTGGAAATTAGTAGATTTTGTGTCCGTACGAGCATTCCACATTGTAACTGTTGGAAATGGAAATGTGTCAAAAATGATATCAAGAAGGACTGATTATTACACACATAAACGAGATTTTTTTAATTAGAATTCCCGACTTCTCTATCAGAAGAAATATAACATCTTCAAGACAGTCCATCGATTTATAGCTGCGACAAAACGATTAAAATTTGGTTAGATCAAAGTTATTCATGATATCAATCTTATGCAATCTATCACGCCCCCTTCTCCAGAAATGTCCGTATTGGCACCTCCCATCCCAACCGTATTACATGTAACACTTCTTGTCAATAGTGTATACAATTATTGTAAACCGGGAGAGGGGATAAGTAAGTTGTTGTAACTTGTCCCCAATCCCTTTTGTTTTATGCTTAAATACATATTATGTACTTGTTTGGGTGCGTTAAACTGATAAGTTAGTATTTAGGTGCTATGCCAACGGGGGGGGGGGTGTAGCATTATACTAACATCACCGAAAATCTCAAGCAAGTCGACCATACCACCGCATAGAAAACATTGGTCTGAACTATGCGCTAAATTGTAAATACTCACTACTTGAATCGGGACGCTTCTATCGGCGATAAACTAATGAAAACTTGTTCGCCACCAGATTCAGATTCAGATTCATTTTATTCTGTTCATCGATATGTAGATATATACAGAAACGTTACAGAAAAGAGTATTACAGATAGTATGACATCAAGATATTCAAATATGGCATATAGTAACAATAAATTTCACATGAGGAATACATGAGTGCATTATTATATATTTGGTAAGTTCATGGAATATCAGTGTTTTAGCCTCAAGTGGACTTGCCGAAAATATCCTGGACTTTCCTTATGAAAGTTGACAGATTCCTAATAGTCTTTCTATTTCTAGTATTAAAGAGTTCCGAGAGTTTGTTCGCATTCGGTCTTCTATAGAAATATGGTTTCAAATAGGTCGATCTGAGTTCATTTAATTAATATATAAGAATGTGTGTTGTCAATTTAGATATAATATTTGTAAAAATAACTCATTTGAACAAGATTATTCTCCATGTATATTTGATTACCCTACCGGAGTGTTTCACATCACTTTAATTAAAAACAATATTTATAAAAAAAAAAACCTATATGTTGCACGGATCATTTTATTTGTTAGACGTGCTTTGGTATGGTGGTAGATACCCTTGTGGGATAGGAATCCCATGCAGTTACAACGGGGCTCGTCTTGTCATTCGTGCCAGAGTTATGCATGGCCCTTGTAAGACTTTAAAATGTTCAGTCAGTACAGACATTTTGCCCAATGGGCAGTTGCACATATATAATAAATACAACAGCATATATTAGCATATACAATAATTTAACAATTAAGAGTAATCACATTGGATATTCATATAACTTTAAACTGACTTTCTCGTGAATTTACTGTCATACAATCTCATGTATACTTGCTAGCTTTTGTTAGATATATTGTCTCGAATGGTAAAGAAAGGTCGGATAAGTCGCACATAATATTAACTGTTTGCAATTTGTTCATTCTTCATAACAAATCTGAACTTCTCATAATTTGTCATTTCTGAGAAATGAGAGAACGTTTCAATTATGTCCTTTACATAAGTTTCACTAATACTTTCGTAGGACTGACTTCTAAGAATTTGAATATATTTTGTTATTGTGATATAGATCATTGCGTGTGAAAGAATATCACTATACGATAGGTTTCATCCATTAGTTTTCATCAGATTTACAGACCTTCTTGAACTTAGAAAATATCAATTTTTGCGCCATACAAACATTGAGCATTTCCCACTCTTTAAGCAGTGTTGGGGTATAAATTACGCCACGCTTGTGGTTTGCATTTGTTTGATTCTTTACATGCAATAATACCTGAAGGAACGCGTGTAATTGTTTCTAGCCGACTCTTTTTCACTGTTTATTTGTGACCGTAGTATAACTATTTATTAGTTGTGTAATTTCGAGAGCAACAAATGTGCAACACCCCAGCAGACGTCAGACGATTAGTGGTATATAACACCGCGTCTGTGCGATAATAGGCGATTGCCCTGACTGCGCACACTGCATGCGCCGACAAATTGTCTGCTACGTCGATAAATTTCCAATAATTCGGCCAGATAATGAGAATAATTCAAAGCCATGCCCCTCATTTCAGACAGAGAAACGTATTGGGCGTGGTGAATGCAGCTTTGAACCCACATCATTCATTCGGAATGACTTGCATTGTCGCCTACTTAAAATGAAATCACCTGTTTCGACGTGAAAGTCCAAACGCCAGAGTATAGTAATAATAATACTGACTGAATCGATATAACGCATTCTATGGCATATATTAGTTAAATTTCAATGCGATTTACGTCATTATTACTCCATGGTCAACATAATTGGGAGTGAGTTTTCATTCATGATTCGCCCCATGCAGTTATATTTAAGACGGGGTTGTAAGGATATGCGATATGACGTAATCAGATACACCAGAAAGAAGTGTTTCTGGCTATTCCTTCTACGACTAGGAATGACCCCGAAGAAATCATGATAAAAGCGTTAGAGTACTCTACTTTGTTACAGGTTACGGTGACACGTGAGGCTCAGCGAAATATCACTTCACCTCACAAGACACCATATCCGACAACAAATTGCCATGTAACTTATAATTCACCCGTAGAAACAAAATAGCATAAAGAGTCGTCGTTAGAGTGATAATCGAACAGGCACATACAGTTATATTTAAGACGGGGTTGTAAGACGGGGTTGTAAGGATATGCGATATGACGTAATCAGATACACCAGAAAGAAGTGTTTATATTTAAGACGGGGTTGTAAGACGGGGTTGTAAGGATATGTGATATGACGTAATCAGATACACCAGAAATAATTTTCGAACTCCCAGATCACATATATAAAATATATGCTATATTATATACAATTTGAAATAGGAAGCTCTCTAACATTGTACTATCAACATATATAAAATATATGCTATATTATATACAATTTGAAATAGGAAGCTCTCTAACATTGTATTATCAACATGTAGTGCATATATAATGAGTATAAATTCGGTGAGTCGTATCGAAAAATAAACATAACATTTACGGTGTAAATCTGTTTGGCTAGCAATCAGCATTGTATCGATAACAAAAGCGTCCATATGGGCAGACTGTATATTCCGAAGGTTCGCTATTCCGAATGTTCATTATTCCGAAGGTTCCCTATTCCGAAGATTCATTATTCCGAAGGTTCGCTATTCCGAAGGTTCGCTATTCCGAAGGTTTTCTATTCTGGGTATATTTAACCAGAAATGAATCAATATTTGCACACCCCCCCCCCCCACAAAAACCACACGAGGAATGAAAACTACTATTACGCTAGAAGTCACATATAGTGCATTTATACACTCCACTATAATTCCCAAATTGTCCCAAATGTCGGTTATCAATAGCAAGAAGACAGTATCAGTTTATCGTTTATTATGGAAAGTTGAAAACACGATGATTGCAGGACTGAAATAAACTACATGTAAGAGATACAGTCTGTCCGAACTGGCAGTCTGTATTTGAAAGAAACATCAACATTAAAGGCCCACGTAATTTTCGAACCCCCAGATCACATATATAAAATATATGCTATATTATATACAATTTGAAATAGGAAGCTCTCTATCATTGTATTATCAACTTATCCGGTATAAAAAACGGTGCAATTGTTGATTTTGGTGAGTTACCGATGTGTTTTTGTGCTTAAGTTTCATCTGGTTTTGTTGCGCAAAGTGTATTATTTTCAATGGAGGGGAATAACTCTATATTTTAAAGATAGAGTTATTCCCCTTCCATTGAAAATACATTTTTAGTTTGAATTCTGTTGCATTCTGGGAGCCATAACGGGTGGATCTTTTTATGATTTCAGCTGCTTTCTATTTCTCTATGGGGCAGTATGGGCATCTTCTGAGACAGACGTTTCAAATGGTGATGAATTATAGTATTTTACTCACATTTTATGGCATAGATTGTTATTAAAACCGTATATCAGGGCTCTATAAAAAAAAATCGGTGGCTCGAAAATAAAATGGGCCTTTAAAGTCAATTCAATGTCACAATTGCAGTTAGGTTCATCTTATATACGTTTATTCAGCGATATTCTGCTACGCAGTATGTTATGGCCTCCAGTATTCATTATAGCCCCACTGTTATAACCCGCCTTTACCTGGCGTATCATGCATTGCCTCTAAGATTATTGAGATATAAGGTCATACGTAATGACATCACATCGTATGGAAACAGCAATTGTATGGGTTGCGTGACGTGAATATGTATTGAGAAATAACGTCATAATGTAATAATATAAAATCTCAAGGAAACCCGCAAAAACAAAACAAAAAATCATATTTATTGTTTTAATGTTTTAAGTTATTTCCTTCATAAAAAGAGTCTTCGTGATAAAGAACCCTCTAAATACTTTAGAATATGGAATTAACCTTTAAAATAACAAAAACCTTCGGAATCGCGAACCTTCGGAATAGCGAACATTCGGAATAGAGAACATTCGGGATAGCGAACCTTCGGAATAGAGACATGTCCCCATAACAGAAACAATAAACAGTAGCTCTAAATGTGGCCGTTATTTCGTTAAAAGTAACTTTTTCGAAATAACATGCATGTCTATTGATGGACAACAAAAAGAGACATATTTCTGAATCAATATCGAAAATAAACCTTTCTGATAAACTTCAAATAGAGTTATTGTTAATAGCGCTATTAGCTGAATAGGGTCTGTCTGACATTCGGAGACAGCGGATTCCTTTGGCATAAATACAAATCTGCTTGTTATCCTAACACGGTGCAACTAATTACTGCCCGGGCAAACCCGGGCGGGCACATGGGCCCGCGGACAGTGTAATGTGATGGCTTATGATAGTAGGATACAAAATAAGCATAGATTATGACAATTGACTTGCTGTGTCATCCACCGGCGGGTTTATTAACCCTTTAAATGCTGATATTGACTAAAATAACCCGGGAGAGTCCGGGCACACATGGACCCGATCAGATTATATATTGATGACTAATGGTAGCGAGGCACTTACTAAAGGTATACTGTGAAGATTGACTCGCCATCTCGTTCACGACCGGCTTCATTAACCACTCAAATGAAATTATGCACCAGAAGAACACAGGAGAGCCCGGGCAAAACCGGGCAGCCACATGGGCCCATGGACAATATAATATGATGCCTTATCGTAGTGGGATGCATACTAAGTATAGGTTGCGAACTTTCATTTGCTGTGTCATCCACCGCCGGTTTAATTTCCTATATTGGCTAAATAGTGGAATAGACAAATAACAATTTTTTTTACTTTGTGACTAAAGTATGAGATTTTGCACATATGTACATATTCACATAATAATTGATATTAGTTATGGAACCAAGCTGAAATTTCACTTTAAGCCCTCTTTTAAGGGGTCTCTCGAATTTAAAGAGCGTTTCGTAATAATATAATTTACTAAATGTCGCAATTACTCTTACCATGGAATATGCAATAAAAATTAGGCATATACAGTAAGTATGACTCTGCGAGATATATTGATACATTTTTAGGCCAAAATTGGAACTCCCCGTCCAAGATGGCCATCAAAATGGCAGTCGTAATTGGAAAATTTGACATTTTTTTACTAATATAAAATCAAAATCAAAATAAATCACGGAACGAGTCTGACCGACCCTTAGTTCCAAGCGTTGTAAGCATGTATGCTTAAAAACCACAATACTTAGTCCAGATCACTTTCAAACTTGATGTCTGAAAAGTGAATATCTAACAGTCTCCGTATGGCAGACATACCATATTCAGATAATAGCGCTATTAACAATAACTCTATTTGAAGTTTATCAGAAAGGTTTATTTTCTATATTTCTTCTGGTAGATTATTCCAGATGGAAATATATTCTATATCAGTTTCAGTTGTTTGGAACTGGTTGAGAATTTGACTTTATTTTGTGATGTTCGTGTTAACTGATCATTGTAGCAATGAAATATGTCATTCATGGGGTTACACCCCCTTAAAATTCTTTAAAAAATCGATTTTTACAGAATTCAGCAGGGGGGGGGGGGGGGTTTAGAGACATGAGGTGGGGGGGGGTGGGTTGGTACCCGAGGCCGGAAACAGTTTTTGACCACTGTTTTGCATTTTTTTTTCATTGACATATTTTCAACTGTTATAAACATATTTGTTTATATGTTGTGGCTTGTTGCAATATGAGAAGCACTAATACATTCAATATTGTTATAATTACCCCCATAAGTTGATATAAAATGGAAAAATAGTGAATATTGTGGGGTGGGTCCCAAACATTATTCTCTACTCTTCTGTAAAGGTAGCAAATTGTGATTCACTTTGTTATTAAACTTGCTAATTAATCAACTGGCAACTAAATATTCTATTCTCGTTGTCCCTTTACCTTATGGGGCATAACAATTCCATTTTAAATGATGCAGAATGTAATTTTGCCGAAAACTTCTTTTGGTATTCTGGCCATGTTTTTGAACTAAAATGTACATAACTCTGAAAATGAACTGAGAGGGGCATAATTATATGCCTACTCGATCAATCTTGATGCCAATGGCCCATAATTTGATGTTATTAAGCAGCTTTTCACTAATCTCCTTGTTTGACTTCTAAAAGGCCTGCTGTTACCTGGTCTAGCACCCACTTTCATATAATGGTTACACATGTTATTGAGTCAGAGTAGGCATATAATTATGCCCATCTCAGTTCATTTTCAGAGTTATGCTCATTTCCGTTAAAAAACATGGCCAGAATACCATAAGAAGTTTTCGGCAAAATTACATTCTGCATCATTTAAAATGGATTTGGCATGCCCTATAAGGTATAAGGAGAACGAGAATAGAATATTTAGTTGCCATTTGATTAATTAGCATGTTTAATAACAAAGTGAATCACAATTTGCTACCTTTACAGAAGAGTAGAAAATAATGTTCGGGAAATTTGTGAAAATATCAACTTTTCTATCAAATTTGTGGACATTTTGCAAGCCATCTTGAGTATTTTTTTCTAAAAACACCTCAATGTGATGCATTTAAGACGGATTAAATCAATAAATACCAAAAATAGTTCCAAATAGTCCAAGCCTGATAAGTTAGAATTTTGAGAGAAATTTCAAATATTTTGGTAATGTAATCGTAACACTTAACAAAGATGCATCATAAATGTTAGTATTCAATGTATTTATGACATAATATCCAATTTTATACATCAACCACAACTTTTTTTACAAGCGATTGTATGGCACACTGGGACTATATTTACCATTTTCCATATTTTGGTCGCCATTTTGACAGCCATTTTGAGCCAAATTGACAATTTTGATTCCATTGTGTTAATATTGTCACAAGTAATGGTATGCATCATTTACATTGTGCAGTTCTGCTCATTTCTTGTTGAAATGTGACTAGGATAACATTTATGATTTTTTGTGAAATGTTATATTGAATTCTGTAAAAATCGATTTTTTAAGGATTTCAAGGGGATGGAACCACATGAATGACATATTTCATCGCTACAATGATCAGTTAAAATGAACATCACAAAATAGAGTCAAATTCTCAACCAGTTCCAAACAACTGAAACTGATATAGAATATATTAGAAAAAAATGTCAAATTTTCCACTTACGGCTGCCATTTTGAGGGCCAATTTTGGCCTAAAATGTATCAATATATCTCGCAGAGTCATACTTACTGTATTTGATTAATTTTTAATTGCATATTCCATGGTAAGAGTAATTGTGACGTTTAGTAAATTATATAATTATGAAACGCTCTTTAAATTCGGGAAATCCCTTAAAAGAGGGCTTAAAGTGAAATTTCAGCGTGGTTCCATACCTAATATCAATTATTATGTAAATATGTACATATGCAAAATTTTATACTTTAGTCATAAAGTGAACAATTTTGTTACTAGACTATTTAGCCAATATCGGAATTTAAAGGGTTAATAAAACCGACGGTGGATGACACAGCAAATAAACGTTCGCAACCTATACTTAGTATGTATCCCACTACCATAAGGCATCATATTATATTGTCCATGGGGCTGCCCGGGCTTGCCCGGGCTATCCTTAGTTCTTCTGGTGCATATCGTAATTTAAGGGGTTAATGAAGACGGTCGTGAACGAGATGGCGAGTCAATCTTCACAGTATACTTTTAGTAAGTGCCTCGCTACCATTGGTCATCAATATATAATCTGATCGGGTCCTTTGTGCCCGGACTCTCCCGGGTTCTTTTAGTCAATATCGGCATTTAAAGGGTTAATAAACCCGCAGGTGGATGACACAGCAAGCCAATAATCTATGCTTATTTTGTATCCTACTATCATAAGCCATCACATTACACTGTCCGCGTGCCCATGTGGCTGCCCGGGCCCGCCCGGGATGGCGGGCGTATCCGAGCGTGTCCGGGCTTGCCCGGGCAGTAATTAGTCACACGCTATTTCCTAACACAGTAACGCTTGAAGCCTATATACTATGTATAGGTGGATCGGGTGAAACATCTGTGCCAAGACACCAACACTGACAAAGTTATATTATGCATGGAAGTCACGGTCTTATTAATCGGGTGACGACAATAGATGTTCCAGCGTGTAAAAAGGTTCGCGGCGTTACACAAGATATTATATCCCATCATTATTTTCTCAGCCATTTGACGTCATGGCGTTTTTGTCACCAACAGATCGGTAAAAACATCGTTTTCTCTACGTTAATGTAGTCATAACTACGGGATTGATTGCAGTATCTTTTTAGAAAATGCAGAAATGTATCAACCTCTCAATAACAAACCACTTGTGAATGTTTCTTTGAGAAGATGTTACATAAAGTCATCTCATTAGCGCGGTAGATGTTACTGAAATCATGTTTAATGCATGTCAAAAATAGTCAGCATCGCTATACGCTTGCTGGTCCCACTTTCTTTTATTCACAAAGTGCCTTCTTCGTTATTTGTTTTCCATATTCATAGCTAGTGGTGTGACTTTTTGAGCCCCACCCGTCATACTATAAGTTTGATCAATTAGTTACGTGAATTGGCGTTCTCATAACACATCATTATTCATCGAATTTTTATTCTCTAAGTACTTGATATTCCTTTGATACAAACTGGAACAAACAGCCAGATGCAATCAATCTGCTAGATACTCCGTCTAAGACTAAAGAGTGAACCCTGTAGTAGACCTTGTCGGGGCCTCGGGGTATTATGGAATAAGAACAATGAAGACGATATAGCACACCGGGTATGTACGGTATATATCACCTGGGTGTGTGTATATTAATCGCGCACACTTACAATCGCTACTCGACATCTCTGGAAGGGATGCGTGTAAGGAACAATCATCAACGATCTATGAAGCTTCAGATTAAAAGTCAAGATTTGTGCAACACGTTGTTGCTTCGGGGTATACCCGGGTTTGCGTTGTGGAGATTAACAGAATGACAAACATACTTTCTGTGATTGATCTTTGTGTTCTATTAGATATTCTCGAACCTGTATCCTGATATTTCTGTCCACAATTCACATACCAATTTGCAACATTCGGTTAGTGATTCTTAATAAACAAATACACAAGTTATTTCAACTGAAAAAACTATATTATATAACTGTTTGGAAAGTACTCATTCATTGATTTGCTGAGCGATTTGTTCGTTAATAGATCGACTGAATGAATGGTGGTTGATTGATTGATTAATCGATCACTTAACATTGAAGGAAATATATAAGTCTGAAAGCACGAGTTCATTAACTATAAATTCCAAGATATGGATCATTATACACAAAAACGTGTAACTATAAGTAATAAAATACATATTAATGCAATGTTAGATACCGGTATTAAGACCAAGGTCTGTAAACATACATTCAGAGTGCATTAAACTGAATATTTATATATATACGGGTCTTAAATTTTCTGAGACTATAGCATGAAACAGAATGCAAATGTGTGGAGATCTTTAACATCAAGGATAATGTATCTGAGTCTTCGAGTTGTTTTCGTATCATATTTGAGACATTGTCTTACGTGATTGTTTACTCCACACATGTATACGTCCATTTTTACAATATTTTTGTATTCGGTATTTCGACATTAAAGGCACGGGAGGCCTTAATTGTCGAAAATATTCATATTTGTTCCAAACATTAAAACGCATACAGTTTCGTTCATATATACCATGACCATCCCGTAAACAGCATGTTATCATAAATACCTACTATAGTTTACCTAAGCTAGAGCCTGATTGTGTTACAGAAGACAGCACAATGCTACTCGCTAATCACACACAAATGACATAAACCCTCTTTATTAGTTCCATATAAGGAATTCACCAACAAAGAACGCTCTTTATGTTTACCATCATAATATAAACAAACACCAGAAAAGTAACTTTTTATACTTTTGTTTACATAACAATGGTCAAATATATGACAATAACATACTGTTTATGCGATATTTCTTATTTGTATACGGACAAAGTCTGTCTACATTTTGATGTTCTTTCTGTTTGTGGCGGTTTTTGACGGGTGGAAATATTTTCACAGGATACCCATCGCCAAGGCCAACAGTATCTTTAAAGATGGTATTATATTCGCAAATAATCAATCATATTTCGATGTTTCTTCAGCTATGTTAGATCGTCTCCATCTGAGAAGGAAGAGTCGATTGAAGGCTTATTCTCTAACTCTATGTATATAAGATGTTATTTTCAATGGAAACATGAGTATATATGTGGGTGTGAACCTGATAAGTAAGAAAGGAGGCATGAACATACAGGCGCAACTGGGCGTGAGGGAAATATGAGCATGGTTGCTCTGTATCAAACTGCATGCATTGGGTTCAATCCCCTCGCTACGCTGCCATCATGCACGTGCTAGTGTCTCATTTGCTTAGAATCGCCTCATTTTGAGTCGATAATATGCTGAAAATGAGAACATGTTAGTCACATTATCGACTCGCAATCAGGCGATTATAAGCAGATTGTGTGCGCACAATTACACAATTAAGCCAACTTACGAATGTTCCGGTGTACGTTCTTTAAAGGTACTCAATCCGATTAAGCACCCCTAAATTACTATTTCTTTGGCTTCAGGGGTAAAAATATTTGATTCGAGTCGAGGAACCCACACATCAAAGCTCAGAGTGATCAGATATTGATTTTTGAAGTTTGTTATTTCTCGAGATGTGTACTAACAATTGCCACAGAAACACTTATACAAACGGACGAAGATGGATAACTCTAAAATCAAGTGGTAATAATAACGCAAATTTGACCGAGGCCATGCTTTGGACGGCGTGTTTCTGGGACACAAACAATAGAAATAACAAAACTTCAAAAATTGATATCTGATCAATCTGAGCATTGATGGGTAGGTTCCTCGACTCGAATCAATATTTTTTACCCCCGAAGCCAAAGAAATAGTAATTTATGAGGGTCTGGTCGGATTGAGTACCTTTAACATGTGTTTTCATTGTGCGCCCGTGCCATAACACGATATAACAGGTAAGAGTCCATTATCTGCTTATTTCAGAATCAAATAATCACATTTTGTACCTTTTTCACATTATAGGTCAATTATGTGCGTATATCCGCGGGGATAGGAGTTGTGGGCGGACTGTTTTGTGCTACTATATCGGACAAATTGTAAATACATGTAATTTGATCCAATCCGGTCATTTTCAAATTGAATATGGCCATTTTAGTTTCTCATAATAATGCATGTTGTAACCGACAAAAGTCTTCAATAAAAAATGTAAGATTTCCTTTTAGTATGTACGTGATGGCAGTGCCGCAGTGGTATGACCAGCGTAGCGAGGGAACAGAACTCGTGGTTTTGCCTTGTGGTTTGGCTTTGTATATAGGCGTGAGTCGGCTATAAGTACGGACGCAGGTGCACGATACATGGAGAGACAATCACAGAGGAGCGAATTGAAATATCGAACACCCCTCCTAATTAAGTAGTTATACACGGCATCTTCAGCCGCGTGTCTACCTAAACAAAATAGCCGGTTTTCGCAGCAAATTTAGGTGATTGGGGTAATTAGTTATGTATTCGTCTGTGTGGTTTTACAGAGGCTGATTTCCTCCGTTCATAGCCAATTCAATTCAAATACACCGGGCGCTTATCAAATGTTCGTGTTTTGAGATGAGTTAATTTAGCTTTGCTTGGTTTTGATTGCGGATTGGGCCACAAAGTGGTTCGTACAGATCTAGTGGTCTTACTGTTCATTGAGATATCTTATCTGTCTGTCGGTATGATCCCATTGGGTTTTTTTCTTTCATTGCTCTAGTTTATAACTTTATGTGCTTTTTTATATATATATATGTCGATTTAGAAATGTTTCGCAAAATTACATATATATAAATTGATCAGTTACGGATCAACCAACAAACCTTAATGTGTGACACACCCACAGCAGAAAGTTATATGATGTCTTTGTTTCGAAGAACGTGAGCGCACGCGATCGTTTCTGCTACAATTATACGGATGGACGCAACAATTGACGACAAGGAAAACTAGACGTTCTCTAAAATGTGTGTAAGTTACATATATTGACTTACTCTATATGTCATTTGTGCTGCAATTAGTTCCTGGTTCAACCCTAATTCGTCTATACTACGTTGTTGAACTTGGATAAGGAAAACGTCATCCATTTGACATTTTGACGCCCAATCGAGTTATGAACGTTCTAGGAGCATTGTCCCATGCACACCCATACTATACATGGGCGTTAAACTGTCAAATGAAAGAACCTTCGGAATAGAGAACACTACCCGGATCGAGTTATGAACATTCTCGAAGCCTTATCCCTTTACCCAACAGAAGGGCCCTGTGCCAATGCATTCTCTTATATATGCGAGTCGACCATATAGGTCGCCTCGCATATATAATAGAATGCATTGGCTTAACACATTAAATATTATAAAATTGTTAAAGAATGTAAGAAAAAATGGTAAAAAGTGTTAAAAAAAGATTGTTTTTAGGCCAATGCATTCTCGTATATATGCGAGGCGACCTATGGTCGACTCGCATATATAAGAGAATGCATTGGCACAGGGCATAACTATAACCATCACAATGTGGTCAATGAGCCGGTTCCAATGCTATCCATATTTGTATGGTTTTATTGAGACAGACCCAAGATAATTTAGGCTCTTGAAGCTTTATTTGGCCGGTTTGTTGGGTAAAGGGTTATACCACAACTCATACTGCATGGGCGTCAAAATGTCAAATGGATGACGGTTGTCTTATCCAAGTTCAAAAACGTAGTACAGAAAACATAGGTTGAACCCGGTACTAATTGCAACACAAATGACAAAGGTGCCAGTATATGGAGTAAGTGGGTAGTGTACTCTAGTTCTATTCCGAAGGTTCGCTATTCCGAAGGTTCGCTATTCCGAAGGCTTTCTATTCTGGGTGTATTTATTCAGAAATGCATCAGCATTTACATGCCCCCCCCCCCCCCCCCCCAGCAAAACCACACATGGAATGAAAAATACTATTACACTATATATAGTGTTCCCGTAGTACATTTTACATTAATACAACCCATTCTCATTTCCAAATTGATCCAGATATCCTTATTAATAGCATGAAGACATATTAGTTTATCGTTTATTATGGAAAAATGACGAGAGCGTGGATGACTGAAACTAAAGAAGGGGTAAAGTCTGGCCGAACTATTGTCCTGTCTTTGGAAGTTTGGAAGATGCAATGCAATGCCACAATTGCATGTGGGTTCTTCGTCCGTCTATATATAGTCTGTGATATTCCACAATACAGTATTATGTCATTCTAGTACTGCACCCCATACGTCGTCTTGGTGGTCGTTCAATTGTTTTTTGTGTGTTCCCGTAACATTTTTAATGTCATTACGTATGGCGTTATTTCCCAATACCCATTTACGCCAGCCCATACACGAGTCATAACCGCTAGTACTCAACACTTAGGTGGGGTATGTATGTATCGCAGGAGGTCGAGGATGAAATATCCTCGTTTATAATATAATTTTTAAAAACTCTTCGGAATAGCGAACCTTCGTAACAGAGAACATTCGGGATAGCGAACCCTCGGAACAGAGAACATTCGGAATAGCGAACCTTTTGAATAGAGGCATGTCCCTACTCGATTTTTTAATTGTAATTTTCGAAACCTATATATTATTCAGAAACAGTGCGTGCATAGCGCCACTACCTGATATTGGTTTATTTATTATAGGTTTGTTGGAATTTATCGCCGTTTCAACCACTAGGACAGGCATGTATCACGGCGGTGTCAGTTTACGGGTAGAGGAAAGACCACACATCGGGAAATCACTCCACTGAACATAGACCCCCCCCCCCAAACCCACAAAGCAACTCAAAACTTACCCATATACATGTATTAGGTTCCATTCCTGTGCGTGGATAACAAATCCGCGCTCATTCGGGTTAGAACCAGATTCGCCATAGCTGGACGGCTTATGTCGCAATAGTGCGCCATGCAACAGCCTACTGGGCCACCGTGGACTTTTTTTTTTTTTACCTTATCTTGCGTCCGATTGTTTTCAAAATCGCACAATTCTGCACTATTCCGCCTGTATAAACAACTACGATTGTAATATTTTGTACAGCGATACGAATAGCCTTGAATGTCCGCGAACAAAAGATCCCGCCATGAATATCTACTCAAGCTACACCAGTAGAGATCATATTCCACCAGTACAAAACCTGGGAAAGTTTTTATGTTCTGACCCCTTTTGACAGGGAACTTTATAACATTGAAAAAACAAGACATGGAATGTATTTCTTTGTTAACGCTTGTTACTCAATAATCCACTTCACATGCAGTAGGGAGTGGTCCCAGCTCGAGATTGCATGTTTTTTTTAATGACTTTAGTGAGCAGATACACGTAATAAACTTTGAATTAATTACCCGGGAAAAATTCCATGATTGTAAGCGACTCAAAGCAAAATCGCCCAAAAATTCACTTAAATCTTGCAATATCAAGTTATGGCCTTCGCCTGCTTTGAGATACATTATTATGGAGGTATTAACTAAGAATCATATTACCTGCATTGTTTTTTTCAATGTTATAAACTTCTCTGTAAACAACACCAAAGAGTTCCCAAGTTATTAACTGGTGGAGTATGGACGTAGCCAGAGTATTAGTGCAGCGACCTCGACTCTCATCGTATTAGTACATCGATCTCGACTCACAGCGTATTAGTGCAGCGGTCTCAATTCTCAGCGTATTGGTACAGCGGTCTCGACTCCCAGTGTATTGGTGCAGAGGTCTCGACTCTCAGCGTATTAGTGCAGCGGTCTGAAACTATCAGCGTATTAGTGCAGCGGTCTCGACTCCCAGTGTATTAGTGCAGCGGTCTGAAACTCTCAGCGTATTGGTACAGCTACATCGACTCCCAGCGTATTAGTGCAGCGGTCTCGACTCCCAGTGTATTAGTGCAGCGGTCTAAAACTCTCAGCGTATTAGTGCAGCGGTCTCGACTCCCAGTGTATTAGTGCAGCGGTCTCGACTCCCAGTGTATTAGTGCAGCGTTCTCGACTCTCAGCGTATTAGTGCAGCGGTCTGAAACTATCAGCGTATTAGTGCAGCGGTCTCGACTCCCAGTGTATTAGTGCAGCGGTCTCAACTCTCAGCGTATTAGTGCAGAGGTCTCGACTCTCAGCGTATTAGTACAACGACCTCGACTCTCAGCGTATTAGTGCAGCGGTCTCGACTCCCAGAGTATTAGTGCAGCGTTCTCGACTTCCAGTGTATTAGTGCAGCGTTCTCGACTCCCAGTGTATTGGTGCAGCGGTCTCGACTCTCAGCGTATTAGTGCAGCGGTCTGAAACGCTAAGCGTATTAGTGCAGCGGTCTCGACTCCTATTGTATTAATGCAGCGGTCTCGACTCCCAGTGTATTAGTGCAGCGGTTTCAGCATATTAGTGCAGCGACCTCGACTCCCAGCGTATTAGTGCATTGGTCTCAACTCTCAGCGTATTAGTGCAGAGGTCTCGACTCTCAGCGTATTAGTACAACGACCTCGACTCTCAGCGTATTAGTGCAGCGGTCTTGACTCCCAACGTATTAGTGCAGTGGTCTTGACTCTCAGCGTATTAGTGCAGTGTTCTTGACTCTCAGCGTATTAGTACAACAGTCTCGACTTTCGTCGTATTAATGTGGTGGTCTCGACTCCCAGTGTATTGGGGCAGCTATCTCGACTCTCAGCGCATTGGTGCAGCGGTGTCGACTCTCGGCATATGAGTGCAGTGATCTTGACTCTCAGCGTATTAGTACAGCGGTCTCGACTCTCGGCGTATTAGTACAGCGGTCTCGACTTTCGTCGTATTAGTCCGGCTGTCTTGACTCTCATTGTATTAGTGCAGCGGCCTCGACTCACAGCGTATTAGTGCAGCGGTCTCAACTCTCAGCGTATTGGTACAGCGGTCTCGACTCCCAGTGTATTGGTGCAGAGGTCTCGACTCTCAGCGTATTAGTGCAGCGGTCTGAAACTATCAGCGTATTAGTGCAGCGGTCTCGACTCCCAGTGTATTAGTGCAGCGGTCTGAAACTATCAGCGTATTGGTTCAGCTACCTCGACTCCCAGCGTATTAGTGCAGCGGTCTCGACTCCCAGTGTATTAGTGCAGCGGTCTGAAACTCTCAGCGTATTAGTGCAGCGGTCTCGACTCCCAGTGTATTAGTGCAGCGGTTTCGACTCCCAGTGTATTAGTGCAGCGTTCTCGACTCCCAGTGTATTAGTGCAGCGGTCTGAAACTCTCAGCGTATTAGTGCAGCGGTCTCGACTCCCAGTGTATTAGTGCAGCGGTCTCGACTCCCAGTGTATTAGTGCAGCGTTCTCGACTCCCAGTGTATTAGTGCAGCGGTCTGAAACTCTCGGCGTATTGGTACAGCTACCTCGACTCCCAGTGTATTAGTGCAGCGTTCTCGACTCCCAGTGTATTAGTGCAGCGGTCTCTACCCCCAGAGTATTAGTGCAGCGTTCTCGACTTCCAGTGTATTAGTGCAGCGTTCTCGACTCCCAGTGTATTGGTGCAGCGGTCTCGACTCTCAGCGTATTAGTGCAGCGGTCTGAAACGCTAAGCGTATTAGTGCAGCGGTCTCGACTCCTAGTGTATTAGTGCAGCGGTCTCGACTCCCAGTGTATTAGTGCAGCGGTCTCAACTCTCAGCGTATTAGTGCAGAGGTCTCGACTCTCAGTGTATTAGTACAACGACCTCGACTCTCAGCGTATTAGTGCAGCGGTCTCGACTCCCAGAGTATTAGTGCAGCGTTCTCGACTTCCAGTGTATTAGTGCAGCGTTCTCTACTCCCAGTGTATTGGTGCAGCGGTCTCGACTCTCAGCGTATTAGTGCAGTGGTCTGAAACGCTAAGCGTATTAGTGCAGCGGTCTCGACTCCTAGTGTATTAGTGCAGCGGTCTCGACTCCCAGTGTATTAGTGCAGCGGTTTCAGCATATTAGTGCAGCGACCTCGACTCCCAAGCGTATTAGTGCATTGGTCTCAACTCTCAGCGTATTAGTGCAGAGGTCTCGACTCTCAGCGTATTAGTACAACGACATCGACTCTCAGCGTATTAGTGCAGCGGTCTTGACTCCCAGCGTATTAGTGCAGTGGTCTTGACTCTCAGCGTATTAGTGCAGTGTTCTTGACTCTCAGCGTATTAGTACAACGGTCTCGACTTTCGTCGTATTAATGTGGTGGTCTCGACTCCCAGTGTATTGGGGCAGCTATCTCGACTCTCAGCGCATTGGTGCAGCGGTGTCGACTCTCGGCATATGAGTGCAGTGATCTTGACTCTCAGCGTATTAGTACAGCGGTCTCGACTCTCGGCGTATTAGTACAGCGGTCTCGACTTTCGTCGTATTAGTCCGACTGTCTTGACTCTCACTGTATTAGTGCAGCGGCCTCGACTCTCAGCGCATTAGTGCAGCGGTCTCGACTATCAGCGTATTAGTGCGCGGCCTCGACTCTCAGTGTATTAGTGCGGCGGTCTCGACTCGCAGCGTATTAGTGCAACGGTCTCGTCCATGTTTTTGGGAAATAGTGCATTTCGAGATAAAGGCGCCGTGTTCGACGCCAGTATGAAAATTATGAAATTCAAAAGAGTTCCAAAAACAGAAATTGTTCCTGGTTGTCGTGGCAACCACCCGGATACAGTTACCGAATTTACTAAAAACAATAAAAACAATCAAATTCCCTTCTTTTATTTGTCTTTTGATGTAGGGTTGGGGGCATCAAAGCTCCACAATATATGTGGGCATATATACGTGACCTTTATATACACTTATGCGATAGCCTGTTAGTCTAGAATTATGGACTGAACCACTTTCGTCGTACACCAATGCTTGCACTCTTTGTGAGTGCTTCATGGTTGTATAATTGACGCCGATTGTGATATAAATCGTATGATAACTTCGCTGATTTATAAGTACTCTAGAACATTCCATTCAGTTTCTCATTCATAAGGTATAACATGTGTACCTTCCACCTAAGACGTTCGATTGTTCGTCGCCATCTTTATTGGTGTTTGTCCCGGAAGGCGCCAATACCCGGATGCCTTTGCACAGCAGAACTTGCCGAAGAATGTTGCCTTATCAGTGTGGATTCTCGCAGAATCATGCACAAATGGCATGATGTCATCATGAGTATGCATTTCATATGTCACGGAAAGCTGATGTTCGTGTTACAACCCCACCCACACATCCTTCGACACTTGATGTCATGGAGGCTACCCCCTCACCCGAGAACTTCAACAGCAAAACTGCAATGTGGTATTAATAGAAAAACGAACACCATTGACGAAGTAGTGAGGCTTCTTTGTGAAAGTATGGGGAGAGACAGTCAACTTGTGAGAACCGGAATCGAGTTTTTCGGAAGTTTATGATGACATAGAAAACATCCCAGGGTTAAGTATGGGTCTGTGGTATGCCTGGCACGCTGCCGCTATCACGAAGTCTCAACTCGATCTGCTATTAGACTCGAATTCCTTCCGCTCACGCCCCCAGGTGAAACTTTTTATGAAAATAGAGTTTAAAATAGGCCTATACAAATTTATTGTTTACCGGCATTGCGCGAGGGAAGCATGATCGCTTTGTACAACGGACTAACTTGTTTTACCGTTTAGAGTATATAGCCGACAGTGTAAACTCATGACGAATGGGTTGATAGGTTCGATCTAATTAGTTGTGGCTATAACACATTTTTAGATTATAGTTTGTTTGTGCAAGTTGGATGGGGAATCTTTATATTTGTTAGCAGGAACTCCTGTTATTCCTGTCACGTGACCCGATTATTACCACCAATCATTCATACCCCTTCTACACTCTCAAATACTCCTTATATATTCCTTGACACACGTGTTCAGGTGCCAGAACACGATTATCACTCGTCAATCCTCCAACTAATGTACCCAAAACGAGTTATCATCGAGTTATAAAACCATGTCATCCTGCCACGTGACCCACTTATTACCTCCACTCATTCCAGTCATTCATACCCCTTCTACACTCTCAAATACTCCTTCTTATATATTCCTTGACACACATGGTCGGATGCCAGAACAAGATTATCACTCGCCAATCCACCAACTAATGTACCAAAAGCGAACACCATTGACGAAGTAGTGAGGATTCTTGGCGATAGTATGGGGAGAGGCAGTCAATTTGTGAGAATCTGAATCGAGTTTTGCGGACGGAATTTAATGATGACATAGAAAACAGCCCATGGTTAAGTGTGGGTCTGTGGTATGCCTGGCACGCGGCCGCTCTCACGAGGTCTCAACTCGATCTGCTATTAGACTCGAATTCCTTCCGATAATAACTCGATGCAACCATTACGTAAAAATAGCCGACTCTATTGGAGGTATCGCATTGTCACTGTTCTCAGATAATGGGAGTCACACTTATGCCAGTTAATGCCGCGAATTATTTACTGACATTTCGCGAAGTCTGCGAATACCAACAAGAACAGCCCCGCTGAATGCGATGTTCTGCATTATGATTTGGTGATTCTGTCGATATACCGCGAGTGCTGGCCATTTGACTGATCGTGAAAGATCAAGTGTGAGATCCAAGTCTGAATTTAGTGTGTCTGATATTTGCCAAAAGAGGTCCACAGAGTGTGAATTTGGTGACGCTATCCGGTAAGCGGGCTATCATCACCAAATTCACATCTGGTGTCCTCATTATACAGGGCCTCATCTTCTAGGAAATAACTATACCAATTAAAAAAAAAGTTAATTTTTCCCTTGCCAGTTTCTATATCCCTTCATTTGCAGTTGTTTGAATCGTTCATAGAGCACATGAGGGTATATTGCACTAATCCATGGCTCAAATTCATTCATCTGTTGCATGTCTTGCATATATTCTGTTGAGTATAAAATGAGATGGTCCCATAAATGGCCTGGTTTAGTGTACAGTGCCCCTTTAAAAGACATATATACGGTACTATATATAAAATTCACCAAATGCGACCTGTCACTAACTCGCGACCATATATTGGATCCATCTGGTCCGGTTCCGTGGTTTTAGTGCTACATGTCAAAGTGTTGGAGTAGCATTTCATATATGGAAGTCATGAATAATTCAAAAGCTCCATATATGGAAAGGTATATAGGAAATGCTACTCCAAAACTTTGACCAGTAGCTCTAAAACCACGGAACCGGGACTGGAAGAATCTTTGAAACTACACTGAGAACGGAGCTGGATGAATCCAATACTGCCGCGACCCAGTGATCTCCCTTATTGCTTAGACCCCATCTGTCCCCTGTCTTGGCCTACGTTCACACACTAGCAAATTTCCCTGCACGATTCTGTTTATAGTTTAAACACATTTATTCGTCGCCGCCATACATGTATACAAAACATACCGTGACAGTCAGCAACGGGACTGAAGATCAAGTGTTGGCCATCATAATATGATACTTCTCTCCGGCGTACCCATACGTTAAAGTAATAAAAAATCCACATGGCATTAAACAACGGATTATGCTCAAAATATATATATGCGCAATATATTTTGTTTTTGTTGCTGTTGTCGTTGTTGTTGTTGTTGTTGTTGTTATTGATGATGTTGTTTTTGCCTGACCCTGTTTAAGGCAATTCGTCGCAATATTGGTCTATCGTTTGCACATTTTGAGTGATAAACATTTGTTTTATATACATGTATATACATATTTTATTGAGTCTTTTCAGATATTTGATGGCTAAAGCAAGCTACGGTCTGGCAAACATATGTTCTTCAAAAGTTGGATTACAGAAAGCACAGTACCCACGTAGTAAATAGTTGTGTACTTGCATTGTATACACAGTTTATTAGTCATAGTCTGGCAGTTAAAAAAAAACTCTGCATCTAAGTGCCTGAAACTATTGCCAGGTAAATGTCCCAGCGTGTCAATGTATATAATGTCTCGTCCGATTCAGAAAAATCAAATAGTGACTGACCACGACCTTATACATGTATGTTAAAAGAAAGGTACACGGATACACCATTTTCATCAAAACTGTCGAATGGTAATAAAATATATTTGACTAAATAAAATATTCTACGTATCCCTGCTTGGTCTGCAACCAAGTTACCACGTAGCCACTCAAGACATTTGCTACCACAAGGGGGCCATCACTGATTGAGTCGGGCTTATCCTGCTTATCCACAGATGAGGCTGCCTTGGAAGATGACGTCAAGAGCATCAACGCCCATTAGTTGCTAACGTACACCAATGAAAATCGCAATAATCGATTCACACCTCTATCTAATGGCAAGCCGCCATCGAAAAAAAGGGGGGGGGAGAAAACGAACAGACCATGAAGGGATATGCCGCTCTTTAGGCTCTCCTGATGCTTCTACTGACGAATCTTGCCATATTTCACCATGGGTTGTCGCACTATATGTGTTAGCTTTCATTTATCTCACACATA
Source organism: Siphonodentalium dalli (assembly GCA_032622095.1). Classification (NCBI taxonomy): domain Eukaryota; kingdom Metazoa; phylum Mollusca; class Scaphopoda; order Gadilida; family Siphonodentaliidae; genus Siphonodentalium; species Siphonodentalium dalli. Next base: position 138,128,409 of record CP136062.1, on the reverse strand, counting down.
CATGTATGCGTAATACACCGTGCACTGATGCATTATGTCTAAATATATATAGAACTAGAAGGTGACCCGACTTCGTCCGGGCTTTGACCTTGAATTGTCCATTATGAAGGTCAAGGTCAAGTGGGGTCACGATTTGACCAGTCCAAAACACTGCCCGGACAAAAGTACCTGACAAAAGTACCCGTCGAAATCCATCCGGTTTTACCCGATTTGACCTTGAATTGATCATTTTAAAGGTCAAGGTCAGTTCGGGGTCACGATCTGACCCGTCCAAAACACTCAGTGGACAAAAGTAACCCTACGTATCACATTTCGTGGAAATCCCATCAAAATTCGCGATTTTACCTTGAATTGACCCGATTTCAAGGTCAAGGTCTCGTCGCACGGGCAAATGAATAGGCTTATGAGACTCCCCGACCGAAAGTACCCCCTCATACCAAGTTTCATCGACATCCCGTGATATTCGGGCGTTTGACCTTGAAATGTCCCGATTTCAAGGTCAAGGTCACGTCGCACGGGCAAATTAATAGGTTTATGCCACTCCCCGGCCGAAGGTTCCCCACGTACCAAGTTTCATCGAAATCCCGTGATATTCGTGCGTTTGACCTTGAAATGACCCGATATCAAGGTCAAGGTCACGTCGCACGGGCAAATTAATAGGTTTATGCCACTTCCCGGCCGAAAATACCCCCACATACCAAGTTTCATCGAAATCCCGTGATATTCGGGCGTTTGACCTTGAAATTACCCGATTTCAAGGTCAAGGTCACGTCGCACGGGAAAATTAATAGGCCCATGTCACTCCTCGGTCGAAAATACCCACACATACCAAGTTTCATTGAATTCGGCTTGGCCGTTTTCGAGTCCATCGATTACAGACAGACACACAGACAGACACACACACACACAGATCTTCCAAAATATATAATAGATAATCCAATCCACAACCTGCACGCATGCGCACATAATTTATCACATATGTATATACACGTATCTACTCTGTATATAAACGTGATGATGAGATGAATAAAATTAAAAATTGAAAGAACATATTAATAACATCTTGATTCTCCCCAGGTACGTGGCAATGTATTGGGGGCGGTATCTCACCCCAAACTTTTGTCAACATTTTTGTCATGCCTGGAACAACATTAGTTTGAATTGTTTACACCGCATGTAGGTTGAAATTGTTCTCATTGATTGATATTCCAACCAGTAATTAGTGGGGTTTTATACCAAAGTAGAAAAATTAAGGCAATTCGTCGCAATATTGGTCTGTCGTTTGCACATTTTGAGTGATAAACACTCGTTTTATATACATGTACATACTTTATTGAGTCTTTCCAGATATTTGATGGTTAAAGCAAACTACGATTTGGCAAATGTATGTTCTTCAGATTTTGGAATACAGCAATCACAGTATCCACGTAGTAAATGGTTGTATACTTGCATGGCATACGCAATTTATTATTCATAGTCTCGCAGAAAAAACAAACAGTGACTGACCACGACCTTAAAGATGTATGTTAAAAGTACGGTACACGTATAACCTATTAAAGTACGGTACACGTATACACTATTAAAGTACGGTACACGTATACACTATTAAAGTACGGTACACTATTTTCATAAAAACTGTCGAATGCTAATAACATATATTCGACTAAATAGAATATTCGACGTCCCCCTGCATGGTCTGCAACCAGGTGACCACATAGCCACTCGAGTAAATTGCCACTACAAGAGGGCCCTCACTTATTGAGTCGGGGTTATCCACATATGAGGCTACCTTGGGAGATAACGTCAAGAGCATCAACGCATATTAGTTGCCAACGTACACCAAAGAAAATCGCAACAATCGGTTCACACCTCTATCTAATGGCAAGCCGCCATCGAAACATTATGAAAGAACATATTAATAACATCTTGATTCTCCCCAGGTACGTGGCAAAGTAGTGGGGGCTGGTATCTCACCCCAAACTTTTGTCAAAATTTTCAACAGTTGAAAATGTCATGCCTGGCATATAACAGTAGACCAAAGTAGAAAATGTTTCTACTTTTGGTCAAAATTTGGGTCTGAAACAGCCATCAGTTGGATATTTTCCAACCATACAGGTAGGTGGGGTGTCATGTTGGAACTCTCTAACATTTGGAAAACTTGAGGTACCAATTGGAAAGTTCCAACCCAAGGGGTGTGGGTTGAAATGGATTGGTCTGGCTCAAGGTGTACATGCACCCCCAACTGAGACCATCTAGCCACGTCCCTGTTTCTCCTTCTCACTCTTGTATACATGGTGTTAATAATATGAGGGGTGAGTTGATGGGCGTCCCTAGCATTCCGCGGCGCAAGTGAGAAACTAAGTCCGAAACCTAGAGGTGTTTAGTAGAGCTGCCGTAGCCCATATATGGATGTATACATGTATACGTTCTAGTTCTCACTGTCACACGTAGTTTCGAGTGATATCCAACCGATCTACATGCAACGCAAAGCACTTTAACCCTTTTATGGCGGGAGCTGCCCATGTAAATATTGTTAGACCAATGTATACCCTTATATATGCTTGTATAGGCTTGTATAGGCTCCCTATGGGAATGCATTGACACAGGGTTTTTGCAAAATTTCAGTAACCTCTAGTAATGGAAGGGTTAAACATTATTGATTGATTATTACGGCTCGGTGCAGGCGTTGGGATGGTTAACTGCCTTACTCCAACCCTCCAGTCCGGTCAGAAATTTAATTTAAAAATTGAGGAGAGGAACTGCAATGTCTGGACATTTTAAACAAGAAAACGCTTGGAAATATTTCTCAATTTGAGCTAATATTGTGTGTTGCGTGATTTTTCACGCTCAAAGTTATAACATTAATACAAATTTAATTCTATATTTTTAAATTATAAACTACACAGAAGTACAGCACCTTATTTGATTTAGGAAATTAATGCATACGCAAGTGTTCTATCTCAGATTTATGTTCCCGGAACCTACTTGTAAGAAAAATTCACTATAATAGTGATTGCATAATATTTTAGATGTATTGGCTGTTCAAACTGCAGATGATAAACTCCACTTCAAATTTCATAATGTATCCGCTTCCTTATTGCGCTGTATATATTGAGATAAAGAGCTATTTGTGGATTATGTCTCTTTATTCCGGGTTTGGTAATAAAGAAATAAATATCGGTTAGTTCCGGTGCCTGTAGACAAGACAAGTAACATAAATTAATTCAAGACGTAGGAGCGTCGACAAGTGCATTGATATATTCGGAAATGAGTTGATATTCCCTGGGATAAAATCATGTGAGTTGCAATCCAAGATATCATAAATGTCGATTGTACATGCAGATATATTCATAGAATACTTCATCTCGTGAATGAATGCGATTTACTCAAATAATCTTCCACAACTAAAACTATCATCTAATATTATATACATGTAATACATGTAATGTCTGATCCCAGACATTCAAACCAGACATGGATCTAGATCATGCCACGAATCTCTACTCTCTAACATGCACCCGTAGAGATCATATTCCACTTTTTGAAGTTTTGACAGGGAACCTTATAAAGTCGAAAAAATAACGCGGGGAATATATTTCTTAGTTATTATCTGTTCCATAATAATGTACTTCGCTGTAGGTGAAGATCCCAACTCGAAATTGCATGCTTATCCTTGACGTTTGTGAGCAGATATCGCAATAAACATTTAATTAATTACCCAGGAGAACTTCGATAATTGTAAGCGAAGCAAAGCAAAATCGCTCACAATTCACTTAAATTGTAAAATTTCGAGTTGGGACCTTCACCTACAGTGATTTACAAATTATTGAGGAACAGATGATAACTAAGAAATATATTCCCAGCGTTATTTTTTCGACTTTATAAGGTTCCCTGTCAAAACTTCAAAAAGTTCACAGGTTTTGTACTGATGGAATATGATCTCTACGGGTGTTAGCCAGAGTAGAGATTCATGGTATGATCTAACCTGGATTTAGATGCGCATAGGAAACATAATATTATATCGTTTTGGTTAATTACAGTTGTAAGAACTTACCTGCTCCAACCCTTCAGAAGACCCAAACTCCGTGTGATCATTCACATTTCTTTGTAAAATATCCTATTAATCCGAAAAACGAAAGTCGAAAAACCCGACCGTCCATGGACGAAAGTACATCACATCGAAGTATAACATCAACAAAATCAGGAACACACTATGCGCTCAGGTCAATTGCATCAACAATTAATCGCTAGTCTCAACACACATATTCTACTCATTGCTCCTCATTTTCCATTGACACATAACACATAAGAGCATTTGAAGACCACTTCCCGCTTATTATATGACCCGCCTGCTTATAGCGGTGTGTGGATGCTGTGTACACTTCGACTTAAGTGTTCCATTTTTTACTTGTCCAAAACAAATATCCGTAATTACCTTTGTTTATGATGCAGGTAGGTGCGATCTGTAAGTGTGATTGGCCGTAAGAGATATATATCTTTTAGTTGCACTCAGCGCGTGTTGAAGTATATCAGAGCTTATAGACTGTGTTCGAATGATATCGCGGATTTCCGAGAACCTTTTCTTGTGCCTTGTGTAATATGCTATCAGATACACAAGGGTGGGGCTCAGTTGGAAAGTCGCATATCGCATTAGGCCACCATAAAACTTGAAAAACATTCATCGACTGTGTTCGAACGATATCGCGGGTTTCCGACAACCCTTTCTTGTGCGTTGTATACTGATATGCTATCGGATACACCTGGAGTTGGCTCAGTCGATTAGGTGCATAACTCATTGGGTCACCATAAACCACACACACAGAGGGATAGAGCAGCTGTGTATATTCCATGTATTCCCTCGTAAGGTGTGGATGCGAACCAGATTCGTATGTTTGGGCTAGTTGTCGTTTGCGTACCTTAGGGTCAACAATGGTTTCTATTTAAGAAATGGATGTTGATTTATATGCAGTCCATGGATTGTGGATGGAAGTTGGTATGGCACTAGAGGTGGACTGTCCCAATGGGACTAAGGATACCCCCGTGGCAGTCGAGAAAAACTGCAAACAAAATTGACCAATCGGCCGGCATAACAAAATTGACCAATCGGCCGGCATAACAAAATTGACCGGAACATGTAGGAATACAAGCTTGTACACAGTTCTGCATGTTGCGAAACTTTTCTAAGTCGAAAGAGGTGGATAATTCCACATAAAAAAGTCAGACGGACCTCATAATCGCAGGTGTACAGGTTCCATTGGTACTAAATATATGTGTCCAGTTTAAACAAACTTGACAGAAAAATGTAGGAATAAAAGATCGGACAAAATTATACATTACTATATAGCAGGTGACCCGACTTCGTCCGGGCTTTGACCTTGAATTGACCATTTTGAAGGTCAATGTCAGGTCGGGGTCACGATTTGACCCGTCCAAAACACTCCCCGGAGAAAATTACCCATCGGTAACAAATTTCGTCGAAATCCGTCCAGCAGTTTTCCCGGCCATAGCTAACAGACAAACAAACAGACAGAAGTCCCAAAATATATATTAGATCATTTGTGGGTACCCGTTTCAAGGTGAAGGTGACCTCGGGCGGAAAAACTGACCCGATGAAAATCTCCCCCATTCCTAGGAACCCCTAAGTACGAATCACACAACACGCTCATGTCTGGACACACACACGCTCTTTATCAACGACACTGTGGATACGAACGCTCTTTAACTATCACGCGATTAACCCATGAATTCCTATTGCTGTGGCGGGGGAATGGAGAAGGAGTGCTCTGACGTTCTCCAAAATAAACAGAAGTCCAAAAATATATATTAGATGAGAAAAATTCCCATGGTACTTAGTATTAAAATTTGACCGAAAAGTGTATGAATAAAAGCTCGGATAAAATTGTGCCCACGAACGGACGTCTGGACAGACGGACGGACAAGCTGATGTCACCCCCCCCCCCCCCCCCATATAATAAGCTTTTATCGTTCACTTTCAACGATTTTCTGATAGCGCGTACGTTGCGAGTTGCATTCAGGTATATAATAGGGAAACAAGTCACATGGCGCGATTTCAACCAACCAACGTCCTGCATTCGAGTGCGAATGTATGTATGGGTGTAAATATATATGCATGCGGATAAGTGATTTCCAAATGAAATTAAACGATATGTGCCGACGTCCCCACCAATTAACCTGACAACGTCGTGGTGTGGCATAGTGATTCAGACTAAAACGATTCATATCCAACAAAGCAACCAACCGGATAAAATCTTAACTATAGACCTGAAGTTTGCCTTTATAGTGCACCCTTTGGGGCAGCTGATCAACTTTAGCCAGTTGACTATTGTTGGCCAAGTGAGAGGTTGCGATTGTATGTGACCGATGAGATGCAGGAGATTGCATTGAGATTGAGAGGTTCGTAGTTCAATGATCGTGATCGGCGATCAATGCATGGGATTTGTATGAAACGGTGATATTTTGTCGACCATTTTGATTGATTGTCCAGTCGTAAGTCGGGATTTTTTTTACCCTGTGCCAATGCATTCTCTTATATATGCGAGTCGACCATATGTCGCCTCGCATATATAAGAGAATGCATTGACCTAACAATTTTTTACAATTTTAATAATTTTTTCTTGTATTCTTTAACAATTTTATAATTTTACCCATACAGAGCCCAAGACAAACATGAGCAGACGACACTCTTCTATATGCTTTACACTGACCAGCCATGCCAAATCCCATGCTTGATCAGAGAAATAAATCGAATTTAAATTGATTCGGTATCACAAAGTGAATGAATTTCTTCCAGTTTTACATGGTCGTTCCAGAAACATTTTTAAATATACAAATCAGAATGTTTGTATCAATTCTGGAGAAACCTGTCTTTTTACATACTAATAATTAGATTAGCATTTTGTATTTACTAAACTCGCGTGACAAACAAAGAAAATGTGTTTGATACATATAATATGTACAAGCTGAAAACGGCGCCATTTAAAAAAAAAGTTGGCGGCCATAATGAATATGTTGACCATTCTGATTGATTTGTCGGAAAGAAGCTTCAGTACTCCACACTGCTTATTCGTGCCAAATTGCATGCTTATATCACAAACTGAACGATGATGTCATAATATTTAACACCGAGTCAAGCTACTATATGAGAAAAGTGTAGTTTTGTGCATCCAGCGAGATTGTGGTGATGGTATTCTTGGACCACCTGATTTGCATCGAGTTAGATATAACAAAACACATGCTTTAAAAACACTTCTTCAGATATATCCGTTATTTAGCCAATATTAATCCTCGATTAATCTTAATTTATATCTATATTTGCGAATGTCTGTCTGTCTGTCTGTCTGTGTTCTATATAAATTCACAGGGGACCACCTATGGCACAATAGGGGTCTAATAGGGGTAACTGTTTACGAGCAAGATAATGGCGAGGGTTAGAATTTTCTAAAGTGACGCCGTTGTTGTCAGGGGCAGAAAAGGGAGAGGGGCGGAAACAAATTTGTCGTCGATTGCCACCAAACTTATATATAATCATCCCCGTAATATGAGGAATCCAATGGTGTGGTTTAAATATGTCAAAAGTCACGCCGTTCGCGTCAGGGATGCCCGGAAGGGGAGAGGGGCACCAAAATTGATCCAAATAATTTTAGCGCCGAATTCCACCAAATTGGTGCACATTATTCTGAGATCTTCTCCATGATACAAGGAATCTTATTGCGTGATTTAAAGACGCCAAATCGGTGTCGTTGGGATGAGAGATTGCGGGGGGGGGGGGTATGTGGGTACTAAATTATGATAAGAATTGGTTTAGTCGCCGATTGCCACAAAACTTATACAAATTCATCCCCATGGTATGATGTGTCTAATGGCGTGACTTAAAGCTGTCAAAAGTGGCGTCATTCGAGTCAGGGGTGCACTGAAAGGGAGAGGGGCACCAAAATTGATACACAATAGTTTTAGCGCCAATTTCCACCAAATTGATACACATTCTTACCCATGATATGAGTAATCTAATCGTGCGATTTTAAAGACGTCATATTGGTGCTGCTTTGGTGAGAGATGGGGGTGGGGTGAGGTGGGCACTAAATTTGATAAAAATTTGTTTAGTCGCGGATTAGCACCAAACTTACAAATAATAATCTCCATGATATCAGGAATCTAATTGCGTGGTTTAAAGGTGGCAAAAGTGGGGCCATTCGAGGCAGGGGTGCCTAGATGGTGAGAGGGACACAAACATTGATAAACAATATGTTTAGCGCCGATTTCCACCTGATTGATACATATTCTTCTCCGTGATACGAATAATCTAATCTGTGGTTTAAATGCGCCAAATTGGTGCCTTTTCGGTGAGAGATATGCAATGGTGGCCCTAAATTTGATACGAATTTGTATACTCGCCAATTTTCATAAATTTTATATATATTCATCTCTATAATGAGTCTTAGTGTGTGGTTTAATGATGTCAAAAGTGGCGCCGCTTGAGTCCGAAATAGGGACGGGAGGGTCACCAAAAACTTATAAAAATATGCTTAGTGCCAATTACCATCAAACACATACACGTTCTTCTCAAATGATACAATGAATCAAATAGTTGCGGATATCTGTCTGTGTTCTATATCTAACTTTAAGGGTACAATCGAGATGGCACCAAAGCGGCCTAACAGGGGTAACTTTTTACAAGTAAGATAATGGTGCGGTGTCAGGGGAGGGGGTATTTTTAGCGCAGATTTCGACCAAATTGATATATTATTCTTCTCCGTGATACGAGGAATATAAACGTGTGATTGAAAGACGGTGCCGTTTGGGTGAGAGATTGGTGGGGGGGGGGGGGGGGGTAATAACTATGATAAGAATTTGTTTAGTTGCCGATTACTACCAAACTGATATATAATCATCTCCATTACATGATGCATGCATGAGTCTAATAGACGTGGTTTAAATGTGACAAAAGTGGCGCGGTTCAAGCACGAGGGGAGTTGCACCAAAGTTGATACAAATATATTTAGCACTAATTCCACCCAATTGATGCACGTTCTTCTCTAATAATATGATGAATTAAATCACATTTGGGGTCGTTTGGGTCATGGGTGGCGAGAGGAGATTCACTAGCATTTATTGTTCAATTCGCCGATATATCCAACAAAGTTATATATAGTCATCTCCCAGGCCATCTCCATGTCTTTCTAAGGAGTTTTTGGCATTCCAATTTCACAATCTCGACAAATGGTGACCCAATTAAGTCACTTGAACAATTATATTTTCTCAACTGTCATATGTATATGGGGATGGAAATCAGGGCATTCCTATAATGATCTAGCAACACAGATACATAGAAGAAAGCATTAAAAGTATATTTATATCAATCTATTTAAGAGATACATATATTCATTCAAGCTGAGGGACCTTGAATCGTCAGAGGATTGCATATTATAATGGCTCATGTATATATTTTAACACGATTGAGTCTGTCCCATTCAATATAGTTTCCACAAAAAAAGTTACAAGATATGGAAATGTAGAGCAGGTCTGTTCAAAAATAGTGGTCACAGTGTGCAGTCAAATATGGTTACTTCTGAGATAAAGGAAAACGCAGTCCGTAGCACATGACTTTTCATGATCCCCCAAAAGTGACATCTGACAAGGGTATATCTGCCCGATACAGAGGATTTCTTTCATTTTTTAGAACAGACTCATCGCCTAACATAAACAACTCAAAATATCGCTGTGTCTGGCACATGTAGCTGCTATACTTGCATAACATCATTTCTTTTAAACTGAAAAAATATTAGCCAGTATATTTATCACCAGAACAGAGGAGCACCTGGACATATCTTTAAAACATCTGTATCTTCATGAAGATATGATGAACTAGATTGATTGATTGATACATCTCTATGTAAAACACAATATTGTCGTCTTTTATTTTTTCGAACTTATGCGTTTATGATGTTCATGTTTCATGCTATAAAGTTTGAAGTATACTCAGTTGTAAATAAATAAATACTTCTTTATTGGTGGGACGGATTAAATGCGATAAACAAAATGATAATCGCTCCGGCCTGACAAGGTGAGCCACTACTTATAAGCCATGTGTAAGAATCATGTTTTGTGATGCCATTTTGGATATACAATTTATGAGAATACGTGTATCACTTTGAGAGCAAGAGTATTCTCTATTCCCACCAAATATCCACAGAGGGTTTCACATCACTTTAACCTGGGCAACGCCGGGTAACCCTGCTAGTAATCTATAAAATCAATCTTAATATAAACACCTCAAAAATAGAAAGTCCCCCTTAATATATTCGGTAATATATTATGATATATTGGATGGATTTTGACTAAACGTTATGCAAATGTTTAGTGGTATCTGAGACACAATCTGTACGAGGCACCGTCCTGTGAGTTATGTTATGGCCGACTGAGCAGGAATTGAATGGAAGAGGGGTGCTTTTCAAAAGTTGCAAAACAGTGTGTGGACAGTCACTCAAGTGTTCCATTGTCCACACAAGTTGTTACTGGCTGTAAATTTGGTCCAACAGTCACACTGTGAGTCCACTTTAACATGCGTGTCATCTTCGGGACACAATGTGCCCGCTGCATGCCCAGGCCATTCAGTCGAACCACATTCCTTTGGAATGACACCTTGAAGTTTCATGCCGTGAGCAACACAATTGAAATCAGTCTCTTTGAAGCCATTTTTCAGTAAACCATGTTTCCCATCACGTAGGCCATTGAGGTACCAACAGATAAGGATGTTCCAAGTCCGTGCGAGAAGTGGGGGACCAAGGCACAGCCAAATGACTGATCACTCTACCTGTGTTTTTGCAAATTTTGAAAAGTGCCCCTCTTCCATTCAATTCGTGCTCACTCAGCCATATCTCACCTCACAGCACAGTGCTTAGCACGATTGATGTCTCTGGTACCACAAATCATTTGTGGAAAGTTTCATAAAAATTCAATTAAATATCTCAAAAAACATTACAGAATATATTAGGGGGGACTTTCTTTTTTAAGGTGTTTATCTTGATTTATTACAGTGATCCTGCACGCGTGTTCCCTGTGGTTGTGATTATATATTAAACAATAATCTACACACCCTCCGATTAAGCATTTACTTATAATGTAGTCTTGGTAATATGGATGTGTGTGGGCCAGATGTATCGAGAGAGATACATGTAGTGAGTATATTCGCTTAAAGGGACGGGTGGCCTTCGTTGTAGGTTATAATTAAGAAATAACATCAAATTATGATAATTTCCTCAAGAATATACTAATATAGTATTACATAATGATGACATGAATGCGATATTATTCACAAAACACGATTTTTGTCCGAGAAAATACAGGTCGACTGTTGTTTAGTTTTTCGCAAAAAGCGCAGTGGATTGTTTATAAGCAGTCACGATATTGCACCATTTCCTTATTTAGATTCGCGCGCTTTATACGTCGGTTGTAAAACCCCTAAGTTGGTGCGTCTACAATTTACAACTCACAATACGACTCATAGTAATAATCCGTATTTGGTATGTATTACCATATATATATGTAGGTTAGGACAAAATACTATAACTGGATTGAAAAATATTCATCTCTTTGCAAGAACAATACAATTATGTACACGTTTTCTGTCTGATCATTTCCCAATCATGAAGTAACGTGGATTAGCTTGATTTTGAACTGACAGCGTGTAGAATGGGTCGATTAAAAATAAAATTAGGTGTGATTTGAATGCGATTGTTGATTGCGCCAATAATTTTATCTACGCCTTCCACATGGCAACGGAATATTTTCATTGGACGATGTGGTAGCTCCAAGTGTTTGTCTATAGACAATCGGTTCCGTAACGTTTTTGATGTTTGTTTACATAAGCAAGGGTACAAACGTGACAATAACATGCAATGTACGCGATATTTACGATTAGTATAAGAACAATGTCTGTCTATTATATAACATTATTTCTGTTTATGGCGCTTTTAGTGGGTGTGACTATTTTAACACCTATAGCCACAGCGAAGGCCGCCAGTATACGACAGATATCTTAATCTGGCATGCGATAACCAAAATGTATAACTATTTTTATCAGGCAACAGCCATGCAGTGCACAATGGCACAATCAGATACTTTATACTTCTGATTTAGTAGAGTCGCTTATGTCCGATTTTTGGCTCCCGTGGAAAAATTAGTGACACATATGGAGACCATATTCATGAGCCAGTATAGTAAATCAATTGTGCATTACATTAGTTGCTTTCTAAAAATTGGACTTGGATCCTAACCTTGATTGTCTTCTTCGAAAGCGATTTAAAAGAAATTGGTATGAATTTTCGCCAAAAAATTACTTGTTTATTTCTAACTAGCTAAAATAGGCTCCCTACCTGGATAATTATTCAGCATCAGAGGGGCCTGTTAGAGGCCTGCTGACACTTTGTGCTGTCGCGCACATGGCAGACAGATTTATATATGAGAGACATAAAGAAAGGTGAGATAGCAAGGAAGAGAATACAAACTGTACACTGCTGCCGGCCTTCGCATTTCTAATGGTTATTATGGTATCTACCTGTTTTTCCCTCAGACTATATATTTCAAAACCACCTGATGATCTTGAACTCTATAATTGTTAGGTTCGAGCCATCGCAACGAGATCATCAGCCGCGTAAATGCATTCGCACTCAGAGAAAGGCCGGACGAATCTGGTCTGTAAAACAAACGCTATAGGCAAAAAGCGCCGGAATCTATCTCCTATCACATAGACGATGATGGATCTATTATGTTTCTATTACACTAAAGGCCACACTGACAGCTTTATTAATCAGTTGTGTTGTGTTTTGTGCTGATGATTTATTTAAAGGTGAAACACGCCCGTCTCTGCGAAACTTTCAAGATTGCATTATGTCAGAGCTCAATGTGTTCTTTAACTCTATACAACAAAAAGGTGCGAATCTTATATAATTGACCCTTTTAACATGATGAATTCCAAACCTAATGGAACTTTGGCTCGACGATAAAGTATTGTAGGGGTGATTTGGTACATGTACAACCACAGACTGCATGGTGTTTTCCGCTCATAGTGGGGCCAAGAACCAGTCTATTCAACAAGAGACATTGAGTGCGCGCAAATAAACAGACACGAGAGTCGCAAAAACAATGACAGATGACAGCTAGATAGCAATTATCATTCTCTAAGCAGTTCTATCAACTTTGAAACGAAAATAATTGTACTTATATTTCCATGAAATAGAAATTTAGACAGTTGTTGTCGAATTTCGCTCGGTAGACTGGTCCTTGTCTTTGTTCACCGAACAGTTGAAAACGTAGTAACCTGACTCTTTCTGCCATAGTAGGTCTATATCCATTTCTATCGCGATTTATATCATCCTGCCTCCTTAGTGAATTTTTGACGGGCTAGAAGAAAATTCCAATGATCGTCTCTGATAAAGAGCGTTTCACAAAAGCAGTCTAGACAATCATAAATCATTTCTAAATTATGCATGACCGTTTCACGGTACTCGTTTCAAACGTGAAACTGATAGATGCTTTTGTGGTTATTAACGAATGCTGCACCATATACAAATGATTCTGATTGCAACTATTTGTCTTATATCTTTTGCCACCTTAGTACAGTTTGATAAATTTTGTTTCAAATTTGTCCGTGTGTCTTTAATATCTACATAAATATCCAGTCCAAGATACAGGCAAATACCGTTTATTGTGTTACTTTACAAGTTCTATGTATGGCAACTGAAGCGGATTGTCTCTTCTTTTTTTCGTAGGTTTTGCAGAGTTATCTTTCTGAAAGGTCAAAGATACACAATCCGATTTGATGGTCCCCATATCATCAGATTCCAACAACAAAAGCAACAACATTTCTTGAAATGCCGCTTCAGTTATCAGAATCGATTAATTGCCAAAAAATAATGCTAACCACTGTCAACTATAGTATAAAATAGCCCAGGTGGTGAAAAATAACAGATTTCAAAAATCGATATCTGCATGATAACTTTTGAGCTCGACTCGATCCACCCCCCCCCCAAGTCAAAGAAATAGTCATGTATACAGGAGAGAGATAAATGTCCGCGCCTTTCCGAGCGAATTTGGCCACATATTTACACGCATAAGCGACCGAGGTTCGTTATTCCCACTACTTTCCTGTTCGAATCGGGTCAATTAGTATGGCACATACTTACATGTAGTATTGTGGACCTTTTGTACATTATATAGTCTTAGCGTGTGTCGTCTCATTGTCGATACATAATATAGTGAGAACATACAGTGATGCCCTAAATAATCGACTCACGGAGAGCGTTCCGATGAATGGCAACAAGCCATATTTCCGACTAAATTTTGAAAATTTACCCATAATTCTGCTGTGGTTAAGGAGTCGATTATTTAGGGCATTACTGTGTGTTCACCGATGTGGTGTTCCGGTGATTTGATCATCGTTTGGAAGAGAGACATCACGAATATTAAGAACCACAAATTCACTTAGCAACCTGTTGCACATATGAAATTACACTCATCTCTTTCCATCTACGATGTCTCAAGGTTTCCATAAATCATTACAACCATTGAGGCGGGGGCACGAAGTGCAACGCTTAACATCGGCGAAACCAATACCCATCAATCGCAGACGACCAGGTGTCTTTAACATCGCTCGATGAAAAACGAGTTCAAATACGTTCCAGCTAATTTGTAAGAAATCGTCGGGATGACGTGATAGTGTTCAGAGATCGAGAAAAAATGTTCGCGACAACGTTTTGTGAAAAAAAGTGGCTCGTCTGTTGAAACAATGATCTCTATCGATGAGTTGTGGTTTTGTGAGTTCGCTATCTTTGTATTTTGATGGGTAATCTACTGTTAGTCATCGTATGCTAACGATGCCGACCTGATATGGCTTGGTGTTCCTATGAATCACCAGGTTCGTTTCATCTTTGGGTTTTGCTCTATACCGATTCCAATACAGAAGTAATATAAGTATGCTGGCAGTACACTTTTACATATTTATTTTCTTTCGTAATATAAAAATAGGTCACTAAATTTGTTAATCTACATACTAATACAATTGAATTTTGTTTGTTTGTTTGTTTGTCTGTCGGGCTATGGGCAACCAAACGGCTGGACCACCGGAACTGAACATTTGTAGATGGGGTCAATTGACCCGGGGAAAGACATGATATATGTGCTGTTGACCTCACACGACTTAAAGGGGCACTACTAACATTTTTTAATTAAATGGTTGGACCCTGCTAGCTGGAAATTGGAATGCAAATTGACACGAGAATACCATTGGATGTGCCGCGCGTTGACCCTAAAGGGAACTAAAGAAAATTATATTATCATATTTGAGCAATAAAGAGCGCGCCTGATCAGCTTAGACGATATTAGGGAAATTGGCACACAGAGTCACTTGACCAGGGGCATATGACGGGATATGTGCAGTTGACTTCAGATTATTTAAAGGGAGACTAAGAATTATATTAACACAGATGATCAATGAAGCGCTTTATACTGAGCTCAGTATATGTGTGGGGGGAATTTGCACACAGAGGTAATTTGACATGGAGATTGTCATGGGATAGGTGCCGTTGGCCTCAGATGACTTACAGATACACTAACAATAATAATAGCAACAATGAGCGTTTATTATCAACTTAACAGATAGAGATAACTTTATCCGGAGAGTGTCATGCAATAGGTAGGGTTTACCTCGGGTGACTAATAATTAATTCAAATTACTTGAAGGGGCACTAATGATTTACTCATTCTTTACCAGAGCAACGCCGGGTAGCCCATCTAGTAATCGTATATAATATTTCTTTCTATGGTCCCAAAAGTCTGAGTGAATATATGTATTACTACTAAAGGGGATAAAATGGAGCCCCATTTCCTACAGTTGTTTTCGCGTGACGATCGTTTGTTTAATTTTGAGAGAGCAAGTCGGTTTTTCAGCGCTAATTTTCCTCGTATATGTCAGATTTATGGAGGCACGGACTCAGTGTGATTGTTCAGTACATGGGCGTGAACAATTCTCATTTCTTATTGAGATGACCATGTAGGGGCCTACCGATCGGAAGGGCACATTGAGATGTCCCTCAACTCAGATAAGTATGCTAGAAAACCGGTTCAGATTTTCGGGTTTCAAACCCGCGCCAACCCCAGACTGCGATGATCTTATCCACGACATGTAACCACCTCGGCCACGTACGGGGACATCCTTCCACAAGACAGTCAAAGACTGTGGGGTCCCCCACCAGACTGCAAAGACTGATAAGACTTTGACTCTGGAGACCACAACAGTCAGAACTTTTCATAATCACTTTAAAAGAATTAGATCTAAACATGCAGGATATGTGGCTAGAGAGGCTTCATGGGTGTAGATCAGTGAATATCTACTTTTAAATTACCAACTGGACACTACTGATCACCCCCCCCCCCCCTCCTCCGCCAGCTCAACGTGTCCCCTGCCTACCAGGCTCCAGACTCCCAAGTCTTAGGTTGGAATTTCACAACCGACATCTCAAACTTTCTCAATTGTTGGAAATTTCCAATCTCACAAGCGCCTTTTTATAAAACCATTTAGACATGTTTAAAGCCCAATTATCCATGGACCCAAAATCACTATATGTATGTCAGATTAATCAATCAGGTAGTTCCAATGTAGATGTTTTAATGAATTTTGTATTTTAATGATTTTATTAGACACAAAAGTCTTAAGTCCCCATAGCCCCGTCATTTCTTAACGGGTTGACCTCATGTTAACAAATCTGAATCTCAGTCACCAAAGGATCCTCCATACTATATCCAAGCTAAATAGTCCAACCTCTCTTGAGAAGACATTTTAAGTATTACTATAGAGACATACAGTTATGTCCCTGGTGACCCCATCCTAATAAATTTGAATCCCAGACAGCAAAGAACCCTTCATACTAAATATCAGTAAAATAAACCTGATGGTCCGTGTGAAGGAAGCATATTAAGAGGAAAAATGTCCTTTGCTTGGCCCCTATTTGACCAGGTGACCCCATTTGAACAAATCTGAACTACAGTCACCAAAGGACCCTTCATACCAAATATGAACCCATTCAACCTAATGGTACATGAGAAGTCGTTTTTAAGAATTACTATGGAGGGCAAGAGTTATGGCCCTGACTTCACAACCATTTGACAGATTGACCTCATTTGAACAAATCTGAATCTGAGTCACCTAGGGAACATCCACACCAAATATGAACCCATTCAGTCTTATGATCTAGAGAAGATGTTCAAAGAATTGTTGACAGATGGATGGACGGACAGACAGATGAACAGGTGACAGATGAGAAGTGATGACTATAGCTTCGTCTCAGGTGAGCTTCAAAATAACATTTAATTGAACAAATCTGTCAATCACCCCCAACACTGTGGGGACATCCCTATGAGAATATGACATACATGATTTATTTGAATGCCTGACTACATTAGCTTAACAAAATTCACATGACCTTGAAAGCCAGTGCATTCTCTGGGAATAATTCCATTCATGAAACCATCAGCTACCAGTATGTCTTGAGGAGAGGTGTTGACATTTGATAATTAGGTTTTAACGACGGCACAACCAGCTTTGTGATACTCCTACAGCTGTGATCAAAACAAGGATTTGAATGGGGTGAACTAGGCAGATATAATATGGTATGGTACAGCGTGGTGTGGCAGGGACAGGAGGTGGGGTGGGGAGGGTGGGGTGGGGTAGCTGTGATGTCTAAAACAAAATCAAAGGTAAAAATGCAAAAATGTTATTTTTATTTTAGAGTTATGTCCCTGGATCTGCCCCTATTTGACCCAGTGATCCCATTTGAACAAATCTGAACACCAGTCATCCAAGGACCCTCCATACCAAATATTAGCTAAATCGGCCCAATGGTTCTGTCTGGACAAGTCGTTGTAAGAATTACTATGGAGGAATAGAGTTATGGCCCTGGTTTCGCAACTATTTGACCCAGTGTCCTCATTTGATCACATCTGAATGAGAGTCACCTAGGGAACATCCACACCAAATATGAACCAATTCGGTCCTACGGTTCCAGAGGAGAAGTTGTTCAAAGAATTGTTGACGGACGGATGGACGGACGAGGAGTGATGACTATAGCTCCACCGGAGACTTCGTCTCAAGTGAGCTAAAAAGGAAGCCCTTTCACCGAGAGTTGGGAAGCTACGTCTGAACATGGATTCGAATATTGACATAGAACGGATCTATCATTATATAATTGGAACAACATGCACACTGCACTTACTCCGAAATTGTATCTGCGACCATATATACGATTACAGGGCCATCGATCGGAGTGGCACATTGAGATGTCCTCAACTCAGAAAAAGCTTGAAAACCGGTCCCAAATTTCGGCCATGCATGTCGGTGTTCAAACCCGCGCCTCGTCTAGCCCAGTAGGTACATGGTTGGAAAATTAAATTATCAGAACTTTGCCCAACTAATATTGCGTCAGGCATAAGATTCCTATGTAACTGGCCAAACTGTTAAACACCCCCAATGGCCAAGTTTTCAGCTACCGGTTAACAGCGGACAAAAATGCCGTCAATACATGTATATAATCGACTATCTGACCTGGTAAAACACTTGAGCCATGTTGTGAAATGTTTGTTACGGTCGGACGGAGGTATCCACTATATATCCAAATGAGGGCTCCAGGGGGTGCTGATGGATTCAAATTTGAAAACCAAGATGGCTGCTGGCAGCCATGTTTTTCAACAAAATTCAGAATTTTTTTATGGCTCCCATCTAATGGTCACCCAGAAGACTCCATATGAAGTTGGTGACGATCGGTTCGAACTTGGCCTGTATCATTAGCTGGGAAATACATGTACACATACCAACTTTGGTTGACATCCAAACAAATAATCCAAACTGGAGTTATTGGTCAGAAACCAAAAATTTAACGGACAGACAGACCGATTACATAATACAATCTTTTTTCAAAAGGGAGTGTAAAAAACACACTTTTTGTATAGAACTTCTTCATGTATAAATCGCATATTTGAATCGAAGTCGCCGCTCTTTTCCAATGTTTCAGCAATAAATTAAAATACGTTTTTGCATTGAAAATGACCTATTGGTGAACACGCAATGAATTTACTCTGATCGTTGATTGGTTAAACAGGCATCACATGTAATTTGTGTGCTCTGAAGTCACTTCATAATTATTGTTAAATATAGGAAAAGAGTGGCGACGCGGATTCAAATATGCGATTAATTTGGGCAGACTAACATTAGATCTGTCGATACATGAAGAAGTTTTGTACAAAAGGTGGGGTTTTATCGAGTTTGAAATGGATGGTATATTTTATCCTGTGATAAAGAAGACCCAGGTGACGGTGCTCTCCATGAATTTTTTGTTATGCATCTGTTTTCGAAGTTTTGGAACAGTTTATCCTAGAATTGTTTACTATAATTGGAAAATATAGCTTTAACTCGATCAGTTGGCATTGGAATTTTAAGAATCGGTTCCAGTGGGGGGGGGGGGGGGGGGGGGGGGGGTGAACAAAAATTTTCCGGCACGTATGCCGGGGTGGGTGGGTGGTCAAAGCCACCAACAAGCAATTTTTTCCGCAACTAAAAAACAATTTCCTGCTTGTTTTTTTTAGTGTTTTGGCAATGAGTTGGGCTTCAAAATCACTTTGAATGAGAGAAATAATGTAATTCTAACTGGTAAACTGTTATCATGTTGTATTTTGTTGCAAATTTTGAAATCCAAGATGGCCGCTGGCAGCCATGTTTTTTTGGCCGAATGACCTCAAAATGACTCTTTCCTATTTGCATGTCCATGTTAACATCCATGATAAATAGTATGCACAGAAATTCATATACAACTGTTTACAGTGAATCCCCCCCCCGCAAATCTGTTTTAGTGTTAAAAGGGGGGGGGGGTGGGTGTAAAAAAATGGTCGGGAAAAACTGCTGAAAACGGAAAAATATTTGGCGGTGGGGGTGGATGGGTACAAAAAATGATCGAAAGGGAAAAAATGCCATACGTGCCTGAATTTTTTTCCGACCCCCCCCCCCCCCCTGTCGGTTCAGGCATTTTTTTGAATAAAGGCTGTTAGAAGTGAAGAGGTATCCGAATATGTGAACACCCTTGTAACATATGATATCTATAGCGACGCCTTTTGTAAAGTTTTATATTTAAATATTTTTTATTATATAATTTTACTTGTTTTAAACGACACGCCCCTGTGGATTACCGTATATGTTTGGTGCGGAATTGTGTGGGCAAAATTAACGCCGTGCAATAATACAAAACAGTCAATGACTGTGGGTCGCTCACCAGACTGTAAAGACTGAGAAGACTGGGACTCTGATGACTACCGGTTCAACAGTCAATACTTGACAAAATCACTTAAGACAAGTAGTTCTAAACATGGATATAACTGGAGGTTCTCAGATGAGCAGGGCTCTTCACCTTGAACTTTCTAATTGCACACCACTGACAAATCTCCAACCTCTTACAGTTTAAAGAAGACAACCATCCCGGTACCACAGTACTAAGTTCACAAAAATCCTTTTCACACCCCTCTTAGGTTGAATTTTACAACTGGTACCAGTCCTTCGAGCTCTTAAACTTTTGAAAATTACCAACCTGACACCCCATTAAGTTAAAATTTGTGGCCAATTCTGTCCAACAGTTTAACCTGAAGTAGGAACATATGGACTGTTGATTTAAAAACATACATGTTGGAAAATCAAACCAAACTATGATAACAATTCTAACCTATTTTGGTGTGAACATCTAATCTACAACTAATGTTGTATCAGGTATGAAATTTTCAACTGGTTAAACTTTGATCAAAGTACATGTAGGGGGGGGGGGGGTCAAAACTCCACCCCATCTAGACTCCCTCCCCATTGCCTCGCCAGGCTGCCTATAAATCAATATTATTATACCAGTACCAAACAACATAGAGGAGAGTTATCTCTGCCCCTATTAGAACAAATGTGAAACCCCAACTATGAGATCCATTCATCTAGTAATATCAATATACCCCCAATATCCAATATACACCCAATTTTTCTTTGAAAAATCAGGGCATGATTTCACCTGGAAAAGTGGTGGTTAAGAAAATGAAAGTGTCAATGACACTGTAGCTCAACTTTGTAAAGAAGGTAATTTTTTTGTGATGAGCAATGAATAGAGAGATTAAAAAGGAGTGTAAAAATGAGCAGTAAAGAATTTAGTCACACAGAGAGTAAAATCCAAGATGGCTGCTGGCGGCCATGTTTTTTGGCTGAATGACCCCAAATTGACTCGTTCCCATCTACATGTTATTGTTAACATCGATGACAAATTTCATGATGATCAGACCAAAGGTACGACCTGTAGCCCGTGCTAAAGGATTTAATCATACAAAGAGTAAAATCCAAGATGGCTGCTGGTGGCCATGTTATTTGGCCGAATGACCCCCAAAATGACTCGTTCCCATCTACATGTCAATATTAACATCCAATGACAAATTTTATGATGATCAGACTAAAGGTACGACCTGTAGCCCATGCTAAAGGATTTAGTCATACAAAGAGTAAAATCCAAGGTGGCTGCATGCGGCCATGTTTTTTGGCTGAATGACCCAAAATGACTCGTTCCCATCTACATGCCATTGTTAACATCCTTGACAAATTTTATGATGATCAGACTAAAGGTACGACCTTTAGCCCGTGCTAAAGGATTTAGTCATACAAAGAGTAAAATTCAAGATGGCTGCTGGCAGCCATGTTTTTGGGCCGAATGACCCCAAAATGACTCGTTCCCATCTACATGTCAATATTAACATCCATGACAAATTTCATGATGATCAGATAAACAGTACGACCTGTGGCCAGTGCTAATGGATTGAATTTTGAAATCAAAGATGGCCACTGGTGGCAATGTTTTTTGTCCGAATGACCCCAAAATGACTCGTTCCCATCTACATTCCAATTTCAAAAGCCATGACAAATTTTATGATGATCAGACTAAAGGTACGACCTGTAGCCTGTGCTAAATGATTTAGTCATACAAAGAGTAAAATCCAAGACGGCATGCTGGCGGCCATGTTTTTTGGCCGAATGACCCCAAAATGACTCGTTCCAATCTACATGTCATTGTTAACATCCATGACAAATTTTATGATGATCTGACCAAAGGTACGATCTGTAGCCCGTGCTAAAAGATTTAGTCATGCAAAGAGTAAAATCCAAGATGGCTGCCATGTTTTTTGCCCGAATAACCCAAAATTACTCGTTCCCATCTACATGTCAATATTAAAATCCATGACAAATTTCATGATGATCAGACGAACAATGCGACCTGTGGCCCGTGCTAATGGATTGAATTTTGAAAACAAAGATGGCCACTGGTGGCCATGTTTTTTGTCCGAATGACCCCAAAATGACTCGTTCCCATCTACATTCCAATTTCAACAGCCATGACAAATTTCATGATGATCAGACTAAAAGTACGACCTGTAGCCCGTGCTAAAGGATTTAGTCATACAAAGAGTAAAATCCAAGATGGCTGCTGGCAGCCATGTTTTTTGCCCCAATAACCCAAAAATGACTCGTTCCCATCTACATGTCATTGTTAACATCCATGACAAATTTTATGATGATCTGACCAAAGGTATGACCTGTAGCCCGTGCTAAAGGATTTAGTCATGTAAAGAGTAAAATCCAAGATGGCTGCTGGCGGCCATGTTTTTTGGCCGAATGACCCCAAAATTACTCGTTCCCATCTACATGTCAATATTAACATACATGACAAATTTCATGACGATCATGACTAACAGTACGGCCTGTAGCCCGTGCTAATGGATTGAATTTTGAAATCTAAGATGGCCGCTGGTGGCCATGTTTTTTTTCCGAATGACCCCAAAATGAATCATTCCGGTACAAATGTTGATGTCAACAGCTATGATAAATTTCATAATGATCCGACCAAAGGTTCGACCTGTAGCCTGCATTGTTGACGCCTTACGCACACACGCGCACACGGACGACGGACGACAAAGCCATGGCAATAGCTCAAACTTTACAAAGTAAAGTTGAGCTAATAATATTGGAAAATCTACAACTAATGTTGTATCAGGCATGAAATTTTTTGGTGTGAACATCTAATCTTCAACTAATGTATCAGGCATGAACTTTTCAACTGTTTAAATTTTGATTAAAGTAGGGGGTCAAAACTCCATCTCCTCTGTACTCCCTCCCCATTACCTCAAACATTGCCCCTACCCAGGCTGCCTAGAAATCAATATTATTATACCAGTACCAGATCCATTCATCTAGTAATATCAATATACCCCCCAATATTCAATATAATCCACCCCCATTTTTCTTTGAAAAATCAGGGTATGATTTCACCTGAATAAGTGGTGGTTAAAGGTTTACTGTACGCCAAATGTTGTTGTTGGTTTCTATAGTCTCCGAGTCTGAGAATAAGGTAACACTTTTTTCATTATTTGAAAGTCTGTTGAGTACGAAGTAGTGTTACGGATGACAAATTTACTACCGGAATGCAAAAATACAAATTGTCGTTGTCGAGTAATTTTTGTACAGTTTTCAACCAAATGAATCAAATAAAAGTTATATTATAGACATACTAGTCCCATATAATCATTTAAGTTATTGTATCGTCGCTAGTCAGTGAGTGGCTTGAGTGTTCTCCCCGTATCATCATAATATTTTAAGCGATCGTGTGTGCGATCGGTTTAACAAGCCAGTATCCCTCATTTACTTTATTTGATTACGCAAATTCGTAATTTTATTGACGCCATTTTATGGCTCCAGTCATAAACTCAATTTATATCAAATTATTAACTTTTAAGATAGCCTATTAACCTGAGCGTTTACAGAATACATCTTCGACTCAAATTACTTATGTTTCTATATATTATCGATATTAGATCGTTGTTGTCACCGGAAATTTAATGAAAATGGCGTACAGTATCCCTTTAAGAAAATAATATTGGAACAGCTCAGCTTGTATTTAGTGTGTCTGACCTTTGCAGATTCAGGTCCCCAAAAGGTGAATTTAATGACACTATTCCGCAAGGTGGGCTGGCATCACAGAATTCACCCTCTGGGGGCCTCTTTTACTAAAAATGACCCCATTTGAACAAATCTGAACCCCGATCACCCAAGGTCCCTCCACACCAAATATAAGCTATATAGGGCTATAGGCCCAATGGTTCTTGAGAAGAAATTGTTTTAAGAATTACTATTGAGGGAAAGAGTTATGGCCCTGGCTTTGCACCTATTTGATCTGATGAACTTATTTGAACAAATCTGATTGTGAGTCACCAAGGGAAAATGCACACCAAAATATATAAACACATTCGGTCATTAATATGGAGAAGAAAACAATTGTTGATGGATGCATGGATAGACATCCCAACAGACAGGGATAGAAGGACCACCTGACAGACAGAAGACAAATACAATCCAATATACCCACAAATTTTTCTTCACCTGGATAAGTGGTGGTTAAGAAAATAATATGAAACAGCCAAGACTGAATTTAGTTTGTCTGACATTTGCAGAATGAGGTCCCCAAAAGGTGAATTTAATGACACTATTCCGCAAGGCAGGCTAGCATCACCAAATTCACCCTCAGTCTGATTAGGCCTCAACTGCCATGGGAAACCTAGAAACAGATTGAAGTTCTACAGTTGAAGTTGCTGATGCACACCCATTGAGCACCTCAATTATGCATTTAATCTTCTGCAAATTAGGGGACATAGAAACTAAACAGAAGGGAAAAAGTCAAAAAGTAACTAAAACAAAATATCAATTTGATACTCAAGATACTTCCCAGAAGATGAGGCCTAAGCAGAATGAGGTCCCTGGATGGTGTATTTGGTGATGCTAGCCTGCTGTACAGGGTAGCAACATTAAATTCACCCTCTGGGGACCTCATTCTGCAAATGTCAGACACACTAAATTTTAATTTGATTATAACAAGCACCATTGCTAGTGTTGTTTACACAAACCTGTCCAACAACATTCTAATCTCTTAAAATCTGTCATTCTGATCTCAATTAATGACCTGACTTTGTCTCTCTGATGCTACCAGACTGAGTCTTCTGGCAGTTATAATACTGGCAGGTATACTAGTAACAAGAGGTACGCTGTCTGCCCAGCGGTTGCTGAACAATAATGCAAAATGTTTGTACAGACGGACGGACATACGTACGTACGGAGACGTCGACTATATACCCGCCGACTTCAAGTCGGGGGCATAATAACTGCTTCTGGTGAGAGGTAAGTTGTGTTATGATATTGGGTGAAGGGGCTTTGGTTGTGGGCACGGTGGGGGCCTGGGTCATGTGTGGGGGGTGATGGAAAGTTTCTGTGATTTCATTAAAGATTAAAGTTTCATAACTCTGAGGATGTTAAAATGGTGAAGAGTTTTTCAATTTTAATAACATGATTTAAATAAAAAAAAAATTGTGTGTTAAATTGAGCAAGGAGTTAAATCTGAATTTTTTTGTTTTTGTTTTGTTTTAGTTATGTCCCTGGTTCTGCCCACATTTGACCCAGTGACCTCATTTAAACCCGTCACCCAAGGACCCTTCGTACCAAATATGAACCCATTTGACCCGATGGTACAAGAGAAGAAGTAGTTTTAAGAAATACTATGGAGGGAAAGAGTTATGGCCCTGTCTTCGCAACTATTTGACCCAGTGACCTCATTTGAACAAATCTGAATGTCACCTAGGGAACATCCACAGCAAATATGAACCCAATCGGTCTTATGGATTTGGAGAAGAAGATGTTTAAAGAATTGTTGACGGACGGATGGACGGACGAGGAGTGATGACTATAGCTCCACCGGAGACTTCGTCTCAGGTGAGCTAAAAAGCAATGAATTTGGATGAAAATAGCCTCATTTCTTTCAGTGTTCAAATTGAGATTTTGTAGTCAGGTTGTATGTGATAAAACACGGGACCTAATGTTTACTTCTATCGATAACACTATGACTTAAAGATGCATAACCCGAATTAACGCTCCCAAATGACTATTTCTTTGGCTTCGGGGGTGAAAATATTTGATTTGAGTCGCGGAACCCACCCATCAAAGCTCAGAGTGATCAGATATTGATTTTTTAAATTTGTTATTTCTCGAAATGTGTAATTAGTTGTGGCCCAGAAACGAGTCGTCAAACCGATTGTCTCAGACAAAATTGCAGATGAAGATGGATAACTCTAAAATCAAGTGGTAATACGGCCAAATTTTGTGATAGGCAAGTAATGATACACAGTGATATTTCATTGAACAACATGTTGATAATCTTTTGGTGAAATTTTATCCCATAGTTGACAGTGGTTAGGATTATTTTGAAGAAATGTTGTTGTTGTTGTAACTTGATGATATGGGGACCGTCTGATCGGATTGAGTACCTTTAATATCAGCAGCGTTGAAAAAATGCACTTCAAAAACAGGTGTATATCCTACGAGAACCAGATTTGGGACTGTACCATATCATTCAAGTGATTACAAAGTGTGATAATATCAATCTGTATCCAATTGTTCACAATGGATGTTGTGAATAAATGATGATGGTTTTCTAGTTTTGTTAAATTTGATGCTGTTCCCATAGAGACAAGATAGTAGACTACAGTAATTACTCAATGAATTTTAATCTAGTGAATAACCTTTCATCAACAATGATAATGATGCTACATACATGATTTTAGCTTTGAGATCAGAGAAACAGAACAAACAGTAAACAACACATAAAGCAATTGCAGTCATGCCTCTATGTGGTTAATGGTTATGTTACAGTAAAATATTATCAGTTATTATGCATACTTTCAGTCATTTTAGCATGTTCAAAATGTGCCTCCAAATTTGGTACAGGGAGGTTGAAGTCGGGTATAATTTTTTTCAAAAGCTGGGTAACCAACAAACCAAAAATCTTTCAGTCATTACATATCTTCCCTAATTCCATTAGTCATTATACTTAACATAAACTAACGCAACTGAAATGCAATAAGCATTACAAACATATATGTATTCACATTTAACTGAAATGCTTTGAATAGATGACGTTCTTTTTGGTCGTTGTTTCATTTTCACAGCTCTAGTGGATCACAAACTATTAGTAATTTAGGACCAGCTCACCATGTTTTATATTCTTCGTTCAGTAACTTTTAAGGCCACATGGCGGTTAGGGCCCCATAATACACCTAATAATATTCGCTTTAGAATTTATCCCAGTATCGAAATAGGTCATGGAATACCTGAACTACCTTTCTATGAGCATTATATGTCCCAGAAAGATGCATTGAAGTAATAAAAAATTCAACTTTGAACACAATGTTCGGGGCTCACGAAACAAAAATGGTGCCATTTGTATTAATCAAAATTCTGGAATAAAAAACGGAGTGTCTGGAAAAGGTCTGTTGCGCTATCTTAACATGAAACTATTAAAAAACTTCACGCACTGCTTTCTTTTCATTTTAATCATCAAAATTATGTAGTACCATAAAAGTTTGAGAGTGACAACAGTTCTAGATTATCTTCCCGTGGTCTAGAGTTGAATTGTTTTTGCGACTGCCAACTAAAAAAATTGAACTGCACAAAAGAGACGATTTGAAATTCACCCAAAAAAAATTAGAAACAAAACACATATTTTCAGTACAATATCGTACCAAATTTTTGAGATTCGAACGAGCCATGACCTTTTTAAGAGAACTGAGAGATGCATAAACAAAATTATAATGGCAGGAAGAAATGTTGCTCATTCCAGATCAATGCAGATTTAAGTTAACCCTTTGTTTACTGAAAGGATTCTCCCAATCAGTTATAAATGTATACACTGGAATGGTCTACTATTCATTTGGTGGGATGTTAAACAATATAAGCAGATGACAGACAAGCAAAATGATAATACAAGTGCAGAAGGATTCCAATTAATTGGTGAGAAATGTTCAGATAATAAGTCCATTGTCATTTGTTGAACTTATTATCTTAACATTTCATAAAGGTACTACGAATTGTCAACGAATATATAGTAAAGAAAAGAATTACATTGTCTAAACTGATGCTCATAATTCCATTTATTATATATCATACCAATAATTTTAAAATTCAGTTAGTAAATATATTAACTGATAGAATCAACGAATATACATGATACCGGTAACTGTAATTTTAGTCATTATATACATGTACGCATAATAACTGATTATACCTTTTAACTGTAATATATATACAGTAATGCCCTAAGTAATCGACTCCTTAACCACAGCAGAATTATGGCAACAAGCCATATTTCCGACTAAATCCTGAAAAGTTACCCATAATTCTGCTATGGTTAAGGAGTCGATTACTTAGGGCATTACTGTATAACATCTTCATGATAATAGGAGATTATAAAGAGTTTGACAGAGGTTCTGACTTGGCTTGTACCTGTAACCTTGTACCCTTCCCTGACTGGAGCTTCCTGAAATCTTGCGAAGACCCTGTGCCAATGCATTCTCTTAGATATGCGAGTCTCCCATAGGGAGCTTCACATATATAAGAGAATACATTGGCCTAATAATAGTTACCTTGATCTTGTAAGCCAATGCATTATCTTATATATGCGAGGCTCACATATATAAGAGAATGCACTGGCACAGGATCTTTAATGCTGCATCAGTGCATTTCCCATCATGAAAATGTTAATGTGCTTACAAACGCGACATTAGGATACACAGGCAATGTCTTGTTGTTACAAAGAATGAATGAGTTTTGCTGGTATTTATACCCTGGTTACCAGACCTGTTAACCTCACAAAATATTTTCCGGGAGATTGGTCACGATTTTCCGTGAGATCGTGATCATCATCCGGGAGATTTAACAAAAAATTATTCTTACAGATTCCTTTTGCATTTTCATAATTTTGACAACAGAAATAAAACAAATATGATCAGCTATAACACAGAAACATACAAGTTTGATGGCAGGAAATATCGTAAGCTACCGGATTACGTATATCAATATTAAACTGTAAACTACTTTCGATTTGATTTATATCTCGCGAGATTTCAAATGTCACATTAAAAAGTAAAACTCAGGAACGGATTCTGAAAGTTTAGAGCCAGAACATGTGCTTCTTTTGAATTATATCAGACCAATAAACTTTAATGGTAGTTTCATATAACCTCAGGCAGGGTTTCCGTCAGGCCGGCTGCGGGTCCGTCACACGGACCCATTCCCCTCGCAGACGATCTGTTTGATTCATACATGTACCAAAAGTCAGTAGCAATATGTCGTAAAAAAATCCGGCTGCAACGGGAGTTCGGGGGTTTAAACAGAATACTGGTGAAAAGGCGGGTCAAATAGCGACATTATAGATACAGCGTAATACATGTCGCGGTAACTTCAAAGAATGCCGGACTGTTGAGTGCGGATATTTTTGTGCACGGGATTCCATGGATGAAACTACTCAGACTCGAAGACCCCGTGCTATCGTACGATTACATAATTGGATCAAAGAACACCAAATTGCTGAGTCGGGTCATTTTTATGCACGGGATTTTCGTGGATGAAACTACTCAATGTTGATCATTTATCTTATTGCTGTATTATCATTTGTTTTGAGTTCGATGTAAGTGAAGTTCCTGAAAAATACATGTGATTCTCTACGTGTGTTGATTATTATGCGTATATTGCCATGCATACTTAACAAAATTCCAAAGTGATTTATTTCACAATAATACGGAACCTGTACCAAATCAGTCTTTATAGCGGGAATTCATAGTGACAACACCATTCATTTGAGCCATATTACATGCATGGAGGATAAACACGAACACATACCCCCCCCTCCCCCAATATGGAGATAAAGTCAAAGTACGGTCAATAATAGTTTCGTTGTCCCGCCTGGGTCCCCGAGCACATTATCAACGACGCACATGTTCACATTTCCCGCCAAAACGCAACTATATTTTATAACACGTTGGCTAAAACTCTGTTCTATAGCTGCGGTCGTCAACTGTTGTTGGACTAATACAGATTATTGAACAAGCTACGAGTTCCGAATGAAATATTTCGCTACCATTCGTATTTCGCCGCTATAAATATCTCCTGCAGTATGACGTCACATATGGCACAAATAGTTTTACGATTGACAGAATATATAATCCTGTCAGTTTCATTTTCACTGACGCTACTTGAAATTCTAAGAAATACTCTCCTTGCTAGATATTATTGGTCAATGCGTAGATGCTTTTTAGTGTTTAGATTCATTATACCTGTTGGAATCTTACTGTAAGTTATAAATTTGTAAACACTGTAACTCACAGCTCGTTCATTTATATAGTCTTCAATCAGACGGCAGTCTTACGTACGTAATTACATGACTAATTATTTGGATACCATCAACAGAATTAATGCACCCACGGAAATGATCGACTTGCATAATATACGTAGCTTTGGATTGCTTTGTGGGACACTCAGGTGCAAGAAAATGGCTACTTTTCAGTGTCAAATAACAATTTTCGCCCGACAGGACGAACCATATGTCCCATGGTCGTCCCGTCGCGTTATGTCTTTCCCCAATACGGACTCATTAATTTCCCCCTGGCGGAAACCCTGCCTCAGGGCTTATCTCTAGTGGGTTGCTAATTGAGAACAGGTCACCTTTGTTCTGTCTGGTGATCCGGTTCAATAGAACTTAGGTGTTTGTTGTTTTATTCTCCGGTGCCCCTGCTGTGCAACAATGTTGATTTTTTTTACCCCAGATTAATCATGGGTGTTAATTGCCACAATAATGTGGCAATCCGATATCAAGGATGTGTTGATAGCCTGTCTACTGGTCAAATAGATAAAATAAAGAGAATATTTTTTGTGATTTTCTACAGTAGCTGAATCCGGGAGATTGTCATGCCTGTCCGGGAGTGCGGGAGATCGTGCTCAAATCCGGGAGTCTCCCGCAGAATCCAGGAGGGTTAACAGGTCTGCTGGTTACACATATGCACAATACACAAGCTTTGTACATCGCTTTGTTCATGAAAATCAACATTAACATGAAGACATCATACTATGAAATATAGTATTGCTATCACATGATATATTAACCCGTTCATGATGGGAGCTGCGCTGGTGCGGCATTAAAGATCCTGTGCAAGTACATGTACATTCTCTTATAAATGCGAGTTTCCCATAGAGAGCCTTGCATATATCAGAGAATACACTAGTGGGGGGGGATAATTACAGGAAAACATAAAAATCGTTCACTTTGTGATAGAAGCGCCAAACTTTCAGAATTTGTTAAGTGGTTGGTGAGTATCACTAAACTGGCTGGTTCCAGATTTTGGAGGTCACCTTGACCTTCAATTTGACCTTGACCTTTTTGAAAATCTCAGTTTTTGGGTTGGGTGGTTTATGCTATCCTTTTCTTGTGAAAATCGCATCTTCTCACAGATTTCTCAACACAATTATAGTTGGGAGGTGACCACGGTTCATTTGGGCCAAAACATATCTAAATTATCATAAGATGGCCGCCAATATGGCCG
Organism: Siphonodentalium dalli; assembly: GCA_032622095.1. Lineage (NCBI taxonomy): Eukaryota > Metazoa > Mollusca > Scaphopoda > Gadilida > Siphonodentaliidae > Siphonodentalium > Siphonodentalium dalli. Next base: position 138,096,867 of record CP136062.1, on the reverse strand, counting down.
CCGGAAGTTGAAAATATGACATTTTTTCACAAATATCTTCTAGTTCATTTCCTGCTGTTTGGAACTGGTTGAGTAATGCAACTTTATTTTGTGTTTTGTATATTAACCGATCATTGGAGCAATTAAATATGCAATTATTGGGGCCCTAACCCCTTCCAATCCGTCAAAAATTCGATTTTACAGAACGCGGTACAAAATTTTACAAAAATATCACAATTGGGATTCTAGTCATATTTCAACTAGAAATGAAAAGAAAATTGTAATGCAAGTGAGGCATATCATTACCTATAAATATTCCAATTCTCTGGAACCAAAAATCTTACCTTGGCTCAAAATGGCTGCCAAAATGGCCGCCAAAATATGGAAAATTGTAAATATTGCACCAGGGTGTCATGCAATTGCTTACAAGTTGTGGTTGATGTATAACATTGGCTAATCTGTATTCTATACATTGAATACTAACATGTCTGATACACCATGTGTCATTGTTACTATTGTCACCACTGACATCACCAGGTATATTGGATTTTTCTCTCACAAACTTGACATATATATCGACAAAAAATCACTTTTCAAGGTTCGACCATTTTTTCAAATAAAATGCAACTACCTTTGGTATCAAATGTGTTTATTGTTTTGACCTATCTTAAATGTGTCACACTATGGTGTTTATAGACTAAATTGCTCAAGATGGCTTCCAAAATGGCAACCAAATTTGTAAAAAGTAAATTTTTTACACATATCCAGAAAATTATTCTCTGCGTTATCCGAAAAGGTAGCAAAATTGTGACTCACTTGGTTATTATACCTGTTAGTTAATTAACTGACAACTATGTTCTATTATGTTTATCCTAGTTCCGTATGGGGGCATGACAAATTCATTTTAAAGTTGCAGTATGGAATTTTGCGGATAACCTCTTTTGTGATTATGGTCATATTATTGAAAGGAAATGGGCAGAACTTTGAGACGGAACTGAGATGAACCATGAGATGTGGGTATAGTCTGGCCCATTATGATAAAAATTTATCTACTGGATACAGGGTGGAAGCCAAGATGACAGCCAGGGAGTTACTCTATGATCGTAGATGAGGATAATAGGTATACCGCGAGTTATTGTATGGTCATGGATGATGTGTGGGTATATGGGGAGTGCCCTGTTGGCAACGGGCGTGTTGTATATTTATATATGTTGTGGATGTGTTATCATTGATGGTGTATGGGTAGTAGATGCATGATCATGAGTATGGCAAAGTGTGGAACTTATGAGATGTTGTATGTGCGGGTATTGGTATATCTGGAAGGGGCTCACCATTGGTGATGTGCATATGTATAACTGGATTTACTCTATGGTAATGGATATGAGAATAAGTATACATGTAGTGGCTGTATAGTCCACGGTGAGGTGAATAGGTATACAACGCGTGACCGTTATGATCGTGAATGCAGTGAATATGTATACATAGAGTGGACTATATGGCCATGTGTCGGGTGTATGTGTATACCTGGTGTTCATACATGGTGACTCGTGGCTGTATCGTCGTTTGTGGTATGTATGGGTATAACCAAGTATGGCTGTATGATCAGGTGTACGTGTATTAAAGTGGGTGACTATGTTGTCATTTGTGTTGTGTTTATGTAAATATGGAGTGACTGAGGTAATGGGTGGGGTTGTACATGTGTACCTTGGGTGACACAATAACTCAAGGATATGTTAATCAATGGAGAGGTCATGTCAGAGAGTTCTCTATCTTGATGGTGTTTAAAAAACATGGGGGGGGGGGGGGTTAAACACGGAAAACGATGGCCACCTATTACCACACAGTCATTACTTATATACATAAAACGCCACAGACATAACAATATAGTGACCCACTGTATAAATGTACACCTGACCCATGACCACGGGTGACCTTACAGCCACGCGTCACGATACAGGCACACCGGGGATACTTCTAAACATGACCGATAACTATATAGTCATTCCTTGTATACCCATTCAGTTCACCATTGGCCACAAGGTCATCCCCTGTATACATATTCTCCAAACACGTGGTCAAATAGACAATCAATATATACATCAACAATGACCATAAAGTCACTCCGGGTATACATATGCACCTCACCAATGGCCATATAGCCATTCGCTTCATACACATACCTTCACCAATGGTACCTGACCTATGGCCATATAGTCACACCGTGTGTACCTATTCAAAACATTCATACACGACCATGGTCAATCCTTGCATACATATTCACCTCAACATTGGCCATGTCACTCCCTGTATCCCTATTTGTCACACCATAGCCGCATAGTCACTCAATATATACTAATACATCCCAGCCATGTCAGTATAGTCACTCCATGTATGCATATGCACTTTATCCATGGTCATATAGCCAATTGCTATATACACATATCCCTTGCCCATGACAAAAAGCAACACATGTGTATACTGATATAACCTACACATGACCATACCGCCACGAGTCACCAAACAGGAACACCAGGTATACTCATACGCCTGACACATGACCATTTTTAATAGTCACCCCCTGTATAGATGTCCCATTATATTTATGACCATACTGTCACTACTTGTATACATACATGTACTCATCTCACCATTGACCATACATTCACTACCTGTATACCTATATCGACACACATAGTCATATAACCACTCAATATACATATACAGCCCAACCCTAGACCATAGATTCACTCCAAGCATACAAGTAAACCTCACTAATGGCCATTCAGCCCTTCCAGATATACACACAACAACCACCCAAACAATCCATACTTGCATATACACCTCACACATGACAATTCAAGCAATTCACTGTATAATCATACATGCCATCCATGATAATAGAGCTAATCCCTATACACCAACCAATGATAATACATCCATAAGATATATAAATATGCATCCCACCCGTTACCACAAAGACGCTCCCTATATACTCACACACTCGACATTGTCCACCAAGCTTACTCCAGGTAATCATATTCAATCATGTCCGTACAGTCATTCCATGTATACCTATACACATTACCCGTAACCATCAAATCACACCCTATTTACCAACACTCCCATTTATGATCATACAGACAACACATGTACATCACACCCATGCCCTTAGAGTCACTCCATATATACATAATCAACACATAGATGACCATGTAGCTATATCCATACACCACACACCAATGCCCATACAGGCACACCTGGATATACACAATCATACACTATACAGTCACTCCATGCATACCGATTCACCTCACACCTGACCATGACATCTCCTTGTATACATATATCTTACAATGGACAACCCACTCATAACCATATAGTCACTCATTGTATACCTATTCACATAAGTCATGACATACAATAACTCACTGTATACCTATTCACCTCACGTATGATCATAGAGTAACTCCCTGGCTACGATCTTGGCATCCACACTGTATTCAGTTGACATTTTCCTAGCATAATGGACCAGAATAGCCAAATATTATGGTCCATCTCAATTCTGTCTCAAAGTTCTGCCCATTTCCTTTCAATAACTATGGGACAACCAGAATAGAACATTTAGTTGTCAGTTAATTAACTAACACGTATAATAACCAAGTGAGTCACATTTTGCTACATTTTCGGATAATGCAGAGAATGTTCGGGATATATGTAAAAAATTAACATTTTACAAATTTGGTTGCCATTTTGGAAGCCATCTTGAGCAATTTGGTCTATAAACACCGTAGTGAGACACATTTAAGATAGACCAAAACAATAAAAACCTTTCAATCCAAAGATAGTTACATTTTACCTGAAAAAATGGTCCAAACCTGAAAAGTGAATTTTTGCCAATATTTATGTCAAGTTTTTGAGAGAAAAGTCCAATATTTTTGACGATGTCAGTGGTGACAATAGTAACAATTAACCATGGTGCATCAGACTTTTTAGTATTCAATGTATAGAATGCATAATTGCCAATTTTATACATCAACCACAACTTGCAAATGATTGCAGGAGACGCTGGTGTAATATTTACCATTTTCCATATTTTGGCGGCCATATTGGCAGCCATTTTGAGCCAAAGTAAGAATTTTGGTTCCAGTGATTTGGAATATTCATAGGTAATGATATGCCTCACTTACATTACAAAGTTATGTTCATTTCTTGTTGAAATATGACTAGATTCCCAATTGTGATTTTTTGTGAAATTTTATACCGCATCCTGTAAAATCGAAGTTTTGAGGGATCGGAAGGGGCTAGGACCACAATAATTGCATATTTAATTGCTCCAATGATCGGTTAATATACAAAACACAAAATAAAGTTGCATTACTCAACCAGTTCCAAACAGCATGAATTGAACTAGAAGATATTTGTGAAAAATTGTCACATTTTCAACTTCCGGCGGCCATATTGGCGGCCATCTTATGAAAATTTAGATATGTTTTGGCCCAAATGAACCGTAGTCACCTCCCAACTATAACTGTATTGAGAAAACTGTGAGAAGATGCGATTTTCACAAGAAGAGGATGGCATAAACCACCCAACCCAAAAACTGAGATTTTCAAAAAGGTCAAGGTCAAATTGAAGGTCAAGGTGACCTCCAAAATCTGGAACCAGCCAGTTTAGTGATACTCACCAACTACTTAACAAACTCTGAAAGTTTGGCGCTTCTATCACAAAGTGAACGATTTTGCAACTATCCCCCCCACTACACTGGCTTACAAGGTCAAGGTTAATATTGTTAAGCCAATGCATTCTCTTATATATGCATATATAAGTGAATGCATTGGCACAGGGTTTTCGCAAAATTTCTGGAAGCTCCTGTCATGAAAGGGTTATTGTAAATAGGCAGATATTATCAACCAACATAATTTTGGAACATATTATCCACATTTTTAGACTGCAACAGGATAGCAGAGGCAAAGAAACATAGAATTTATAACAAGAGCATTGCTAGGGCGTGGCAAAATACGCCCTTTAGCCATTTCGAATTGTACTACCGCAAAATAAAATAGTAATTTTAGCTTACATTTGAAGAAATCTGATATACATGTACCCCTAATTTCAATGCCAAAATGTGGTCAAATTCTAAGTCGAAAAATGGCAGTGACTCATTCAAAATAATTAAACAGCACCTATATTCGAACTTGGCCTGTAGTTTTAGCAGGGAAATACACATACCAGCTTTGGTTCAGATCAAATAATCAAAACTGGAGTTAACGGTCGGAAACCGAAATGTTATGAAATTGGTCAAATTCTAAGATGAAAAAGGGCCGTAACTCATGTAAAAATAATTTGACAGAACCCATATTCGAACTTGGCCTGTATCTTTAGCTGGGAAATACACATACCAACTTTGGTTCAGATCATATAATCCAAACTGGAGTTATCAGTCGGAAACCGAAAATGTTAACACGCGGTCAAATTCTAAGTCGAAAAAGGGCTGTAACTCATGTAAAAATAATTGGACGGAACCTATATTCGAACTTGGCCTGCAAATGTTAACACGCGGTCAAATTCTAAGTCAAAAAAGGTTCAGATCAAATATTCTAAACTGGAGTTATCGATCGGAAACCAAAAATGTTAACGAACGGACAGACGGCTCGACAGACGGACGGCTAGACAGACATACAGACTGATTACATAATACGACCTTTTTCAAAAAAGGGGCATATAAAAAATTAATATTATAATATGGAATGTTTGCATAATATGTGTGCCCCAAGTAGATCACAAAATTCACAATTCTGTGAAGCTGTGAGTTAAAGTGACTAGAGATTTGCAAAAGCACCAAACAGTCATGACTCGATCCTTTTCTACATTAGGAATCTCCCTTCAAACATTTTTTTCCACAATTGTGCATAAATGATTTGGCAGTAGAAACAATATACACCTTTCACATAATGAACTACTATGATAATAGTTACCAATACAGTGATGCCCTAAATAATTGACTCCTTAACCACAGCATAATTATGGGCAACTTTTCAGGATTTAGTCGAAAATATGGCTTGTTGCCATTCATCGGAAAGCTCTCACTGGAAAGCTCTCACTGAGAGCTTTCAGATGAATGGCAACAAGCTATATTGGTGATCTTACATTGTTTTATTGAGTGGTGCGACCTTATAGGCCATAGAGTTGTGGATTTAGTGAGAGCTTTCTGATGAATGGCAACAAGCCATATTTTCGACTAAATCCTGCAAAGTTACCCATAATTCTGCTGTGGTTAAGGAGTCGATTATTTAGGTTATTACTGTAGCTAACAGCAGTCGTAAAAACCTTTTTCGCAGAATTGACTACGAGTCCATTTGTGAGAACAAATGGCCATTCAAACTTCTTGCCACTCATAGTAATGTAATAGGGTTCTGTTTTCCATGATTATTTTGTTATCAGGTCATCGCTTAGCGCTTTGTGTTCCACAAGATTCTCGTGTTGCACAACGACGAATGAAATAAGTGCCACTAAGAGATATCTATTAAGGCCACATGGCGTTCATGATTTTAAGGCCACAATCTCAGAGTCAACTCCCAAATTGAGGACCAGAGAAACAATTTTGAATGCATTTCTACAGAAATGCCCTAATTAATCGACTCCATAACCACAGCAGAATTATGGGTAAATTTTCAGGATTTTGTCGGAAATATGGCTTGTTGCCATTCATCGGAAAGCTCTCGGCGAGAGCTTTCCGATGAATGGCAACAAGCCATATTTCTGACAAAATCCGGTAAAATTACCCATAATTATGCTGTGGTTATGGAGTCGATTAATTAGGGCATCACTGTATATGATGTATTTGTGAGTTTTGTTGAAAACTCAAAACTGTAATCGTCATTACAGATATGGCAGAACGACAACTGATAGAAAGAACACAAAATCTGGTGACATGGTACCCTATTGGCAATTCTTTTCAATATTAGTGCGAAAGGTGTCTATTATAGCCTTTATAGGTTGATTGATTCATGAGATAATGTTATGCAGACCTTATATACAGTAATGCCCTAAGTAATCGACTCCTTAAACACAGCAGAATTATGGGTAACTTTTCAGGATTTAGTCGGAAGTATGGCTTGTTGATGAATCAGAATGGCAACAAGCCATATTTCCAACTAAATCCTGAAAAGTTACCCATAATTCTGCTGTGTTTAAGGAGTCGATTACTTAAGGCATTACTGTACTCTGAAAATACTCACGAAAGAATATACAGACCATGCACGTTCTCTATTGTATCATGCTGAAGAGAATTTCGGATTGGAATGATCATGCATCAAAGATGATAAAACAAAATTAGACATTCTTCAAACTTTAATACTGGTTATTCAATCACCACTAGTCGAGTCAAAACCAGCATATACTGTAATTCCCTAAGTAATCGACTCCTTAACCACAGCAGAATTATGGGTAACTTTTCAAGCCATATTTCCTGAAAAGTTACCCATAATTCTGCTGTGGTTAAAGGAGTCGATTAATTAGGGCATTACTGTATATAGAAATGCTTGGTTACTATTATGTTACATGTTTTAGGGAATATTTTGCATGATGAAATAATCATAAATATAGTGTCATGTTATCACTTTCATTAAAGATCCACATCCGATTTGACACGATATATGTTTTCTATACCAGAAAATTATCAGATTGTGCCGATGAGCCCATTTACATGATGTTCTGATGGTCAGATATTGACTTTCGAAAGGGGAATTTTTTAACATGATTCAAATTTTTGTCAGTCTAAATTTTGTCAAAATTTCCAATGATAGTCTCTGATAAAGAGCAAAAGCTGCAAATTATCTCAGGAAAGTTTTACTAATTTGTTATTAAATCAGACCTTGGATCTTTAATCAATGACACATCTTAGTAAGGGTATGGTACAAGCCTGAGTTTAATGTGCCTGTCATTTGCAGAATGAGGTCCCCAGAGGGTGAATTTAGTGATGCTATCCCGCATAGTGGGCTAGCATACCAAATTCACCCTCTGGGAACCTCATTCAGCTTAGGCCTCATCTTCTCTGGAAAGTTTCTTTATTATCAAATTCTATAGAAACTTCTTCACATTCTATTTCTTTTTTAGTTTCTCTATATCCGGAAATTGGCAGATGACACATTGTATAATCAAAGTTCCCAACAGGTGTACATCACAATATTCACCATTTGGGAACTTCAATCTGAGTCTATGTCTAGAGCAGATGTGGCCATGCAGAATGAGGTCCCCAGAGGGTGAATTTAGTGATGCTGGATAGCTTCACTAAAATCACCCTCTGGGGACCTCATTCAACAAATGACAGGCACACTAAACTCAGGCTTGGTATGGTAAGATGTTAACCCTTTCTATACTAAATGGATTCTCCCATTCACTTATAATAGTAGTTATTTGTTGAACTTATTATCTGAACATTTCCTAAGGGATAACTACAGTAATGTCCTAAATAATCGACTCCTTAACTCTTTCAATGCCAAGCTCACATAAATGCGAGTTACACAGTCGCTGCCAAATACGCATTTATGCGAGTTCGGGGGTGCACCTGGTTTACGGGTCGTAATTATATTGTTTTGTTGCATTAGAACGGGGGTTCATTTATTTTATGTAGAGTGCTAGTGTGCGCTGACAATTTAGAAGAAAGGTCAGTCAAAGTCATGCTACTCCTGAAATTCTATGAGTACAGTCCGAGCCAGAATATACCATTGACAAATTAACTTTTGGTGCATGGGATGCGATATATGAGTGGAAAATAGACATCATAATTGACTTGGCGGCCTCCTTTCTGCTGATCAGTTTAGCATCCAAAAATTCGGTCGGAATGAGGTCGGTGAAAAATACGGAATAGTAGCCGGAATATGATTAACTGGTGAAGCATTAATTAATGGGATAGAACAATAGAACAAAAAACAAACATTTAATCATATATGAATTGAAAAAAATTAAAGCAAATCCAAGATGGCCGCCAATGGCACGTGACCCAAATGCTTTGACCTTGAATGGGTCTCCACGTCGGGGCATGTGATAGGTCATTGTCATATATACCCACATGTAAAGTTTCAACTAAATACACCGATAATTACCCGATAGTCATTGCATTACCCACATATACATAAAATACTTGTATTTACACCCTGAATGCTTGGCACTGGGGAGTATGTCCGTGTGGCGGGGGTGGCAGCGAAAGAGTTAACCACAGCAGAATTATGGGTAATTTTTCAGGATTTAGTCGGAAATATGGCTTGTTGCCATTCATAGGAAAACTCTCACTGAGAGCTTTCCGATGAATGGCAACAAGCCATATTTCCAACTAAATCCTGAAAAATTACCCATAATTCTGCTGTGGTTAAGGAATCGATTAATTAGGGCATTACTGTACTCTGCAATGAGTATTTAGAATAGAAAGGGTTAATATTATCAGCAATGTCTTAAGGAGAGTCAATGAAATTCTATAGTAGTAAAGCTCAAAGTATAAATGAGAAAACAAAATGACTAAAATAAAATAAATAGAGAGTTCTTCTCTTAAATATCTGAAGACATGATATGAGGAGTTTGATAAACACATAATTTCTTGACTCAAACACTGACTCAAAAGGTACTAATCATTGCAATAATGCAATTTTCTTTTTGGTATGAGAATATAAATCACATTCAAAGTTGAATACATAGGCCTAAATAACGGCATAATGTAATTACCGTACTGAATTTCCCATATTAATATGTGAACTGTAACAATATGCTTTGTAAGCATAGAGATCACCAGCCATCATAAATATTTTTAAGTGACATGACAGCAAGTTTTTAGCTCTGACTGAATTGCAGTTCAGACATCAAGATTGAAAGAATATTCAATATACCTGGTGCAAATAAACCCAGCTGATTGTGGTCGAACAACAAATAACACTATCACAGCGCAATATGTGACCCACCATATCAAATCCAGTCAGAAGTCGGGATTTTTTTTACCCTGTGCCAATGCATTCTCTTATATATTCGAGTCGACCATAGGTCGCCTCGCATATATAAGAGAATGCATTGGCCTAACAATTTTTTACAATTTTAATAATTTGTTCTTGTATTCTTTAACAATTTTATAATTTCACCCATACAGAGCCCCAGACAAACATGAGCAGACAACACTCTTCTATGTGCTTCTATATGTGTGTGGGGCTCCCTGCAGGGTAATGGATGTTTTTTATTTTATGTCCTAAAAAATGTAAGAAACATTTATTTAAAAAACATGATAAAAAATTGTTAGGCCAATGGATTCTCTTATATATGCGAGGCGACCTATGGTCGACTCGCATATATGCGAGAATGCATTGGCACAGAGTAAAAAATCCCGACTTCCGACTGGATTTGATATGGCGGGTCATTATGTCAAGTTCAAGTTGTTTTACAAGAGTTTTGGCTATGTCGTATATAAATAGTGAACTATAAGAGGCTTCTCTCAAGATTTCATTGTTGACTAAAGAAATTTGTATGGATCCTTCTAAGGAAAGTTTATAGTCTTCGGATTCCTTAAGTTCGAAGTGTAACATAGTTCAGTTTGAATCTGGATAATGAACAAGTGCAAAATAATCTCCTCTTATAATGCCTTCAAGCTGGGACTAGAATTAAATACATAAAATAAATTTCCTCTTGGAAAAGCATATATATAGCATTGATGACTATGGATACATACACATGAGTGCAAAAACAAATCTATCTGAAATATTGCTAGAAGCTACAACATACAATTTACCCTTTGTTACGAGAGGGAACGATCTATAAATAAAACCAGCATTGGATGTTATACTATATCCCAAGGTAGCATGACAGGACGAAAATCAAGAATGAATACACTGTCACAATGGAAGTTCATTTTCTACCTACGTATGTAGATGCACTTTGGATTTAAGTATCAGAAAAAAGTTAAATAAATGTAATAGCCTGATTATTAGTGGGCGAAACTGTTGATTACTAATTGAGCTTATTTTATGTACAAGGATGTAGTTGTAATGCCTTAAATAATCGACCCCTTATTATTGCTATTAATTGACCCTTGGAATACAATAAGATTACTGTTCCCAGATTCATGATTCTTGACTTTTTTCAAGTCATAACAGATCCCTTGATAAATAAGAAAAAAATCCTTACTACAATCAACAAAATACATTAAAACTAAGACTCAGGCATGGAATGTTTTATATTATTGGAAGCACTTGGATGTACCTGGATTTCCACTCATTATCTCAGCTATTTGGATGCAAATCAGTGGGTTACAAATTCACCTTTCTTCATAAAAACTCAAAAGTGAATGTAAGTTGAGAAAACACTGCGATATATAATCTCCAACTCTCAAACTAAACCAAGTAATTAATTGCATGAGTTTATCAATTACATGGAATCAAAATTGGTTGATAAGATATATGAAATGCTTAGCGTATTGATGTAATTTTATCATCACTCATAACAGGTTGGTTCGTTTGTTAAATGGAGATTAACCTTTTCTATACTAAATGGATTTTCCCACAAAGTTCAAAAAGTGTATATCGAAATGGTCTATTATTGGTTTGAAGAGATTTACAGGTAATATGAGCAGACGACACATAATAAAAGAAGGAGCCCTAATTATTGAGGGAAATGTTCAGATAATAAGTTCAACAAACATACTGGTATGGTCGTTTGTTGAACTTATTATCTGAACATTTCCTAAGTGATAACTACTCATCAATGAGTGTTTAGTATAGAAAGGGTTAATGTCACTTTCAACAGCTATGGTCATATCGTAACATGCTAGAACATCTTTCATAACAGGTAAGTTGGTTTCACTTATTGAGATTTACATGTATTGCCATTTTAGCAGATACATTAATGCCCTAAATATTCAACTCCATAACCACAGCAGAATTATCCATAATTCTGCTGTGGTTAAGGAGTCGATTATTTAGGGCATTACTGTAGGTCATGTCTGGTCAGTTTTATTGGTGTAGAAGAAAAAAAATGGAGGGTTACTTTCATTGGGCAATAACTCCACCAAGATGAATGAAATCAGATTACCTACATTTGCATGGGTCAACAGATATGCACCTATTGGGAATCATACCAGATTTGCCATTTCTGAAGGACCTATGACTCCCTAAGGAACTATTCACTTTACCATCTGAGCCTTCAGGGGCTGAACAGGGTAAGTAAGTACATAGCTATGTATACAAATAGCGGAGTTACTTTAGGAAATCCTAGGACATCACAAGCGAAGATACATGCAATTTATGAATTAGAGCCAGCTGAAATGTCTATTTATGCAACATATTATGAAATGCATTTTAGTGACTAGTATAAATTTGGAAAACTATTAACGAAAATGGAATATTGCTCATAAAAACTTTAAAAAAAAAAAAAAAATTATATTCAAGTTTCTCAACATTGAAATGGAAAGAAAAACTGTAAATAAAAAAACATTTAAAAAAATTCAAAAGATGTCAGGTACAAATGTATTAACAAATGACAGGTATCAATTAAGTTTATTTATAGTAAACCTACATCCATCAAAACCATACCTGAAAATTCACATATTCTTAACAAGTAGTAATACTGATGATCCATAACTAACACTGCCTAATTAATCTATTAACAATACACAGATTAATGGCTCATGATTTTGGATTTATACTGCAAAATTGTTATAAACTCATAACAATGCCACACATTCAACCAACATACAACCAATTGACTGTTTAACAAGTCAATAATATAAGCCTGTAACAGTAATTAGATGCAAGCCCTGAGAAATCAAAGTAGTTGAAGAACTTCATCTTCAGCACCAAGAACGTTTGAGATGGCTTAAAAATATAAGATGGCCTATTAAAGTACAGATTTATTTTCAGTTAACTTTGATTAGAACAGAAAAAATACATTTTATTACATGTTGGGACAAGTGTAAAAATATACAGATATCTTATATACTAATAAAGAATTGAATGCCCTATACATAATACTCAAATACTCAAATCGAAAGCATAGTTGAGACACTAAGATTTTTCAACAACCATAATATATATATATACTTAATATATCTAGTATCAGTGAAGATATATTTTCTGCATTCTTAACAAAACATAACTGTGATGATATGAGTTGACAAGTCTTTGTGTAAACACATACAAACGGAAGTTTGGTTGAATCGTTTCGGTAAGCTTCAGACTGAACTCATGGAAACATGTTCAACTCGGTGAGATTCAGCTTGCATTGCTTATTGGTAAGTTTTGAGGATTTCCAATAACTTGGTAGCACAGATTCTTTTATCACATTCTAAATTTCACATAAACATTTCAGGGGAATTCTCCAGATGTATCAAAACACTTTTGTGGAAGCACATAGTCGGCTGATGCTGTTATTGAGACCTCAACTCAGAGAGCATTCCACTGAGATCGGTGCTATCTGGGTTGCCACCTGTTCATCTGGTTGAACATTCTTGGTTGATACAAATGATGTGGATGTTGAGGTCTAATATGGTTGGCTTGGAAAGAATTTGGCATTGTCTGATTGATGAGCTGAGGATGAATCAGACCTTGATCATGTGGTGGTTGAGGTGGAACATTCATATGCATAAACATACCAGTGGGCTGACCTGCAAGTGAAGACAAAAATCCATACATAAAGCTAACAATAAACAGGAGACCTACAGTAATGACCTAAATAATTGACCCCTTAACCACAGCAGAATTATGGGTAACTTTTCAGGATTTAGTCGGAAATATGGCTTGTTGCCATATTTCCGACTAAATCCTGAAAAGTTACCCATAATTCTGCTGTGGTTAAGGGGTCGATTATTTAGGTCATTACTGCATTATGTTGGTGAATGTTCAATCTATTAGGACTGCTACAATGCATAACTTTACAATGCAAATTACGTCGTGGTGTTTTCTATTTGTATGATGATGTGATACAGATCACAATGCAGAATTTCAGTGTTGCTAGTTACCATTGTGACTTAACCTGTCAATGAAAATTATGGTCTCTGTTGGAAATTATTGTTCTGAAACTAAATTACTGGATAGTTCTTAGATAATATATAATATGCTTCATTCTCAGTGTTTAGTACTGTAATTATAGCATGTATCATGGATATGTCATATGAAAACAAATAAGTGGGTGTTATGATGAAATCATTAGCAATCACGTGGAATTATGGTGTAATGTTGTGCAATCAATTCAACCTCTGATTGGTCAAAAATGTCTCGTGAGATCATTTTGTTTATAAAGTTTGCCGTTACGCCTCAGGGAATTCCCATGTTTTTCAGCCCTTACTTATGTAGACATAAAGTAGATCTACTAACTGCCCGACTTGATGTGGTTGTAAATTATATTCCTCTATTGAACATAGCTTTTGATCACGCAAAAAACCTTGAGTTTTTAATTAATGGAATTACTACATAGGGGATATGCCACCTTCGCTGTATAGAAGTATAGAAGGTGCCAATGTCGCACGGAAATTAGATATGTTTCAAATATCGAGTAGGAGCTAAATATAATGGTCTATGTGTGGGTATTCAACAAAAGTTCATAGGCAATGATAACTATCAGGCACATTGTCACCACAGGCTGTCCAAACCCCCAAGTTTATTGGCCAAATGTGGTAAAATATTTGGATAAAAGATTAGAAGGAAGTTGGACATTTAACCTTTGCACAGTAAGAAAGTAACCCTGCAAGATAGAGTTTTCCCCCTTGCTACACTATTGCCAAATAAGATATGCAAACCGGAGCACACTTCAGTTTGACAAGCAGTGTATTTTGGCCATTTTTATGATGGTTATATGAAGTTTTATTGTCTATCATCCATTGCGGTACATATACAGTCTCTAATTAGTCAGCGGAATAAGTGAATCAAGACTTTCTATGATAGTTTTGAAGAACACTTTATATTTTCGTTGACTGTACCAGTATTTACATTCCGTATTTTTATATGAATCAGATATGTGCATGTTTTTACAAAATATTTTGCCGATATTAAAATCATATCAATATATATATCATTCTAGGTAATCCCTACATGATGTACGGGTAGTAAAATGTTATTGTTTGTCATTCTTTATATCAGATTAAATTAGTTTATATCCATTACAAAGTTCTCCCTACATTTTCTGGACCAGGGAAAAAAAAAAAAAAAAACCCTCGCTCGCGCATTGATTTAAAAAACAACAAAGGTTTGCCGACCAAAGTGTCCCCCGAAATGGTGGCAAGTCGATGCCGCTTTGTTAAAGAAATTAAAAAAGTCGAAACGGGTTAATAACTCCGTTAAAAAATAATTTTTCCGTCATCTATATACATGTTGCACATCTCCAATATGTGGGTAACAATACTCTGAAGTTTCAAATATATACGATCAAAACTGTAGGAGGAGTTGATTACACCATGAAGGTACCCTCATACAGTAAATTATAAAAAATGTTGAAATTTTCTAAGTCGAAAAGGGTTAATAACTCCGTAAAAAAAAAAAAAATTCCATCATCTATATACATGTTGCACATCTTCAATATGTGGGTAACAATAGTCTGAAGTTTCAAATATCTATGATCAAAACTGTAGGAGGAGTTGATTACACCATGAAGGTACCCTCATACAGAAAATTATAAAAAATGTTGAAATTTTTTAAGTCGAAAAGTGTTAATAACTCTGTCAAAGAATAATTTTTCCGTCATCTATATACATGTTGCACATCTTCAATATATGGGCAACAATATTCTGAAGTTTCAAACCTCTGGGATGAAATCTGTAGGAGATGATTACACCATGAAGGTACTCAAAAGTGTGAAGGACGGAGCAACGGCTCGACAGACGGACAGGCGGAGCCCGTTTCTATAGTCCCCCAAAAATAAATTTTTCGGGGGGCAAAAATTGCCTGAGAATCAAATATCATTTTTGTTTTGGCCTCATTGATTAGTTTATGTTCATGTTCACTAGACTATGAAGCATTGTGGAAAAGTCTTTTGATATGTGTTCTCCTTTTCCCCATAATTGCAAATGTTTTATGGGAAGAAATACCTTAGTTTATCTTTTATATAAATTGAATAAAACATGTTTCCAAAATTCTTGTGAAATTTGTATACATGTTTGTAACCAAACTATAATATTTTATGGCTTAAACATATCCTGTTAATAGAATATTCAGAAACTCGAGCTTGGAAACAGTTTGTGATCATTTTGGGTTGCCTGCAAGTTCATAAACTGTTATCATGCTCAAAGCCCCAAATATCAAAAGAAACAGAGTATGTTTGTCTCCATTGTAATTTAATCAAACATGGATATAGTGTGTCTGACATTTGCAGAATGAGGTCCCCAGAGGGTGAAAAATAGTGATGCCATTCAGCACAGCAGGCTAGAATCACCATATTCACCATCTGGGAACCTCATTCTGCTTAGGCCTCATCTTCTGGGAAGTACCAATGGATGATAGTCTCAAATTAACATTGTTTTTAGTTACTTTTACCCTTCTGTTCAGTTATCCCCTAATTTGCAGAAGAAAAATTTCATAATCGAGGTGACTAATTGGTGAACATCACCAACTTCACCCAGAGGGTGAATTTGGTAATGCTATCCAGTAGGATAGCATCACTAAATTCACCCTCTGGGAACCTCATTCTGAAAAAGTCAGACACAATATATCCAGGCTTGAATTTACTCCACCAAAACAATTCAAATGAAACTGCACGGAAAGAGCTTTTTATCAAACACCTAAACATATTCCTGTTAATCAATGATGACTATATCTACATAACTTGAAATTAACATTTAAATCGCAACTGTTCCATTCAAATGTGATCACCCAACAGCAGCCAATGTTCGTGAAATGAAAACTGAAGTTAGCAACTTTCGACCAATCAGAATGCATGTTTTGGCTTATTTTATTTTATTTATTTTATTCAACTTTAATTACAATTCAATTTAATGATACTGGTGGTCTTCACAGTGGTAATTGCTGTTAAAATAGTTACATCTGCAAAAACTGCCATAAACAGAAAGAATATTATATAATAGACAGAATTTGTTCTTATACCAATCATAAATATTGCATACAATGCATGTTATTGTCACGCTTGTACACTTCGTTATGTAAACAAACATCAAAAACATAACCAGAACAATTTGTTTGTAGACAAACACGTGGAACTACAGGTTCATCAAATGAAAATTTCCCATTGCGCTGTGGAAGGCACATCAACAATTGCCTTCAAAGCAAACCAAATTTTCTTTTAATTGACGCATACTAACCGCTCTCAGTTCAAAATCCAGCTAATCCACGTTACTTCAAGATTGGGAAAGTATCAGAAAACAGGTACATAATATAATTGTTCTTGCAAAGAGATGAATATTTTTCAATCCAGTCAGTATTTACTCCTAACCTATGCCAATTATGTCACACACACAACAAATAAGGAATTTATTATGATAGTATTGTGAATTGTAAGTTGTAGATGAACAAAATTATGGGTTTTACAACCGATGTAGAATGCGCACGAAACTAAATAAGGAAATGATGCAATATAGTGACTCTGCTTATAAACAATTCACAACACTCGACCTACATTTTCTCTTGACACAAAGCATGTTTTGTGAATAATATCGTATCAATATCATCATTATTCTATACTATTAGTATATTCTTGAGGAAATTATAAAAATTTTATAAATTTTATTTCTAAATTATAACGTATACAACGAAGGCCGCCCGTCCCTTTAATATATATGAAATAATCCCATTTTATTTCTCACAAGATTCTACAGTGAAAACAGCACATTTTTGTATTTGCTTACCACAGGTCTGGTCCAAATTATGCAAGTATACTCCCATAACCTCTGGACGGAGAATAACACAGTTTTCTTTGAAATCCATGTTTGGTTTCATGTGAAAAGAATTATCGAGAAGCTTGCACACATGAAACAGTCTTGGAATAGGATTGAGTTTTGGAACGCATAAAAATGGCAGACATTTCTGTAACTCTCTCTGTTCGTCTTCTTCTGCGACAGTTATAACAAATTCCAACTCAGCAAAATTCACCAATCTCCAACCATTTCTATGCTTTTCAAGGAAATGATCATAGAATGCGAGAAAGGCTGACTCTAAAACTAGATAGTTTTCCGATGGTGTGAAGAATGATTTTAATCTGATGATATTCATCCTTTTGAACCCAGCTGAATAAACATCTGTTTTCTCCTTTAGTTGTCGGAATATAGCCTTTCCCTTATCGATTAGCTTGGCTTCCATACAGCCAGACACCAGACTTCTAAATAAGAAGGCATCACCCACTTCTAGAGGTCGAGGGAAGGCATGGCAGTCATCGGCCATATCAAATATTGCAGTAGCGCACACTATGGCCCCAGATTGTAGTGAAATCTTGACCATGTCGCCAAAAAGCTTTCTGTTATCTGTGAAGAAATGAAAGCAGACTGCCTATTAATTCAATCAATAACTATTCTCAAAAGTGTCTGCCAACGAGGGTCTGAACAGCAGATAAACTGTAAGGGTTATAACCAAGCCTGCAAATAGTGATGCTTTTCATCAAGTCTGAATTTAGTGTGTCTGACATTTGCAGAATGAGGTCCCCAGAGAGTGAATTGAGTGACGCTATACAGCATGTTGGGCGAGCATCACCAAATCCACCCTCTGGGACCAAATTCTGCTATGAGCGACCTAGGATCAGATTGAAATTCCCAAGTTGAAGTTGGTGATGTTCTCCCATTAGTCACCTCGATTATGCATTTTATCTTCTGCAAATTGGGGGATATAGAAACTGAACAGAAGGGAAAAAGTAGCTAAAAACAATGTTAATTTGAGAATATAGAAGATGAGGCCTAAGCAGAATGAGGTTCCCAGAAGGTAAATTTGGTGATGTTAGCCCACTGTGCGGGATAGCATCACTAAATTCACCCTCTGAGGACCTCATTCTGACAATGACAGACAAACTATTGGCAGGCTTTGTTAAAACCAACATAACGACAACAACCACATAAGATTTTGGTTATCTGAATATCGGTGATCAATCCTGTGCATAGCACTTTCTGTAAATACATTTGGGAAAAAATAACATTTTGTGTGATAGGCAATAATGAGCGATTGCCCCCGATTGGTGTACTGTGTGTCAATATTTGCTGGAAGTAAGTCACTGTTAGTATATATCAGATTCCGAATTCATAAACATTTACATGCATGCAAAATTATACCAATATAACTGATGTCGTCTGTCAAACAATTTGACCAAGCAGTCTATTCATTTAGAGAGAAGTTTCAGCTACCAGTATCATGATTGAATGCTATTTGTTTCAAAGGTAAACATCCCAAGCTTTGAACTATTAAATTCACAATGATGAAGTGAAATAATTCTGCTTGTAGAAATTCATAAATTAAAAAAATAATAAAAGGCAGCTATAAGCCACACGTCCCCTGAACAAGGTGGCTTTATCTGACTAGTAGCATTTTTAGAATAAATAATTTGATTCTGGGAACAATCATGGAATAAAATTCTTTTAAACAAACCTATTTTTATTTTATATTATCAGTAAATTCCAAGTCTATGAAGTTTTCGTCTGGAAACGAATATAATTGGGAATTCTAAGTCAACAAGGGCCATTACTCTGGTAAAAATGGGCAGACCGAACGCCATTTAAAACATGACCTGTATTTTCATGTGAGTCATCCATATATCAAGAAAATCATATAACTATAACTAAAGTTAGACTAAACTTAGCATCCAGAAACAAAAATAATTGGCAATTTCTAAGTTGACAAAGACCATAACTCAGGTAAAAATGGGCAAACCACGCCCATATTTAACTTGACCTATATTGCCATCTGAGTAATCCATATACCAACTTTGAGAACAATCAAATAACTAAAACTCAAGTTATCAATCGGAAACCGAATTATTCCGCAAATTCTAACTTGATAAGGACTATAACACTGGTAAAAATGGGCAGATCTCACCTATATTTGAACTTGACCTGTGGAAATCCATATAACAAATTTGAAAACAACAGGATAACTCTGACTAATGTTTTCAACCGGAAAACATTTGAGACGTATGCCGGACAGAAGGACAATGGTGATTTCCAAGCCTATAAATAGTGTGTCTGTCATTTGCAGAATGAGGTCCCCAGAGGGTGAATTTAGTGATGCTAGCCCACTATGCGGGGTAGCATCACTAAATTCACCCTCTGGGGACCTCATTCTGCTTACACCTCAGCAGAATGAGGTTCCCAGAGGGTGAATTTGGTGATGCTAGCCCACTATGCGGGGTAGCATCACTAAATTCACCCTCTGGGGACCTCATTCTGCAAATGACAGACACACTATTTCAAGGCTTGGTGATTTCTATAATCCCCCTGACAATTATATAAAACAGACCTGCATGATAAAGCATCCACTGTATCAAGTCTTTATCTGAAATTACAAGTGATTAAAATTTAGGACACAAACTATATCATTAGCAAGCCTGCATATAGTGCGTCTGTCATTTGCAGAATGAGGTCCCCAGAGGGGGGATTTAGTGATGGATTGTTGTGAATTTTGCGCAGTGGTGATGAAATAGGAGTGATGCCTCTGCAAAATTTGTCACAACAAGCGTATTGTGTTAAATTACCATCTAGATTGGTTAACTTAGTCTATGTAATGTAAAAAAGGGCACATAACAGACAAAGAGTCCAATAAAACCTGACATTGCCATGTTATTATCAATCAGTATTTGATTAATTATGTTATCTGGAAGGTTGTGGGCCTATATGTGCCCTATTTACCCAAAGTGTATGACTGTGGTGGTTGTACATGTAAATATATTGCCATAATTAGTAGCATCTGATCATGACACGAATCTGTAGATTTATAAGCAGTAATAGTGCATACTGCATGATAATTTTGCACATAAACAGAGACAGTTTGGTTTAATTACTAAAACTTAATTGCAATCTAAATTAAACAACAGGAGAAACACACATGCAATAACATTTCTTAATGCTTTATATGAACAAACCCACAACCAAATTTGAGGACCTGTAGCTACCATAAATGCGCTCGTGATTTGTCAATTTCGTTCGTGATCAGACCTGTTAAGTTTTGAAAATGTCAATCCGTGAGATTTTTGCGGGAGGTATGCCCAAATATGTTCATGTTCCAAAAATAATTTTTATGATGAAGATTGCATAGTTTTTATGAGTTTCTATTTTATAAATATATAGACCTAAATAAAATGGCAATGAATGTCCTGTTGGTAATTGTAATAGAGCTGCTCTGTGTGGGAGATACCACCATTTATTAAAAAGAAAGAAGCAGATCACACTTCGTAAAAATACTCAGAATTCCACCGGAAACAGCCGGATATGCGCGAAACCGAAAGTACAACATCGTAATAAACGACAAAATTGACTCGTCTTACGGTTTAACCCACAAATGAAATGCACACATTCCACCATTTATTAACAAATTTTAAGAAGCAGAAACTTTGTTTAAAGTTAGTCAAAACGAATCCGAGTTACACAGGTTATAACCGGACATGTATGCGTGAAACCGAAAGTACAAAATGACCCGTCTTAAAAGTTTTACCCGCAAAATAAAAGACACATTCCGTTCTCAAT
This sequence comes from Siphonodentalium dalli, assembly GCA_032622095.1. NCBI lineage: Eukaryota > Metazoa > Mollusca > Scaphopoda > Gadilida > Siphonodentaliidae > Siphonodentalium > Siphonodentalium dalli. The sequence continues at coordinate 138,075,260 of CP136062.1, read as the reverse complement.
GCATACCACTATCAGTGAACTTAAATCATAAAGTATCCATTACTTATGTTCATCAATGAGGCCTCACAATACAGCTGCACACTTGTGATTAAACGTATTGTTTTATTTCGTTTGCAATGCATGCCACTAATCCGTTACTAAGAAATGTTCATCAATGCGGCCTAACAATACAGAACTTTGCACACTTGTGATTATACGTATTGTTTACTAAAACAACACCCTCCATACGTGTGGCTTCACCAGAGTGTGAAAATCAATTAATATCAGTCACAGTTCACCACAACTTGAGTCTTCAATCAAAAGTTACCGACGATACATTCTGTGAATGTTAATGTGTGGGTATTTACGGTACCGGAAATAAGGAAGTCACTGTCATTTGGGGAATTCCCGCAAATGCACGAATTTAAAAAATAAAAAAAACTTCGTTTTGGGATTTTCAATGTGGGGTTTTGACGAATCCGTGAGAAATTGGGGGTTATCCGTGTTTGCGGAATTGCCATGGAAATCCGTGAGTCTCACGGACAATCCGTGGAACTTAACAGCTCTGTTCGTGATTCAATTTTGAATTTGCAGTAAATTGCCAAATCGCTGGGTTCTTTTTCAGCAGTGATGCACAATTCTTGGAGTACAGTAATATTTCCGACCATATCCTGAAAAATTACCCATAATTCTGCTGTGGTTAAGGAGTCGATTATTTAGGGCACTACTGTATCATATTAAACATGGGTGTTATCACTCACTTGTTGCCACATTCTGTACGAAAGTCTTCAGGAGTCTCAGACCGTCTTCAAGATTAGACTTGTGCATGAGATGGCGAAGAATAGCATGGACGATAAGGATCACATTATGCTGCTTCTTTTCTGATATAGCATCAAGATTTGAAAGGAGCTTTGTCACTGGAATTATAACAAAAAGAATAAGAATTGAATTAGAGATGCGGGATCCAGTTGCAGTAGCTGTTCCAAAATTGGGCTTGTGGATTGATTTGCATTAATTGTAACTGGCAATTATACACAACACTGTTGAGGAAGTCTGACACAGCAAATATTTCAATGCGAATCAGCCTTGTCATTTGACGTTAATGTGCTATTGTGATCAACATTCACAAAAGTGAACTAATTAAAGACCACAACACCGCCCAATTTGAGTATGTTAATGGGTTTGTTGATATAGCACGAGTGTTAGTGCGGAAGGATAGGACGAGAGTCTGCGCCTCTCATTCTATCCTTCCGCACAGAACAAGTGCCAATTCAACAAACCCAAATGTCTTTGAATCCAGGCATTACAAAATACAGACTTCCAAGGTTGATTTAGGCACATACAGGGTTTGTTTTGTCATGAGTGTTGATGCTTTTATTTTATAGTTCTGGTTTCAGGGTTGAGGCGACATCATGTAGGTCATCTGGCATCAACGAGATGCGTATGAATCTTACTTTCAATACGGATTTGTATATTTGGAACAGCAATAACACTGCACTTCTAGCAACAAGTGTGTAATAAACTTGATAATAAGGTACCTTCGAGAACTTTTAGTCCCATCTCTGGATCTCTAACCTCCAAACATGCCGTCAGTGAATCCAGTACACAATCAATATTTTCATTATTGATCCCTATCAAATGATAGGTTTCATTGTCTATCAGTTTCGATACTATGCTGTGAGCAGACTTATAATCTTGCTGCTCACAGCATGTATGCAGTACATGTCCGGCTATCTGCTGAAGGGATTCCTTATCCAGTGTCAGCAGCTCTCCATTGCTTAGCCCTGTGAAAAATCAAATGAAAGTATCCATGACACTGTAGCTTGACTTGAAAAGGGGATAATGTCATACATAAATTAAATGCACATTTTCGAGAAAAATTAAATGTAATTCGATAAATATGCATATAATTACATCTGATATTTGCTCATTGGCGAACAGTTAGTTAAATTAACATTAAATTAACTTTTGAGCAATTTTCAAGGTATGAGCTGGAATTTAGTATTACTATGGAGTATGTCAAAATAAATTTTTGACCGTATCAGTCAGTATCAACAGGGTTACAGTCAAAATCAAATAAAGTTGCGCAAAATCCCATACTAGGAAATTTCTTGGCGTTATGATATATTGTGAGAAACTCAGGTAGGTAAGCTCCCATCTAGAAGTCATGCCGAAGATCCATATGAAGTTTGGTGAAGATTGGATGAAGGATTGTGTTGTGCTAAAGGAAATTGTTGCCAGACATAGGGACTGACAGACGCCAACACATAGCAATAGCTCAAACTTGACTTTGTCAAGTTGAGCTAAAAAGACATTGAAGACAGTATCCATCATTCATCGACTAAAACAAAAATCAGTATTGGACAAGGAGCTGATCACGGTTAGCAAATGAAAACCTCACTCAAAAACAATATCTAGAAATTAAAATATTTGAATTTACACTTTTATACAATTTGCTGGAGTCCTAGAATATTAACCAGAACCAAAATATTTAATTGACCCAGACCGATATTTACAGCCGAGTCTGTGAATGAGATGAGCATGTACATGTAAATTGATGTTACCCTTCTTGGAATGTTGCTATAAATCTTGAAGCATTTATATGCTTTTGTTACCGAGTGGCAGTAAATATTTAATAGCTTTCTTAGGCCATACACACTTAATAGTTCGTTTCTCAGGGATCGCCGCCTCCCCCTTATTTATTGGCACCTATAAAATAATAAATATATAAATACTGCATGTCCCGAACCGCCCCAGACCGATAACTTCGTCTTGAAACCTTACGCAAACTGCAAATCTATCCGGACTTTACATTCACAAACAAGGGCAGATAATTCTGACGAACTTCCTGTTTAAAATAATAACAAAATGGCGACTTTGGTGAACATTTGTATCGTGCAGAATGCGTCGGAAGGCAAATGGACAATTATATCAGACAACAGATCAAAAACTGTTCCTCAAATGGCTGATGATTTCATGTCCACGAAAGACATTGACGATGATTTTGACCTGGTTGTTTCAAAAACGAAAACGGGGACTCAAACTGTTTCCTCTATACAACTTTATTACAAATCTAGATTATTAAGGGGATATATGATGGTCAGCTTCCCTGCTTCAGTATATTGCCCATATCCAGTATTATTCCTCATATCCAGTATTATTCCTTAATATGGGACTCCGATAAATATTATATATATAAATACCTGCCTCACCACAAAATTAATTTGAAAAAAATAATAAATATAAATAACTGCCTCCCTCATCACTTTGAAAAAAAAAATCCCTGAGAAACAAACTATTAAGTTTATATGGCCTTAATTATTTGCTTTTTCTAATTCTCATTTATTCACATATTCTCAGTGCATTATTGTAGTTCTTCTTGCTGGTCCTAAGGATGCATGTTTAATGTGAATAATGACATGAAGTAGTTTTTTATATTTGCCTCTTTCACTAAAGGAATTTTAACTAATTTAGTATTACAATTTGAGAAGTAAGGTGAGCACTTGAACTAGCATTACCTCTCATCATTTCTGTTGATACTGCTGTGAGAAACTGACAAAATGCTTCTGATATGGTGCTCATCGATTCTTGTCCAAAACAGTCCATATACGAGTGCAGGAGATGCCAGTTATTTGGTATGATTTCCTCCTCACACAAAGAAACAAACAATGCTCCCAGTACATGCCAATTCCTCACATTCTTCAGCTCCTGAAAGTATAGAATGTGTTAGCCCTTTCCTTTCTATAAAAGTATACATTGAAATGTTCATTTATTCACCAACGTATAGGAAATATAAGCAGCTAAGCAGATAATATAAGTGCAGAATGATTCCAATTTACTATAACAAACAAAGGATTAATAAGCCAAGTTACGACGTATTGAAAATTGCTGGCTAAAATCATCCCAAAACCCTGCCTTTTTAATAGAAAGAATTAGTCTAGTTTTTTTTCTAAATTCAATGATAGAATTACAAACAAGGCATCAAAGATGGCTCTGGTCGAGTTTTTTTTTGTTGCCTGTAACAGTGAATCTGTTCGACCAAGAATTACTAACAATGGACGAACTAAAGAACTATATCTCAGAATTAGGGCCCATAACTTAGGTAAATAAAAACAAGAGCATTGCTAGATGCTGGCAAAATACATCCAAGGTTTAGCCATTTCGAATTGTACTGCTGCAAAATACAAAAATAATTTGAGCTTACAAAGAATATCGGATAAACCCTTAATTTCAATGCCAAAATGCAGTCAAATTCTAAGTAAAAAAAGGGTCACAACTCATGTGAAAAAAATTGGACAGAGTCACAGAACCCATTTCGAACTTGGCCTGGAGTTTTTGCTGATAAACACATATACCAGCTTTGGTTCAGATCAAATAATCCAAACTGGAGTTATCGGTGAGAAACCAAAAATGTTAACGGACAGTCAAATTCTAAGTTGAAAAAGGGCCGTAACTCATGTAAAAATAAATGGATGGAACCCATATTCCTAGCGGTCGGAAACCAAACATGTTAACTTGACAGACAGATGACTAGATGGATGGATGCCCCAACAGACGGGCAGACGGATAGATTGCATAATATGACATTATTTTCAAATGGACGTATAACAATCGGACAAACCTGGTTTTTTAATTCAATCAAGATATTGTTGTGAAAGATCCATATACCCAATATTAATTGAATTGATTAACATTTGTTCAAGTTTTCAAAATAACGGTCATAAAATTGCTAAAAATAGACAAACTAAGGGCCGTAAAACAGGTACAAAAATCGGACAAACATGTTTTTCACACTAGATCGTCATATTGTTGTGAAAGGACCATATACCCAATATGAATTGAATCGTTTGACATTTGTTCAAGTTTTTGCACTATGGTCATAAAATTGCTAAAAATAGACAAACTAAGGGCTGTAAATCTGGTTTTCAAACTTGTAAAAGATATTGTTGTGAAAGATCCATATTAGTTAGGGAGCCCGCACATGTTCTATTTACACTTTTGCGTACAAAAGGTTTGACCCCCTAAAGCTGGTACCAATAATGGAACATTCTGAAAAACCAATTTCTTAAGTTGCGCATTCCTGGGGTTTAGGGGCCGCTGAACCCCAAAACGTGCCAAAAATCACTTCTATTTACACTTCTGCGTACATCGATGAATTTTGGTTTGATGATACTCCTAAGTGTACTGATTAAGAAAACACAACATAAGAAAGGGTTTTACCTGGGGTTTTCAGATAAGGAAGGGGGTCCCATGCTGAACCAAAAAACGTGATTTTGTTTCGCGTACATCCATAATTTTTGGTCTCAAAGTACTTTGATATATACTAATTATAAAAACACAACTTAAGAAGCAACTTTTCCTGGGGTTTTAAGATAAGAAGGGGGTCATCGGGTCACCCCTCAAAACGTAAAAAATCACTTTTATTTACATGATTGAATTCGTCCAACGCACACCCCTGGAACGTTGCACTATTACAACCAATACATCCCTAAATCGATACGATCAACTTATGAAATATATATTCATGTCGTTTGCTGATAAGAACGAACGAGACTTATACTACATTTTTTTTCACAAATATCTTCTAGATCAATTCATGCTGTTTGGAACTGGTTGAGTAATGCAACTTTATTTTGTGTTTTAAATATTAACTGATCATTGGAGCAATTAAATATGCAATTATTGGGGTCCTAACCCCTTCCGATCCCTCAAAAATCACAATTGGGATTCTAGTCATATTTCAACAAGAAATGAAAAGAACATTGTAATGTAAGTGAGGCATATCATTACCTATGAATATTCCAAATCTCTGGAACCATAAATCTTACCTTGGCTCAAAATGGCTGCGAAAATGGCCGCCAAAATATGGAAAATGGTAAATATTGCCCCAGGGTGTCCTGCAATCGCTTACAAGTTGTGGTTGATGTACACAATTGGCTAATCTGTTTTCTATACATTGCATACTAACATGTCTGATGCACCATGGATCATTTTTACTATTGTCACCACTGACATCACCAGAAATATTGGATTTTTCTCACAAACTTGACATAAATATCGGCAAAAATTCACTTTTCAGGGTTCGACCATTTGTTCAAGTAAAATATAACTATCTTTGGATTGAAAGGTGTTTATTGTTTTGGTCTATCTTAAATGTGTCACACTACGGTGTTTATAGACTAAATTGCTCAAGATGGCTTCCAAAAAGGCAACCAAATTTGTTAAAAGTTAAAAGTTAACATATCCCGAACATTATTCTCTGCGTTATCCGAAAAAGGTGGCAAATTGTGACTCACTTGGTTATTGTACATGTTAGTTACAATGTAATTAACTGACAACCACGTTCTATTATGTTTGTCCCAGTTCCGTATGGGGCATGACAAATTCATTTTAAAGTTGCAGTATGGAATTTTGCGGAGAACCCCTTTTGTGATTCTGGCCATATTATTGAAAGGAAATGGGCAGAACTTTGAGACGGAACTGAGATGCACCATGATATGTGGGTATTCTGACCCATCATGATAAAAATTTATCAATTGGATACAGGGTGGAAGCCAAGATGGCAGCCAGGGAGTTACTCTATGATCATAGATGAGGATACTAGGTAATAGATAATACAGGGAGTTATTGTATGGTCATGCATGATGTGTGGGTATATAGGGAGTGCCATGTTGGTAATGGTGGACGTATATTTATATATGTTGTGGATGTGTTATCATTGGTGGTGTATGGGGAGTAGATTTATTATCATGGATGGCGTGTATGAGTATGGCAAGTATGGAACTTATGAGTGGTCGTATGTGCGGATATTGGTATATCTGGAAGGGCTCACCATTGGTGATGTGCATATGTATACCTGGATTGACTCTATGGTCATGGGTATGGCGAATATGCATACATGTAGTGGCTGTATGGTCCATGGTGAGGTGAATATGTATACAATGAGTGACTATGATCGTGAATGTAGTGAATATGTATACATACAGTGACTATATGGTCGGGTGTAGGTGTATATCTGGTGTTCAAGCATGGTGACTCGTGGCTGTATCGTCATTTGTGGTATGTACGGGTATAACCAAGTATGGCTGTATGATCAGGTGTACTAGTACATGTACGTGTATAAAGTGGGTGACTATGTTGTCATTTGTGAGGTGTTTATGTACATATGGAGTGACTGGGGTAATGGGTGGGTTGTACATGTGTACCTTGGGTGGCTATCGCTTTCCACAATAACTCAAGGATATGTTAATCAATAGAGAGGTCATGTCATATCGTGGAAAGCGATAGCCACCCATTATTACACAGTCATTACATATATACATAAACACCACAGACTATGTCAATGAAATTAACAAATTAATTGAGACCATAGAATCTCAATATTTTGATGAAAAGGGAAAACATCTAGAAATTAATGACCAACTTTTTTTCGAAACACTGCTTATGGAAATACGAGGTAAAACTTTAGAATTATCATCAAAAATTAAAAGAAAAAGAGTCAAAGAAGAAACTGAACTTATAGCTAAAATTGAAAAATTAGAAAAGGAAAATACTAATGAGACATTGGAACAGATGGAAAAATATCAAACTAGCTTAGAAGAAATAAGGAAACATAAACTAGAGGGGATGATGGTAAGATCTAGAGCAAAATGGATCGGCGAAGGAGAGAAACCGAGTAAATATTTTTTAAACATTGAAAAACGACACTACACAAATAAATATTTAACTATGCTACAAACACCAGATGGTGAAGTGTTAGAAAAACAAGAAGATATTTTAAATGAGGCATGCAAATATTATGGTAAATTATATGAATCAAGAGAACAGAAACTCTCTTCAAGAAATTTGACTGAATTCCTCAAATTAAATAATATAAACGACATGGAATTAAATAAACTTCCAAATATAATACACGCTAAACTAGATAGTCCAATATCTGATGTTGAAGCTTTAGAATTTTTGAAAAAAATGAAAAATAACAAAAGTCCAGGTTCGTCTGGCTTCTCAGTGGAATTCTATAAAATGTTTTGGGGCAAACTAGGTCATTTCTTAGTACGCTCTTTGAATTATGGTTTGGTCAGAGGGGAACTATCTGTAACACAGAAACATGGCGTAGTAACTCTTTTACCAAAAGATAACAAACCACGACAGTTTTTAACAAATTGGAGGCCGATATTGCTTTTAAACGTAAGCTATAAGATTTTGTCAGGAATTCTCGCTGCCCGTTTAAAACATGTTTTACCAAACTTGATAGATGAGGATCAAACAGGCTTCATACCTGGAAGATACATTGGAGAAAACATTCGCTTAGTAGCAGATTTGATTCATATTACACAAAAAAAAAACATTCCTGGCCTCTTGTTGTTGCTTGATTTTGAGAAAGCTTTTGATTCTGTGTCATGGACTTTTATGTCTCAGGTTATGAAGATTTTTAATTTCAGCAACACTTTCATAGGTTACATAGAAACTCTATATAGAGGAATCAGCTCAAATCTTAACATTAATGGAAATGTGTCTCCATCTTTCATGATACACCGTGGTTGTAGACAAGGTGATCCAATATCACCATATATTTTTTTAATATGTGCAGAAGTATTAAGTATAGCAATAAGAAAATGTAAGAAAATAAAAGGGATTGAGATCGGTAAATATGAATTCAAAGTTAGTCAATATGCTGATGACACAACTTTATTTCTCAATGGTGATGCACAGTCCCTGGACAGTACATTTGAGCTACTAGAATATTTTTACTATATATCTGGGCTAAAAATCAATTATAACAAAACTTTTGCAGTTTGGATTGGAAGCAAACGTGATTGTACAGAAACTATATGTGACAAGTGGAAAATAAAATGGAACCCAGAAAACTTTCGGCTTCTAGGGATTAACTTTAACTTACTCAATGATGACTTATTTAATGCAAATTATGATAAAGTGATGAATGATATAGATAAAATTATAAATTCCTGGTCATGCAGAAATTTGACCCCACTTGGACGGATAATTGTTGTGAAATCTCTTATTTTATCCAAGTTGTCATTTCTTTTTCAAACCTTACCTAACCCCAGTGTAGACTACATTAAAGAATTAACAAAGAAAATCTACAAATTTATTTGGCAGAAAAAGCCTGAAAAAATTTCACGCAGACAGCTACAACAAACCTACTCATTCGGAGGTTGCAAAATGGTTGATATAGAACAATTCATGAATTCAATGAAAGCAATCTGGATGAAAAAACTTATTTTCCAAAATGGCAAATGGCAAAATCTATTAAAATGTTGTTTTAATAATCTTTCAGAAAACTGGTTTCTAGCAAGCCCTACAGCATTAACTAGACAAAGCAAAATCATATCTTGTAAATTTTGGGCCCATGTTATTGAAGCATGGGCAAAATTCTACAAGGCTATAATCCCTGAAACTCTTGACCATATAAACAGTAATAAATTGACGGATAATCCTAACATTACCGTCAAAGGTAAAATGTTAATGTCCCAGGTATTAGATAAAAAAGGTATTTTATTTGTTGATGATTTACTGGATAATGATGGTCATATAATGTCTCGGGAAGCGCTGGAAGTAGAATATTATATCAAATTAGATTTTTTGACATATCACTCAGTTAATTCAGGTGTAAAACATTTTATAGATAAATTTGGCTTATTGTTCCATGCAAGAAAGCTTCAACACCCAATAATGCCTTTTCAGTTAAGTGTTCTTCAACAATCTCAAAAAACATATATATTAAAATGTGTGGACAAGATAAAACAGTTAAACCTTTCATGAAGAAATGGGAATTGGAATTAAATGATAGGCTTACAGATGAATGGGCTAAGATTTTGATTTCTCCATTTCACTGTTGCGTGGAAACCAAATACAAATGGTTTCAATACCGAATTAACACAAGAATTCTAGGAACTAATGAACTTTTGAAAAAGATGAATATAAAAAGCTCGGATGCATGCTTTTTCTGTAGTAAAGCCAAGGAAACAATAAAACATCTCTTTTGTGACTGTCCTATAATTAATTCACTTTGGCATGAAATTCAAATGTGGGTTTTGAGACAAACTGGATACACAATAGATTTGTCACCAAAAAATTTAATTCTTGGAAACTCTGAACACTTTGACCTAGCCCAATTTCTGATAATTTTTGCTAAGTTCTATATATTCAAATCAAAAATGAGGGAAAAAATTCCTGTTTTTAATGAGTTTAAAATAGATTTAAAATTCTATTATAATGCTGAAAAAATAGCTTTTTTCAATCAATGTCTTTATGACAAATTTACGGATCGTTGGACTGGCTGGGAGCGCTTAGTCAAATAATAAGAGAATCAAGAGGTACTAAATTATAGTATTAGATGGATTGCCCCTCCTGTTAGCTTGGCTGAGTCTTTATGAATTGATCTTTTTGGAATAAAATAAATATAGAATGTCTAAGTTCCAGTTCTGCCTCATACAGTAAATTGTCCTTAATTAATTTATCTACATAATTCAACATAAAATGTTGGTCAATATACTGTATGGAATTTAACTGAGAGCAACAACCCCCCTGAATAAATCAGAATTCTAATCAACAATATTACAAATCTGATAAAAACGCAAAGCCAATCCTAGAGCCTTGATATAGAAAAAAAAACTGATAGTAGCTCACCCATATTTTATTATTCTAGGCACATGACAAACAGCAATAGGAAAACCAAAATATTATCTTTTAAAATGTATTTTTCCACACTCTATCTCTTTTTTTGTTTTCCCTCTACTAAATTCTCCCCGATTTCAACTATCAAATTCTCTATAACTGACTTCACTAATTCTCCTTTTCTATTTTACATACAATATGTTTAATATATCACCTATATATATATATTTTTGTTGACCTAATAAAAATATTATAAAAAAAAATAAAAAAAAATAAACACCACAGACATAACAATATAGTGACCCACTGAATACATGTACACCTGACCCATGACCACGGATGACCATAGTCACGCGTCACAATGCATGCACACCGGGTATACCCATAACCATATAGTCACACCTTGTATACCCATTCATCTCACCATTGGCCATAAGGTCATCCACTGTATACCTATTCTCCAAACGCATGGTCAAATAGTCAATCAATATATACATCAACACCACAACAATGACCATAAAGTCACTCCGGTATACATATGCACATCACCAATGGCCATATAGCCACTCGCTTCATACACATACCCTCACCATGTTATCTGGTATACTCCTTCACCTGACCTATGGCCATATAGTCACCCCGTGTGTACCTATTCAAAACATTCATACGCGATCATGGTCAATCCTTGTATATATATTCACCTCAACATTGGCCATGTCAATCCCTGTATCCCTATTTGTCACAACATAGCCGAATAGCCACTCAAGATATACTAATACATCCCAGCCATGTCAGTAAAGCCACTCCATGTATGCATATGCACCTCATCCATGGCCATATAGCCACTCGCTATATACACATATCCCTCGCCCATGACAATAAAGCAACACGTGTGTGTACTGGTATAACCTACACATGACGATACCGAGACGAGTCACCAAACAAGAACACCAGGTACATGTATACTCATACGCCTGTCACCCCCTGTATAGATGTTCATTACATTTATGATCATACAGTCACTACTTGTATACCTACATGTAATCATATCACCATTAACCAATAACCATAGAGTCACTACCTGTATACCTATTCGACACACATAGTCATATAACCACGGTCTTGGCATCCACACTGTATCCTGTTGACATTTTTTTATCATAATGGACCAGAATTGCCAAAGATTATAGTCCATCTCAGTTCTGTCTCAAAGTTCTGCCCATTTCCTTTCGATAAATATGGCCAGAAAAAGACATGAATATATATTTCTTAAGTTGATCGTATCGATTTAGGGATGTATTGGTTGTAATAGTGCAACGTTCCAGGGGTGTACGCACATACACACACGTTGGACGAATGCAATCATGTAAAAAAAAAGTGATTTTTTACGTTTTGAGGGGTCACCCGATGACCCCCTTCTTATCTTAAAACCCCAGGAAAAGTTGCTTCTTAAGTTGTGTTTTTATAATTAGTATATATCAAAGTACTTTGAGACCAAAAATTTTGGATGTACGCGAAAGTGTAAAAAAAAAATGAAAAATCACGTTTTGGGGTTCAGCATGGGACCCCCTTTCTTATCTGAAAACCCCAGGAAAAACCCTTTCTTAAGTTGTGTTTTCTTAATCAGTACACTTAGGAGTATCATCAAACCAAAATTCATCGATGTACGCGGAAGTGGAATAAATAGAAGTGATTTTTGGCACTTTTTTGGGTTAAAAACCCCAGGAATGCGCAACTTAAGAAATTGGTTTTTCAGAATGTTCCATTATTGGTACCAACTTTAGTGGGTCAAACCTTTTGTACGGAAAAGTGTAAATAGAACATATGCGGGCTCCCCAACTATATACTAAATATGGATGAAATTGTTTGATGTTTGTTCAATTTATCAAGCTAACATACGTAAAATTTCTAAGGGCCATAAATCAGGTAAAAGAAATTGGACAAAACTGATTTTCGAACTTGATCGAGATATTGTTGTGAAAGATCCATATACCAAATGTGAATGAAATTGGTTGACGTTTGTTCAAGTTATCGCGCTAATGAACATCAAACCCGATTTTGTGATTATAGCTGTCGCACTTGACAATTAACTCACATACCAATATTTGTAAGAATCCATCAATAAATGGCTATGTTATATAGGTTTGTTGTCGCCCTCCTGGAAGACGACCATCGCCAAACCATAAACGAGAGACCGATCACGATCGGCAGATGTTTAACCCATACCTTGGCGATAGTGATTAGCTATTTTCAGCTTGGACGCTAAAATCCTATCTAAAAGGGCCATAATTCTGTTAATTAATTCTATCTGTATTTTGCGCTGAGAAACTCACATTCAAAATTTTGTTTCAATCAGATAAATTTGTTTTGAGTTATTGCGGCATGCGTGAATTCTAAGTCGAAGAAGGGCCATAACTCCGTAAAAAAAATACTGATCGAACCCACAATCGAACTCGAACTTGGGCTGAGAAACACATATACAAAATTTGGTTCAGATCGAATAAAAAATCTTTGCGTTATCGCACCATGCATAAATTGTCCATGGACAGACAGACGGACAAATGACTAGTGGTCAATCCAGACGTCGAAGCTATGTGTACCATACTATGGTATGGGTACACATAAAAATCAAAATAAATGAATCAATCAATAGGGGCAAAGAGTGTGTCAAAATAATCCAACATAAAATGAGATATATCAGAAAACAAGTATTTCTGTTAAAATATCATGAATGTTGAAGAGTTAATTTTTAACAACAAAAATCCATGTAAGTGAAGGAGGAGAAACCTGGAGATATAATATAATGAATAAATTGTCAATATAATATAGCCAGTACAATTGATGACCAGGGCTAATAATTCTAACTCTATACAATTAGTGGACTGTACCAGGTATGTATGTCACTTGAATATTTCTTTGATAGGTTATCACTGGAGAGATACAAGTGTATAGACAGCAGACACCAGATACCTATGTGCAGTAGTGAGGTGTGAGATCAGATTATAGGAATGTGAGACTTTATAAAAATAAACAAACAATGCACACAGCCCAGATGCTGACACTGAGGTTAGCTTGTGTGAGTACAGCTGCATTATTGGCTTGTTGATAAACATTTATCCCCAGTGTTATTTGTCTGTCTCCAACTAGCACTGGCCAAGAGGGAATGTTATCATTATATTTCTAATAGAGTTGTCCACCACTCCACCATATGGCTATTAAAACAGCTTTGGGATTACAGGTATATGAAAAACAAATGTAGTCTCAACTTTGCATATTGGATATTCACATGATAATTTATTGATAGCATTATATTAAATGCAATTATTACAATAAAATTTGCATACAGGACGTCACCCCTAATTAATGTTTAAAACTATCAAATAGTGTTCATTAATAACCCTGGTTCAAGAGTATAAGGGTTAATTAACCAAAACCAAAATCCATACAGATGAAGAGAGTGCTAAGGAAAACCTAGGTACCATAAGAAATATGAGGTAAATCAGAAGAAACATATTTTACTTATTGCTTTGGATGGCAGTCTGTGAAAGGGTTAATTATTTCTAAACCAATCAACCAATCGATACCAGGTACACATAAAAACCGAATGACAATTTCATGATAAAAGCATGCAGTTCTGTTTGCCTTTTATAAGCCATGGACTCAGGCACTATTTAATTACTGAACATAATGAAGCTTTCAACTGATACAGATAACTAATCATCGTTTTTTTAGTTCTGTTTGTTCAGAATTTATTTATGAGCACTATCTTATCTCTCAAGAGTTTATGTTTTGATATAATCCTTTCTTTACTAAATGGATTTTCCCCATTTAGTCTGATTTAATTATAAAAGTATACATTGAAGTTCCAGATAATCCTTCCAATTTCTTCACATGTACATTTCGACTCACTGATGGCAGCCATGCTTTTCAACAAAATTCCCAAATAATTTGATAGCTCCCATCTAGAGGTCACCCCAAAGATCCATATGAAGTTTGGTGATGATCGGATGAGGAATATGGCTTGTAGAGAGTGCCAAAGGAAATTGTTGACAGATTCACTGACACGCGCAAACATGACAGACGCCAACCCATGGCAATAGCCCAAACTTGACTTCGTCAAGCTGAGCTAATGGAAGAAGTCAGAAGGAAGCAAACCATGATTCTTTGCCCCAGTTCATATAGCTTATCTTGCTGTTCGTCAGTCGTCATTTCAGAATGGTCCATCATCTGTTCCTCAGGATCTGGGCTCTACAAATAGGAAGTTTTTATCAGTCATCGATTCTGAGATGCACAATACCACTTCCAAACAATGAAGTACCTGGATTTGAAAGGCACTTGCTAGAAATGTTCAGTGCGTTTCATCTGAAATGTTTCTAGAATTGTTAACTGTATACTAAATGGTCATATGTGAATTTAATATGCCTTTTGTAGTTGTTTTCCCTGTGACTGATTGTAGTTTTAGTAAGTTCCTTCCTTTGCTGATCACAAAGCTGACTCAATACTTTCTGGTTAAATTTATAATTTCATATAAAAATTTGTTTCGAAACGAAACAATATTTTCCTAAATAAGTAAAATATATATCTCCTAGAAGTATCTTGCCCACTGAACTATATGGTATATTATCCCAAGTAGGAGGGGTTAACTCTCTGAGTTGAAAAAAAAACAGTACGAAATTCTATGGTACATATCCTCTGTCATGTTCATGACACGTGTAATCACGTGATTTCTGACACGTAGTGAAGTATTCGCCATATTTTTATCCCCAGTAGGACATTCCTCGTGAGCGGGGTAGGTGCGAAACCCTGGGAGGGAGCTCAGCGTTCAGTGGGCAAGATACTTCTAGGAGATATATATTTTACTTATTTAGGAAAATATTGTATCTCCGTCAAAGGTATCTTGCCCACTGAACTATATGGTAAAGAATAGAATTTTCTAACAGGTGGAGGCCACGAGGAAACAAAAACACCGCTATGCATCTGAATCAAAGAACTGGATTGACCTGATAACCTACAATATATACATATACATGCACAGACATATAGATATATATGTATATACATATATATATATATATATACACATGCACAATAGGACCATAAGCCAATGTAATATTCCATCCTAAAACTAATACCTGTCAGCAAGCTCAAACGAACAAAAAGTGGTCACTTAAGAGTTTAAGACCCCTGCAAGTAAAGTAAATAGCTTCAGAAGATATGGAGACGGATATGGCTAAATACTAATAACGCACCTAACAGGCTAACCCAGGCAGCAATGCATCAGGATTGTGGCACAAGACCAAAACCAGTGGAAACCGACGGCAGGTATGTAATGAAAAGCAGACCAAGGGCCACCGTGCCCCAACTGTTCGAGCTCTGCTGACTGGTCCCCGACGAGTCGATGGCGCAAGATATCCCTTCTGGTAAGGATGGGGTGCCCCTCCAATGGGACCCTTTTCCGGAGACAACCATCGCCCGAAGTGCGAATCGAGAGGGCGGATCATATGATCTGGCATCCGACACCCAATGCTAATGAATCTCGCACGAGGAGAAGCATCTGGCAAGAATTTTCATCCGGCTTTATGAAGTGTGCCCAACACGATTCATATGCTGCCCCATAGGTGCAACATTATCCTGCATTGGCAATCGCTGAGGTCAGCAAAGGAACTGGCTTAGTACGTTAAATGAGCACTAGGCGAATCAAGCACTATCAGGGAAAACAAAACCATTATGTACCGACAACCGAGCCCATAAGAAGAATGACATATTAGACGCAAAGGCCGATATCACAGAAGCCATTTCGTTCTTCTTTTCCACGCTGCTAATACGCCGTGTTGCCCATTAAGCCCGAGTGGGGCTTGCTGAACTAGACCTCATGTCAACAGTGTTCTGAAATTGAGCATATGTCGAACCATGGATAATGGACTCATCTATGTATGACTGGACAACAAAAGTGAAATCCATGTTGAGTTAGAACTGAAAGCAGCCTGAAGACAAAAGATATGTCATTCGTATCTATTACGGAAACACAGCGAGGTCGGAGATAAAGCATGTATGCTTGTTTATCTCTGATTCTTGCGTCCCAAATCGAGATGTAAATATTTACCCTTTCGAGCACCCGAACCAGTCCAGAACACGTCTTAAAAGTCAGGAAAATGTAAGGGCAAGAGTCATATACTAATCTAGTGATATGAATGACTGTAGACATTCTCCAGCAAAGCCCGTGACCATGAAAGAGCTGGATGGAACATGGAAAGAAGCAACAACTTATAAAGCAAGAAGTTGAACACATCCCAACCCGAGAACAGTAAAATGGTTGAATACCTCTCAGGATGGTCGAACCCAGGTCGCCAAGTGTGCAGTCCGATGGCATAACCACCCAGCTCTGACAACGTTAGGCAGGGTACTCTCAGGTGCCAAATAAACGTGCCGGCACGTTTATTAATTTGGAGCAAAAATACACACAATCACGCTTATTGTGACCCATCACGTTTATTATTTTTTTGGGGGTAAATCCATCACATACTGTGACATTTATTCTTTTTTTGGGTGATAAACAAACGAATATAAGAATGGAACAAATCACGAGTGTGCTAATGTTAATACTAGAAGTCACAAACCACTAAATAAAGTTGTTTTAGTAGACTGAGATGCGACATCGCTTCGATATAAAACCTATTTTGAGAGTCACGGTTCGCCCAATCTTTTACTTCGTCTACTTTCGGTTTGTAATAAAGCGCAAAACGTGAACTGGGCCGAGTTCACGGGACCCGAAACGATAGAAAAGATGGCCCATGGATCATAGGACTTATTCTACAATTAAAATGTTTTTGTTAACTCCAAAATCAGTTCCATAATCACAATTTATAATGAAAAACGATGTGCCTCGAAAATAGGCAACGCGAAACCCAGAAAAAGCGCTAAAAGTTACCAGTTTGACTGAGTGTTTTCTGCATACAAATAATTTCATGAGAAGCATTAAAGTATATTCCTTTAATATTAAGATATTTAAACAACACAGTTTCATACTTTTTCTGTTTTAATGCATTATTTGGTGAGAGAAATGTAAAATTGATCGTAATTTCTTCGAAAAAAAAATCAAATTAGGCTTAATGTAAAATTGTAAACTGAGTATGATTTTGGACAAGAACTTCAATCTACTAGTAGGCCTACACAAGTTTCAACCTAAATATATTAATCAATTGAATTATACAGTGAGTGAGTTACTTGAGTTAACTATCACTCTTTGATTGATTGATTGATTGTATTGGCAATGATAATAACACATATATAAATACGAGAGGAGGGTATTCTAAGTGATTTAGCACTTGTCCTCCAATCCCTTTTGTCATAAACTAATTTAATTTATGAACAAATAAAATATGTTTAAAAAAAAAAAAAAATATATATAAATACAATAGATTGTTGAGATACATAACTTAGGAGCAAACACATAGCATTGTACATAGTTTGTTCAGCATTAGATATCCTTTTATTTGTGATGTTGAAAAGGGGTTGTTTTGTGCAACACAACTGAAAATCATATTTAATAAACAGCCTTAAGTTTTCCCACCCCTTCTTGTATTCCGTATGGCTAATCCCTATATAGTATACAAAGTGGTGAAATGGTGTGTAATTTAGGTTTTTTCTGTTTTGTTTGATTCATTATTCCGATCCCAAATTATCTAGTATTCTAAGCCATATAGAAGGTATCGGAATATTGAAATAGTCGGAATTATGAACCCTCATGGAAAAGCGGAATAATGAACCCTAAGGAATAATGAACCATCGGAATAATGAACCATCTATACCCGAAGACCCCCAACCTACAAGAGAAAAAAAAGTCATGTGCAGTGTGTACTGTATAATACAACAATCAACATGTAAGACAATCTATTCCAACTTTATATCATATGAGTAATATGTAATTTCACGCATGGTCTTACATAATGTATGAATGGGGTAAACAAGATAGTGAAGATACATGATGCATAATACCTAAATGTCACATCCTCCGCACAAGTATGATTCCCTGTACTATATAAATGTATGCATAAGCCTTCATGGCTCGAGTTTTAAGCATACTACCATGAAAAGTAAAATCCGTAACCCAGCACATTTATTGTGCACCAGCACTATTATTCTTTTTTTGGTAAAAATGTCACCCAGCACTTGTATTTGGCCAGCACTTTTATTTGGCACCTGAGAGTACAAATTGACCGGCATCACAGGGCAAGTTGCTACCCAAATGCTAACAAAAGCCATGCAACTTGGATCATATTTCCTCATTTGACTGTCCCAGGGTATGCCAACCGTCGTCCCGAGTATCCGACTTGGAGTCCCTGTCGATAGTCCAGAAAGCCCACCAAATGCGGCCAATGGGTTCGATGGGTAGCCCCAACCCGCGACCTGTTTGGTGGGACTATCATCCTGAGTGCTAAATTATGCCAATGAAGGGAACACTATACATCGACAAGTGACAGTGTCCTGGTCGTAAAGGTTTCTATCTCTTCCTTGGAACCCTCGAAACAAGGGAAAGCACTCTGATGTTCTGTTAAATTGTAAATGATTGTAGAACAATGCTATCAAATCATGTCAATCTGAGGTTATTTGCTAATCAAAATTTGACATTAATTTTCTTCCTGCGCTTGGCTGCATCAGAGAACACTGAACAACTAACTGAGCTCCCTCGTAAGCGCATGTAAAGGTGACCCGAAAGGAATGTCGAAAGCCCTTTCACCTCGTGCTGGAGCGACTGCTCGATCTGATCCTGATCTCCATCCGTCGATGGGGTGTTAACAGCACAATACACCACGACAAGCTTCATTTCTAATTGCATGTGAGGTCTGGTCATTGGGGACCCCGGAGGAATGTCCAGAGCCTGTACATCTCGGGGTGGAGCAGCAGCTCGACCGATCCCGATATCCAACCGACCGAACTGGCGATGGGAGGTTAGTAGGTACCAGTTCCCAAGCAAGCTTCCTGCTATAATGGCGTCAGGGAATAAGATCTTTTGTTTTCATTTAAAATCAAACCCGAAGTTACTGGCAGCTGTTGGCCAGAACGCGGCCAGTAACCTGTCTGCCAAGCCTCCGGAAGTGGTGGCTTATAATAAGGAGGAAACAAGCCTGTGAACTGTGATCCCATTCCAAGCCCAGCTGGGGCAGAAGGCATGGAGGATAAACTTTCAGGTGCCAAATAATAGCGTAAATGTAATAATTTGAGAAAATGTCTCCTAATTTGAATTGAGACAAAGTAAAAATGGCCATTCGACTAGTAATTTTAGCCCAAATTTCCACACACTATGATCATAAGGCACCGGAGAGCATGGTCAGGGACCACTGAGGGTGTATCCCCCAGCCGCGCTGACCCCGAGATGACGACTTGTAGCGATGGACGGCGTGTGTCGAGTGTTAGTAGAGCTCAGTGGTCACAGCCGTCCGGGGCATGTCAACCGCCAACAGTCGACCTGAGGAAGCAGATTGACGTCCCATTCGATAGTCCAGGGAGCGCACCAATGTGACTAATGGGTTCAATGGGTAGCCCCAACCCGCACCCTGTTTGGTGTGACTATCGCCCCGAGTCCTAATTACGCCAGTTAGAGGAACACGATATATCGGCAAGTCAGAGAAAGATCCAGGGATGTTTTGATACCTGTTACAGGTTTGGGTGCCCAAACTATAGAGACCCAAATGTCCCCAAATTCCATGTAAATAGTATTTATTCCAGTTAGATCTTCCATATTTTCAAGAAATTTTTCTACAATTCAACCAAATGTACTAGTAATGCAAATCATCAGCCCGCAGATGATATATAGTCTATAATATGGAGCCTTTATTTGCACAATCAAGTATCCAGTACTGAATATTTTAACATCCAAATTTATATGGGCACATACTCAAATACAGAACAGGTGTCCCCAAAAAAAAATTCTCTGGATCCTTCCCCGCGAGTTTGTCCGTGTCCTAGGGGAAGCAACTCGTGTGAGCTACGGGTTCGATTGGTAGCCCCAACCCGCGTCCTGTGTGGTGTGACTATCGCTCCGAGTGCTAATTACGCCAATTAGAGGAACCCTATATATCGACTTTCGTTCTCTATTCTTGGGACCTCGAAACGAGGGAAGCGACTTCAAGGGGAGCTACGGGGAAGGCGATTCATGAACCTGTTCTTACCTCGATGAGCAGTCCTGTGAAAGTAATTAATGTGATTACGAACAATCACAAATACACCTGTTGTGTTATGTTACCATGCCTGTGTCAACCAAGGCAGTAACGGCTCCATTGTTAATCATTCAGGGTTAAAAAGGTTCAAATTGACATTCAGGATTTTACAATCCTATCAGCCTATTTCACAAGCGTTAAAACAGTGCTTTTGTCTTCAGTTGTACACCACAGGGTGATTGTCAACGTCTAAATAAAGTCGTAAAACGATAAGAAAAAAAATGAACTCGAAAGTAAGTCACCTAATTTCGTGATACCTTTAACCACCGTCAACGCACGTGGTAACTTAAATAATACGTCATAGATTTGTTATAAAGAAAACGATCAGCGTCTTTAGTCATATCTAATGGTGCCTCGAATGTTCTGCCGTTAATAGGCCAGACACTCTGATATTGTCGGCATAAACACGGATATTAAATCATTGACCGATTAAAATTATGGAAGACAAAGTCCGTTAAAACGAAACGAGTCGTCCGCTTCCGAGATTATATTCGGAACAACCGCGTAATCTTTATGTGAATTGTACATAATTTTCAACTATAAGCAAAGAAATAATGTTGTTTGTATAAAACAAAAACAAAACTGTTTTTGCTATACAAACTGCAACTTAGCTTCGTTGGAGAGATTCTTTTTGCGTCCTTCCTCTTGAGGAGGGATAAAAATATGGCGAATACTTCACTACGTGTCAGAAATCACGTGATTACACGTGTCATGAACATGACAGAGGATATGTACCATAGAATTTCGTACTGTTTTTTTTTTCAACTCGGAGAGTTAACCCCTCCTACTTGGGATAATATACCATATAGTTCAGTGGGCAAGATACCTTTGACGGAGATATATCTGTCTCACTCAATTTTGCACTTTTGAACTTGAAGGAATCATATTTGATCTTGAAACATCTTGAAGAAACAGTCAATTCCAAGTAGGCTCCTGCGAATATTCGATATTCGATTCGAGATTCGAAAGTCAAATTTCGATTCGAATTCGAGTCGAAATTGCCAACTCGAAATTTCGAATATACTATGACGGAAAAGTAGACTGTTTCAGGACAAGTACACATGTCGATCTTAGCTGTTTGTGTCATTTAATTCCAGAAAATTATGTATATATGCACATTATAATTCTTATTGTACATAGCCAACAATTAGCCACGATAGGACGACTAAATACGTCTGAATTATATAGCTTTAAAATGGTAGCAAAAGCTAGCAGATAGCCAATGGACCGACGACGCGGTAAATTATAATAGCTATGAGACTGGGCTACCGATAGTGTTATCCATCGTCTATTCAATTCCGCGTTATGTAATATGGGTGAGAATGTAAACAACACATGTTCCTGGTGTCGAAAAGTGCATTTTGGCACTGTTCTCTTTTGAAGTTGACTTTCAGTTTCGGAGTTTTCTTTTACAATGGACAAAATGTCGTCCATCATTCATGTTTATTTTAAACATGATAAAGCTGCAGGCACGTGTGATGAATGCAACATGCATGGTGTATAAATCGCAAGCATCTGGGACAATGACCCATCTATGGAATCATCTGTTCAAGAAGCATCAACCAGTACATGAAGAGGCTATACAGCGACTGTTGTTGCGTCTTCAAGTTTATAACAACGGGTGTTTCCGAATGCCGATTTGCATTTTTGCATGTACATGCAAACTGTAGAAATTTCGTGTGATTTTAGTTTGATAATCCGTTTAGTAGTAACATATTAATCGTTGTGATGGCCGCATGGACGTTTTAATCTGCTTTGTTTTCTTGACAATTATAAATTGAAGTTAATAGTATATCAAACGACGGTTTATCGCCACATAAGTTCTGATGGAACTTCATGCATGTAGTTCATAGAACGTTTCACAAATAATCTAATCGTTGACAAAACATACCTAATTGAGAATGCAACACACAGATATGATTCGATTCGATATTCGATTCGATTGGATATTCGGTTCGATCAAAATATCCAATTCGCAGGACCCTAATTCCAAGCCATTCTCCATTCATTAAATAGTAAGACTTGAGTTTCCTATTACTAAGAATCAATACGTACCTCTGGCGAGAAGCTTCCGTCATGTGGGATGTTATTTTTGAAGAATTTAGCATCATTCTCATTTCCAGTATTCTGACAAAACACACCGAGACCCTCCACTTGCTGAAATTTTAAATTTGGTATAATAAGATTAATGAAAATTTAAGGTTAAAGTGATTATTAACCCTTTCATGATGGGAGCTGTGCTGGTGCAGCATTCAATATACTGTGCCAGCGCATTCACTTATATATGTGAGTGTCCAATATATAAGCCTTGCATATATAAGAGAATACACTGGCTTACAAGTTCAAGGTACATATTGTTAGGCCAATGTATTCACTAATATATGTGAGGCTCCCTGTGGGAGACTCGCATATATGAGAATTCATGGGCCCAGGTTTTCGCAAAATTTCAAGAAGCTCCAGACATGAAATGGTTAACTCTCCCATTCACCAGATATTAATAGTTTGATATATAAAATTTGTTTATATAATAGATCTTCAGTAAAAAGTAAGTTCCAGCAAATTGTCTGTACTCATATAAGCTATAATTTGTACATGAAACGTAACTGAAAAATAAGATTTACATAAAAAACGAGCCATCATTCCTGTTTCCTGGCATGGAGACAAAACAGAATTGAAGTATTTTGTTATTGAACCGATGTCACTCACCTAGACCAGTGACCAACCTGAAGCATTGAAATGCTCTCTTAATAGTGTATGACAAATTATGATGGGTCGTAAGAACATATCAGTTTAACATCCATTTTCTGTTTCCCACTTACAGCAGCACAAATACGGATAACATGAATGTGATATGCTTAAAAAGATCATTGGATACAAACAGAGTAACGAGAACACAAACATACTTCAAAATAATTTTCATATTTCCAATCTTTTTTAAAGGATTGTGATCCTGAATAAAATATTAGTATTTTCTATCAATATACTGATAATATATATTTGAAATGTCCATTTTGCTCACATAATAAAAAATTTGGCTGCTATGTTTTTATTTGTAATGATTAAAAAAAGTTCCCAAGTTTAGTGCCGGAGTAATTTTATGCATATTACATGTAAAACGAGAGGCCGATCACCCATCCCTTGGCGATAAAAATTTACTATGATCGGATAAATGAGAGTTTTGGTGTTGAATTATAGAGTTTACTGTTATGTACTATTATAGACAAATGTTCATAACACACATTATGGAATTTATGGGTCACTGGCATTTATATAAGAGAATGCACTGGTACAGGATCTGTAATGCTAAACAACCACAGCCTTGGGTTAAATGTGAAAGGTGTGACCTGGACCTGGAATACTTGGGTTAGGAGAGTCCAATTTAAGTTTACAATAATAATGTCAAATTCTACCAACAATATAGTATACAGATAAGCCACCACACTGCTGACCCATTAATATCAATTATATACTAGTAGCAGAGCTGTCAACACATCATAGGAATTGTTCATGTTGAAGACTGACCTCTCTATTAAACCAATAACAATTATAATGACCTCAGACCATCTGAAGATTTAACTCTGCAGCACAGACTTCCATGTCTACTGTTAATATCATGTGATGTTTATTGTTGAATCTTTATTTTAAATTAGATACCATAGCCTTCTTTATCAGATTATTTTCACATTGGCATAAGAGACAGAGTATTTTCACATTGGCATAAGAGACATCATAAAATAGTATAGCCTTATCAATAGATAAGTAGTCCAAAGGCATGGGATGGAATTTATATTGAAGCGGTGAACAGGACTATACATTGCGACAGGTTATTGAATGAATAACCCCCCCACCCCCCTGTGTTTCCGGGGGTATATTGGCCTAAGTGCATTAGAATTGGATTTAATGTTGCTCCAAACAGATTTACCAGTACATAACACAAGATTTTGGACATTTAAACAAATTTAGTGTGGTGATTCGGGGTACCCTTGGCAGAGTTATAATGGTGTTAGTTTTTCAACTTTGTTTAACTTAAAAAAAAATTGTGTTTAATTATTTAAAAAATAACAGATTGGAAACCTTTTTAACAACTTGTATCATAATCAGCAATATCTAAATGAAAACCAATGAAAGAGTCAACGACCTTTTTTTTTTATTATTATTATTTTATTATAAAAATCAAATTTTCTTTTCAATTTTTTTTCGAAACAGGGTTCTTAAGTCCTTTAAAATAAATCAGATCAAACCCATATTCGAACTAGATCTGTATTTTGGGCTGTGAAACACACATACCAAATTTGGTTCCAATCAAATAACAAATGTTCGAGTTATGGCAGGATGTGTGAATTCTAAGTCGAAAAAGGGCATAATTCCATAAAAAAAACTTGGATCAAACCCATATTTGAACTCGATCTGTATTTTGGTCTGAGAAACTCATATACAAAATTTGGTTCCGATCAGATAAAAAATATTTGAGTTATCGCACCATGCGTAAAGTGTCTACGGACAGACGGACGGACATAGAAGGACGGACAGACGAGTGGTCAATCCGGACATTGACACTATGTGTATCATACTATGGTATAGGTACACCTAAAAAGTTTTATCTCTCATGCAGAGTATAAGAAAAATATATCAAACCTGGTGTTCCCCTAATATTTAAATTCACATTTACAGTAATCAATTGAAATTAATGTCCAACAATTAAATCTACTCAACACAATCACATTATTAATCTCCAATAGTAATGCTATTAAACAATGAAACCAGATTATGCCTTTAAGATAGAATTTAAATAACCATGCATATAAATATAATAGTATAAACATCCCAATGACCCCATCTATGATATCTCATCATATGGCCAGATATACTTTATAGAGTATAAAGTATATAACATATGGCCAACACATCTCCTAGTAGTTAATTATCTCAATGCAAGACAGAGACAACTTCATGGCATTGTAACTGGATACTATCTCTGTGTAAGAAGACAACATCAAACCTGATTTATTAGATTCTATTTGGACAGTGCAAACTGGGTATCTTTGATATATTTTAGCGATTAATAAAATATCAAAACACCATAACTCCATTCAAAAGTACCGGATCAAACCCATAATCGAACTCGATCTGTATTTTGAGTTCAGAAACTCACATACAAAATTTGGTTTCTATCAGTTGAAAAATTGTAGATTTATCGAAACATGCATGAATTCTATGTCAAAGGGCCATAACTCCATTAAAAAATATCGGATCAAACCCATATTCAAACTCGATCTGTATTTTGGTCCGAGAAACTCGCATACCAAATTTGATTGTGATCAGATAAAATTTTGGGAGTTATGGTAGCATGCATGAATTCCAAGTCGAAAAAGGGCCATAACTCCGTAAAAAAAACTCGGATCAAACCCATATTCGAACTCAATCTGTATTTTGGGCTGAGAAACTCACATACCAAATTTGGTTGCGATCAGATAGAAAATATTTCAGTTATCGCACCATGCGTAAAGTGTCTACAGACAGACAGACAGACAGACAGCCAGACAGACAGACGGACGGACTAACGACGAGTGGTCAATCCGGACAACGACACTATGTTTACCATACTATGGTATGGGTAAACATAAAAATGAGATCAGGAGCAATAACTCCTGCCAACTACAGGGAAGTAACTGTAAAATTTTTCTTTCTGCTGTAGCAAAAATGAGCTATAATGTCTTCTTAGTTTTCTGTCCAAAGCTGCTATCTGTCTGAAACTATCCAGGATATTTGAATAATTTATGTCTCATTTTAATTACTTAACACTCAAAATAATGGAAATAACATGATTTATACATACATATTAATTTATGTAGATGCATCTGGCCTCTGTAAATTCATGGGAAAACAAGGGAAACACTAAATAAAGACCCTCACAGATTGTAGAGAAAAATTTAGTTTTGGAAACCGAAAGCAGAAACTCTGATGGAATGATGTCATTCTTTGTTTCTTTTTGTGTAATTTTCATCTACAAAAGTCGGTAAAAATAAAATATAAATTCTTACTTTATATAAAGATTGACTCTTTCTTGTATAGAAACTATTAATCCATACTAATAAAACTCAATTTTGTTTGTTTGTTGGTATGTTTGTTTGTCCTCTTATAGACGACCAACCGGCTGGACCATCAGAGTTAAAAATTTGTCTCTATGGGTAACTTAATCCGAGGAGTGTTATAGGTCCCGTTCATCACCTTAGATGTCTTAAAAGTTAGCTTTACCCGGGGAGCGTTATTGGATAGATCCCGTTCACCTCAGATGTCTAAAAAGGGCACTAATAATTATTTTATATATATTTTTGGCTAGACCAAACGGTTGAAACCTCAGGTTTGAAAATTTGTACACATGGATAATTTGACCCGGAGAATAGATTATATCAGCACTTTCGCGACATAACACACTGAAAGAGATAAAATGCTTTTAAAGATAAGTAATATCAAACCTTGTGTTCAAGGACCTTCAAAGCTGTCCTAGATGACAGAAAAAACTTCACAATTCTATCAGCACTACTAGCTAACTTGGTCACCAGAAACTGCACAAAGGAAGTGACAGAACTATAGTCAGAGTAGAATGATCCATAGAGTTCTAACATGTCACACAATAGCTCTATGTCAACACAGAGCTGACTGAATCTGAAAGAATTATTATACAACAATGTAGTGCTGAAGAAATTAGTCAATAAATCGATGCGGACAAATTGTTTGGATATTCAATTACAAAATTACCTGTCGACTTTAGTCATCTAATTTCCACTGAAAGAGTATGATTTTACATTTATCATGTTTTAATGAGATTTAAGGACACAAAAATTGCTGTCCAAGCTCGGATGATTGTTTTAGAAGGAAGCTTTCAAAATGGATTCCATTGACCCTATCTTAAAATAACACAGTTTCAATAAGAGATGGACTGTCGTCTGGTTCATACCGCCAATTGTGGGCATATCTAAAAGCTATGACTGATAAGTACAGATGGACCAAAAAATCAGCATTTTCATATAAATAAAGATGAATAACTATAGAACAAAAAACCAAAACAAAACAGTTGAATGTCCTCATAGTGCTGAACATCCATACCAAATTTCATTGAGATGTGAGCATTACTGTTCAAGTTATGGCCTGAACAGTCATCGGACGGACCAAAAAGCCAACATTCCCAGTTAAAACCAAGATAAATAACTCTAAAATGGAAAATCCGAACAAAACGATGGAACCCTCTATTGAATGTGATTCATGTAGTGAACATCCATACCAAATTTCATTGAGATCCAAGCACTACTGTTCAAGTTATGACATGAACAGACATCAGACAGATGGATGTATGCATGGACAGGTACAAAACAGTACATTAACCCCCCCTTTTTTTTTAAAGGGGGTATAATTACTTTTCCTCTATACAATGGTAAAGATAATGCTAGAAAATGTAAAAACATTATGCAAATTTCGGTGAATTTCTTATATCAGACTCTGTAATCACTCAGATCCAAAATCCAGTTCTCAGTAGTTATAAGCCAGTTCTCGGTCTGCATATTTCCTACTCAGCTGAATTTCATAACAAAATGGAACGTATTTCAAAGTTATTCTATTATTTCTTCATTCCACCAAGTAGACAAGTTATTCAGTCATAGTGCTATCGATAGAAATAGAGCTCAGGTCCCACGCTGTTATGACATTTCTTCCAGTTTTCAAATAGAAATTTGTTACATAGGGATTTATGGATCACTTTTCCAATAACAACATGGGGCCTAGGCTCCATTGCTATTGATAGCACTTTGACTGAATATCTGGAATGAAGAAATAATAAAATACTTTTGAAATACGCTGCATTTTGTTTTGAAATTTGGCAGCGTAGAAATAATGCACATACAGAATGGTTGCATTAACTACTAAGAATGAGATTTGGGACAGAACTACATTCAAGTGATTACAGAGTGTATATACCAATATGATAAGTTTATAACCTCTTGCCCTCAGGAATGAGCATAAATAAGCAGTGGAAGAGGGGCAGCTTGGATCTCTGGCCTACACCATCATCTAGCAGTTTATTACGTTATATACTGTACTGGCAAGGACAAAGGAAGTTTGGTTAATTTGGGTCTGTACAAAATCCAAATACAGTAATGCCCTAAATAATCGACTCCTTAACCACAGCAGAATTATGGGTAATTTTTCAGGATTTAGTCGGAAATATGGCTTGTTGCCATTCATCGGAAAGCTCTCAGTGAGAGCTTTCCAATGAATGGCAACAAGCCATATTTCTGACTAAATGAGAGCTTTCCGATGAATGGCAACAAGCCATATTTCCGACTAAATCCTGAAAAATTACCCATAATTCTGCTGTGGTTAAGGAGTCGATTTTTATTGAGGGCATTACTGTACATGACAGTGATTAACCTATGACAATACCTTGTACACTTTATGAAGACATCAATATCTAGTTTGACCTTGTTATGGAGGATGATGCTGAGAATTTTAATGAAGACATTTCTGGCCGGCTTTTCTGGTGAATCATGTGAATCATGTAGGTGACATCTTATGAATAAGTTGAAATTCCTGAAATGAGAAATTCACTAAATTTTATAATTAAATTTAAACTTCTCTCTTTGGTCAGTCAATGTTTATAACCACATAATAGTAGAAAATAAATAGATTTCAAATATCAAGATCTAATAGCTCTGAGCTTTAAATTTGAAGGATGGTTTCCATCGACTCAAATCAAATATTTTTTCACCCCCAAAGCAAAAGAAATAGTAATTTAGGGATGCTAAATCAGACAGGGTTACTTTACGCAACAACAACAAACGGTGAAACCACTTGAAATCTTGAAATTTTATGCACTGATTATTCTAATGATGACCATTCATATGTCTATTCATAGAATATCAACTATACATACTCGGAATTGTAACAAGAATCATGGATAGTACATCAACTATACATACTTTGCCTTCTGAATACAGTGGTTATTCAGTAGTAGGTCAGATGACAGCTGGAAGTCCCCTCCCTTATGGCCATCCATCAGAGTATAACTGAAAACTTCATCAAGCACTTCAGGAAACAGCTTAGGATAGACTTTCCTCATCACTTTGAACATGTCTGAATTCATAACTCTGTAATGAGATGGTAGTAATAGGTCAGATCTTAATTACATTTAACGACATCCTTGCAGTATAATCCAAGTTAACCCTTTCTTTTCTAAAATATTCAAGGGCAAGTAGTTCCCTTGGGAAATGTTCATACAGTAATGCTCTAAATAATCGACTCCTTAACCACAGCAGAGTTATGGGTAATTTTGCAGGATTTAGTCGGAAATATGGCTTGTTAGTGAGAGCTTTCTGATGAATAGCAACAAGCCATATTTCCAACTAAATCCTGAAAAATTACCCATAATTCTGCTGTGGTTAAGGAGTCGATTATTTAGGGCATTACTGTATAATAAGTTCGATGAAAGTGTAAATGATACCGTAACTCAGCTTGGAGAGGTAATAATTTAGAAAATGTTATGCATTGCAGTTACATAATGGGAGGATTAAGAATACGGTGGTCATATTTTTCAACAAAATTCGTTAAAATTTAACAGTTCCTATTGGATGACTGATGTGGACTATATGGTGTGCCGACAAATTTAGTCATGCAAAGAGTAAAATCCAAGATGGCTGCCAGATTTTCATAGAAAAATTTTCAAATTTGATAACTGCTGGTGGAAAAATCTCAGTCCATGAACAATAATAATTTAAGCCAAGTTCTGAATATCTATGGTAATATCTGGAAATATACTGTTATGCCCTAAGTAATTGACCCATTAACTGCAGTTATAATCCGTTTATAACTGCGGTTAAACCGTAACCGCACCTCAGTTAACGGTCTTAACTGCGGTGGCACCGCAGTTACGCTCGGTTAGGTTACCGCAGTTAATGACCGTTGACTGCAGTTACACCGCAAGTAAACGCTAACTTTCCGGTATTTGATTATTTAATGTAAAAGAGACGTCTACTACACATGCATCTACCAGTGTATGTGATCGTTTTGTGTTTTGGCGATCACGGAAAAGTGGTCAGTTCGTAATCGGCCAGGAGTTGATAGTACCGGTATGTTTTTGTTATCACCATCCGTTCTCAAAAGGATATATTTTATATTATAATCTCGACTTGTTGAAAACTTGATGATTTTGACGTATTTACCAGTATACTAGTAGCCAGTAGTAGGTCCGTTGTTCGATCGGCTCGTGAAAAATGCATGCTTATGTTTGAAGCAAAGTACTGAATTTAATACTTATATATATGCAAACAAACCTAGCTGGCGCATCACGTTTGTAGTTAATTATGGTTATACAAACGAATGCGCGATCGGAAAACTTAAGTATCCGTTTCCGATATCCGAATAATGCCTGTCGTTTAAGGAGAGCTGTTGTTCCATTTAAACGCATTTTGTAAATTGTGATCATTTATTCACACGTAGAACCTATATCCACGATCGGAAAATTAAATATATACTATAGCGATTACACGAACACCGACTAGTTATTGTTTACCTGATTTTACATTTATGGTGCGTGTGTGCGAAATTATACCCCCCCCCAAGTTATATAATTATATAATTTTCCACTCGAATCTGGTTGAAATTCGGTTACCGTTTGATTCCGGTTGTTCCGGTTTAAATGCGTTTCCCTTTACCGGCACTCATAAGCTAAATTGTCGAAGTCTTGGAATGCTGTGAGAGTATAAATATATGGGTGTGCTTGCATGCTCTGTACACATATCGAATATATTACATAGTGAATGCACATGTCAGATCTATCCCTTTCCAATATGGGTTATTCCTCGTGTTTTATTTGTTTTTTTATTTTTCCGTTTCGATTTTGTTTATTATTTCTCCTTCAATTTGATTTGTTCCAGGATTTTCGTTGAAATCCATTTCCCTCAAAATGCATCTACCTCGAGCTAATAATTATTAAAACCCACATAAACTTGATGAAATTCGGACAGAACTTGTTACGTTTGAATGCGGTCGCTGCGTTCTGGATGCGGTTGTTCCGTTTAATTGCGTTTTGTGTACAAGTGGTCATTCATTAAATACTGGCAACTGGTTGTTGGGTTCAAGTTGTGAAAGTACATTATGTATATGAAACCGGGTCGGAATTTTATATGTTTGAAATAACGCCACGGCGTTTTAAATGCGGTTGTTCCGTTTCAACACATATATGGTGCGGCTGTTCCGTTTAAATACGTTAGTGTCTTATTTGATATCTCTACATGCATTTTATTTATTTTTTCTCTTTCAATTTTATTTTCTTAATTTATTGCAAACCCCTTCCTCACAAAATGCATCAACTACCAGCTGATTAGTACATCACTCACAAAAACTTGCTGAAATTCAGTCAGAATGTGTTATATACTATAATATATACGTTTGAATGCGGTCGCTGATTTATGGGTGCGGTCGTTCCGCTTAATTTCGTTTTGTGTACAAGTGGTCATTCATTAAATACTGGTATTATACATTATATAAACTGGTTGGTGGGTTCAAATTGTGAAAGTACATCATGTATATGCGGTTGTTCCGTTTAAATACGTTAGTGTTTTATTTGATACTAGTATCTCTACATGCATTTTATTTATTATTTCTCTTTCAATTTTATTTTCTTAATTTATTGTAAACCCCTTCCTCGCAAAATGCATCAACTATACCAGCTGATTTGTACTCACTCACACAAACTTGCCGAAATTCAGTCGGAATGTGTTATATACTATAGTATATACGTTTGAATGCGGTCGCTGATTTCTGGGTGCGGTCGTTCCGTTTAATTTCGTTTTGTGTACAAGTGGTCATTCATTAAATACTGGTATTATACATTATATAAACTGGTTGGTGGGTTCAAATTGTGAAAGTACATCATGTATATGAAACCGTGTCGGAATTTTACACGTTTGAAATGCGGCCACGGCGTTTTTAATGCGGTTGTTCCGTTTCAACACATCTATAGTGTATAAATAATGCATGAATCAGTTAAAGTTCTGCACGGAAGTGGGACAAACGCTCTTCATTGTACCATATCAGGAGTATTGGGTTGTTTAAAAAAAAAATTTGGTGCGGTTGTTCCGTTTAAATACATAAGTTTTTTATTTGATATCTCTACATGCATTTTATTTATTATTTCGCTTTCAATTTTATTTTCTTAATTTATTACAAACCCCTTCCTCGCAAAATGCATCAACCACCAGCTGATTAGTACTCATTCACACAAACTTGCTGAAATTTAGTCAGAATGTGTTACTATATACTATAGTATATACGTTTGAATGCGGTCGCTGCGTTATGGATGCGGTTGTTCCGTTTAATTGAGTTTTGTGATCATTCATTAAATACTGGTAACTGGTTGGTGGGTTCAAATTGAGAAAGGACATTATATATATGAAACCGTGGCGGAATTTTACACGTTTGAAATGCGGCCACGGCGTTTTGAATGCGGTTGTTCCGTTTCAACACATCTAGTGTAAAAGTAATGCATGAATCAGTTAAAAGTTCTGCACTGAAGTGGGACAAACGGTCTTCGTTGTACCATATCAGGAGTATTGGGTTTTGTTTTTTTTGGTGCGGTTGTTCCGTTTAAATACGTTAGTGTTTTATTTGATACTAGTATCTCTACATGCATTTTATTTATTATTTCTCTTTCAATTTTATTTTCTTAATTTATTGCAAACCCCTTCCTCGCAAAATGCACCAACTACCAGCTGATTTGTACTCACTCACACAAACTTGCCGAAATTCAGTCGGAATGTGTTATATACTATAGTATATACGTTTGAATGCGGTCGCTGATTTCTGGGTGCGGTCGTTCCGTTTAATTTCGTTTTGTGTACAAGTGGTCATTCATTAAATACTGGTATTATACATTATATAAACTGGTTGGTGGGTTCAAATTGTGAAAGTACATCATGTATATGAAACCGTGTCGGAATTTGACACGTTTGAAATGCGGCCACGGCGTTTTTAATGCGGTTGTTCCGTTTCAACACATCTATAGTGTATAAATAATGCATGAATCAGTTAAAGTTCCGCACGGAAGTGGGACAAACGCTCTTCACTGTACCATATCAGGAGTATTGGATTGTTTTAAAAAAAAATTTGGTGCGGTTGTTCCGTTTAAATACAATAGTTTTTTATTTGATATCTCTACATGCATTTTATTTATTATTTCGCTTTCAATTTTCTTTTCTTAATTTATTACAAACCCCTTCCTCGCAAAATGCATCAACCACCAGCTGATTAGTACTCATTCACACAAACTTGCTGAAATTTAGTCAGAATGTGTTACTATATACTATAATATATACGTTTGAATGCGGTCGCTGCGTTCTGGATGCGGTTGTTCCGTTTAATTGCGTTTTGTGATCATTCATTAAATACTGGTAACTGGTTGGTGGGTTCAAATTGAGAAAGTACATTATATATATGAAACCGTGGCGGAATTTTACACGTTTGAAATGCGGCCACGGCGTTTTGAATGCGGTTGTTCCGTTTCAACACATCTAGTGTAAAAGTAATGCATGAATCAGTTAAAAGTTCTGCACTGAAGTGGGACAAACGGTCTTCGTTGTACCATATCAGGAGTATTGGGGTTTTTTTTTTTGGTGCGGTTGTTCCGTTTAAATACGTTAGTGTTTTATTTGATACTAGTATCTCTACATGCATTTTATTTATTATTTCTCTTTCAATTTTATTTTCTTAATTTATTGTAAACCCCTTCCTCGCAAAATGCATCAACTATACCAGCTGATTTGTACTCACTCACACAAACTTGCCGAAATTCAGTCGGAATGTGTTATATACTATAGTATATATACGTTTGAATGCGGTCGCTGATTTCTGGGTGCGGTCGTTCCGTTTAATTTCGTTTTGTGTACAAGTGGTCATTCATTAAATACTGGTATTATACATTATATAAACTGGTTGGTGGGTTCAAATTGTGAAAGTACATCATGTATATGAAACCGTGTCGGAATTTTACACGTTTGAAATGCGGCCACGGCGTTTTTAATGCGGTTGTTCCGTTTCAACACATCTATAGTGTATAAATAATGCATGAATCAGTTAAAGTTCTGCACGGAAGTGGGACAAACGCTCTTCATTAAGTGTAGAGGGGGGGGGGGTCCGACGGGAAGGAATGAAACTATCATAATTATAGTGTAATGTTGTTGTCGTGAGAAGCAAGGAGAGATTGTGAAGGAGACTGAAGGAGACAGAAATAGAGAGGACGAGAGAAGAGAGATAAAGGGAATGAGATGCTGGGAGAGGAAACTAGTATGATCAGGCATGAACTTTGGTGGTGGTGAGACATATCAATGCAATTCAATAGTAACTCTGATCACCATAAAAGACATTACAGAGACATTCACTACTGCACACACAACCCATTAAACTCTCATTAAAATCCCATTAAAATCCCATTAAATATCATAAATCCATTACTTTATGCCATTAATTCTCGTAACAAAAAAAATAATGGGTTTCCCAGAACCCATTAAAAACCATTATATTTTGTTATTTTAATGGCCAATACTGCCCTATTTCCCATTAATCATCAACCATGTATTGTTAATGCCCATTATATGCCCTTAAAATTTGTAAAGACTACAATTTAATGGCCATAGTCTCTAATATTTTAATGGCTATTATCCATCTATTATATGTATTTGAGTGTTTAATGGCCATTAATTAAGTATTTTGAGAAATTTATACCCACCACTGCCCATAACTGTATGATTTGAAAACTTGTTGCTCATTAATTATATGTTAATGCCCATTACTTATATGCATTTGGGTGTTTAATGGCCATTATCTAATCATTTTGAAAAATTAATGGCTATCACCTCAATAGTGCTGGTGTTTAATGCCCATTAACTTAGTAATAAACAAATTAAGGGCCCTAAATGATGGTTAATGGCCATTAACATATAATTGGAAAAATGAATGCCCATCAAACTCATTAAGAACTGAAAGTTTGCTTCCTGTATTTCTAGATATGATCGATGTATGAAAGCAGGTTGCAGTGCGTAGCGCTGAAGCGCTCCTCACATAACTTTGTCAGACCAACCTGATTTCATAACGCATGGAAATACAGGAAGCATTATTTATATTTACACACCAAAAAGAACATTCAATGGAAATTGGTTTCGAATATTGAATAAAATGAATGATTTGCACAGCTGATTTGCACCGTTTTCTAGTGAAAAATAAAATGTTGAAAGCGACAGGCGCGTTATTAACGTAATTCCTACGTTACACATGTGAAGCAGGTGTCACTTCTTTCACACTTTACGCATTACGGTTGCTCCATCAGCTGATCAGTTCCTGACCAAACAGAAGACTTGATCCAATCTCGGTACCAGAAGTGGAGGTAGAAGTGTAAATATTATTAATTAACACCCCATCTTATTGGAATAGGAAAATTGATGTTCATCACTTTCCAAATGTGGTTTCTTTTAGATTCTAATGAAATAAATTGGAATGTACAAGTTGTGCCTGTGCAACTTAAGCTTGTTAAACTGCTTTTATATATAAAATACCAATACAACCCAAATGCAAAACGGTTTTCATGGATAGAAATGGAATCATGTCTGATGATCAGTGTGTTTTATTAATTAGATAATTTGATATATATATGATATACACTATAGCTATATTATGTGATGTCACCAATAGTATTTTCAAACTAAAGCCGCCAGGGCGACTGGGACGCTCGATCACCTGACATGCGTCAGTGCTATATGCTTGTTTTCGAGAGGAGAAACTAATTCGAGCCTTAGTAACTTTACGATATATAATATATAGACTATACGATAAAATGTGATATATTGTCACTTGATTGGGGGCTGAATTTATCGAGCAAGCACTTTCATAACGATATTTAGAGTCACAGGCTTGTCACCAGAGGTTCTGGCGCACATTAAGTTACCAAACCACTCATTTTCAACAAATATCAGTTCCACAGTGACACACAATATTTTCAAAAGATGCATTATGTGGTTTTCTATCCTTTATTGGGAATATGTGTTCAATAAAGATATATACCTTTAATAGGCCATTACAAATTAAAGTCTGTGTTCGTGGGCCCCGCCCGCATCACTAAAAGTCCGCCGCATCAAAACTATTTATCGCAATTTAAAAAAGGAAAAAAAAAGTCCCCTCCATACGCTAGTGATAGGGACTTATTTTTGGATCACCAGTCACATTTTTAAGAGCACCGGTCACATTTTTAAAAGCACCGGTTATATTTACTTCCGGTGTCAAAAGCACGTGCTCCAATGTTATCGTTTGTCTATTTTTCATCAATTTTGGACTGATTAAAATGAGAAAATGAGTTTGTTTTCTGTGTGCATTACGACAGGGATCACAGTTATCCTGCAGTGGAGTGTATATGGAGGATTAACCGAAGGAACATCTGTTGGTGAACTTTATGAGACAATAAAATGCAATAAATCTGATGATTTTGGCGAAATCCCGAAAATTCCAAACGATTTGAAAGACATTAAACCGATATTCTATATCGGAAACTCGAGTAGTTTCAATGGGCAAAAGTGTTTCCTGGTGCCAAAATAGGTGATCTAATAGAAAAATAAAAATGAAGTTATTCACAA
Source organism: Siphonodentalium dalli (assembly GCA_032622095.1). Classification (NCBI taxonomy): domain Eukaryota; kingdom Metazoa; phylum Mollusca; class Scaphopoda; order Gadilida; family Siphonodentaliidae; genus Siphonodentalium; species Siphonodentalium dalli. The sequence goes on along the minus strand of CP136062.1, from coordinate 138,037,759 downwards.
ATAATTTTTCTTCTTGAAGTTCCTCCCAATGAATTCAACCAATTTATCAGAACTGTCACTTTGACACCACATGCACCTACAGTCGCAAGGCTCCTGCGCTGAGATACCTACAATTACAGATGCACAGATCTTCTCAAAATAAGTGTCCTGTTTAACGCGGTCCCCAGGCGTTAACAACGCGGTCATAACGTCAACGCAACGTGTTTACGTTAACTGCGTTGCGTTAAGGAACAATGCAACACGCAAAGATTACAATCACCGCGCCGAAAAGTATATAGACGATGAGTCGCATAAAGTAGATTTTATACTATTCAATTTTTTGTTTTATTTACGATCACATATGACTAATTTAATGTCATGTCCCTACTCTCCGAAAACCGAAAATCACATATCTGCGCGTTCGTTCCAAATCAGGCAATTTATTTGCAGCTTTTGACTGGTGTTAGGATTTTTATGATATATATACATGTCATGTAGGCACAATGAACACGTGTATCGCACGGAGCGGTCGTGTGGTTGTATTTACCAATGTATGGAGTAAAACACTACACACGAATATATTGCCATAAATGTCTGCAACAGAACTGCTACATTATGGCACTGCTACATTTGAATCTGACCGCTTTCTCAGAATTCCTAATACAATTGTCAGAAGTTTTTGTAATTTGAGTGGTGTGTGTTTCTCTACTTGTGTGGTTACATTGTACAGTTCTGATATATGGTGGGAGACATTGAGCGGTTCTGACTTTATAAACCATATCCCGCACCCTATTATGAATAGAACAAGAAAAAACTCATGCTATGCCTTTCCTCAATGGCCATTTAGAGCCATCATGCTTTGGGAATTGGAACAACAGAGGTGTCAGAATATTCCCAAGTATTGAGCTATACATGTGATTACACAGAGACAAGTTGTATTACCTGGAATCAGGGGGGGGGGGGGCGGAAAAAAAACTGCGGGACACAACGTACCGGGGGTGGGGGGTACATAGGCGTAACAAATTTACACGTACATTTTTTCCTTATTCATTTGGGGGGGGGGGGTTGTCGGAAAAAATTTGCATGTAATTTTTTTCCAAATATGTATTTTCAGACTCACAACTTCAATTTTCTCTCATTTTATAGAATATGGATTAACCTTAAATTGGCTTAATATCAAAATCATATATACACGAGTAGTACAATCCACATAAAACAATTTTGGATAACCACTGTCTTGGTTTACATGTGATATTGACCCCATTAACCCTCTTAATAATGCCGACTATGTCAGTGTCTACCAGTCGAATGCAGAATTCTACCCTGCGATCGCTTATCTGGCAAATTTTTACTGGAGAACTATCCCATGTATTAAACAATTTCTCCTCCAATGGTATCAGAAAACAGTTATATGCTGGTATCTCACTCATCTCATTTGCATCTTTTTCAAAGTCGAGGTAATGACTAGTTGTCATTTTTTAAAGTGCATACATAGCGTTGCGATCACCAATATACATGTTTGTACATGTCATGACATCACGAGGTACAAATCTGCGTTCTACTGGTAGACAATGACCATTTTAGTCATAATAATCTAAACTAAGTTACCAAGCACCTTATCGTTAATTGTATGCTCCGGTGTTTTTTTTCGGTTTGCGGTCAAACCGAGTTGTTGTCCGGCTGGGGTAGATTTGATTTTTCTGGGGGGGGGGGGGGGGGGGGGGGCAAATGGTCAGTGGAAAAAACTGCAGTTTTTGCTGTTTGGGGGGGGGGGGGGGGGGGGGTACCCAAACCGAAGAAAACTGTTTTTTCCACCCTGTGTCTGCAGTTTTTTTCCGCCCCCCCCCCCCCCCCTGCTGGAATCATGAAAAATGATTATTCGATTTTGAGGTATGTTTTGAAGAATTTAAAATAAGTAATAAATATAAAAAGCCTCCCTCCCTCAACAAAACTTTAGACATAATTGCCTGTGAGCCCGGACTTTAATTTTTAATGGCCTTAGGTCAATATGTTAATTATGGGCAATTTAGAGGCTTAATTTGGTGCAACATTAAAACATCTTCACAAGAACCACTGGGTGGATTTCTTTCAAACTTGGTCTGGAGCATTATTGGAACCCATAGTTTCAGATTTGTCTTCAGCAACGCTGGTGTGAAATGGCTATTTGTCTAGTTTGATGCGATTGTTTTATAGACTCTGTATTCATGTCGTTTCCTGTTGGTTTCATGAACACCCCTCCAGACTATTCATATATATACTTTTATAACTATGAGTGGGAGTGTACAATAGTACATATCCCACCTCCCCATTGATAAGAATAAAGCTCATTCATAATTGAAACAGGTAATGCCGAGACAATAGGAATAATATATTGTGTGCTTTGAATATGACACACTAATATCATTCGAGTGGAAGGCTAAACTACTAGTATATTAGATAACGGATATCCTAGTATCTTGTGATCAGGTGATCACGCTATTAAGCCTCCTCAACCAAAAAATATAAAAATTGCATTAAACAGCATACCAGACTTGTGAATGAAAATAATATATTCGGAAGATTGGTCCCGATTTTCCGTCAGATTGTTATACATTTGTATCAATATTGTCCGCGGAAATTCCACAAATTTCAACTCATTTTGCATTTTCTAAATTCAATAACAAATTCTTCAGAAATTGTTTAATATGACACGTACGACACTGAATCAACTATGTGTTATAAAAATTGACAAAGTATTCCTACGGAAAACATTGACTTTCTAGTTATAAAATTTATTGATTTCATTTACACATAATTTTTTTATTTGTTTACAGTTTACGAGAATAAACAACTTTCGATTCCATTGAGGTATCGCAAAATTTCAAGTATGGTGTTAAAAATTTCAACTCCGGAACAGAATGGCGTTCAACTTCAACACATAACAGTGATGTGCGGGATAGCACGTGGTCCTCCGTCGACAATAAACGCGAATTAGTCTTTGTTTCAGCGATGGAATTTCGAATAAACCGACAGTCTCTTTCGTGTTTCGTCGGCGGGTGTCGGTCTTTGAAGTTTTGTTCTGAAAAACTTCGCGACTTTGCCAGTCAAACTTAGGAGAAGTTAGGCGGGCTATCAATCGCCCGCCTAAAATAATTTTGCGTGGGCTGTAGGCGGGCAGCCCGCCTGCAAAATGCCAGCCCTGGTTAATGGTTGCTATGGTATATTTCATGGCCATTATTTCAAACCATTCGAAATCTCATTAATGGTCATTAAAGTAAAAATAAGTTCAACCCATTAAAATGTGGAATGTCATTAATGGCCATAAAATTAATGGCCATGAAAGTAAAAAGTGCTTTTAATGGGAAATTAATGCCCATTAATAGCAATGAAAATGCTTCTGCAAAAATTAATGGCCATGACAATTACAAAGTATTTAATGGCCATGAATTTAATGGCCATTATTCGTTGTCCTTTAAGTGGTTTTTAATGGGAAATTAATGCCCATTAACAGATGTCATCACCCATTAATTTGTTTTAATGGCATTTACTCGATACTTAATGCCCATTAACACATTGTGTACATGCCATTAAATATTTTTGGATTTAATGCCCATTAATGGTCCGTATTAATGGCAATTTAATGGCACTTAAAGGACAACGAATAAGAGGTTTTTTTAATGGGTTTTTAAGTGGGTTTTAATGGTGTTTTAATTACTTCTGATTAATGGGAATTTAATGGTCATTTAATGGGTTATTGTGCAGTAGTGATTACAGAGACAATACATTATGACACATTTACATGATCATCGTACAGTATCGACAACACCCTCCCTTACCCGAACCGCTCCCCTATCATCACATCCCTGGGTATAATGCCAATAAAAATCAGCTGATCCAACTTGATTTGTCATTCAGTCCGCATAATTGAAGGCGAATGCAGTAGCAATATTAATACAGGCACATCAATGAGATTACAGAGTTACGTAATACATGCAGACACCGTGTGGCAAACCAGACACCATTGTTCTGTAATTATAAAATAGGTCAAGCATGTTATGCAGTTTTGGAAAGTACATGCACATGGCAGACAGCGTTAATTTTTTGTTTTTGAAGGCTGTAACAGAATGATATCATTATCATCATGTTTAATAACTAACTGATTAATGGTCAGAGATGGTGAATTAATTTCAATTAAATCAGTTTAAATTGTCTTTTTTTGCAACTCCTTGAAGTTGCGCGTGCATTACATTTTACTATGAAAAAAATAAGACTGCTGAAACATTCTAGAATCACTGTGCATCTCATGATCATACGAATAGAATAATGATTTGATTGGGTGTAAAGAGGAATAAATTTGTAAATAAAAATATGTTGACAATAAATGTAGAGTGCTGACGTGTTGATACCGATATGCTGACCGATATTATGTTATTGCACTTTGCAACTGGGTTGTTTCCTTATATGTTAAGGACACACACATATATATATCGGTTGCGTGAAAGGTCGGAAATTCATAATAAATGTTTTATCACCTCGTTTTTCGTGCTCATGTTTTTTCAACATATACTAGTACTACTGGTAGTATTTTGATCCAGAACAGCCAACCATTACCGGGCCGAGTCGAATTTAAATTTATGTACCGCTTGAATATTACTTGTCTCGTGAAATAAGATAGAATGTGAAATTTCCACTCCACGGAAATCAAAATGAATGAGACATCGCTTGATTGCGTCTTTATATTGTTCCCCGCACCAAGATGAATCAATATAATTATAATTAGTTGCATATGTCTACACATTTTTATATACTACCACATTGCCTATACCAGAGGCAAGTTTCCTCTTTTTTTTGTGGTTAAACTCTAATATTGAAATTTTATTCGGAAATGGGCCGGATTTTCAAAATAACCAGAATAAGAAAGAGATAATCAGGAAATTCACCCTTGTATTGATGTGGTTCTCATGAAATAAAGATTTCACAGGCGAATTTATCAAAGTTTAGAATTTTTTGGAAACTTGGATATTTCACTATAGTTCTATAGTAGTATTAATAGTTTGGGAAAGCTGTGATGCATATTGCATAATGAAACTTTAATTTAATATTTTAATCACTATGAGCCTAATCCGTGTAACATTTTATGCTTGTATTTTATTTATAATATATGTTACCACTCAAACGTATCATGAAAACGTTTTCCATAGCAAAAATCAATCATATATGGATTGAAAAATCAAACTTGACTGTTTTAGAGAGGCATTCCTTTTGGGATATAAATACAAAAAACGGGTACTATTATTCAATTTGAATTATTTGGGTCTCAATATAATTGTTTTTGTTTCATTCCAAATGACTGTAATACAGCTTATTTGGTGCATATGGGGTTAACCTATGGATCCCTAGAGTATATATAGAGTATATATATTACACCAATCGCAAACGTAAAATCAACATTCACCGCACTTAAACGCTGTAACCGCTTTTGAAATGGACGCGCGATCAATCAAATATACTATATTTTAAAAATAATAAATCAACATTGTATATACTTATATGATTACCGTCGAAGAGCATCATAGCTCCGAAATATTCATATCAGATTGGATTTTATTAACTTGTATAAGGGGTATAAGTTTGTAATTATAGGATGTGCATGGAACGGTTCAAAGTTCTAATAGTTCTAATAACTACAAAATGTTAAACCAAAATGGATCAAAAGTAGAAACAATCTGATGCTGTTGGATTAGAAACAACAAATTCCCCAATGATTACGAATTGGAAAATCAAACAATCAACCTATACAGGTGTGGGGTATGACATTTCTAACTAATGTTGTGTCATTCGTGAAATTTCCAACTGTCTATACCCCCTCCCCGGTCACGTCCACGATTGGGATCTGACCGGCCGGTTGATCGGGAAAAAAATGATTTACAACAACTAAACTATAACTTCGTTGTAAAACGCTGTAGTTTGATTTAAATCACAATATCATACTATAATTATTATATATTATCGACATATATATGTTGTTTCATGTCTCGCAACTCAGATTTTAGGCTACATTGATTCTGAAAAAAAAGGTTTCACACCCGTAAAGCCATTGAGGTATCCCAAACCCAACGGCACATCAAATGCAATCAGAGCTCCCAAAATAAACATAAACTCCACAGTAGCATTTGTCACAATACTCAGCACGTGCTAAAATAAAAAGAATGCCCGATTGAATTTGATTGATCACCGAGCGAACGCCGCGATTCGTCAATTGTCATCATAGCCCCGCCTTCCATGCTCGATTTAACACATTGTTGTTGAGTCAGATCTGATTCAATTTTCTAAATACATGCAGTCATCAATGCCGCAAAATGGAATCATCTCTACGCACAAATGTGGGCTAATATATAGCGTCGGCGTTCGTTTCAGAGGTAAAGTACTAGTGTAGACACACAGTAAAATAAAATTTATTTAATCGATGGTTAAAGTCGAAAATAGGCTGTAAAAATTCCGATTATCCGTCGGCGTTCTCCCAATTGTTATTTTGACCAAAAGGCTGCTATAAAGTATACAGCTTTATAATAAAAAGAAAACCAAAAATAAATAAAATACACAAAAACACTTATTTTTTCACACCATACATCACAATCTTTCGTTTACCCGAAACATAAAATAATAAATAAAAACGAAATTTGTATTATGAATGTCTGTTCTATTTATCAACAATAAATAGAAGATCCCCAAAAAAAATATTGTTCCGTTAAGAGCGACAGATAACGGTTTAACCGCGACGTATCCGTTTTAACCGCACAATTCTTTCGGTTCTCTTGCATTTTAAACGCATCCTATAACCGCGGTTAGGTTAAAACGGAACGCGGTTAAACTGGGGTGCCACTTCAGTTAGATGGGTCAATTACTTAGGGCATAACAGTAGGTAGATAAAATCAAGGAATCATAATTGTGTTTCATTTTTGACAATTTGAAGGGTTAATATAAGGATGTTGTCATTTGGCAGTGCATATAAACATTGATAGTGTATAGGTACCATAAACTTTGCAACAAAGCATCAAGTTAAATTCTCGGATATAAAAATAAGTGTACCGCCATCTAAAATGGTAGAACAAATTGTAAAAATTTGCAATTTATTTTGACGTCCGAATTCACTACATTCATGACAACATGCACCATGAAATATTCCTGATCATTCATCTTTTAGCGGCTAACATCTGGATCTAGTAATCATTAATCAGAACCAGTCAGAACTGTGTGTTAGTTGAGAACATAATCTTGACACAGGCTTTCCGCCAGGTTTTGGGGAACAGGTCCTGTATCCGCCGAGGGGAAAATGCAGTCAATGTTTACAATGTCGAGGAAACACTAGTGGACCTACTTTTGTAATAGAAGAATCAGAGAGTAGATTTGCTGATCGTTTTGCATCCATTTTCTACCCAAGTTACTATGCTATCAACCGCAATAACTTTAAAACCTAGAAAATTTATTAGATAAAAATTAATTGCCAGGCTATAGATCACCAGTGGTGAAGGCCTTGCGTTGTTCCCAGAATAGTCAGGTTCGAAATGGAATAAAAGTAAAAGGTGCGGGCATTTTTCTTTCAGAAGCTTTTGAGTATTGTTTCTAATGGTATTTTTTATGCTGATTTCAAAAACCAATGTTGGCAAGTCGACAAATGATTATTTCTGACCCAAAATGACAATTCAATATGGCCGCCATCAGAACAAAGTCTAGATTTTCTTTTACTGTTATATGTTGTTCTAAGACGTTTGAATATTATGCATTTCCGTACTTTTGAACGAATTGTAACAGGAGACACTATACAGAGAACATATGTGGTAATTTAAAGTGAACATGTTTGACATTTAACCCCATTTATGCCCAAAAAATGATAAAAAAAAACACGCAAATTTTATAAATTATTGCGGTCTTAAATGGCAGAAAGTGAAGTATGCCATAAATATATCCTTCAAATGGTTTAGACAGTTGTGTCTAAATTTAATTTGTAATCTGATTCCAAAAAACAATGTTGGCAACTCGACAAAAAAATATTTTGACCTAAAATGACAATTCAAAATAGCCGCCATCAGAACAAAGTCTGGATTTTCATTTACTGTTATATGTTGTTCTACGACGTTTGAATATTATGTATTTCCGTACTTTCGAACGAATTGTGACAAGAGACACTATTCACAGAACATAATTTAAAGTGAACATGTTTGACATTTAACCCCATTTATGCCAAAAAATGAAAAAAGACCGCAAATTTTATAAATTATTGCGGTCTTAAATGCCAGAAAGTGAAGTATGCAGGAAATATTTCCTTCAAATGGTTTAGACAGTTGTGTCTAAATGTAATTTGTAATCTGATTCCAAAAAAACAATGCTGGCAACTCAACAAATAATTATTTCTGACCTAAAATGACAATTCAAAATGGCCGCCAACAGAACAAAGTCTAGATTTTCTTTTACTGTTATATGTTGTTCTAAGACGTTTGAATATTATGCATTTCCGTACTTTCGAACAAATTGTGACAAGAGACACTATACACAGAACATATGTGGTAATTTAAAGTGAACATGTTTGACATATAACCCCATTTATGCCCAAACAATGACAAAAAAAACGCAAATTTGATAAATTATTACGGTCTTAAATGGCAGAAAGTGAAGTATGCCGGGAATATATCCTTCAAATGGTTTAGACAGTTGTGTGTAAATTTAATTTGTAATCTGATTTTTAAAAAACAATGTTGGCAACTCGACAAATAATTATTTCTGACTTAAAATGACAATTCAAAATGGCCGATATAATAATGAGTTAAAAATTCGAAAATCATCAGTAATATTATGAAACTGGTTCATCAACACCCAATGCGACACAATTTTCCATCATATAACCAAAAGTATGTCACAAAAAAACCTTATTTATTATTGTAGTCAGTTCCACAATTGCAGAGTGGTGTGCAGGGTAACTCTGATTTTCTGCATGCACACCTTGAGGTTACACACCCCTTCTTGCGCCCACATTTGATTTTTTCGAGACATGATTTTGGAATGGATCCGATTTTTGCACAGGAATGGCTGCTTGTTTCCAAACTAAAACCTGGTACTTTGTTCCCAAAAGGTGGTAATGAAATGAGTCATTGGTCGGTGGAAGCTTTTCAAGAGATTCAGTCCGAGGGAACATCCTGAATCTTGCATTGTTGAGTTTAGCATCGGAAACTCCATGCAACATGCATACAAAATGTTCAGCGCTTTCAATTGTTTCAGTTGATATTGCAATATTACCTATACACTTTAAAGAGTTCACAACATTCCTGGTAAATCTTCCATGCGGGTCGTTTAGACACCCCATATATGAACGAAGTTGAATCACACCCCGTTAAAGCATGAAACGCAAGAATATAGTTCAGAGCTTTGCTTGGTATTTGGGTGGCAAATTCACTGATGGATATAATTTTAGGGCATTTGGAAGTTACAGCCATCATGAACACATCACAATCTGCAGGAAATTTGTCTAGGTAACCAAGCAATAACACTAGAACATCGACGTCCCTGCTTACCACAATGACTTGTTTCAGATTGTACCCCATGCTGGCATCAAGTGAATGAAGGATAAGTCTTCATGATTAGACTCTAACCCGTTCAAGTCTGTTCCATCTACCGAACAACAGGGCAGTCAACTTGCAAACAATGACACCATCTCTCCGTGCATGTATTGTCATTGACGGTCTGTGCCTTGTTGGGGCCCTAGGTAAACCGGAAAAGGTAAATACATTTGGAGATTTGGCCGATGTATTCACATCGAGAACGTGTTACCAAAGTGAAAACAGAAGGTGTTACCGTTGATGCATGTGGGTTCCCAGAAGATTGCAGAGTAGAATGTTCGGTAGATGGAACAGACTTGAAAGGGTTATCTGAAACAAGTCATTGTGATAAGTAGGGATGTCGATGTTCTAGTGTTATTGCTTGGTTACCTAGACACATTTCCTGCAGATTTTGATGTGTTCATGATGGCTGGAACTTCCAAAAGCCCTACAATTATACCCATCAGGGATGTTGCCACCCAAATACCGAGCGACGCTCTGAACTATATTCTTGCGCTTCATGCTTTAACGGGTGTGATTCAACTTCGTTTATATATGGGGTGTCCAAGCGATCAGCATGGAAGATTTACCTGGAATGTTGTGAACTCTTAAAGGGTATAGGTAATATTGCAATATCCACTGAAACAATTGAAAGTGCTGAACATTTTAAGTTGTTTGGAGTTTCCAATGCAAAACTCAACAATGCAGGATTCAGGATGTTCCCTCAGACTGAATCTCCCGAAAAGCCTCCACCAACCAGTGACTCATTTCATTACCACCTTTGAGAACAAACTACCAGGTTTAGTTTGGAAACAAGCAACCATTCCTGTGCAAACATTACTGGATCCTTCGACAATGGGATGGAAAGAAGAAAATGGTTGATTAGGATCCAACCATGATGTCACAAGAACCCATTCCAAAATCATATCTCAAAATAATCAAATGTGGGTGCAAGAAGGGGTGTCTAACAGCAAGGTGTACATGCAGAAATTCAGAGTTACCCTGCACACCACTCTGCAATTGTGGAACTGACTGCAATCACAAATACAGGTACCTTCATTTTACATTCGTTCTGGATTAATGTACTTGATAAATAAGGCTTTTTTGTGACCACTTTTGGCTATATGATGGCATATTGTGTCGCATTTGGTGTTGATGAACCAGCTTCATAATATTACTGATGATTTTCAAATTTTTAACTGATTATTATATCGGCAATTTTGAATTTTCATTTTAGTTCAGAAATAATTATTTGTCGAGTTACCAATATTGTTTTTAGGAATCAGATTACAAATTGCATTTAGTCACATCTGTCTAAACCATTGTAAGGATATATTTACAGCATACTTCACTTTCTGCCATTTAAGACAGCAATAATTTAAAAAATTTACGTTTTTTGGGCATAAATGGGGTTAAATGTCAAACATGTTCACTTTAAATTACCACATATGTTCTGTGTATACTTCTTGTTCCAATTCGTTCGAAAGTATGGAAATACTCAATATTCGAACGTCTTAGAGCAACACATAACAACAAACTTAAAGTTAGACTTTGTTTTGATGGCGGCCATTTTGAATTGCCATTTTTGACCAGAAATAATAATTTGTCAACTTGCCAATATTGGTTTTTGAAATCTGCATAAAAATTACCTTTAGAAACATTTCTCAAAAGCTTCTGAAAGAAAAATGCCCGCACCTTCGTTACTAGAGGCGTTTTTAGATTTTCGAACCTGACTAGAATACGGAAACGCGCCCGTTAAAGTTAAACGACTCACTATTCAAGACTCGGCAGATAGTTCTGATGCATAACATGCTGGAATATAACACTCAGCAGATAGATAGTTAGCAGGTTGGAAGCAATGAAGGAATAGAATAAAGGCGCATTGTTTTAGCTCTAAATATCAAGCTAAATTATAATAAACATACTAGTAGATAAGATGCTTTGAAAAAAATGGAGTGATATATATATTTTACGACATGAAGATCTATAGAATCAGTGGGTATTATTAAATTATCGGTAGTCATTTTTCGTAACCTAACAGCAGCAATGTAACCAGCGGACTCCAAAGCATGTGTTCTAGCGATGTCGGGTTTAATCACTTCCTCAGTTCATCTAACTGTGTCTGCAGGTTGGATCTAGCGTGCAACGTGCAGAGCCGGGTGTGCTCGTTCAGAATCCGGAGCATTTCAGTAACAAGACAGTCAATGACTGTGGGGTCGCTCACCAGACTGCAAAGACTGATAAGACTGGGACTCTGGAGACCAAAACAGTCAGCACTTTTCATAATCACTTTAAAAGAAGTAGATTTAAACAGGATATGTGGCTAGAGAGACTGTAAGTATGTAGATTGGTGAAAATCCACCTTGAAATTGCCAACTGTACACTACTGATCACCCCCCTCCTCCAGCTCAACAAGTCCCCTCCCGACCGGGATCCAGACTCCCAAGTCTTAGGTTGGAATTTCACAACCGACACCTCAAACTTTCTCAATTGTTGGAAATTTCCAATCTCACAAGCGCCTTTTTCTAAAATCATTTAAACATGTTTGAAGCCCAATTATCCATGGACCCAAAACACAATACATGTATGTCAGACCAATCAGTCAGATGGTTCCAAGGTAGATGTTTTAATGAATTTGGTATTTCAATGATTTTATTAGACACAAAAGTGTTAACTCCCCATAGCCTGCCATTTCTTGACAGGTTGACCTCATTGTAACAAATCTGAATCTCAGTCACTAAAGGATCCTCCCGATTCCTCCATACTAAATGTAAGCTAAATAGTCCAAACTCTTTTGAGAAGACATTTTAAGAATTACTATAGAGACATATAGTTATGTCCCTGGTCCCACCCTATTTAACCTGGTGACCCCATCTGAATAAATTAGAATCCCAGACACCAAAGAACCCTTCATACATATCATAAATATCAGTAAAATAGACCTGATGGTCCTTGTGAAGGAAGCATATTAAGAGGGAAAATGTCCTTCGCTTGGCCCCTATTTGACCAGGTGACCCCATTTAAAAACAAATCTGAATTGCAGTCAAGGAAGAACATTCCATTCTATATAAGCCAAATAGTTCTTGCAAAACATATTTTAAGAATTACTATGTAGTGAAATAGTTAAGTCTCTTGCTCTGTCCTTATTTGACTTTGTGATCCCATTTTCACAAATCTGATAAGGATAAGATTTAAGTTCCCCAGTTGAAGTTGGTGATATTCACCCATTGGGCACCTCATTTATGAATTTTATCTTCTGCAAGTTAGGGGATATAGAAACTTCCTAGAAGGGAAATTTAACTAACAACAATGTAAATTTGATACTGTAGATACTTCCCATAAGATGAGGCCTAAGCAGAATGAGGTCTCCAGAAGGTGAATTTGGTGATGCTAGCCCGCTGTGTGGGATAGCATCACAAAAAGCGTGTCTGTTCCTACATTGTGCATGCCTGGCCTCAAGCAACACAATGTATTATACAATCAAGCCTTGAAATAGTGTGAAAGTGTGTCTGTCGTTTGCAGAATGAGGTCCCCAGAGGGTGAATTTAGTGATGCTATCCCGCACAGCGGGCTAGCATCACTAAATTCACCCTCTGGGGACCTCATTCTGCTAGGGCCCCCAACTGCTATGGCAGACCTAGGATAAGATTGAAGTTCCCCAGTTGAAGTTGGTGATGTTCACCCATTGGGCACCTCAATTATGAATTTATCTTCTGCAAATTAGGGGATATAGAAACTTCCTAGAAGGGAAATGTAACTAACAACAATGTTAATTTGATACTATAGATACTTCCCAGAAGATGAGGCCTAAGCAGAATGAGGTCTCCAGAGGGTGAATTTGGTGATGCTAGGCCGCTGTGTGGGATAGCATCACTAAATTCACCCTCTGGGGACCTCATTCTGCAAATGACATTAGTCCTGATATGAACAATACATGAGAGATTGGGAATTAATGACATCTAGCAAATCTGCAGGAATGTTTATAAACATATCAAGATTGACATGATTGTGTTGGCATACCCAGCATATATACAGTTTTATTTTTGAGACCAGGCCAGGGTGGCAGAAGCAGTGCACTTGAATGAAGGGCCAGGGGCCACAACCTACAGAAATGTAATGGCATTAGTTTTTCAATTATCAAAAAATGTTAAACAATATATATATATAATTGACCATGGAGTTAAATACACTTTTTTTTTCTTTTTTTTTTTAAATATTCTAATAAAAAAAAACAATTCCACAGTTTTTTTAAATATTCTTTTATTTTTTAATATATCATTTCTTTTCTATTCTTTTCTTTTTTGGTTAAAGAGTTTAATCTGAATTTTTTTTCTTTCTGAGTTATGTCCCTGGCCCCACCCACATTTGACCCAGTGACCTCATTTGAACAAATCTGAACCCCAGTCAACCAATGATCCTTCATACCAAATATGAACCCATTTGGCCTGATGGTATTCGAGAAGAAGATGTTTAAAAGAATTACTATGGAGGGAAAGAGTTATGACCCTGGTTTCTCAACTAATCAACCTGGTGACCTCATTTGAACAAATCTGGATGTGAGTCACCTAGGGAACATCCACACCAAATATGAACCCATTAGGCCTTACGGTTCTGGAAAAGAAGTCGTTATAAGAATTACTATGAAGGAATAGAGTTGTGGCCCTGCTTTCGCAACTATTTGACCCAGTGACCTCATTTGAACAAATCTGAATGAGAGTCACCTAGGGAACATCCACACCAAATATGAACCAATTCGGTCCAATGGAACTTTAGAAGAAGATGTTCAAAGAATTGTTGACGGACGGATGGACGGATGGTCGGATGGACGGATGGACGGATGGACGGACGAGGAGTGATGACTATAGCTCCACCGGAGACTTCGTCTCAGGTGAGCTAAAAACTAAATAAAGTGTACTCTATATTCTAAATGGAACACATCGACCCTGCACGTTGAATGTTAGCTCCGGCCTACAGACATACTGACATCCAACTTTTAGTGTTAGATATCGGTCCGAGTGTGTATTCTCACTAGAAATCAAATAAAGTTGTCAACTATTTAAATTTCTTAGTACTGTCCCCACAAAATTGAGAAGTAAACATCTTTATACATATGGAATATGTCCTGTGGTATGACAGAAGGGGAAAAATTGGCTGGGGGAATGGGACCCTTAAAGGGACCCCCTGCCCTACTAGCGGAAAGACTGCAAAAGTTGACATAACCAGGCAGAATCAACCAAGTGGCTTTTAGCAATATCCGCTTCGATATCTTTCAGAATTTGACAATTGTCAATATGTGTAGCCCTGAAATGCATTCTTTTCCTACCAAATGGTTCACTAGCAATCAGTGTTAGTCGGCAAATAAAATTATTCATTTATTACTCCCAGTTGGTTTTATTTAATTGCAGATACACATGTGTCGTAGGAATTATTTTGTTGATCAGGTAGAAGAATATGTCAGAGGGGAAATTTGGGTAAGGGGAAAGGGAACCTAATCTATGATCATGTGTCGCAGGGACTAAGTTTTAAATATAGTAGCTCATCATGCAAGAATAGTGTCAAGTTTATCAAAATAAGTTGAAATTTCATTGGATTCATGTGGCAATAATGCAAAAGTCCTGAACATCAATGTATGTTAGATTTGACGAAATTACTCAACCAACAACTGATCACATTGAAATAAGCTCAAAATCTATTAATATAACATTTTGTCTAGTGGTTGAATTTTCTTTTGAACAGTGATCAAGCCTGCAAATAGTGTGTCTGTCATTTGCAGAGGGTGAATTTAATGACGCTATCCCACATGGTGGGCTATGTATCACCAAATTCAACCAAATGAGGTCCCAGAGGGTAAATTTGGTGATGCTAGCCCACTGTGCGGGATAGCATCACTAAATTCACCCTCTGGGGACCTCATTCTGCAAATGACAGACACACTATTTGCAGGCTTGCAGATGGAGCATCTATGTATTCTATTTAATTTGTTATATGCCTGTCTCCATAAAATTAGAATACCATGGGCCTTTAAGAAATTAGCAAGTTTTCAAAAACCATTTTCATTTCAACTTGAGGCCACATAATTCCTGACCGTGTTTGTAACATCTAGTACAAATATGTATACGCAAAGATCATAGTCTGCATGAATACAAAATACAAACCCTTCATGTCTGCGTCTATTTATCATGTCCTTGCATTTCCTGATGAAAGTTTCTTGAGCAAATTCCTACAAAATAATTGACAAAGTATAAATAAATTGGACTATGTGATAATATAAAGATAAAATGCAGGGCTAAACAAAATGGGCATATTTGTCATTAAAAACCAAAATTTATCAAAGAGTATTATGTTGTATCCGAATTTATGCATTTACATTCTGCAATAAATTGAATTAGCTTCAGTTCAGTTCTTTACACCAATATTATCCAAGATAATTGTGTCTGATCATTCCCATACAAATCAAGGTACATGAACGATGCAAAACTGGATGTGGAATTGGCACAGTAAGCAAACAATTCTAAAAACAAAAGATTGAATCACGGGTTCTGACATTACCCCACGGTATCAAATTGAAACATGGGCAGGACGGTGCGCCAAAGAATTTATTCATACAAAGAGTCAATTCCAAGATGGTCACTAGCGGCCATGTTTTTCAACAAATTTCAGTCAAAATAGGAGGCTCCCATCTAGAGGTCACCCTGAAGATCCATATGTTTGGTTATGATCGGATGTGTTCTGTCATACAAAGAGTAAATTCCAAGATGGCTGCTAGCGGCCATATTTTTTAACAAATGTCAGTCAAAATAGGAGGCTCCGATCTAGAGGTTACACCAAAGATCCATATGCAGTTTGATCACGATCGGATGAGTGGCCTGTAGGGTGTGCCGAATGATTTAGTCATACAAAGAGTAAATTCCAAGATGGCTGCTGGCGGCCATGTATTTCAACAAATTTCGATAAAAATAGGAGGCTCCCATCTAGATGTCACCCAGAAGATCCATATGAAGTTTGGTAATGATCGGATGAGGGATGTGGTCTGCAGGGTGTGCCAAACGATTTGGCCATGCAAAGAGTAAAATCCTAGATGGCTGCAGGCAGCTATATTTTTCATCAAAAATCATTCAAATTCGATAGATCCCATCTACAGGTGATCACAATCGTGCATGCAAAATTTAATGAAAGTGTCAATGACACTGTAGCTCCACTTGGAGGGGATAATTTTATGTGTTACAGTCAATGGAGCGATTAGGAATGCGGAAATGTCTAAGCTTAGTAATACTAGACATCAACATGAAGAGATATATATAAATGAAAATCCAAGATGGCCACTGGTGGCCATGTTTTCTAATGAAATTCAAAAACATTTTTTAGCTCCCATCTAATAGATCAATATCAAACTCAATATGAAGTTGATCGGATGAGGGTGATGATCGGATGAGGGAAGTGGACTGTAGGGTGTGCTAAAAGATTTAGATTTTAGATTTAGGCTGCAGGCGGCATGTTTTTTAATGAAATTCGGAAAAGTTAGATTACTCCCATCTTGTGGTCATCCTGAAGATCAATGAAGTTTAGTGACGATCGGACAAGTAGTGTGTAGTCTGTAGGGTGTACCCAAGGATTTAGTCATACAAAGAGTAAAATCCAAGATGGCCGCTGGTGGCCATGTTTTTTCAACTTTTATGGTTCCCATCTAGAGGTCACCCTGATGACCATATGTCTTTAGGTTGTGCCAAAGGATTTAGTCATGCAAAGACTAAAATCCAAGACGGCTGCCGGTGGCTATGTTTTATGGCCGAATGATCCCAAAATGACTCATTCCCATCTACATGTCAATATTAACATCCACAACAAATTTCATGATGATCAGATGCTCACATCTATAGGTCACCCTGAAGCTACATATAAAGTTTGGTTAAGATTGGATGAAGGATGCGGCCTGTAGGGCATGCCGACGGAAATTGATGATGCACGGACGACGGATGCCAACCCATGGCAAAAGCTCAAACTTTGTAAAGTTGAGCTAAAAATTATGGGCAGTAGGGAGTGCGAATGGATTCAAATTTGAAAACCAAGATGGCTGCTGGCGGCCATGTTTTTCATTGAACTTCTGAAATTTTTTGATAACTCCCATCCGTAGGTCACCCTGAAGCTACATATGAATTTGGTGAAGATCGGATGAGGGATGCGGCCTGGAGGGCGAGCCGAAGGTATTTTTTTACAGATGTACGATTGAACGACAGATCCCAACCCATGACAATAGCTCAACATTACTTTGTACAGTTCAGCTAAAAATTATCCAGCCATAAATACGGGCTGTAGTGTGAGATGATGGATTCAAATTTTAAATCCAAGATGGCTGCGGGAGGCCATGTTTTTCATTGAAATTCAGAAAGAAAAAAATTATAGCTCCCATCTATAGGTCACCCTGAAGCTACATATGAAGTTTGGTGAAGATCGGATGAGGGATGCAGCCTGTAGGGAGTGCTGAAGGGAATTGTTGATGGACGATGGATGCCAACTCATGGCAATAGCTCAAACTACTTTGAAGGACAGAAAACTATCCTTTCCAGATATATAAAGAATAACTCGAAACAGAAAATGCGAACATTATTGGGCATCAATCCAAACTTTATTCAGATCTGATAAACCACACCACAGAAGGACAGACTGACAAAGCAATCAAGTATCCCCCCCCCATTTTTCTTTAAATGAACCGTATCTCAACTTAGAGAGGATACATTGCAGTCAAGACTCAAAAGTGTATTAAGGACAGCAGAAAGATTAAATGTTTAAGTAATACCAGTTCAACCCGAAGAGCCAAATGATGTTTGGGGCCAATTGGATAAAAATGTTGGGTGTAAGGAATGCCAAAGTATTTAGTGGTGCAAAGAATAAAATCCAAGATGGCTGCTGGCAACAATGTTTTTGATCAAATATCATTTCAAAGTGATCCTGAATATGTCTGTAAATTTTCAAAACATTTCGCTAATAAATGTTGGCTGCAGTGTGTCCCGATTGATTGAAATGTGAAATCCAAGATGGCTGCTAGCAGCCATGTTTTTTAATGATATTTGGAAAAAATTTATATTGCTCCCATATTCAAATTTGAAATCCCGAGATGGCCGTTGGCTGGCTTAGAGTGTGCAGTGAAATCAAATAGAAGCTTACCTGGGAAGGTATTTCATGCCTGAATTTACAATCCTGGCGATTATCGCACCTGCCACCTAGACGATAATTGGCACAGAAACCTGGATACAGCACAATACAATCATTCTGAAAAGACAAACAGGTGGAATGAATATCAGCTTCATGCTATATATCGCTCACTTACCTATGAGATGAGGTGTGTTATCGTCGCTTAATTATAAGCTCAAACATTGGGAAATAATTTTAATATAAAACATATTATCTACCATTTCCTACGAAATTCCCCGATACAATTGGCGATAACGAATTGGCGATAAAAGCATCCGTATTGTTACTGCAGTTGCGATACAAGGCGATCATGACGTCGTTGACTGGTTCAAAATCATGAATGAACTGACGTCACATCAATCGCGTGAAAAATCAAAACGATAGTCCAACGTATATTCTTGCGTACTATAAACTGTACTATAAACAAATAGTTCCAAGGTTTTAACATTATTTGATTGCCTACCAGGATACCATCATGGGTATTATGGTATAACATATCACAAAGAAACTAATATGTATTTGTTCAGTATTTATTATAAGTGTAAGAGATTTTGGGCATTGAATACAATTTCCGTTAGGCATATTCGCGTGAACTTGCAGGTTGTGAGAATTTAGCAAAGCGAGCTAATCGCGTGACACAGATACCTTTGCACGTTGGGAGATTTTTACTCAAGAAAGCTAATCGTCGGACACAAATTCAACAGTTTTGGTATTTAAGAAACTCCTAAACTGTAATTTGTGCGGTGGATTCTGTCACACAAATGGTAGATAAATGTGTTATATACACAATGTGTAACGATTCATGTATCGCGACTCGGCTAGTTTTCGTGGCCATATAGCGACTCGGCGACCAAGGTCGCCTCGTCACTATATGGCCACAAAAACTAGCCTCGTTGATATACATGAATCGATACAAATACATTGTGTATATAACACATATATACCGCCCAACAAATAAACTAACAGAAACCATTTTGAGCATATCAGGTAAATTCCGTACATCGGAGTTGACAAGTTCGCCTATTTTTGTAAAAATTCTTGCAAAGGCCAAAAAAAAAGGGTTTTGATTCTTAGGCAATTTGTTTTGAGAATCGATGAGGGAGCGAGGGTTTTATTTTTATTTTTTATTTTTGTTATGGGGATAATGCCCATAGTTAGCATGGGTTATTATACCTTCCCAGGTTAAGAAAATGTAAGGACAACATTGTTTTGATATAAACTAATGTATTCCACTATAAAGAATGACCAATTATCACATTTTCTCAATGGGTTCCTCATCCCCCAGTTCGCCAATAAACAGCTTTTTCCTGAGCTGGCCTAGGGTAAGATTGTTCTCAACGTTGTAGATTGACAAGTCTACTAACGTTTTATCACCTGTTGTCACATTTAATGGGATGAGCATATTTGGGTTTCTAATATTGTTTCGTAACAAGCATGTTTAATAACAACAAACAGATCTAAATATCCGGTTCAATTAATCAAATAAAAATACGGAACGTGAATACAATCAAAACGAAAAGATATAGTGATCTTCATAGAAAGTCTAGAATGACTTATTCTGTATTATAGAAATTCTAGAATGACTTATTCAGTATTATGTACCTCAATACATGCTAGCCATAAAAACTTCAAATAGTATTATATTAAACCAGCATACACATCGCCAATACGCACCATATTTATTTCCGGTTTGTGTTCCCGAAATTGGAAATCTCATAATTGTTTACCGCACGAAAAGTGGGTTATCTACCTTTTCGAATTGATAAAATGCCGAAATATTTTAACACATTTGACTGAATAACTTGGGGTTTGTGCAGATTGTGGTGACAATATACCTGGTAGTTATCGTTGCCTAGTGTCTGTTTTTGAATACCAACACATACACCATTGTATGTCTATCATATTCGATGTTTGAAACATAACTAATTACTGTTTTCTAGTTTCCTATTTTCGTGTTATCATTTGACAGCTTCGGTCAAATTGAAAATCGTAATAAAATGGTTCAACGCAGGCCTTTTTTCCAGACGTGGCTATGCCCGAGAATCAAAACCCTTTTTGTTTTTGGCCAAAGCGATAATAATTGAAGCCTTTAGCATGCCATTGTGCTTTAAATATTGGTGGATATAAATGTACCATAGATAGGCTGTATTGTTCAATCCTTTTATCATCAGATAGTTATCGCTCACTTGATAAACTCGAGGCATGTTGTTGTTAACCTTTCATGACGGGAGCTGAGCTAGTGCAGCATAAAAGACCCTGTGCCATTCCATTCTCGTATATATGCGAGTCTCCCATAGGAAGCCTCACATATATAAGAGAATGCACTGACCTACAATGTCAAGGTCAATATTGTGAGGTTAATATATTCTCATATATGCGAAGCTCTCATGGGAGACTCGCATATATAAGAGAATGCATTGGCACAGGGTTTTAACAATCTTTCAGGAAGCTATAGTCATGGAAGGGTTAACTAACAAAAGATGATAACTGCAGGTGTGTTGGTGCACATGGGTGACAGCTCAACTCAAAATTCAAACACTGCATGATATACACCCCTTAACCCTTTGAGTGCCAGGGGCCGATCTCATCGGCCCTAAACCTACAAAATAAGTCTGTTAAAGAATATAAGAATAAATTATTAAAATTGTAAAAAAAAAAAAAAAAAATTGTTAGGCCAATGCATTCTCTTATATATGCGTGGCGACCTATGGTCGACTCGCATATATAAGAGAATGCATTGGCACAGGGTATATGGGTTGATACAAAAATCGACCTGGCACTCAAAGGGTTAAAGATGCATAATCCGAATTAACGCTAGCAAATTACTATTTCCTTGACTTCGGGTGTAAACAATGTCTGATTCCAGTCGAAGAACCCACCCATCAGAGCTCAGAGTGATCAGATATTGATTTTTGATATCTATTATATTTCACCACCAATAATTTTTTAGTGGCCCAGTAAAAGTTGATGAGAAGACGGTCTTGGATCAAATTGCGGATGGAGATGGATAACTCTAAAATCAAGTGGCTTTTTTGTGTCAGATATTTGACAAACCGACAATATTTCGTTGAACAAAATGTTGATAAATAACAGGTTTTGGGCAATTTTATACTATAGTTGACTGCGGTTAGCATTATTTTTGGGCAATTAATCAATTCTGATAACTTTAGCAGCATTTAAAAAAATTAGGTTGTTGTTGGAATCTGATGATATGGGCACCATCGAATCAGATGGAGTACCTTTAAATCAGAAGAAATTATATCAAAGACAAACTCCAAGAGGGTCCATAGTGAGGCTTGATTGAAATAATTCAAAATAAACTATATCTCTAGTATTCACTCTATAGCGCAAAGGTTAATCAGTGCAATAGCAAAGCTATAATTGAGCATTAGTATTTGTTCATAGATCATAGATGACATTAGATACAAATGCAAGTAAACAGTTCTATTACTATAACATATTTTCTCTATGTAGGCCTAAAATTATGGAAAAGTGGAAAAAAAAATGAATTATATATCTATTGATATCCAATTTATTTGAACAGATTATTGAATTCCAAGCTTCATAGCATAAGCCCTATCCATCACATGCATGTCCCAGCTTAATTAATTATTAGGAGAGTCATTATGAACAAAGGACAGCATCCATTGAAAATAGATAATGAAAGTGTCAATGACAATGTAAATCAACTTGGAGAGGGGACGCAGAAAGTAATAGCAGAGGTCAACACGTATGAAGAGCCATATGAAGTTTGGTATCACCTGGATTAAAAATGTTGGCTGTATTTAGAGATGCAAAGATTAAAATCCAAGTTGAGCTAAAAAGTATTACAGTGAAACCTGTTATGAGACCACCCATTTTGCCAACACAAAATGGTCGTTCATGACAGGTGGTCGCCGACGACAGGTCTGTTCCAATTTCGACTGAACTGACATCTATCATCAGTGTTAGATGTCTGAGCAAGTGAATTATTTTTATACACAAACTGATTGAAAATGATTGTGATTATATGTTTAATCTTTTTTTAATAAAGTATACTTTAAATTAATATTAGTAAAAAACTAAAATAAAAGAGATTGATAGGCCTACAGGTAAATGCATGTTAAATAATGCAGTAGAACAGCCTATCAGAGAACACACCGGGCACGTGAGTCGTGACAGAAGGAACAACAATACAGATCAACTCCCAATATGATAACTTGATAAAAAGGGAATAAACGTACATCAGTCGTCACTGTGTGTCTTTATTTCACTCCTGTCTCACATATTATATTATTTTAAATGTACATGTATCAGTATCTTCGAATAAAACTGCAAACAGCAGAAAATTCATAAACATAGTTCATTGCGTAGTGTCTGCAAACTTCTACTAGTACTTGATGATGTCACATGGAATGATTTTAATTTAATATGAAGCCCGGGAATGAGCATTAAAAAACTTGGAAAGCATGCATTAATTGTCAGCGTGTTGATGGTTCTTTCATAGCGGGAAGACACGAACACCTGTATTTATTAAATAAAGGTTCCTTTATGCTGTACGCTTGGAGTGCAGACATTAAATCCCCACATTGAGTAAGTTTGACACTTTGCCCTAAGCGTTTTCATGCTTCATCACAATGAGGCAGCGACTGGATTATAATGATAGGCCTATCGCTAAAACAACAGTACAGCCAAGCAGAGTCTCAATTTTATGCTACTATGGATTATAGGATCTTGTTTGTATTTCATCATAATTAGGTCAAACACATCGTCAACATTCACGTAAAAAAAAAAGAGTTATGAAGTTTTTATAATCCACATTCCCAAATACTACTTTTGGATTAAAATGAACCAATGATATATCCCTCCTGCTGGGAATTCCGCTTAGTCACATGTCTCGGTGGGGAATCCCCAAATCATAGTCTGTGATTGCAAATAATTTTAATCAAAGAAATGCATCCTGCTGAAGCATCTGGGGCTCACGTTGGAAAAGCACTAGTTAAAGACTTATTATCATGTTTGGTGGTCATTCATAACGGGTAAATTTTTGCCACAAATCACCGACTGCTGGTCGCGTTTGACAGGTGGTCGCCCACAGCAGGTCATTTGTATAGTAAAACCAGTCCGTACAAAGCCAATCCGGTCGTTAAAGCCAGGTAGTCGCTCTTGGCAGTGGTCGCCCAAAGCAGGTTTCACTGTATTATTATTAAATGTTTAAATGCTATTAAATTATTCTCAATCAGCTTTAAGTGTTTACATATATTGTCATGCTACATTGTATATTTCCAATTGAGTGCACAAAGTGTCAAACATACCATACCTATCTAATGTCATACATACCAGAGAAATTGATCTGTCACCAGATGATTTTTCTGTCCTCTTCACATCCGAGCCAGCTCTCCTCTTAAAGTCATAGGATTCTTCATCTTCTGAATCACTCTCACTATCATCTGCAGTAGCCCTTAAATTTTAATTTTAACAGGTCTATTGTTTTAAATTTTAAAGATACTTTTCTTTATTATTTTTACATAGGTAGAGTAATCACATCACAATGCCAATGATGAACTGTTTAGAGATGTACAATCATACTTTATACCAAAATCTCCTCCTGGCACATATGGTCAACAGTTAAACAGAACAGTAACTTTTGAAAGAACATCAAATGAGCACAAAATATTACAATGTAACCCTTTAAAAAATATGATTTGGGTGTGCCATCAAAGCAATGCATACCACAACATATATACGCGAGGTCAAAATGTCATGCTAAATCACCAAAGTGAAGAACGACTATCTGCTGAGAAAAGAAATCTTGGCAAAAAGAAGAAAATAGCGTGTAAGGCCAAAAAAAAAGTTGTCTGTTTCCGATTTCTTAAGTAAAAAAATCCAGGTAGGAAATATATATATATTTTTTTCAAATCCATCTACAATGCACCATATTCTAAAAACAAGATAAAAGTTGGTATTCTTAATACCTTTATATCCAGTTGCTGAAGTTTCTGACAGAAAACTAGTTTTATATCTGACAATATACCCAGAATATGCACCAGAATATGCACTGAAGCGATCTGAGTTCCAAGAAGGGACATGAAAATGCTATCTCCCGTGGCTCATGGCACCACAACACAATGTTGGGCAATACCATACATGACAACATTGATACTATCGGCGTTGCTGGCAAAAGTCTAGACAACTTCCATGCCATCATGTTGACATCGCATTTTCACCTGGCTGTGCGACTCTCAGAACAGAACAGATTTATTCCTGAGATTCACCTGCAACCACAAATACATGTAGACATGTATTTTAAAGTAAATTTGTTTTTGAAAATTCCATCTAAAATTATTGCTGCTTAACCCTTTGAACCCTGGCTCCCCACAATGATCGACACCCTGACCCTGGGCTCCCAGGGGTATTTTGACTTATTGTAGACTGTGTTCAGGCGTATGGTGCTGTATTGTATGCATTCACTTCTACCATATTGTTTACACCATTGGAAAGATTATTAAATTCTGAATTCAGCACATCACACTCTATTTCAATATCTTAAATCCAGAAAAAGTTATAAAAAATTGATAACTTATTAGATTTATTATAGAAACTGCCAAAAAATGTTACGTAACGTCACAATCCCAACGTAAATACATGACGTCATATGGGCTTTAGCCAAAACAAACACTGGGTGTTCTCTGAATACCCCACCAATAACTAAAATGCGCGGCATTGTGCGGTCTATTGGCTTATGCTCTGAACTTTATTCTCGTGTAAATCTATATAGCGTGTACCTTTGGGCAAAAAAGTTATGATTTAATGAACTCAGAAGTTTGTATGTTCTTGAACAAAACTATTATGACATGTGTTTACATCAGACAATCGTCAGCGCGAATTATATAATTTAGCGGGAATTTCTTCACATACATTGAGCCATATAAGGCGATGTGACCTAACGCGAAACGAGAGGTCGCGAGAAACAATATGGCGGCGCCGAAATATTTCATAATGATCCGACCAAAGGTACGACCTGTAGCCCGTGCTAAAGGAAATTGTTGACAGACGCACACCCACACATGGATGACGGCTACCAAGACATGGCAATAGCTGAAACTTTACAAAGTAAAGTTGAGCTAAAAATGTTCTCCTAACAGAGTGACAATGGTTTAAATGGCGTGTTGCATTAAAATCCAGCCAATCAATTTAAAAGACAGTCAGGTCAACGGTGGAATTAGGAGATAAATACATCCAGAATTGGAAACATAATCACAAAAAGTTGATTTTTAATATATACAACCAAATGTTGTCATAATATACTATTGAAAGATTTCAATTATTAGCAAGAACAACATTGACCAAGTATTTTCAGTCCACAACAGATTGGAATATTGGTTGGGTTGATGCTGTTTTGGACAGAATCCCATCCCGTTACTCTTCTATAACAGACTTTCATTGAAAAGACGTACTACATTTACAAATGGAGTCCGGCATTGATGTGAACCCCTGAATGTGATTAATCATCTGATCATGTCTGGGATTAATCTGTCTTCAAATGATATATCATTTAATGTGATAGAAAAAGGTAAAGTGATGATGCGATCATTTAATATAATGTTCACGTACATTTTCTGATAGAGGGACAAATGAAGAGCGACATATGAAATTCCCTGGAAAATAAGGCTTTGTTAACTTATTAATTTTGTTGCTTTGACATTCAACGGACCTCTGATATACACAATGTTTGATATCATTATGCTTGGGAAAGGCTGCAATCTATGTTCATATACATATAGCATCCATTTGACGAAATCTGAAGACATACAAGCAAGATAACTCACGCCCACGATTCTGGGTGTAAAGTCTGTTATAGAATGGAATGGGACGGGACTCGGTCAAAAACCCAACTGATATCCCAAGCTGTGGTGGACCAAGAAGACTTGGTCTAGAACATACCTTGATTTTCCTTGGTCGTTGTCACTATCACTCAGGAAAGATGCTTCAGAAGGAGCACAAACTGAAAGCTGCTCATCCCCATCTTCACCTTCCTTCTTGACTGACACTGCATTCAAACTGTCAGTATTGATAACTTCTCCATCCTCCAATGGTTGGAACAAGATATCTCCGACCCTGTCTTCAGAAAAACACAAGTCTTCATCAATACTCTTATGACTATCCTGAGAAACTGTGGAAACAGTGTGGTCACCCCCACCTAAGACAATGTGACTTTGTTCCAGATTATGTTGATGTTTGTAATTTTGATTTTCATCTGGTATAATGCAGTTTTTTTGTGTTTTATCGTTATTATCATTCACAGTGTTGTCCTTGTAGCTGTCGGAGTCATTGTTTCCATCATTGTACTCAACGTCTCTATCTACGTCTTCATCAATAACAGACTCATTATCATCTTCACCATCTGTGTTGTCATGGGAACCAATTTCATCTTCACTTGAATCATCGGCACACTCCTCATTATCTGAGTGATGTTGCCTCACACAACTAGATTCAGTGCCACCATCTCCATTGTCACTATCAACACCAGATACCACTCGTCTTGTTGAAGTCTTACTAAAACTCATCTTCGTTTCCTGATCCTCCATACATTCACCATCTTCACCATGACGATCATAATCTTCATAGTTAGAATATTCATCTTCATCATCTTCTACCTCACTGTCCACAATAGTCTGTTGAATCGGTGATATTGAATGCGCCGCTTCATCATTGTGATCAGGTGTTCTTGCAAAAGGTGTTTCTTTGGCATTGAAGAGTTGAGTGATCAAGTTACTAGTTTCATTGCCAGCTAATTTTTCACCTGAACTTTCGATATCCTCAGAATCCGACCTAATGATTTGAGACCGGGTGACAGTCACTCGAATGTCAGATGTCCTTGACCCAGAGTCCTGTCTGTTGACTGAGGTCACTGTCCGATTTGAGCTTTCGCTGCACACGCTTTCAGCTAGGTGTATTTGAAGCCGCTGGTCGATGCTGGAGCCCAGAGACTCATTATCATCATCATCGCTCACCATAGTTGTAGATATTCTTTGAACTGCCTTATTTCTTGTGTAACGCTTTTCAACACTTGAGCAGACTGACTCATTATCTTCATCATCGCTGACCATAGTCAAAGATTTTCTTTGATCTTCATCATCTCTCATGGAGTGCTTGCTAACACTTGTACATGAGCTGACTGACTCATGATCTCCATCATTCGTCATAGTTGTAGATAGTTTTAGAACTTCCTCATCAATTGTGGAATGCTTGCCAAGACTTGAACTGTACATCTTATTATCTTCAAATTCATTCACAGTGGTGGTAGAAATTCTTTGAGCAGCCTTGTCTTGTGTGGAATGTTTAATTTGCTTTCCCTGACTACCAGCAACATTGCCACCATCCTTTGATTCAATTCTTGGAATTCTGCGTAACTTTGGTTTTTTGTTTGAAGATTCTCGCTGTTGAGATTTTCTAAACTTACTTGGAGACATCTCAGAAGAAGCTAACACAACACGTCTAGCATCCCGTTTGGCTGTCTGCGACTCACAATAGAATCCTTTTTTACCGGAATTGACTAGAGTTGTGTCGTTTGCTTTAGTTCGACTGGATTTCTCAGCATTACATTTACTACTCGTATCCTTTTCAGGCCTCTTCTTCTTTCGCCCTGTTGTGATGCATGATAAATCCGACAGCAGTTTTAACTTCAGTTTACGAGGTTCCCGAATATCAAGTATGGACTCAGGAAATTCCGAAGCAAGTTTGTCGTCACTATCAGACTCAGGAAAATCTTCATACAAAGGTGTGCCAGGCTGCTCAAAATCATCAGGCAGTACTTCTGTTATTTCTGATTGTGAACCCCATCCTGCATATGGACGGTACTGGGTTGTCTCTCCAAGGATATCCAGTGGTGATTTATGAAAAACTTTGTCTGTAACTGGTACAGATGTCGCTTGTGAATCAATACTGTTCTTCAACTTTTCCTTCCTCAGAATACTTTGAGCCAGTTTCGATGTTGGTTGGACTTTTGGTATTTCATCATGTGTTAGGACATGTTTTTTGTTCAAAACTTTTTCACTGTCTGGAATATAGTCAGGTTTTGGTTCAAAGTCTGATTCATTTTTCGCACTGATCACTGTCTGTTTAGATTCTACCTTCCGTGTCCGTTTCTCTTTGACTGAAACCTTCTCAAGAACCCTGCCCATCCAATCGCCACAGTTGTTATTTTTGTGCTTCTTTGAGGAGTGTTTTGGTTTACTAATGTTTTCTGAAGCGTCACTGTTAATAACGTCTTGTGTTGAGTCTGTAACATAAGAATTAGAGTCGGTGGATTTCGACTGTTTACCTGGATCACGATCCTCACAATGTTTTACTCTCACGAGACATGAATCACGACTGTCTTCATCAATGACTGGGTGACTAGCTTTAAATAACTTACTTTCCTCCTTTTTCGATCTGTTTATTGTCCAATATCGAGAACACCTAGTAGGACCATGTCTTCTTAAAATCATATCCCCGATTAAAATTTTCCTTTTGTGAATGTTGAACTTGTCAAGTTTCACTTCTGCATTCAGATCATTTAGAGTTATCTCAGGAAGATCATCAAGAGTGATATGAGGATGACGAAGGATGTATTTCTCCAGGCATTCCTGATAGGTGATTTCAGGGTCTGATATTTGAGAACTATCCTTTTCCTGATGAGATGAAGCTTCGATAACATTCACAGGTGAAATATCATCAGAAAACTCCCCACTACTCACATTACCAGCACTACCTGTTTCTGAGCTTTTTCCAACAGTTTCTTCAATACCACAATTATCAGTCACAGTTGTTGAAACATGAACTCTATCTCCAGCTACTGTAAACCCAGGATGCAGCTCAGCTGATTTTTGAATTAGTTCATTCATGTCGTGTCCAGCAGTAATGGGAACACTCAATTTTAGTCCCTTATCAACAGCATTCTGTGAATCAACGTGAGACTTTGGTATTTTCGGAATTGATAGAGTCTCATCACGAACAGACGTTGTTGGCAGATTACTTTTTGGCCATGTACTGGGTGTGGCAGTGACTGCCGCCTGCATTAACTCCTCTTGAAGGTCAGCAGTTGATGTCATCTCGATGTTAGGCATAATATCCCATGGTGGGTTGTTTCGGAACTTATACCTGTTAGACTGAAAGTTATTTCCATTATCATCAGCAACAGTGCTGCCTACATTGGAATCTGTCGTGAACCCGCTATCAACCGAACTTGGTTGTGAAGATAAATGCACTTCCTGATGAGGCAAAACTTTGATAGATTCCGAACCGAGTTGTGAAGTCACATGCCCAACGGTAGCAGATTTTGAAACATCTTGTACCGGTATATGAATTGAAAGAGAATCTGGTTGAACAGTATCATCTCTTGTGAATTCTTGTGGATTAAAATTAGGTATTTCTTGTGATATGGTAGAGCTATTTGACTGCTCGAAAAATTTTGTTAACGGTCCTTGACCCTCAGCAGATGGTGTCATGACTTTTCCCATGTCTGAATCGTTATCAACAGATGATCTCAGGCTTGAAGGTTTCGAACTAACACCATTGCTTCTTGTGACTCCAGCAGCTTCAGACATAAAGTCAAGAAGTAGGACATCAGTCGTCTCCAAGTCGTCTGCAAGGGACTGAGTCTGCAGGAAAGACTCGCTATTTTCCATAATTATTTCTCCAGGACCATGTTTAAAATTCAAGCCATTTATCTCCCTTTGTATATCGGGTCGCTTGTTAGACTTGCTGATGGCATGCATGTCAGCATCATACTGCTCAGAATCAATGTAACTCAGAAAGTCGGTCATCATCTGAGCCACACCGTCTTTACTCCAGATTTTTTCTTCATCATCACTTCCACTTAAGGTTCGGCTGCAAACAGTGGCAGACACTGAACTATTTTCTTTTGTTAATTTGTTTTTCAAAGCTGCTGATTTCTTTTTGGTCTTACCACCTTTAGTAGATCCAGTATTTCTGACTGGTTGGCACTGTTTGAGATTCCTTGATTTTTGCTCCAAACTTTTTGCAGGTTCAAGTAGTTTATCATCAGAATCCATAGGAGCTAAAAGTATGTCTGCCATTTTCCCAGGTTTCCTGGATGCATCCTTGGATTTTAAATGACTTTTTGCAACTTCCACAGGAACTATAGATACATCCTTGAAGACAGAATGACTTTTGATCATTCTCACAGGATCCACAGATACATCCTTAGACACTGAATGTCTTTCAGTCATATCCACACTTTGATGATCTATACTAGGATGTCTTTTAGCCTCTTTTAATTGAATACTGGACAAAACTTCAGTGGCCAATGAAGGTTCCTGATCCACTAGCAGCTTATTTTTCTGTGGAGATGAATGTCTGAATGAGGTGTCCTCGAACCGTGTCATTGACTCTCCATCGGACAACTCACTGTCCAATCTTGGTAAAGTGGGAACTGAAGGTTCTTTATCCACTAGCAGCTCATGTTTCTGTGGAGATGAATGTCTGAATGAGGTGTCCTCGAACCCTGTCATGGACTCTCCATCGGACAACTCACTGTTCAATCTTGATAAAGTGGGAACTGAAGTTTCTTTATCCACTAGCAGCTCATGTTTCTGTGGAGATGAATGTCTGAATGAGGTGTCCTCGAACCCTGTCATGGACTCTCCATCGGACAACTCACTGTCCAATCTTGGTAAAGTGGGAACTGAAGGTTCTTTATCCACTTGCAGCTCATTTTTCTGTGGAGATGAATGTACCAATGAGGTGTCCTCGAATCCTGTCATGGACTCTCCATCTGACAACTCACTGTCCAATCTTGTTAAGGTGAGAACCGAAAGTTCCTTATCCACTAGCAACTCATTTATCTGTGGAGATGACTGTCCGAATGAGGTGTCCTCGAACCCTGTCATGGACTCTTCGTCTGACAATTCACTGTCCAATCTTGATAAAGTGGGAACTAATGTCTTTTCTGAAAGAGATGTAGATTGTAAATCAGTCTCAGACTCATTATGTAAAGATGAATCTTCTTCCAAGGCAGCTATAGGCTGTATGTCAGTCACTGAATTACCGCTCATTGAGGATGATGCTACACTATCCATCTCATCATCTGTAGATGGGAAGTCAGTCACTAATTTGTCATTCTCCGGGAATGATTCTACACTATCGATTGAATCTGAATCCTCGTTGTCAGTTTCAATATTAAAGAAATGTGGCAAGACGTGATGAGTAGAAACAGTTTCCTGTGCACAGGTCTCATCTTCATCGTCACTAAGCACAACAGAATCAGAATCGGACTCAATAACGAAACGGGATATTTTTGGTTGACGTTTAGCGTCTGCAGCTTTTGATTGGTCTCTTGGTGTCGACCTCATTAACTTATCAATTGCCTCAGATTCAGAGTTCGTATTCTTGACATCTGGAGTTGGTAAAACATCTAGCGATTTCAAAATCACTAACTTATCATGAGTCCAAGGAACAGCTTTATGCTCAGAGTTCGTACTCTTGTCATCTGGAGTTGGTGAATCATATCTTGATGTCGAACTGACTAACTTATCACAAGTCCTGGGTACTGCATTATTATCTGAGTGTGTACTATTGCCATCTGGAGTTGGTGAAACGTCTCTTGTTTTTGAAGTCACTAACTTATTACGAGTCCTAGAAACTGGTCTATGATCAGAGTTTGTACTCTTGACATCTGGAGTTGGTGAAACTTCTCTTGATTTTGAACTCAATAACTTATGACAAGCACTAGGAACTGCTTTATGTTCAGAGGTCGAACTATTGACGTTTATATCATCACAATCTAGAGGAATCAAGCCATACTTTGATTTGAAAGCTCCTGTTGGTTCTATTTTATCACAATTCTTTGGATCAAAACTACAAATTGTAATCGGACTTTTGAAAAGAGTCTTTGTTGCGGCTTTTAGGGTCACATTAACACTATTTTGAACATATCTAATCTCATTTGACACATGTAAATGAACTTTAGAATGATTAGCAAGAGCACTATATTCAGACGTCACATCGATATCCTCGACATCTTCATCAGAAGACATGCAGTCAGAAAACCTGTCATCCTCACGATGGTGACTAATCACAACATAGGCCTCGTCTTGAATAAGTGAACATCTTCTGTTCACTCCTTTTGTCGTAATTTTCATATTGATAACTCTTTCTCGTGACTTCAGAAAGTCCCGACACTCAGCTACAGGTTGCCTTGTCTCATGAATTCCATGGAAACAATCTTTGTACAAACTCTCAACACCTGTCCTCTTCAACTTCTTTGTCGCCAAATCGATAGTCTGAGTGAACATTACAGTATCACTTTCTTCATCAAAGTCTCTAAGCCTCTGAGAAATAGGACTGCCTCCTTTTTCACAAGCAGCTGGAAGAGCATCAGTGTCAGCAAATGCTAGTTCTTCATCAATGTCTAAATTTCTTTGTTCAATAGGGCTCCCTGGTCGACCATTAGATGAGGATTTAGTGCTCATAACTTCGATAATTTCATCAGAATCGGAGTTGTTTATTCGTTTTTTCTTTCTTGGGAGATGAGGTTTGCTGGTTGTTTTAGGTGAACTATCAGTTAACGACTTCGTAAACTTAGAACCACTCCCTCCATCAGGAGACTGTTTGATTATCTTTCGAAGATTCTGAACGTCATTGCCACTGGAAGGACTATTAAGTCTTTTTACTGATGATTGCTTTTTATCCAAACTTTTAACACTGAGTTGAGTTAATTTTCTCTTTCCTCTATGCCGACCATTCAATGACTTATCAGAATCTTTACAATTCCCTATTTTAGCTGCTTTTGTTTCTTGCAATCCTTCCTTTTTCTTTTTCGTTGAATTGTTTCTGGTGAAAACTGGAGAAATCTTTCTTTTTCTGTTTGCCATCTTAACTACACTTTTTCTCTCAGCCACTGATATTTTTTCACAAACACCAGGTGATGTTTTTTCTGTCTCTATTGGCTCGATTCCATCTCCACAGTCCACACCGCTGCTATCATGATCTTTCTTTCCCCACTTCTTCTTTAACTTGCCATCATTAACACTGTGGCCATCATGATCTTTCTTTCCTTGCTTCTTCTTCAACTTGCCATCATTTACACTGTGGCCATCATGATCTTTCTTTCCTTGCTTCTTCTTTAACTTGCCATCATTTATACTGCTGCAATCATCTTTCTTTCCTAGCTTCTTCTTTAACTTGCCATCATTTACACTGCTGCAATCATCTTTCTTTCCTAGCTTCTTCTTTAACTTGCCATCATTTACACCGTTGCCATCATGATCTTTGTTTCCCTTATTCCTCTTTAACTTTCCATCATTTACATATTGTGCTTGTTTCACAGCCTTTTGCTTAGTTCTCTTTAAAACTAACTGCTTTTTAATCCTGGATTGTACAAATATTTTTCTCACATAACTTCGCTTTATCTTAGCTTTAATTGGTTGTCTTTTCAGTCCTCCTTTGCGAGCTGATTTGGTTTGATGTTTTGATTTTGAAGAACAGCCGATACTTTTTTCAACGTCGACACTCTGAGATGACTCATCAGTTTCCACAAACTGTTCTCCACAGACGACACCCAGCTCCTTGAACACAGCCAACGGTTCGCCGGTGTTCAACTTCCTCCCTTTACTCAGCGTTTTCTTTAAAGGGGTCTTCTTTCCTGTAAGAAAGAAGGTAAGATTCTCACTTTTATGCAAAACATCGATGTTGGAAATTTATTACATGCTGGTTGAACACAAATGGAATACATACACAGAACACAATGCAAGAATCTTTTAACGAATGAGTTGCGGATGGCGCAAGATTATATTTTGCAAAAGCGCAGCTCGAGCGAAAAGTAACTATGTACCGTCTGCAACAAGTTCGATAACAGATTTGAGATTATGATGCAAGTTGTGTTCTGTACAATTTATTATACACTATTGTGTCAGATGAGTTCAATCCATGGCTGTGACATTCATTGATAATATAACTACCTTTATTGCGATTTAGGTATGATAAATAACCAGTAATGATCAGGGCATCACAAGAAGCAGATCGTTGATATAATCTATGTCATCTTTCTTTACGACAAAGTCAACACGAAGTAGTTCCCGTTTGTATTTTCCTTGTGGTATATAACAATATGTATTCAATCAGGGGCTCATCGAGGTTTATTGTTTGGGTACCCTTTCAATCCTAGTCGCAGGCCAGAGATGGGGGAGTGGGTTTGGGAGGGGTGTCCCCCTCTTTAAACAGGGGGGTCTGGGAGTTCTCCCCCGGAAATTTTTTGAAAATGTTCTGAGAGTGAATCTGGGGCATCCTGAAGCCTTACATTGTGCTATTCAGGTTAGTAAATTTACTCATATTCTGAATTTTTCTTACCTTAACATGTAGTGGGCAGTTAGTCTCATTTTATCATTCCATATGACTATGTGACTGAGAAAAACTAACATTGGTGACAAGGAAGCATTACATTTCCCCTGGGGAAAGCTGGGAAATACACATACCAACTTTGGTTCAGATCAATTTAACAAAACTGCAATTACCAGACAGAAACCAAAAATGTTAACAGATGGTCAAATTAAAGTTGAAAAATGGCCATATTGAATGGAACCCATATTCCAACTTGGCCTGTATTTTTAGCTGGGAAACACACATACTTTGGTTCAGATCAAATAATCCAAACTGAAGTAATAGGTCGGAAACCAAAAATGTTAATGGACGGATGGATAACCGAAGGACTGATGACCCAATGAACAGATGGCTATACTGATTACATAATACAATCTTTTTTATCAAAAGGGCATACAGAAATATAAACTAGAGGCCGATCACAATCGGCAGATGTTTAACCCATACCTTGGCGATAGCGATTAGCTATTTTTATAAATCCTAAGTTTCAACAATTCACACTTAATATAGTGGTCATGTGAAAAATATTTAGTTATCACATTGTGTCAACAGGATTGGCGGAGGATGTTAATATTTTTAAGCAAATAAACCAAATGACCCTCACTATGCAGGTTAGGGGTGTGTTCTCGTCAACTATGCCAAGAACTACATGTATAAACATAACCAATGGAAATATTTGAGTTATCAAATCGGATAGAATAGGGTTAATCTTACCCAAACTAATGAACTGATAAACACATAGTCTATACAAAGCATGTCATTGGATTTAGAAACCCATACAATAAGTCAGTCTCAAGAATACCAGCACCATTAATATTACCCTGGAGCCCAAATGCAATTGAGGGAATTTCAAAATAAGACATTTCCTCTAATGATGAATATACAATTGGTGATTTATTGAAATCCTTACTGAACCTGGATCAAAGTGAAAGGGATAATATTATTTCTGTCTATCGCATAATATGTGTCTATGGAATGGTTTAATTTTAATCCCAAATCCATGCAAATCAAAAGTGGATCACCATCAACCTGGACATAATATAGGAGAATGATCAAATGAAAAGCATCAAAACCATATGATGTGTGGAGAGGGTTAATCAATGCAATGACATCATATCATGGAACTGAGGAATGTGTGGATTATTTTTTGTCTAAGATAAGACAACAGTGTATGTAAACAACAATGTCTGTAAAACACCCCTACAAAGTAACAATGGACTAATTGACTTAATATTGCACAGAGAACAGAACTCCACCAGATAGCCATCAATCAATTTCACATTATGATAAACAAATCCTGCCAGCCAGCAGTACCACTATCAGGCTTTATAGCATGTCACATCTTAATTAACTCATTTCAATAAACACACATGGTCTGTGAGATATGTTCTCTTAAAATTCCCAGCAGTAATTACTTGAATTATCAAGGGTCATAACTCTGTTAAAATATATCGGATCAAACCCATATTCGAACTCGATCTGTATTTAGGGGTTATAAATTCATATACCAAATTTGGTGTTGATCAGATGAAAAATGTTTTGAGTCATAGCAGCTTGGGTGAATTCTAAGTAAACAGAAGAGTGAAAAGGGTTAATTAAACAATACCAAAAACCATACAGACGAAGAACGTGCTAAGAAAAACCTAGGTAAGAAATATGAGGCAGATCAGAAGAAATATGTTCAACTTATTGCATTGGATAGCATGTGTGTAAAGGGTTAATTATTTTCTAAACCGATCAACCAATCAATACCAAAAACTATACAGATGAGGGGCGTGTCATCATAAACCTACATATCAAATATGAACACAATCGGACAAAATATACTTCGGTTATAGCATTGGATTTTTGTTTTTTTAATTTTATTTTCGAAAAAAGGGTCATAACTCCTTTAAAATAAATCGGATCAAACCCATATTCGAACTCGATCTGTATTTTGGGCTCTGAAACTCGCATACCAAATTAGGTTCCGATCAGATCAAAATTGTTTGAGTTATGACAGCATGCGTGAATTCGAAGTCGAAAAAGGGCCATAACTCCGTAAAAAAAACTCGGATCAAACCCATATTCGAACTCGATCTGTATTTCGGTCTGAGAAACTCATATACAAAATTTGGTTCCCATCGGATAGAAAAATTTTGAGTTATCGCACCATGTGTAAAGTGTCTACAGACAGACAGACAGACAGACGGACGGACGGACACACGACGAGTGGTCAATCCGGACGTCGACATTATTTTTACCATACTATGGTATGGGTAAACATAAAAACAACTTAAGGTGGTCTTTTTGCAGTTTTTAACAATTGCAACACCAAGCATGGCATTTGCCCCCCCCCCCCCCCCCCAAAGCTCAGCTTAAAGAGTGAGCAAAACTAAATATTTGTGTGGATTGTAAAAACATTTTATTTTCTAAATCAAGAAGAGGGTATCCATTCCCTTTATACTGGGCTAAAATATACACCAAATCACAACCAAATCTGATGAACCGTGTCCAAGTCAAACAAGGGCTGTAACTCTGGTAATGAAAGTGTCAATGACAATGAATGTAGCTCAACATGGATGGGGGACAGTTTCATATGCTACAGTTAATAGAGCGATTAGGAAATTTAAAATGTCTAAGTAATACTAGACGTCAACATGAA
This sequence comes from Siphonodentalium dalli, assembly GCA_032622095.1. NCBI lineage: Eukaryota > Metazoa > Mollusca > Scaphopoda > Gadilida > Siphonodentaliidae > Siphonodentalium > Siphonodentalium dalli. Next base: position 138,000,019 of record CP136062.1, on the reverse strand, counting down.
GAGACATATACATGTTTATAATGTAAAATCCAAGATGGTCGCTGGTGGCCATGTTTTCCAATAAAATTCAAAACAAATGTATGGCTCCCATCTAGTAGTCACCCCGAAGATCAATATGAAGTTTGGTGAAAACAGATGAGGGATGTGGGCTGTAGGGTGTGCTAAAGGATTTAGTCAAGCAAAGAGTAAAATCCAAGATGGTTGCTGAGCTGCTGGCAGCTATGTTTTTCAATGCAATTCGGTCAAAATAGGAGGCTCCCATCTAGAGGTCACCCCAAAGATCCATGTGAAGTTTGGTGATGATCGGATGAGGGATGTGGTCTCTAGGATGTGCCAAAGGATTTAGTCATGCAAAGAGTAAAATCCAAGGTGGCTGCTGCTGGCCATGTTTTTCATAAAAAAGTCATTCAAATTTGATTGCTGCCATCTACAGGTGATCACCATCGTGCCTGCAAAAATTATCCGGGTTGTAGGGTGTGCAAATGGATTTAAATTTTAAATCCAAGATGGCTGCTGGTGGCCATGTTTATCATCGAAATTCTAAAAAAATTTATAGCTACCATCTCTAGGTCACCCTGAAGTTACATATGAAGTTTGGTGAAGATCGGATAAGGGATGTGACCTGTAAGGCATGCCAAAGGAAATTGTTGATGCAAGCACGCACATATGGATGCACGGACGGATGACAGATGCCAACTCATGGCAATAGCTCAAACTTTATGTTGTAAAGTTGAGCTAATAAATGTGTGCCACAGGATGTGGTGATAGATTCAAATTTGAAATCCAAGATGGCTGCTGGTGGCCATGTTTTTTAACAAATTTCAGTCAAAATAGGAGGCTTGCATCTAGACGTCACCCCGAAGATCCATATGAAGTTTGCTGACGATCGGATGAGAGATGTGGCCTGTAGGTTTAGTCATACAAAGAGTAATTTCCAAGATGACCGCTGGCAGACATGTTTTTTAACGAATTTAGGTCAAAACAAGAGGCTCCCATTTAGAGGTCATCCTGATGATCCATAAGATGTTTGGTGATGGTTGGATGAAGGATGAAGGATGTGGTCTGTAGGGTGTGCCAAAGGATTCAGTCATAAAATAGTAAAATCCAATATGGCTGCCGGCGACCATGTTTTTCATAGAAAATCTTTCAAAATGGATAGCTCCTATCTAGAGGTGATCCTAAATATGCCTGTAAATTTTAAAAACAATTGTCCAATAAATGCGGGCAGCATGGTGTGGCGATGGACTCAAATTTGAAATCCAAGATGGCTGCTGGCGGCCATGTTTTTTAACGAATTTCGGAAAAAATCGATGGCTTCCATCTAGAGGTCACCCCGCAGATTAATTTTGAAGTTTGGTACTATCGGATAAGAGATGGGTGCTTTCACATAAAGGGTTGCTTTTTTTATTGAGCAGGTTTTCTGCCTATAAGATAGAGGGAACATACTATGATATGCTAAATCTTACTCAGAATTACAGTTTGGTGGCTAGATATCCTACAAAAATTGCACCAATACTTTGCACTCCATTATTCTGCTAAAGGAGCTCTTATCAACCCTATTTTAACAAGTTTTCAGTGAACACAGAAATTTTCTATTTTTTCACAGACTTGTCATTCATTACTCTTTTCAGGTTTCCACGTATCCACTGCATATTGTGTGAGAGAGATCTAACATCTAGCAACTGTGAAAATTTCATGAGTCTATCATTGTTGGTTCTGGAGATATTCAGCATTATGCGTCACAGATTATATTCCGTCCAATCTTTTCCATGACCTCCTCATTCCAAATGCAGCATCACACAGTTACAAATTAAGGAAATATATAACCCATTTTGGTAGGCCTAATTCAGAACTTGAATGCAATTACATTTAAACATATAATTTTGCTTGAGAGATGAACTGTTTAGATACTATCTGTCCTCGACTGTCAGGCTAAAACTTTCCGTCCAAATGTGTCCTCTCCAGAACTATTGGAAAATTTTAATCTAATAGACAAGTAACTCAAAATTAATTTTTGGTTAGCCATAGCATCCCTATTCGATTAGCTTGACCAACCATTGCTAGCTGTTAGTTGGTTATTTTCAATGATATCTGTCAGATTGGTGTTCAAAAACACATGTCCTCTCCAGAACCTATTTCATGACTGACATATTAAGAGCTATAGTTTTATGGAATTCATAGAAAATAATGTTTTATCCCACCAAGAAGGTGGATATGGCCCAGTAATCCTTATTTCTGGCCTCAATAAATAATTTCAGCACCATAATCTAATGAAATCTTCTCCCAAGCAGAAAATTCGTAATTCAAATGAGGAGTTAAGTTGGACAAATGAAGGTCGATGTTGGTCCATATGATATGAGAGCATTAGCAATATACATAGAAATAACTTACCTGGAGTATATGGCCTTATTACACTAATACGGGACTGTCATCTAACTGATGTCCAATATTATTATGATATAGTATAAAGTTCTGGAGAGGACACTTTTTTTGGACAATGATTGAATTGAGTGACGCAACCTTTTGTTCCTAACTCCCAATCAAGAATAATGTCACCCTTCTTAATTCTGAAAGCACGAGTGAGATGATCTATCCAATTTAGATGAATGATGATTATATGATTCATGATTATATGTGATTCAGTATTCCTCACTGTCACTCTATTCGCCAAGCCATATTTCCAAAATGAATTCTGAATTTGGAAATTTTATCCCAGGAAATTACCTCAGACAACTTGATAAGGTATCGTTGGACAGTATTTTACGAGTATTTCTTAGACATCAAGAACTAAGGTACCGGTATGTTTTTCTACAGTTTAACTTATTTTGGTGTGGTTGGGGGGTCACTAATTTGTCATGCCAAGAACGAGATGAGGTGCAAAGTGCCCAGTGGTTGCACACACAGACAACTCTACATCCAATCATGTTCTATGTAAATGCATCTGATACTTCAGGAAAGATTACCAACATTACATCACATGTTTTCGTGTCCGATGACTTAACCAACAACTGATGTCATATATCATTATCTGAAGCTTTCTTATGGAAGTTATGCTGACCTGAAAAAACAATATGCAATCCAGCATGTTGATGAATTTTTGGACTGTTGTGCAGTACAAATCAAAAAGATCATTCTATTTTCTATCAAGAAGGCGATCTGAAAGTGAACTCACTATAAGCCATAACTATTTGGAGTCTCACAGGAAGAATGTTTCTGATGGTCTTGGTGCCATGGTTAATTACCACAGGGGCTATAACGTGCTACGATGTCCACCCCCGTTAGCATTGCCCCTATATGCCAATGCTATATGTGCCTGAGCACTTCATGTTAATAGTACTATACAGTATACAAAGGACTGTGTATAGTACTATTAACATGAAGCAGGCACGTATAGCATTGGCATATAGGGGAATGCAAAAGGGTGGTGAACAGTGTAGCGCGTTACAGGCCCCTGTGATTCAAATAACATTAAATACTTGAATTCTGACACGAAATTATTTTATGTGTTGAATTAAACCGCGTGAAAATTTTAGCATTAAGCCAGTTAAGGGAATCATGACCATGCACAATATTAAGGTTTTACATATGCATCATCCATCAAAGTCAGAGACCTTTCATGTTTCTGTGTAGCTTGTTTACAAAATGATTCGAAATCTTGCGAATAGGTTAACACCATTAGTAAATGGAAAATTGCATCACTGGAAATAGAAAAGGACGCTAGTGACAAAAACGAAATGGAAGTTACTGATGATCTAACTGATGAACATGACAATGATATTTCTGATGAACATGCTATATATATATGTACTCTAGAAAACATTGAACCAGGACCCAATTGCTGGATTACCGCCACATAATATGAAATGTGGTATACAGGAGAAGTGAAGGAAAAGAGTGATGAAAATCGAGATGTGTTGATAAATTTCATGAAAAATGCTGGTTCTAATAAGTTTGTCTGGACATCAAAATCAGACATGTGCTACATGTATGTAGAAGAAAACAAGATAATTTCTGGACTGCAATAAGTCCACCTTCCCTTGAGTCGAGCTCAGGCAGAAACTATGTTCTGCCGGAGAAAGTTTATGTGAAACAAATCTTTGTCCAAAAAAATGTCCTCTCCATAAACATAAATTCCAATGTGTTGTACAATGTACACATTATAAATTCTTGAAATAAGACATAGTTATCAACTGGAACTGCTAATATGTTAAATGTTTGGAAATGTATGAGAGAATTTATTGCCTGTTCAATGTATAATGCCTGTCAAAGTACTTACAAGATGGAGGTCAGCGTTTGGTATGTTTCAAATCCACGCCTCAGTCTTTTCTGAGGAATCCTTGTCTATTCAAAGCAATATTTATATGAGCACTACGTGTGTGCAACAATTGAACTACATTTATATTGTATGACTGTTAATTATAGGCCTCATTTTGATTGTCCAAAAATATGTCCCCTCCAGAACCTGACACTTAAAAATGGACTATTTTCAAGGACTGCCCATATCTCGAGAGGATACAATTGGATCAAGATTATTTTCTTTTCACATCTGTCCCATACTCTGCTCTTTACCCAGAAGACATGTGTACAATAGCTTGCATTTTGCAAAAATTGTTGAGAACTATTGGTGGTAGATATGAGTTGAAAGAATTTTTTTTTTCATTTATGGGCTTCATAGTGATTATTTTTCAAAATTAATCTGAAGAGCGGGTCGATAATTTTATAGCCCAATGTTAGTTTTAAGTAATATCCTGTTCCATTTTATGAAAATTGTTGTATTTTTATGTTCAGAAAATTCTTAACTAAAGTGTGGTTTCAATAATTTGTATTTATTTCTAATGCAAATATGACCAGAGCCAAAAAAATGTGTTATTTGTAGCCCTGAAACAATCTGAATATGATCTTTCAATGTTGGCTCCTTCAAAAAATCCAGAGAAAGTTTCCAAACTAGGAATTTTATTTTCACCCCATGTGGTCAGATTTTAGCAACCCTTTATGTGAAAGCACCCAGATGTGGTCTGTAGGGTGCAGCAAAGGAAATTGTTGATGGATGGATGGATGGCCGCACAGATGGACGGAGGGACGATGGAAACTGTACAGTTGAGCTAAAAATGAATGGTGAAACCTGTAGTATTTCAGTGTCCTTTACCAAATGATGAGCTATCACCATACCAAAGCACAACCGTATCTGATGTTCAAACCATGCCTGAATTACAAGTTGAAATGGTCATTGCAAGTCAAACAAGGGCCGTAACAGGCGTAACTCTAGTAACTCTAGTAAAAATGAATGGACAAATCTGTAGTATACGGGTGTCCTTGCCCCCCAATCTGTGCAGGACAACGAAATCATATAATTAACACCCGAGTTACTAGTACAAGGTGACATGTTCGAACATACGAAGTGACGGACACTTGTCATAATGGACAGATGAATGGACAATGCACTATGGGGGTCGGGATCATAATAATGTTGCTCATCAACAATTCCATTATAAACAAAAATTTCATTTCGGAATTCAATGCTTTGTGAAAATGTTTTGGTGTCAAAGTTACCAATTGGGATATATGATGAGAGCCAGTGTTTATATTAACAGAGTTTGTGAAAAGTCCTTCCATATACAGTTTATTAACTGATGTAAACACAAACTGCCAATTATGTAATCTAACTCTGAATTCTCAATCGTTCACTGAAGGTGTGAAACAAACTTAGCGATATCTAAGCAGGCACCTGTTGTTATTGTCGGGCTAAAAGCGTTATCCGAAAAAAAGACAACTAAATAGGGAAACTTGTACGTTAGACAATGGTACAAAAACTATGGTATACTATTAGGGCCACTTCCTAATGGCGCTTTCGGTGCATGCCGAAAGTGACAAAAAGTGCGCCATTAGTAACGCGCCGAAAGCGACAAAAAGTGTGCCATTATTAACGCGCCGAAAGCGACAAAAAGTGCAGCGTTTCCGGCATGCGTAACGAGGTTTAATCCGTATCCCATTAAAATGGAGGCGTTCATTGTTGACAATTTTTTTTCTAAATTTGACATACCGTGAAATTATCTATAAGTTTTATCAGAAATATGGAATTACAATTGGGTGAGTGAACTTCAAAAGCCACAGCCCCTCAACCCCCCCCCCCCCCCCATTCGCAGGGATGTAGTGACGGAGAGTTCAACATGTTCCCTGCCTTGTTTGTTCAATGTTATAAAGTTCCATGTTAGAACATAAAAAAAGTTCCCATGTTTTGCACTGATGGAATAAGATCTCTACAAGCACTATGCAGAGTAAAGTTTCATGGCATAATCTAGGGGAGGGGGTTTCTTCAATTTCAACTACATGTAGATAGCTCCAGGCTATTGACCCAACATGCAACACTAATTTGAAGGACTAAGGGTACGATCATACACTGGCAAGTTTGCACAATATGATTTGCAGGCATTTTGTCGTAGAAAAGGATATTGCCATAATATGAACGGAAATCAGCACATAAACTGCATCTGTGCCCACAACTAACTACCTTGTACTAGTATAGGTGCGAAATAAATCTCTGTAGTTCCACTGGTAACGATGCTACCAGAATTTGCCTGTAAATATCATGCAATTTATCTCGCAAGAATAAATCATACAGGTATTTGGAGGTAGCACTGGTAGTACAAGTGGAACTAGATAAATGTTACTTCTCATGTTTTTCGCTCTGATAAAGGTGCATGTTATGTGCACATTTCCGTTCATATTCTGGCACCATGTGGTTTTCTATGACGATATGCCCGCAAAAACGTACCATGCAAACTTGCCAGCGTATGAACGTACCCTAAATCATGCCAGAAGCTGGGGTTTGTCCCACAAAAATATTCATGATTGCCAATTACTCAATTAATATATTCAACTGCAAGTCTATCACAGCTAGTGACAGTCAGTTGTGTTGTTCAATTATTAACAGACTTTTTAATTATATTACATTTAATTACATACAGCAACACTCACTTAAAAAGTTGCTCAAATGTATGCATACTAATCACTTGACTACTAGTATATTTAGACTCATTTATAGTCAAAATTCATACATGTGTTAAGTACAATATTAATAAATAATTTAAAATCAGTCTTCTTAAATATATCTCTTCATGATCTCATTGATGGTGCCACTCCTCTCCCCTTTCCTGGTCGACCTAGACTCCAATACTGAATACGTAATAACAGATAGGTGTTTTTCTGTGTACTAGATAAGAAAATATGTATAGTGACAATGGAGTGAAATCTGCTGGAACTGTAAGATATATCTCACTGAGAATGATTGTCATTGAGCATCAAATTGTTTAAATTTTGATTATTTCTTTGTCAAAATGACATATTTGGATATAATTCAGTCTAATACTTCTTGATGAGGTGAAGTTATGGACAATACTTCAGCAAAAATGTAAACATTTTCATGTTATATAATAGTGTGAAATAACCATGGCTTGTATCCTATATTTCTTTTAACCGGGTACTCATGCTTCACCTCTCTCTGTTATTCAGGATTTATGGGAGGTGCTAGCATACCATCAGTGGTCAGAGTAATCAAAACTATGTGGTTACTTTATGATACAAAATACCAAACCCTTGAGTGTCGGAACTAATTACAACAAAAATTGTCTATTTAGGAATAAAATCCATTAACCCTTTAATGATGCACTGGTGCAGCATTGACCCTTCCATGACTGTGCTAATGCATTCTCTTATATATGGTAGTTATATAAGAGAATATATTACATTGGCCTAACAATATTTACCTTGTAAGCCAGTGCATCCTCTTAAGACTTATATATGTGAGGCTGCCTATGGTACATGCGAATATAAGGGAATGCACTAGCACCAGCGCAGCTTCCATCATGAAATGGTTATATTATATATTCGAGTTTCCCCAGTCCTTCCAACTGCATGTTCATTTTGTAAATCTTATTGTCCTGCTTTACAGAAGAAATTCAAACATTTCCAATTTTCCAGATTCACTAAAGATGGATTATCTCTTCCTCTAACAAGTGTTGTATAGTTTCTTGGGTATAAAATAATAAAAATGAGCCAAAGATACCTGTCAGGAAATGCTACTATCAATTTGTGTGGATGTACGGGTATACACGATGTGGCTGTATGGACAATGATATGGTGTGTGGATATAAGGAGAGTAGCTATATGGTCATCTCTGTGTTGTTTATGTATATGGAGTGAATGTATATAATCAAGGCACTTATATACAGATATATAGTTCCCAATCTTACGATGGTTACTGAGCAACGGTTCCTGGGTTGTTACTAATACAGTCAAGATTCAGGCTGGATCTTTTTGGCGAAACAAGTGAGAACATCAATATCACACTCTCAAATATTAAAAGTACAATTTATCAGTCTCCCAATGAAAGTACCCCCAATGAAATGGGGAGAACAATTTGATAAAAGTCCGGAACGGGATATGGATACCTTCTCTGTAAATTCGTCCTACGCCCGGAGAACCGTCGCCATGAAAGCTCGTGACCACCTTGTCGGGCAGAATCGGAGACCACCTTTGCCGACAGAATCGGAGATCACATTGGAATGTCCAAATGGACCCCACTTAAACCAGGACAAAATTCGCAAATTCACGTAAAACCAATTGCAAAACTTTCTACAGGTCGATATTTTCCGAACTGTCACCTCACAGCCCTAATAAAATGTTTGTCAAACTCCAGGCAAATCCAGGCCTCGATTTAAAAATAAATTATCAGCTTTCAAATGTACTCAATCCGATCAGACGGTCCCCATACCACCAAGATACAACAACAATATTTCTTCAAAATACACGTAAATTATCACAATCGATGCATTTCTACAAAATAATGATAATCACTACCAACTACATGTATGATATCAAATTTCTCAAAACTTTTTATTTGTTCAACAAAATATGTCCGTATTATTACTAAAGTACCACTAGATTTTAGAGTTATCCATCTTCATCCGCAAATTGTCCAGTAACTTAGGGCCGTCTGATCGGATTGAGTACCTTTACTAGTAATTGCCCACATACGAGGGACCAGGACCACACGGCCACAATAATTTTAAATCTGAATAATGAAAAATGATAGCATTTAGAGGTCTATCTACAGCAAATTTCAGCCCCTCCCTTTTAAAATTGATACATATACATATCGCCATGTCCGATCTGCACTGGGGTGATCACATACTTAATTGTACATGCGCTAATGGCGCATATTTTGTCGCTTTCGACGCGTTACTAACGGCGCATATTTTGTCGCTTTCGGTGTGGGGCGAAACAACGCTAATGTCGCACATGTTGTCACTATCAGCGCGTTACTAATGGCGCACTTTTTGTCGCTTTCGGCGCACGCCAAAAGCGCCATTAGCAAGTGGCCCTAATAGGATTCCATAAAAAACACTGATCTGATGTGGGCATTCGGTTTCAAAAAGTCAAAATGCATGTGTTCGGCTGTTTGTGTTAGGAATGGAGAGGTTTCAGATGACATGGGTAATTTAGTGAGAATGCTCTAGGGTAAATTGGCGTGGTTTTGTTTGAAAAGGTTTTACTGTAATAAGAAACAATAATACACTCATTAAATAATGTGGGGACATCGCTGATGCAGAAATGTGTTCCTCAAATAGAAAACTTGGCCTTTGTCTTCTGAAATTTTAACACGCACCAAAT